>CM047430.1:45999099-47219851 GCA_026168455.1 Theocolax elegans
ATACACAAACTGTAAAAGGTGACAATTCGTTTGAGCATTGCTATCCGTACGTTGCATTAGAAATAATGTGCACTGAAATTTTTTGAAATCTTTCCTCTACCGAGACTTATTCTGGTTTAAATTCACGTTGTTCCATGTTTATTAAGATTACATTGGAAGGTATATAAGAGAGACGTCGCGACGCAATAATTCACAAGTGTAAGCTCTCCTCTGCATCCGTCGGCATCTTTCCTCGTCGTAAAGTTTTTATAGTATGTACGTAGCCTCGAACATTAACTTTATACAAAGTTGCGATAAAGTTTAATTTTTTTACGCGGGATAATATTAAATAAATATAATTATTTATTAATAATAATCAAATTATTAATTTTACTAATTTGTAAAAAAATTAAAAGCTTAATTCGTACTATCTTATACTATTTTATATAATATATAATAACTATTGAATTAAAAAAAATGTAGTTATTTAATATGCGTATTCACTTAAGTTTTGATTTTTTTTTTTATTTTTTAATTTATTAAGCTCTGAAACCAAAAAATGGTTTATATTGCATTACATTAAGTTAATACATATAATTTTTAATTTACATTTGTCGGAGTGTTATAGATTTTATAATTACAATTGTTTAAATGTTTAATAATGTATGTACAAACTAAAGTGTTTGGGCCTTTTAAAAACATTTCTATGCATAGCGGTGGGGAGTATCCAAGATCGTTTAGTTTTTTTAATAGTTTAGTCCTTTCGTTGTTTAATAAGTTACATTGCCATAGAATATGGTTTAAGTTTTCATTGTACAAACCGCATTTACATAGTGGACTATCTATAACTTTTATTTTGGTTAATGATTCTGCCGAATTTCACCTTTTGGTGGATGAATCGAAAAAATCTACAGATTCTTGAATAGCGGCCATATCGGCAATACAATTAGATAATAATCTATTTCATTTCTTTGTTGGTGATTGTAAGTGATAATTAAAAAATTTAAACATAGGGTTGTTTTTGTTCGACAGTACTTTAATAACATATCTATTGCCTAAGAGTTTAGCACGTTCTTCTATGAGAGGTAATTTAGCTTCCGCTAATAAAATGTTATTTGGAGTGCTCGATCTAAGTCCTAATGCTTTTCTAATCATAGCGTATTCTAATTTTTCGAATTTCTTAATAAGTGATTTGTTGTTAATCGGAAAATATATAAAGCTTCCATATTCGATAGAAGATCGCACAAAACTCTTATAAAGGTTGATTAGTGTGTTTGGGTCGGCTCCCCACCAAGTACCGCATAAATATTTTATAATATTTGATAACAAGTGCGTTTTATCTAGAATTTTATTCATGTGAGGTAAAAAAGACATTTTGTAGTCAAATATTAATCCTAAAAATCTAGCATGCGCCGTTGAAATTATATCATGATTATCGATAGTTATTTTGATAGAGCCGGGGAGAATTTTTTTCTTATTAAAGTGTATAAATTCGGTTTTTTTAGGGGCAAGGTCTAAACCGATATTTAGTAGGTTTTTTCTTATTGTTTCTATTGCTTTTTCTAATAATGTTAAACCTTTTGGTAAAGATGCTGTGTCAACTAAAATAGCAGTGTCATCAGCATATTGAAGAACATATATATTTTTTTGCAGATTTTTTGTTATTTTTGCTACATATATGAGGTAAAAAAGGGGACTAAGAACTCCTTCTTGAGGCACTCCTGTATTGATTTTAATTATTTCGAAATTTTCTACATTAGTGTGAATGAATCTCTCTTGAGTAATAAATTTAGAAAAACGAATAAATCTTTCAGAACAGTTTAGTTCAGCTAGCTTATCTAGTAGAATATCTGGTATTACGTTATTAAATGCGTCAGAGACGTCTAAAAATACTGCTAAAACATCTTTGTTATTCGAAAGAGCTTCATCTACCGTGAAAGATAGCTGAGCTAGGTTGTTGTGACAAGACCTATTTTTACGAAATCCTGATTGGGATGAGGGGAGAAGTTTTGGTTTTCGATCCACCATTCCAATCTAAATTTATTTAATGCTTCAAAAAGTTTAGATATACAAGAAGTGAGTGCAATAGGTCTGACTCCGCTACGATTACTTCTGTCAATCAGATGAATAAAAGAATGTTTCCATTCCTCAGGGAACTCACTTTTTTCAAACATTTCGTTAAATATATCAAGTAAAATAAGTCTGTATTTAATAGGTGTTTTTTTAATTATTTCGTAGTCTATTCCATCTAGACCTGGGGAAGCTGAATCACTGCGGGAGTTTAAAGCTTTATTAAATTCAACAAAAGAAAAAGGAGTATCAAAAATATCATTTGATTGACACAATGGTAAGTAGTTTGGATTATTGATTACCCACGGTGGGCTAAGTTTTTCAAGACATTTAGTCTGTTTAAGCAGAGTTTTTTGAGGGTCGTTTTCGTAATTATGATTGATTTTACACCAGTTATTTTTTAAAATTTTGCATCGGTTCCAAACATAAGTTCCGCTGGTTTGAAAGTTAATGGTCTTAGCAAATGATTTAAAATAATCTCTTTTCTTTTGTTTAAAGAGTTTTTTCGCTTCTGCGCATTTTTTTTATATTTTATAAGGTCATTTAGGTTTTTAGAAAAATCCCATTTTTTGAACACTACTCGTCTTAATCTTTTTAGTTTATTACAGTCTGCATCCCACCATGGAGCAGGATTAACGATTTTGTGTTTCTTATGCTTTTTTTGGGGAGTGGCTTCTTTGATAGTATTGGTAATGATATTCGTAAATAACTCGTATTTTTTTATTACCGAAAGGTTATTATAATTGTGAGATAGAAAGTTATTTTCAAATTTTTCTAATAGTTTTGAATAAAATTTTTCCCAATTTGTTTTGAGCGACTTTAATTTAAACATTTTTTTTTCATAATAAAAATTGGAGGTGTCAAGAGATATATTAATCGGGTAGTGGTCTGAGCCGAAAGTTTCATCAAAAACCTTAACATTTATTTTATCTGTTATAAAAGAGTTAGAAAAAACAAGATCAATGTTAGATTTTTTATTATTACGTAAGTCAATGTGGGTGTGTGTTTTGTCGTTGTGTAAGAACAGATCATTATTTTCTATACAATTTTCTAGTCTAAGTCCATTCGTATCGTTATTTTGACAATTCCACTTAATATTGTGTGAGTTAAAATCTCCTAACATAATTGTGTCATTGTGATTGAATTTAACGAATTGAAAATTTGCATTCCAATCATTTTGTGAAAGTGTTTTACCAGGAATTCTGTAACAAGATATGATATCTAAGTATGGCTTTTTATCTAACAATCTAATACCTGCCATTTCTACATTTTGATTCTGTATATAGCATTTGGTAAATTCTTTAAAAGGTATGTTTTTTTAATTAAAAATACTATGCCGCCTCCACGAGAATCATTGCGGTCTTTTCTAATTGTAATAAAACCGGGGAATTGAAATTTATCGTTATTTTTAAGCCATGTTTCAACACATACTAAGATATCTATATCTTTTAATAAATGAACTAGCCATATTACCTCGGTCGCTAACGCTCCCTCGGTTGAATCACATTTTTGAGCCTAGACGTTGATTATAAAGTGTAGTCTTAAATTTATTATTAGTTTATAACAAATAAATTTAAAACGATTTTGATACAATTATTTTATTTTATTTTCAAACCAATTTTTTTCATGTGCTTTAAACTATTAATTAAAATTTGTTGTTATATTATTAAAACAAATAAAAATAAATTATAAAATATTTTATTTTAAAAAATGTATACAATTTATTCCTTTTACTCATCATGATATTTAACTATAACAGTTTATTTTCAAATGTTGGTTTGTATTATTTTCTCTCTGCATTTACAGGCTTGAGACTGTCATATTTGATTTTCTAACATATATATATTTCAAAATTATGTATCGTATAATACGTAAATATTTTAAAATTGATAAAAATATACGTTCCAATATAGCTGCATTACAAATAAAATAAATAATATAATATGGCATCTCGTATATTCGTATTTATTTTATATATTATGTAATTTTTTGTTTCATTAATATCTAAACAAAGTTCTGAAATAATATCACTTTTTGCAGACAATGTATTCTAACAAGTATTATCAAAATATTTTAATTGATATTTAATTAATGCTATATTAGACAATTAACTATTTTAAAATTTGTATATTTTATAAATAATTTTGTCAATAAAATGTCGTTTGATGCAGACAATGAATTTTAAACTTGTTGATTTCTTCAGTATTTTAGTAAAAAAATGTCGCTTGATGCAGACAATGAATTTTTAATTTGTTTATTTCTTCAGTATTTTAGTAAAAAAATGTCGCTTGATGCAGACAATGAATTTTAAATTTATTTATTTCTTCAGTATTTTAGTAAAAAAATGTCGCTTGATGCAGACAATGAATTTTAAATTTGTTTATTTTTTCAGTATTTTAGTAAAAAAATGTCGCTTGATGCAGACAATGAACTTTAAATTTGTTTATTTCTTCAGTATTTTAGTAAAAAAATGTCGCTTGATGCAGACAATAAATTTTTAATTTGTTTATTTCTTCAGTATTTTAGTAAAAAAATGTAGTTTGATGCAGACAATGAATTTTAAATTTGTTTATTTCTTCAGTATTTTAGTAAAAAAAATGTCGCTTGATTCAGACAGTTGATTATTTTAAAATTTATATATATCATAAATAATTATGCCAATAAAATGTCGCTTAATGCAGACAACTAATATTTCGTCGTGCCTTACGAAGAGTAGCACGCTTACATTTAATAAAACATTCAGACGTGCTAGTCTTCGTAAGGGACGTCGATTTTAATATTTGTTTATTTCTTAAGTAATGATATATTGAAATGTTGCTTGATGTAAATAATGTATACTTGAAAAATATTCTTTATTATACGTAATTTTATCTACAAATTTTGTCTGATGCTTATATCTTATTATTTTATAATTCGTTTGCCTAATAAGTCGACCTTAAATTGATTTTTAAAAATAAAAATAAAACTATTTAAGTATCAAACACTTCAGAAAAAACTACATTCGTTGTATATATTATTACATTATTATTTAAATTACTCTCATTTATATTAAGTCTATCTCTTTCTGTATTAGTGAGTATCATTGACGATTTCGAAAATTTTATTTTTAGATTTTTTTCATCTGTAACTCTTGATAATGCAACATATAATTGACCATGACTAAATACAGGTCTTGGTAAATATAGACCTACTTTTTTAAATGATTGACCTTGTGCTTTATTTATGGTCATAGCGAAACTTGGTCTAATAGGAAATTGTCGTCTAACCATATTGAAAGGTATATCATCCTTTGATGGACATAAATCTATTCTTGGAATCATCACAATTTGTCCTGAATTTTTACCTGTTATAATTTCTCCATATATAGTGTACTGTTTTAATTCTGTAATCATGAACCTGGTACCATTACATAAACCTCCATCTAAACGCAAATTCCTAAGTAACATAACGATCCTTCCTTTTTTTAATACTAATTTATGCAGTCGTAAACCATCTGGTATTAATGAATGTATAAAATCTATTGTTATTGTTTTATCCAACTTATTATTTTCATCATTAGTAATACTATCAATGCTTAAATATATCTTACCGTCACCTTCAATTCTTTCAATTATTTCGTTATTAATCGCTAAAACATCACTATTTATAGGTGAAAGAATTACTTTGTCTTTAAGAGTATGTAAATCATCAATATTTATTTTATTACCAAAAATATAATCTATCAAATTATTAAATGTAATAAATTCTGAAGAAATTTTTATAACGTTATTATCAATTTCAAATTTTGTAATATTTTTATTTTCTCCAATATTTAATAACCGCGTTTTAAACATACTGTTTGAATTGACCAATCTTAAATTATTATTTAATGTAAGTTTTTGAAATAATTGCCATAAAGAACTACTTTTTACACATGATTCTAATATTTGAGTTCTATTTCCGTATCGAACTATAGGAAGTGTTTGTCGAAAATCGCCAGATGTTACTAATCTTTTACCACCAAACGGTTTATTATTTCGACATAAATCTCTGAAAAAAATATCTATAGCTTCTAATGCATATTTACAAGTCATTGATATTTCATCCTAAATTATTAATTTAATATTTTTTAAAATTTGACCTATTTGTAAATTTGGTGAAATGTTGCATGTTGATTGTTCGTTTAAATTAAATGGTATTTTAAATGTTGAATGGATAGTTTTACCACCTATTAATAAATTTGTTGCAATACTAGTCCAAGCAACTGTTAACTCTGGTATTTTGTTTAATTTCACAAATTTTATAATAGCATTTAATAAATAACTTTTTCCACTACCACCAGGACCATCTATAAAATATAAATTTTCTTTTTTATTATCGTAAACTGCTTCTACTGTTGTACCAAATATTGTTTTTTGTTCCAATGTTAAAGATTTTAACAATATTTCTATGTCATTATCTTCATTTGCAATAATATCATTATAAAACATATCATTATGATTTTCATTATCAATATTATCAATATTAGGTAAATTAAATTGTTGCAATATTAAATTATGTTTTTTTAATTATTAAAGCCTTTTGTTCTCCTAAAATTTCAGGTAATTTAGGATCCAAGAAATGTTCTTTATACTTATTATAAAGTTTCAAGGCATCAAAATTGTGATCAAATGATATAATGAAAGCGAAAAGTTCACATAGTACCTGTGGAAATTGAAAATTACAATTTTCTTCTAAACATTTATCCCATTCATTATCAGTAATGATTAAACCTCTAACTATACATGCTTCATAAAATGTATCATAAACAACGCCTTCGTATGAGCATATATCTTCAAAAGATTCGGCCCCACATACATGAAGTAATAATAATTTTTTTTTTTTTTTATGTTATTTAACGTCGCTCTATTTATGCTGCCAGGGCTAATCAGCGACGGAGGTGAACGGTGTGTCTGTAAACAAAGCACATGTAGTTGAAACAGTGGTGCTTGTGTCCATCGGAAGATATCATCGGTCACTGTAATTAGTCTAATAATTACAGTTTCCTGTCCTCCCGATGGAACCACCGCGATCCTCTTTACATCTTCGCGTCCCTAACGTTCCCTATAGTTCAGATGCCCGTGACTCTCATGCACTGACAAGTGCACGAAACGCACGCGCACCTGAACTGGCGTCACATTATAGTGACACGCCGAGCCACTGAGTCGCGGTGTTCGAAAAATGTACATGAAAAAATTTTTCAGAGGTACACGTCTGGGATCGAACCCACGACCCTCGGTGTGAGAGTCGGGAGCTCTACCCATGAGCCACCGCGGCTCTCTAGTAATAATAATCTAAGAAAAAATCGTTCTCGATCTTTAGGATTTACATGAAATATTCTGACTAGAATGGGTTTATTAAACTTTTTTCGCTTGTTCCATTCTTTTTTTATCTTGCCGTAAACATAATATTGAGGAATTTCACTATAAAGATACTTATTGGCTTTCACATCAGATGAATTTAGTAAAAACCATCTTGTTAATGTTGTTCGATGATTATTAATTAATTTGCCTTCAGATCCTTCTTTAAAATAGACAAATTATTCATCTTCAAGATGTACAGCTAATCTATATATTGCATGTGATTGCGAATGTAATTTATATTCTTTCGTACGATACATAGCTTCGGGTGGACAAACGTACCTTGTAGAAATATATTCGGATATTTCGCCATAATTTAGAACATTGTCTTTTTGCACATTTTCAATTTCTACATTTTTTGTTTCTGTATTACTGTATTTTATTAAAGCTGTATCTGGGCCTTTGTAAAGATATTTTAATAAATATTTTATAGATTTTATTGTATTACATATTTCTACGTTAATGTGACATTCAAGTTTTAGAAGTAGATATGGATTATGTGGAACAACAAAACTGTTATCCGTGATTTTATTGTTGGAGTATGTTATTTTTATATCGTTATTTCGTCTACGATAAATTGGATAACCATTAGGAGATGTTTGTGTTTTAGTACTAAAACGTTTTGGATAATGTTTTGTACAATATATTTTACTTCCATCCATACTTACACTATTTTTATTCTGAATTCCACAAGGACCATGAATCATATTTTGTTTTACTAATTCATATAGTCTCGGAAATTTATTTTTATCAGAAATTTCTGCACATATGATATTATCAATTTGATCTGTATTTCGAATTTTGTTTAGTTCAGTTAACCATAATAACATATGAATGTGGGGAAGTCCTCGTTTTTGAAATTCTATAACATAAATGTAAGAATTAACTTGACCAAGAATTTCGTGTTTCAATAATTCCTCCATTAATACCTTTACTTTTAGGTCAAATACACGCACTATCAGATCTGGTCTGTCGAGCGTATTTTCATATTCTAATAAATTTTCTGTAATCTCGTTCCATTTAGGATTGCACGTCATTGTCAGAAAAATGTCTGGTTTTCCATTATTTTGCATTATGGTTGTTGCATCTAAAAAGTTCTGTTGCATCGCTCTAGGACTACCTATATAACTAGACGGTAGTATAACCATTTTACCAATAGAAACATGTTTATTATTATTTTTATTGTTAAGTTGATCCATTAAACCTTTATATCGATCAGTTTGTAATTTATGCTGATCTTTTCTAATAAAATACAGACGAGTATTTTCGACTTTAGACCATGAGTTTAGGATAAACTGGTTTGATAAACTTTTGAGATTTAAACATGGATTAAATTATTTTCGAATACTAAATCTATATGAATAATATTGCAAGGCAGATATATTATTATATTTTTTTTCATCTGATAAACTTTTCATACATGGTTCCCAACCTGAATCACCGAAAGGAAATATTAATGGATACACCATTGGGTCAATGTCTTTGTTTATAATTGCAATTGATTGAGGTATTTTTCCTTTTTGAAAAATACATATATCTCTGTTAGAAGGTGGTTCTCCATTTTCTCCAACATAGACGATAGCAACTTCATTACATACTGATATTTGCGATTTGTTTTTTATGCTTTATCTCTAGTTAAATACATTTTAATTTCTTGAATTGGACGATCTAATCTTATTGATCGTTCATGTTCTTCGTGTTCAATTTCATGCATCATTTTATAAGCACTTGCAAATGGATTTATGTCACGTAATATACTATCTAAATCTTGTATTAATTCCTTGTCTAAATTATTTTGATTTTACTGAGACAATCTGTGTTCGTTTGCAATTTGATTATCAAGTATATACAATTGGCCAAATTTTGGACGATCTAATTCATTTGGATGTAAAGCATATGTATTATGATATATTTGTCCACATATTTTTAATACTTGTGGTCCAACAGTAGAAAAATATGCTAATTTAGCACCAAAACTTGCAAATGCTAATAAATTGTTGTAAATTCTGATATTTTGTCTAAAATTCTTATCTTTGTTACTTTGTCCCGCAATAAATATTTTGTTAGATTTTCAGGATAAATATTATAATTTTCAAGTTTTATTTTATTTCTATGACAACAATCAGAATACCTATTGTCTTTTTTAATTTCATTTTTAAAATGTTTTGCTTCTCAAAATACACATTCATAAATTAATTTTCCAAGGTAATTGCACTCAATAATAGATTCATCGAAATCCCATTCTTGTGAAAATGAGCTATAAATAGGATTCCCATGTAAAATATCTATTTTAACGTTTTTTTTATGTTTTACCGAATTTTTTATAAATTTTCCCCTTAATTTTTGTTATTTCTATTCTTTCATTCTTCTCTAATTCTTGAGATGCAGCCAAATTTACAATTTCTTTAACTTCACATTGTTTATTTCTATATTTACGCTTTTGTTCTGCTTCAATTAATTTCTATTCTTCAGTCATTTTTTTCCTTTTTTGGCTTTTCATTTTTGAAATTTCATTTTTTCTATTAATAGATTGTGATTTTCTAAAATTACGTTTACGTTCAGCTTCAAGTCTACATGCTGTTCTGCATAAATTTGCAAAAAATATTCTCACTTCCTGAAGACGACGTCCAGGTGGTCAGGGTAACCTCCAGGTAATCCTGACATCCTCCGCAGGAAAGTCTACATGCCTTTCTACTTGAATTTGCAAAAAAATGTTCACTTCCTGGAGACGATGTCCAGGTGGTCAGGGTGACCCCATCCCCATCCTTCCCCCCTCACCTTCACCGTGACCTCTTCATCATAACACACTTACCCTTATACTCATGCATATATATAAAACATAATAAAAAGTTCACATAATGGTGAATGTCGGACGTTTGCAAAAAAAATTTTCACTTCCTGGAGACGATGTCCAGGTGGTCAGGGTGACCCCATCCCTATCCCTCCCCCCTCACCCTCACCGTGACCTCTTCATCATAACACACTTACCCTTATACTCATGCATATATATAAAACATAATAAAAAGTTCACATAATGGTGAATGTTGGACGCCAAACGCCGGACGCCGGACACTGGACGCCGGACGCCGGACACTTTTGAGAAAAAATTTTAATTATAATAAGATTATTTCTATTTTTCTTTGGACTACGCTACGAGCGTTCCAAAACAGAATTTGTACATTGTAATGAATTATTTGTTTTTTCATATTTATTTTAACCTTAAATTGTTTTTAATAAGTCATATCCTCTTCATTATCTTCGTTTTGTTCACAAGTTTCAAGTTGGGTGTTGTCTTCATTTTCTTGGTTTTGTTCATCTGTTTCGAGCTGGCTGTTGTCATCACTAGTGAAATCGTCGGTGTAGTAATCGATGTTATTTTCAGTGAAAATTAATGAATTTCTGAGGCGTGTGATTTTACTTTTGACGTGTCTGTTAAAAATGTGGGAGTAAATTCCTGTTAGCATGTTGCGTAAATCTTCGATCTTATTTGTAAATATTTGAAAATATTTTTTTTTTTTTTTTTATTTTAATAACATTAATTCACCGAATCTCTATATATTAAATAAAATTTTACATTGCATAAAATGGTATAAGATTTAATCTATCTTTATTTTTGAATTGGTTAACTAAATCTCCACATAAATAATATAAATAGCAAAAAAGAGCGTTGCAACACCTAAACTAGTCGATTTCGATCAACAACATGAGTTGCATCGGTACGCGGTTTACTGTTTTATGTTACACATTCCGTTCGGTCAAGCCAACGCTGGAGTTTGCGTACCTTGTCGATAGATTTCAAATTAATAAAATTTCCTTTGGATTTTCCCCATCTAAAACAAATGACTTGGAGAAGCATCGCTTTAACCTATTGATGTAGTTTTGGCGGCATTTAGACGATTGTGTTATAGCGTGGTCTTTGTAAAGTATTGTACAGTGACAATGCCACTAATTTTCAAGCTGCCAATGCCGAACTCAAACGAATATTTGCAAAAATATCTGCATTTAGCGTTGTACTAACTGCGAAGATAGCAAAAAACCTAATCAAATGCACCTACCTTCCACCTCGTGCTCCCAATTTTAGAGGATTATGAGAAGCTAATATTAAGTCATTTAAACAACACTGTTTCATGTGGTCGGAGGTACCAAACTCACATTTGAAGAATTTGCGAACATCTGTTGTAGATAGAAGGATGTCTCAATTCTAGGCCTCTAAGATCAATGATTTCCACAGATGGCGACAAGCCTATATAAGTAATATTATTACCCTCAAGTCCCTTATGTCCAACTCCTGGCGATGAGCCATTACTCCTGGGCGATGAGTCCTGGTATTCCTCGCTGGTCTTGAGTACGCTCCCTCGTAGTCCTGGGTACCTGAAAAGTTAATAATAAGTATATTGCTTTTAAAAAAGGTTTAGTATAGAATAGGGGTGAAGGGTAAGGTTGTCTGGTAGTAAAGTAGTTGAGTATAGGAAAAAGAATTAAATCCTGGCCCGAGCCATTCTCGTTACCGATGTTAATTCCCAATAAATCACTCTTCGGCAAAAGAGTAATCTTAAAGAACTCACGAATGTCCGCCATAAAAGCGTTTTAGAAGCTATCAAAAAGTGTTCAAAAAGAAATATTTTTGAGAGTTAAGTTGTTTTTTCCATTTGCTAGTAAATAGTTATCAAAAAGTATTCTTTTATAATATTGAAAGTATTAAAAAAGATATCATTATCTATTATTTTATTGTGTTGAAAAAGCTTACAAATGTAAATAAATCTATAAGCTCGAAAGAACATTGTAAAAGAATTATAAAACATATCTTATAGAGATGCAATTCTTTTTTGTTTGTGAAACAACTTATCTCTTAGTATTCCTTTACAGTATAATAAGTGTACAAAAAGTCTTTTTTTAATTAGTTTTATAAATGCTTGTATATTATCTGCTGAGAAAAATAAGTCGATACAAACTATAAAAATTATTGCAAAGAATTCAAAAAGATATTTATTTAAAAAGATTTGTAATAGAAAACATCTTTTGCGGATAAAAAGAAATCAAAAAGTCTTTTTTTCAAAATTATTTAAATGTTCAAAAGATACAATTTAATAACGCTTCCCTATAAACACAACCCAAAAAAAGAATTGAAAAAGAGTTCTTTTAATGTTGAACTTTCGCCGGACATTCTGTACTGTATACATACTACAACGCTGATTGGTCAGTAAGAGGGAGAGAGGGAGAGGGAGAGAGGGAGAGGGGAAGAAAAGGAGGGAAAGAACAAAGAAGAGAACCTGTTGGAGAAATCGCTATCTTAATCTATCACATAAAAGAATTAACGGCCGAAAATATTCAATTATTTGGTAAGTTAATAAACGTTATTGTAATATTTTGTGCATATCGGCTTTAATAAATAAATAAAAAATAAGATTAAAATGGATTCTATTTCTGCAGATTGGAGTTCTCATCATTCCGTGTATAAAAGGTACTGATCCAGAGTGACATGTGTTAAAGGAGATGCTGGAGACTTTAACAATAGTATTTGCTGTTTCAGTTTTTGAGATCTCATAACGAAGAGGTTTAATAGAATCCTTTGCACTATATTCTAACACTGTAGTTTAATAATCATAGGCACTTAATCTTTCTCGATAACTTCAAAATAAAGAAAAATTGATACTTTACAGCAGCCTAACATATAACATATAATTTTCCTTTTATTGATAATTGGTTGAACCATTACATCCGATGCATCAAAATCCTTGAATGTTGGTATCGTTTCACTTTTCATTGAAAACATTATATTCAACCATTCCATACGATACATCCAAATCCTTTGTTGTTGGTATGAATCATTTTTCATTGGATTGTTTATAAATAGCAGCAAAAATAAAAATCTTCAATAAACTCTGTGTATCCATTAAAACAACAATCTGTGTCTAAAGATATAGTAGTTATAGATGACATTGTATTCATTTCAACATGTAAACCTAGTTCCGCTAAATAATACAAAGAAATGTTTTTTCATTAACCAACCTTGCCCAGTAAGATCAAGTAGTTTTGAAATAGTTAGCTGCGCCAGAAATGTTAATGTGTTAACTGACAGGTATAATGCAATAAGAGAAATATTAATTTATTTTCATGTGGCAGTAAAACCCTAACACTGTTCTGTATATTATAGTTATACTCAATGGAGTTTAAGAAAGAAATAAATAAATTCAGCAATAAATAAATAAAAAATGCATTACCTCAGTAGCTGTAATGATTTACTGTATGTATTATTTTTTCAATATAAATATAATATACTTTAAACATCTTTTGCAATCCATGACTTCGTAAATTGTTTGCCCGAAAATAAAAGAAAGAAATCACAAAGAAATTATTCTTATAAATAAAGTAATTTAATATATAAACATTAAATCAATAAGTAACATATAGTTATGCACAATGTATTAATTTAATATTAAAGAAAAAAGTCTACTTATCTAACAATCTATGTAGAGCTGTTGAAGTTTAAATAAATTTTACAATTCGTTTACGCGATAAAAGAAATGCTTGGTGCGATATCAAACTTATTTTGACAGCTAATTGCCAATGTTTACTTCCGCGTTATTTCGACGGAAAGATTACGAACTTCCTATTCCGTAATGGTCAATTCCGGCGATACAATAATGTTAACCTGTTACAGCATAAAATATAAAATGTATGTAGATCTACCATCTCTCAAGATAATGTGAACGCGGTTCAGGGTAGTTCGACAGCGGAACGAAAGTAACCGAATTATTTAATGTCGAGTGTACACACCAATCTGAGGTTAAATTGACTGTTTTATTTGCACCATAAAAAAGACGGAAATAAATTAAAATTCAGGGTAAGTGTTGGTGTTACGGTGCGTTTATCTCAAATACCACGAATCGTGAACATTACTTATTATAACTAATTAACATTTATAGAATTTTTTTTGCCGTTATGCATAATGACATTTAATTATAAAGAATATATCTAAATTTATTTGTATGTTTAAAAATTAATTAAAATATAATGATTTAAAAAAAAAAATTTGCTTGTATTACTGCAGCATTTAATGGATTGTGGTGTGGGCATATTGTCAATGCTGCCATTATGGCGTGGGCATGAATGATAATAATGACACTGCTAAAACATAGCACGAATCAATATAGGTAGATAGACGTAATTTATTCTTATTTCTTTATTGCACAATAAAATTTCATTTTTTAAATATACATTCTGTTAGTTAACGAAAGAAATTTCGACTTCTTTCAGTTTTTAACTCCGGCTTGCTCCCTTAAGTTCAATTTGGTCAATAAAAATGCGAACAATCGTGCACTTGTCGTCAAACCTTTTGAAAAAATAAAATATTAAATAAGAAGCTTTCTGTTATGGTTATGAGCAAGGTTTTGTACGGAAGTAAGAAATTTGCCATCTTTTCACACACAACAAACGGAACGGCGTGTTCCGTTCCTTAGTCCTTACTTAATAAAGTTAAATGTAACGTAATTCATAAGTCTAGATCGAATTACAGTTAATTCAGCAAGGTAAATTCTTTTAGTTTAATATTTACTTATTGTTGGGAATAGAAAATAAAGACGATCCAAATTGATTTTTATATGTGTTTTATTTAGTATTTGCTTCTGTAGCGGTCGCAAAACGAATGAACAAAACCAGAAAAAGACAAGCGAGACGTCGCTTTTCCCCCTTCCCTGCGCCGCTTACATTTTGTTAATATCGCGGCGGCCGCAAGTTTTGTTTTTTTTTCGTTCGACGCAGGAATCGAGAGATTGGTTAGCGCTTCGATCGGCGCAGATTATTGATTTTTAAATCAGCTGATCGCGTGCGCTCGAAGAATCGATCCCTCCCCGCCTCTCGGCCCAAAAAGCCACGAAATCATCTATTCGCGCATACTGATCCACATTTCTGCTGGGAGTCACCTCCCGCGTGGGATCTAATAACAAAGGGGCCACATTGCCGTGAATATCGCGCGAGAGAGGTGCGGGGATCGCAAATTTCGCGCGCATAAAAATGCCTTAAAAAAGCCGTACAAGTTATTTTAATCAAAACTCTCAATCCCTGTGTCTATCGGTAACACTTATATTTATTTATTCTAGTTTTTAACTAATTTAAAAATATGATATTTCATTTTTGCTCATAGTTTATGTGTTAAGTACTTGTAGGTTATGTTAAATGTAAAGCTAAAGAAATAAGTAAATTGTGCATTTTTTGGAATTTTCGTTGTTGTACATATATAAGAAATGGATTATAATTATTTACTTATAGAAACTACCTTTATTTTATTTAATAATTTACTAATTTACATTCAATATAATCTACAAGTACTTCATACATAAATTATGAGCAAAAATGAGATATCATTTCTTTAAATTAGTTAAAAACTAGAATAAATAAATAAGTTAAGTAAATATTAAACTAAAGGAATTTACCTTGCTAAATTATCTGTAATTCAATCTAGACTTATGAATTACGTTACACTTAACTTTATTAAGTAATACGGAACTGAACTCGACCTTCCGTTCTTTGAGTGTGAAAAGAATGTATATTTCGCGTAAATTCCAAGTTCCACGGAGTGGCGCATGGGCGCTTCCATAATTTTGAGATCTAACGCCTGTGAAATTAAAAATCTAAGTAAACGCTTCAAAGTAAAATTTTTCATGGGGTGTAGTTACGAGAAATATCGTTGGTATATGTAGTTTGACTAAAAATGATAAAATATCTAATAAAACCGTGTATTTATCATTTTCTGTACGATACTATTTATATTTGATAACTTCGTACATGAAATATTTATACGTATCACGAGTTTATTTGGGAAAAATGGTTTATCAAATGAAATTTCTTAACCCCGAGCGCAGTTAAAAATTCTGGAGGAAACAACTGTTCGACTAATACGAGACAATAAATTCGAAAGAAACCCAATGAAAGTAGAGCAATCATTACCACTATCCAAAGGATATAAATGCTCTTCCTTTATAAATTTGTTATTTCAACATAGTTAAAAGTAAATGTTTTAAAAAGCTTTAAACATATAGTGAATTGAATTAGTCGTGTTTTTTTGTTCTATTTACTCGTTGAAAATCTTTTCCTCTGTGGAGAGATCTCCTTTCAATTCCCCGTACACGTCAAGTCACTCTCTTTTTTTTTGTCCTTCTTCATATATAGAGGATATTTTTAATTTCCACAGCACGTCCGTCAACGTTCTATATTTTCTTCCTTCTCTTTGTCCTCTCATCAGTTCTTCTATTTTTTTTCCTCTCTTCTCTACATTTTAATACTCGATAAGGGGCTGGGTACATTGATTTCCTTTTTCTCGCGCGTGTTTTTCGCCTCTAATTATTTTTTTCCACCTACTCTACGATTCCACTGTTTCGCCTTCAATCATCCCTTTTTTCCTTCATTTCTTTTTTGTTTCGGCGTGTATACGAGCTCTTCATTCTTGGTGAAACGATCTCTTTGAATGGTGTTCCTATACCATATATGGGGTGACTACCCCGACGGTGACGTCACGGCGGGGGCCCGCGCGTGCCAGAGAGCGAGTGAGAGGGAAAGAGGGAGAGAGAGAGCTTTGCTCTCTCTCTCTCTCTCTCTCTCGTACTTATGTATAGGTAGGGTGGAACGGACTCTGTGACGTCACAGCGGGCCCCGTGGGAGTACATGGGTGCGAGAGAGAGAGGTAGAGGGAGTGCGCGCGCAATGCGTCTCTCTCCTGCTGAGGTTGCTCCGGCGTCATAGTCGCCCCGATGCAGTGCATGGGTGTGAGAGAGAGAGGTAGAGAAAGTGCGCACGCAGTGCGTCTCTCTCTCGTACTAAGAGTGTTCTGACGTTACAGCGGGGCCGGAGGCCCGCGCGTGTATGTGTGAGAGAGAGAGAGAGCAAGAGGGGTTGCGCGCGCAGTGCGTCTCTTGCAGTAAGAAGAGTGGCGCATGTAAGTGAGAGAGAGCACTACTGCGCGTAGCCACGCTCTCTTCCTCTACCTCTCTCTCTCGCACTCACGCAGAGATACTGATGATGCGCTAGGGTATTCGAACGCCGTGTTATAATAGCTGACCCAGAGCGTCTATGTTGGTGTGTGAGAGAGAGAGAGAGAGTGTGTGTGTATGCATTTGTAAGAGAGAGAGGAAATGATAGGTGACAATTTTAGATATTGAACGAATATGTTATTTACGTTTATTATTGGTGGCTCTAAAAAGGGCCGTTTGTTATTATTTATTAAATATAAATTTACAATTTTTTGTAACCGTCTTTCTGTGGCAATGATTTATTATTTATTGAAACTTTTTCCGTATATTTTTTTCATTGCGACGACATTGAATGATGATTACTGTTATCTTTAGTATTGGATTTTTTATCGATGAGAGAAACTCGATCTGAACTTTGGTTTGGACCCATCGTGTTTGAATAATCAAACGGAAATGAAATAAAATTTGAACGTAAGCTTATTTTATAAAATATAAATGTCGTAGGTATATTCAAAAAGGTTAAAAGTCGACTCGTCGTGAGAAAAGGTCGTATATCCAAAAGTGCAGGTGTGCAGACAATAGAGGCAAGGGTGACCGGAGGATTTTGGTTTACCGAGAAGCTATTTATCTTAATAGGTAAAGTAAGTATTGCGGTTAGTACGCAAGAGAAGCAATAAATTATTGAAAGGTGAGCGTATTTAAGAAAATAGAATAAACGCGTGAGAAGATTTACTTTTTATTTTCATGTTGTAGCAGGAAGGAAAAATGTTAGGTAAGTAAATACGAAATACAAAATTATGTACGAGGTAAGTGTCGATTTATTTAAATATTTTACGAGATATTACAGACAATATATATTATACATTGTAATACATACGTATTATTTCATCACAAATATAATTAGAATGAAAGGAAGTTAACTCTAAGTATACAATGTCAAAGTAATATTCTAAGAAAAATTTAGATTCTTCGTAATTAAATCGATCTTTTACTCTCGTTTTTTCGTTATAATTACCGATCACAAAACTTTTAAAGAAATTTCGTCCTTCGCGTGAATTTAAATTATAATCGGTAACTTTTTCTTTCACAATATCACAAATAAAAATTTTACATTTTTCAATATCGTTAATATACCGTTCGAGTCGACGATATCGTTCTTCTACAGAAAAAATACTATCCTTTAGTCCTTCGAAAGTTGATTTTTGCATAACTATAGCTGGTTGAAAACATTTTCTCTTCTTTTCTGTTTTGTTTCCGTTGGATAATTTTGACGTTTTATTCAAAATAATAGATTTTCCTCCATACGAAGTAACAAAAATTATTTCCAAATCGTTCATGTAGATTCTTGTGCGACTTTTATAAGATAAGTCATTGTCGTTATTAAAATATTCCGATATTTCGTCGAGTTTATTTTGTAGTTCTACCCAAGTATCCGAATCGATTACTAGTCCTGTCGAGTGAGTTTGATTTAACAATTGAATAACGGGTTCCATTTTTTGATTATGAAAAACTTGTACACTGACATTTATTATTTTTGTAGCCGATTTATTTAGCGAGTACGAAGTTTTGAGTAAATTTCGATGTAGCGTGTGTCTTTTATCTTCTAAATTCACAGACACTCTTTTTTCACTGTCCATGTGTTTGAAGGTTTCGTCTTCGGCAAAAATAAAATCAGTTTCTAACAATGCTTGAGCCATCTTTGTAATACTTTATGTCGCACAGGTCTCGACGAGTTTACCGATTATAGGAAAACTAGTTTACAGAAAAGATGCTGTAATACTGCATTCAGGGTGAGCGGTGTGTCCCTTTTAAACCCTGGCCGGTCCCACGCAAAGGTCGCACGTAAAATAGGAGGGGGTCTAGTTAGAGGGTTACGGGTTTGTACAAGTAACTTCAAAGTCACATGTATTAAGAAAGAGGTTCTTTTCCATATTTTAGAAGAGAAGGAAAACGCGTAAAGATACTTTTTTCGAACGAAAATGCATAAGGCAAAAGACGACAATGTTTCGAAAGAAAATTTTTGTTCGTACAAATTTCAAAAGAAAACCCTGATCGTAAAATTCTGCCAATTATTGAAAATTTGTAAGGCGTTGGTAAAGTAACGCGAAACGCAAAAAATTTATGTTTCCTTCTTTTTCAATCAATCGTAGGTAACGTTTTTCAAAAGATTTTTCTAAACGTCTTTGGGGTTTTTCGTTGTGTCTAGAAATTTACAAAAAAAGTAAGAGTGGGGTTGTCATAGAAAAAGTTAATTTGCTAGGAAAAATTGGAGATCGTAGTTAGTTCAAATCTTGCTTTCGACGCGAAAGAACCTTAACGCGCACATAAAAATATAATTTCGTGTTCGTGTTCTATTATAAAAACTATATATTATAAAAATTTATATATTATAAAACTGTGAAAGTGTATTTGTGAATGTCCTGAAAAAAGTGACACTTAATAAAAAAGTACACATATTCACAAATTAACGCAGGAAAAATTTTAAACTGCAAAAAACGAACGTTTAAAATAATTATTAAAAAATAGAAATCGCGCAACGAAAAAAAACAAGTGTTCGCAATGGAAGGAAATATTTATAATAAGTTTAAATTAATATTATCTCGCATTATTGGATTTTTATCGGTTTTTATACCGTCATTAACGGAAACGTTTGATCGCGATTTTTTTATATTCTTAGGCAGTAATATGACGTTAAATCAGGCTCGCGATTGTATGATCGAAATTATCCTAATTTTAAGTGTAGAATAAACTTCAGTTTATTTTAATTTATAAAATGTTTTTACATGACGATGAGTTTGCAACGTTGATCGCGGGAGATATATTAATTTCTCGCGGTCTTAGAAACCATATGTTATTGGACGAATTTTTTAAACATTACGAACGATTAGGTAGTTATTTCGGTTTTAAAAATTTAAATACAAATAATAATTATACAATTTTTTAATTATTTATCTTAAATAAATTTTAGAAATTATAACGGATACGGAGGACAGCTGTATTCCTCGATTACGTCGTCAGTTAGGCGACATTGCGGTTCAGAGAGAAATACCCGAACCAACCATTCGTCAAGCAGAACGTATCGCGGAGATACGTAGTCGAGGACAGAGGACACTAAGTGAACTCGAGCGCGAGGCTGCTTGCATCGACAAAAAGCTTGCGCGAAATTCCAAACAAGCTATCGAGAGGATGGAAATTCAAATGTCCAGGCGAAATGAAAATCTCTCGGACGATGAAGATGACGACGATGTTGTCCAAGCAGCCCCAAATTGTAGTCGTAAAAGGAGGATACCGGGTCGCGACGAGAGGGAACCTGGATCTGGATGGATATGTGTAAAAACTCCTAAAGTATCAGAATATGCGTTAAATGATTACGCATTAGGACAGATATCGCAAATCGATGAGTAACACTTTTATTACATTTTACAATAGATATAGAAATATTTTAACACTTTTTGTTCAATAAAACAATACAATAATCTGTATTGAAAATTAAAAATTAAAATAATGAAAATAATAAAACGTGTTAAAATAATTTTATAATTGTAAACATATATAGGTTTAAAAGTAATATTATTATTATTATTATTATTATTTATTAAGCCAACAAATATTTACAAAACATTACAAAAATGCAGTAAAAACCTATAGAGATAAAATTAATTTATCTGTACATAGGGTGGCATAAAACTTAATTCTATAGTTTAAAAACTAAAATAAAACTAAATAAAACTAAATAAAACTTAAAACTAAAAGTAATGTATAAAGCCCTACACTGGGCCAGTATCACCAGTATACTGGACAATGCTTGACCTTATACCCAATATCTTATTAACATTGATCTAGCTGTTGTAAAACTTTCAGTTGACGCATTCATTTTTGTAGCAAAAGCAATTTTTCCTATATTGTTTAATCTAGCAGGACATGTTAACCCTACCGCACAAGTAACTCTAAAGTGAGGAAACATTTATTTGTGCTGTTTAGATGAGTCACATTTACATGTAGATGTAAAAACAATATCATCAACTACAACAATGTCTTTATAAACTGGTTGCCGCTTTAGTGGATACATAGAATTAGTAAAAATTTGTTTACCTCTAATACCTCTGTCAAAATACAAAATAGCTTTATTATTTCCTATGTAATTTAGGTCACCATACGACATCCTAATTTGATTATGTTGAGGTATCTTATTCTCTTTTATACGTGGAGGAATCATTTTCTTACCATTTTCAAGTACCATATCATCTATTTTGCTAAATACGTTTTCAATAGGTTCATATTTATCATTAGAAATATCAGCATTGTGTGTTATTGATTCTTTCACAAAATTTATTTGCCTAAATTTTGAAAAATAATTATTTATGTTTACATTATTTACATTATTTACACTGTTGCAGTTGTGATGTATATCCTGTTCCTCACTTTTATCTTTCAGTTTCGAAGTTGTATTCCTATAGTCCCCTTCAAGCTTATACATTTTTACTAATTTTTCCCCAATTTCAGTTACAATAAATATGTATTTTTTTGTATTCACATTAATCATTTTGTTCGCATTACAATTCGAGATACGTCTATGAGAACGATTACCATTTGTTAAGCAAAAACCCTTGAAGCAAATATATGTTCTTATGTCCAAAAGTAACTGTTTTCTTACTACAGAGTCCTGCAGGACTTCCAATGCAGAACTTGATATTTCTTCAACTGATTTAGGCATTTTTCGTTTTTTAAGTTTGAATTTTTCTACTTCGGTTACTAGCTTAATAAAATAGCTTTGAAATTTATCACAGTTTAGTTTCCCTAATATATTTTTGTTCATACAAAATGATTATAAATTTAATTGAATCCAATTCTTAAGTTTTTTTCTAATATGTTTTTAACTAGTCGTTAAAATTTTTAAATTATTAGGAATTTCATTATATATCCGTATTGCAACAATATAACTATTCTTATTACTTACTGATTTAGATATTTTAGGTATTGGTATACTTTTGTTTCTTGTATTTGTAATTCTATTTTTATGAATGTTATGTAATTTCATGTTATGAAAAGTAATAGATTCAAGCGCAAATGTTTGTTCAACGGTTAGTGGGTAATTATTAATTAAAAATTTATTTTTGCTTATGATTTTAAGCAATCTGGCTTGCGTACTTGATAATAACTTCAGATTATTTTTATAAGCACCCCCCATGAAATAATGCCATACGTTACTATACTATGAAAAAGTGCATAATATAAAATAATTAGAGTTTCGGTTTTTAGGAGCTTCGAGAATTTAGCAAATACATATGTTAAGTACTTAGTTCTATTTACAATATATTCTATGTGTTCTTTCCATTTCAAATTGAAATCAATTATAATCCCAAGATATTTGCAGCTGTTAACTCTATTTAAGGTATTATTATTAATTTTAATATTAACACTTGTAGGTACACTGTCACAATAATTTCCAAAAGTTATGTATACAGTTTTGTTAACATTTAACGATAGTTTATTGAAAGATAGCCATCTAGATACATGGTCAAGATATTTATTCATTGCATTTTCAGCTAACTCCCATGTATTCTCAGTAGTTAACACTACAGTATCATCTGCATAAGCAATCATGTTTTCTGAATATAAATTTAGTAGCAAATCATTAATATATAGTAGAAATAATAATGGACCTAATATTGTACCTTGCGGTACCCCAGTAGTTAGAACAAGAGTTTCACTTTTTGTTTGGTTTATTTTAACTACTTGTTCCCGATTTGAAAGATAACTATTAAGTAAATTTAAGGCATTTCCTCTGATACCATAGTTGTATAGTTTATTTAAGAGAATAGAATGATTAACGGTATCGAATGCTTTGGCAAGATCTAAAAATGTTGCTATTATTGGTTTACTTTTATCTAGACAATTATAAATTATTTGAAATAAAATGAATTTATCGTTCGGTGATACGTATATGTGTAAATTATATAATATCTGTCTCTCCGAACTAAATGCTTTATTTTAGAATGAAGTAGGCCTATCGTACTCTTTGTCCACTATGGTTGGTGAAATTTCCCAGAGCACGGCCTTTTAAAATAATTAAAGGCGTTTCGTCCTCGATCTCCAGCTTGGACTCCTCAGTAAGGAACTGGAGATCTTACCTTAGTAAGCCTTTAATTATTTTAAAAGGCCGTGCTCTGGGAAATTCCACCAACCATAGTGGACAAAGAGTACGATAGGCCTACTTTATTCTAAAATAAAGCATTTAGTTCGGAGAGACCGATATTATATAATTTACACATAATTATAAATTATGTTAGTTAAATAATTTAAAGCATCTTTTGTTCCTTTGTTTTTAATAAAACCAAATTGATTTGATGCTAGTAAGTTATGTTTTGTTACAAAGTTATAAATTCTATTATGTATTACTTTTTCAAAGTTTTGCAATATTAGAGATTAGTGAAATTGGTCTATAATTTGTAGCTTTACTCTTTTTACTCGCTTTAAAAATTGGAATTACTTCATCTCTTTTAAGTGCAACAGGCTAAATTGATGTTTCTATACAGTTATTAAAAATGTGTACAATAGGTTCATTTATATAAGTTTCTATTGATTTTAATATATTCGTAGAAATTCTATCAACCCCACCCAATTTGTTATTAAAATTATTGATTATATTCCTAATTTCTACATTAGTAGTTGGGTTTAGAAATATTGATTTATCATTAAAAGGAACTTTAGTAGGATTAGGACCATTAGGAGTTTTTATCTTATCGCTTAATTGTTTACCTACTTTACAAAAAAACTCATTCAAATTATTTACAATATCTTTTTTATTCGTAATTCTATTATTAGCGTCATCCGATAAGTATTCAATTTCATTATTTTTACTCGTATTTTTACCCAATTTACAATTAATCAACTTCCATAAATTTTTTGGATTATTACTATTTTTTAAGAAACAATTTTGTTTATACTTAAATTTGGCATTTTTTATTATTTTATCTAGCGTCTTAACATAATTTTTATACTCATTTTTTAGTTCGACATTATTTAAATTCATTTGCCATGCTTTATAAAGTTGTTCTTTTTTCTTGCAAGATACCATTATAGCATTTGTTATCCAATTTTTCCTGGGTTTAATAAAGCTTTTACCAGTATTGTTTTTTGTATTATTACAATAAGATTTTTCAACACAATTACTGATTAATGTTATTAATAAGTCAGTAGCTTTATTTGGATCAATTATATCTGTTATTTTATTCCAGTTAGTATTCTTAGCCGTTGCAATTAATTTATTATAATTTATTTTCTGATATACATTATTATTTTGTTTTACGGTAAAATTGTCATTTATAATCATAAAAAGAGGATAATGATCTGTGAAAATGCAATAAATTTTATATGTATTATAATTTAAGGAATTGCTTTTAATGAAGAAATTATCTATACATGTACCATTGAGTGTACTGTTATCAGCAGGCCTAGTTATACCCACTAAACCAGGAACATACATTTTTTTAAGTAAATTTTCTAAAAATTCTTGACTAATAATACTGTTATTTAATATGTCTATATTAAAATCTCCTACAATTATATGGTGTTTGCCAAAATCGTATGAATTAATAAAGTTTTTCAAGTCAAGTATAAATTCAGTTTTAGGATAATCATGTGATCTATATAGAGCCGAAATAATAATATTTTCATCTTTTATATTAAACTTAGAATTTAATATTCTCAATCGACCAGAAGTAATAATTTCCGAACATTCATTTAAATTTTCTAGTATATATGAAACGACTCCATCAGATTTATTTATATAACTTTCTTTATAGTAAATTTTATAACCTGGTATACAGAGTAGCTGAGGGCATATTAAATTCCAAGTTTCTGTACAAACTATGACACATGGTTTAGTTTTCAAATTAGCAATATAACATTCAAGTTTAGACAAGTTAGCATTTAAGCTACGGATATTTACGTACAAAATTAAATTCTGATTAGAATTAATAACATCGTTCAATTCTTGAAATGAACAAAATGTTGTTTCATGTATATTAAAGTCACTATTCATCTAAAAAACTGAAGATGTGCTGCCTGATCTTGATCTAGAACTTAATGATGTTGTCGATAATGTTAATTTCTTCCTTTTTCCTTCATTACCATTGTTAGTTGCGAGCGTATTATTTGTACTTAGATAGTTTTTGCTGTAGTGTTCAGCATTACCTACATATCTTGGTACATAAGGTTTGACTACATAGTCTGTCATACTTATACAATTTTTTAATTTAGTTTTTAAAATTTCACAAGATTCGCTATCTGTTATTATATGACAAGTGTCATATTTCTTCTTATATTTCTCATTACTAAATTTACAATTAGCACAGCATAAATTATTACTTTCGCACTTATTCGTTGAATGATTACCCGCACACTTTAAGCAGATAGTCGAGTTTCTACATTTATAACTATTGTGCCCAAATCTACCGCAATTGTAACAAGGTTTGATGTTTATTACATCATAAACCTTACAATTTTGGTATCCAACAAATAATCTATTTCTGTTTTCATTAATATACTTGTGAATTTCACCAGTTATTTCCAATATGACTGTTGTTTTTTCAGTTTTTTTATTAACAAATTTGCGTTAGGCAGTGCCGGGTCACGTTTTACACGCGTACAAGATTTTCAATCAAAAGAAATATGGGAATTGTTTGGTAAGGTCTGTTATAGCAATACCGATTTTTCAATTGATGAATCGTTGAACATCAACGTTATTTACATTGAAATGCCTGTCGGTAAGGGAAATTCGGGTGTTGAGGACAAAGAGGTTGCTTTTCAAAAAAAATCAATCCTCAGAATAAAAAATAAAGATAATTTATCATACGTATATCATACTCACCACATGCGTTTTCGGCAAACAGAGTGTGCGCGAAACTTGTGCACTCTTGCAAAAATAAAAATACCAGAAAACGGATGTGGCCCTAATGAATTCAGATTATTTCAAAATTATTTTCTTGAAAAAAATATAAAATTAATAATTTTCGAAGAAAATAATTTTGGAAAAGGCGCAAAACCAATTTTTGACGGAACATCGTATTTTTCTAGCGAAAGTATAAATATGAAAAGAATTTATTTATTGTACAATTTTAATAATAAACATTTCGGTTTAATCTTAAACATTTTAGCGATCGTGTCAAAATTTCAGTATTACATAAATTGCAATCTGGCTTATAAAAATATTTTAACTCACAAGTGTACGAGACAGTGTACACAATGTTTGAACAATTCAAATTGCGAGAAGGTTAATGAAATTTCTTGTATTGATTGTAAGCGCGTATTTTATAATGACGCGTGTTTTGAAATGCACAAGCGACCCGGCTCGATTAGTTGTAAAACATTAAACAAAAACGGTAAAAAGCGTATGTGATAGTTTAAAATATTGTTCTACATGTAACCGTATTGTAGATTTAAGAAAAGAATTACACAATTGCGGTGAAAAATATTGTAGTAGATGTCGTTCGAGACATTCTATGAATAAATTGTGTAATATTGAACCAATTGAAGAATCGCGTGTAAGGAGGAAAAATAATTATCATCCGACTACTCAATTTGTTTTTTATGATTTTGAGACCCGTCAAGATGAAATTTACGGCGAAAAATCTTTGAAACATGACGTTAATTTATGTGTCGCACAATTATGTTGCGACGATTGTAAAAAAACCGATTTAAAATATTTGTGTTCGTTTTGCGGTGTTCGTCAACACATATTCGAAGGTGATAATTCGATACGTGATTTTTTAAATTTAGTAATTAGAAAAAAAAACGAATTTTAATGATATTATTTGTATTGCGCATAACGCAATATTTCCCATATTCTGTTTCTTATCCTTTTATTTTTATTTTCAGGTACTTAAATAAACGTACAATCAATTATATTTCAAACATATATTTATTATCAATTTTTAAATTCTAATAACAATAATATAACATTTCCAAGGTAAGAGTTTTTATTTTTAATATTAACAAGGTGTATCGGTTGGCCAGAGTGGATGATGAATTCCACTTGCATCGAATATCGCTAAATCTAACGCTACGAGTAACCAGCCTAAATGTAATGACTTGGCTGAAAAAATAATATTAATAAATTATTTAATTATTAAATTAATTTTCATTGTCATTGTTTAAATTTCTTTGTATACTTACATAAAGGTCTGCATGATTTAATTTACTAGTCACAGGTACAATGACTACTCTTCCTTGATTATTTCAGACACAATTTTTCGGTGTGAATGTATTTCGGTACTACTTCGTAATACTCGTTGATTTTCTTCTGTTGAGCACTGTACGCTTCGTCTTCGTCGATTATTTGTACGTAGAAAGACGAAGGGGTATGAAACGTTGACACTCTTACACTTTGTTTCGAATTAATTATTCTTCTCATGTCGCGATGTTTTAAATCTCTCAAAACGTGTATCCTACAGTTACTCGACATTTTGCCAAAATTCTATTTTAGCTGTAGTTTTAAAAAATGACTGACTTTCCCTACACAAAGTTTCGATATTTAAGTCGACGATGAGTAGAGGTGGAAAAATTAGCAGAGGGAGTAAAATAAAATAGAAAAAAATTTTGACCAATGGTGAGGTTGCAGCGTTACTTAGGTACCACCTCCAAGGAAAATCGAGGGTAAGTTGTAAGGGAGGATATCGTGGGAAGGTGCGTATACGTAAAAATTATTTTTTCTCGCAATATCGACAAAGAAAAGTTTGAATAGATGTTTATTCCGTTTACGTTTTTGTGTAGTTGACAAAGTAAGAAACGGATGAAACGTCATAAATTTAAAAATATACAATAAAAAGTCGTAAAGATTATTTATTTCTTACTATAAAGAAAGTTCACGCGTCTACGTTTGTCGGTAAATGAACAATACGCGTAATAAATAAAAACGTCTTTTGTAAATTTTTAAAATTTTAAGAATTACATAATTTTTTATAGAGTCGTGGAATAATTTTGAGAGTATAAAGAAAATTCTATAAATAATTCATTTAACGATAATCTTTGAACAGATGTCATTCTCTAAAAGTGTGGGAATCTAATATTTGAATATTGTTATTTAAAAAAAGTTTAACAATCGTATGCTCAAGCTTTTACCCAATCTCGTAAATTAAATTTTATACGTTACGTGTACTCAAAAGATTTTTTTCATGTATTCTTCTTGGACACCTTGCCTTCGCGGAATTCTATTTTTAAATATTTGAAAAACTAATACATTGACAAACAAATAAATTGACAAACAGATATAAATTTAGAAAACGTACAATAGAAAAGTAGTCAAAATTTTTTATTACATTTCTTTCTGTAAAAAAGGAAAAAGGGCCACGCATCTTCCTTTGTAGATGAGTCAACAATACCTCGTAATAAAAACTACGCCTTCCTTTGTTAATTTGTTAAATTGCAGTCATCCTGTCGTGGGAGAATATTGGATTCAAAAAAGGAAAAATCGATAAATTATACACGCTTAACTGTTGTGATTTTGAACAGATGGCGTTGCATAATAATAGTTTTAGCGAAATAATACCTCGTCCGCTCACCCGCGCTCATAAATCAGCTTTTCTAAACGAACGCGTTCAAAAAAGGTTTTTCCGCGTGCGCGTTCAATCAAGCTTTTTTCAGCGTGCGCGTACAAGCAAGGTTTTCCCGCGTACGTCGCTGGGTCAGCTGGTCTGCGCAACGCTGTAAAATTAACATTGCGCAGCGTCCGCTAAATATGCTTTTTATTCCGCGTTTAGCTAATTAAATAAAACGACGCTAAAACTCTAGCAGCGCGTTTACCGCCGCCGCCGCCGCCGAACGCGGAACGACCTTATCACAAAATGGATACGCGTTGGCGTCATCCGTGGACTTGTACGATTTCCGGTCCTACGAGTTGTGGTAAATCGGTGTGGGTTCGAAAATTCATAAAGTTTCGTACTCAAATGACCAACGTTGTTTTCGATAGGATTATTTTTTATTACGGAGAGTGGTAAGACGGCTACAAAAGTCAAGAGTTTTCGTGTGTTGAATTTCGCGAGGGTCTACCGAGGCCCGGAGATTATTCAAACGATTCTCATTTGAAAAAATTAATTATAATAACAAACAGTGTTATAGTCGATTTATTTACCAAAGGATGTCATCATAAAAATATAAGTGTTATTTTTATAACTCAAAATATTTTTCATCAAGGACATGGTCAACGCTACGTCAGCTTAAACTCAAATTACATAGTGTTGTTTAAAAATCCTCGGGACCAAGCTCAAATTCAATATCTCGCGCGACAAGTGTACCCCGAAGACGCTAAATTTTTACAGGAAGCATATCTAGATACTGTAAAACAGGCATACGGTTACCTTTTATTAGATTTGACGCAGGCAACACCCGACGAGTTTCGATTTCGAAACTATATATTTCCAGACGACGAGTTTCATTACGTCTATGTACCTAAAAATCGTAGTAGTACATTTATAAAATATATTTAAAAATACAATAAATAAAAGTATCAAGCAGATGATACTTCAGTTAAAGAACGATAATGGCAAAGTCTACATCGAAATCTTTCCGAGTAAAAAATAAATCAAAAGTATTTGAACAAAGGTACGTTGTTCTGTTGCACGCTTTAGCACGAGCAAACAAAGAGCAACGTTTAGCAATATTAAAAACCGCCGATAAAAAATTAATTAAATATATTTGCGAGTGCGCTTTAAATACTTTACAAGGTGTAGTACCTTTGAAAGATTGTCAATTTAAAAAATTAAAACGTCACAAAAATATTCTCAGAAAAATTATGCAACAAGACTAACGGCTGCTGGAAAAAAAGAAGCGTATAATCGTGCAAAAGGGTGGTAGTTTCTTACCGTTTCTACTACAGCCTATAATATCGACGCTCTTTTCCACGCTTTTACAATAATAATGGAAAGAACAAAGAAAATGATTCTTGTTCCCGCCGAACAGATGGAAAGAATTTAAAAGCAATCAGTTACATCAAACTCTACGGACGGTAAACCCAACGAAAATGTTTCAAACTTACAAACAACGCAAACTGTAGGCGATAATCTCTCCAGACTCGACGATGAAATGAAAAGAGTTTTAGATTCTACAAACATTTTAGATGACAGAGATCGTTTAAAACAGTATATACAGTTGTTACAACGTTACTTATTTTTTAAATCTGAAAAAAAATATCCAAACCCGTTGGCAAACGATACATTTGAAGAGATTGGAAACGAAATTACTTACGATAAAATAATAAACAGTGTTCCACCCGTTTACAAAAGAAAATCAGAACTTTTGGTGAAGCACTTGAATAATTTTAAGACTAGAATTTTTTGGAACAGAAAGAGACTGGTGACTATTGACGGTGAGACAATAAAAAATTCAAATATCATTGATTTAATCAATTTTGCTGCACGACACAGAAAAACGACCAATCCAGAGGGAAAAAGAGAATTTACCAAGTTTTTAAAGGATGTCTTGACACCTCAAGAGTATATCGGTAATAGAAAAATATTTGACGATGTGACTGAAAAGTTAAGTTTTTCAAACACTCCGAAATCAAAAGATGTACATCAATCCGACAGTGACGAATATAACTCGACGTTTAATAATAGTTTCGACAGTCTTAAAAACAGTAGCATTGTCCAAAAACCGCCTTCGAAAAAAAAAAGAAATAAAAAAAAATGGCTCAGTCTAAATATGTAAATAAAAGGTTAGAGTCTCAGTATTTTGATCCTTCGCACGAAGCAGAGTTTTCGGGTGCAAGAAATTTAATCAGATTGAATAAAGATATACCGCGGGAACATATCTATAAATGGTTGGAAAAATACGACGCTTATACTTTACATTGTCCTGTACGAAGAAAGTTTAAGAGATTGTGTTACAACGTGTCGTATTTAGATCAAGTTTGGGAGGTCGATTTACAGGACTTGCGCTCAATCAAAAATTACAACGACGGAGTGTCTTACGTTTTAGTGGCGATCGACGTTTTAAGTAAATTTGTGTAGGTGGAACCTTTGAAAGACAAATCGAGTGACCAAGTAACCGAGGCATTCAAAAAAATTTTAAAACGAAGCGGAGAACGTTTTCCGTACATGGTTCAAAGCAATCGAGGAAAGGAGTTTCTCGGTAAATTTATGCAAAATTTTTTAAAACGTAACGACATTCGATTTCGCGTTGTGCGTAATCCGGATGTGATGGCTGCGGTGGTTGAACGAGTAAATAGAACTCTGAAAGAACGTATGTGGCGTTATTTCACACATAAAAATACTCGTAGGTACATTGACGTATTACAACACATCGTTAAGGCTTACAATAACTCAAGACATTCTAGCAATAAAATGACACCGGCTTCGGTAACTATTCACAACGAAGAGATTGCGCGAAAAAATTTAGAACGTCTGTGCAGAAACAAATTACCGAAACGGAAAAAGAATATATACAAAGTCGGTAGTTACGTTCGAATCAGTAGAGACAAGAACGCTTTTGAAAAAGGTTACGTCAGAGGATGGCAAGAGGAAATTTTTATAATTAAAAGTGTTGCGAAAAAACAAAACATTTACGTTTATACTTTGACCGATTTGGACGGTGAAAGCATTGAAGAATTCTTTTATCCCGAAGAACTCGCGGCCGTTGATAGTTGTCGCGTAGAAAATCGTGAACACAAAATAGATAAAATTTTACGTAGTAAACGCAAAGGTAAACGTAAACAGTATTTCGTCAGTTGGGTTGGATATCCTGAAAAATTTAATTCGTGGGTCTCTGCCAACGATTTAAAAGCATTGTAAAATGGATTCCGACGATTTTACCATTGCTTTGCCGAGCAACAGTAGCATGAAATATTTTCCAGACAATACAACGACGTGCTTTTCAACTAAATTACCAAAGCAGATAGCTTTACAAGGACGATGGATGGTTGGACTATCCGAGATACACGTACCCTGCACTACCCTGCACTTGAGCAGAGAGGAATAAAAATTATCGGCAACGGAAAACTATTATTTTCAACACGGTATATACGACGATATTAATCAGCTTGTCGAATGTATAAACGACAGTTTATTCAAATATCACGGCAACACTGAAATTGAAAAATTAGTCTATAACGAAAACGGAGGTTTCGTACAAATGATAAAATTCAAAGAAAATGAAAATCGTACGAAACCGTTTGCTACATTTTCAACAACGGTTAATCGTATTTTAGGTTTCGATTTGAACGAAACGTTAGAATTTGAAAGATACGATGGTTCGACGATTCAAGTAGCAAATTTTCCCGCCAGCCTCTCGAGAGCCATACCGATCAACTTTTTGTTTATTCAAATCTGTGTGAACCTTGTATAGTAGGAGATTCTCACGCACCGCTGCTTCGCATAGTGAATATTCAATCGAAACACTTCAATTATGGAAACACTGTAGTTAAACGTTTTGCACCCGTCAGTTATACACCCATACTTTACAATTGTTTTCAAGTTATCGACATTGATATAAGAGATCAATATGGTCATCCAATACCATTCGAGTTTGGTACGTTGACCGCAGCGTTACATTTTAAAAGGTTTGAATAAGTGTCGTTCGTTTGACATGGCTTATTACTCTCTTTATTACGATAGTCAAATTGGAAGCGCACGGGGCGTACATCACGTTTATGCAGGTTTAACATCGCAACGAGGACACGGTGTGGGTAGTTGGCTCGCAGGTTTATTTAGAAGAGCGGTGCTTTTGATTGCTAAAGGTGCTCGCGCCCTTGGTAAAGAAGCAGTCCGAGCAGGCGTCAACATATTAGATGACGTGTCGGATGGAAATCTGTCGTTCAAAGAATCGTTTAATAATCGTATGAACGAATCTGGTAAAAATTTGAAACGTAAAGTCGTAGACAAAAGTAATAAAACGATGGAGGGGTCAGGATATAAAACATTCGACAAAAGGAGAGCTCTACAATTTCCGTGGAAAACGTACAAAGAAAACCAAGTCTTTAAAACGGTTACAGCCAAAAGTCAAGCGTAAGAAACAGAATAAAAAGAAGAAATCGAGGAAAATATCGAAAACGAAAAAGAAGACAAAGAATAATTTTGACGTTTTCAATTAAAAATGGCGTTTTTACATTCTCACAGCTCAAAGTGTCTCAAAAGTGAGTTGGATATATTTTCACTCCCTCAAACGCAAACCAGTATCGAATCGAGTTGCTGGACTACTTATAATCCAATTTCGTCGTCAAAATCAAGGAGAAGATTACCTGGATCTTGCGCATACACTTCTCAAAGTTTGTGTAAAAATTAAGCCTTATTCGAAAGACGATGACAAACACGTAGGACCTGTAAATAATTTCTTACACTCGTTATTTAATCAAATCGATATTTATTTTAATCAGAAACCAATCACTCCTCCGAATAACGCTTATCCGTACAGAGCGTACATAGAAACACTCTCGAATTACGGCCCAGCAGCTAAAGAATCGCATCTCTCGACGACTTTGTGGTACGCAGATACACCTAGACAGATGGACAGCACCCCTGACAAGGGTACAAACGCAGGACTTGTAAACAGACAAAATTTTACATCCGATGGCAAAACCGTCGATATCATTGGACATTTGCATTGCGATATTTTTAATCAGGATAAATTACTCATCAATGGCGTCGAAATGAAAATACGTCTAGTACGTTCAAAGGACTCATTTTGTTTAATGGATTCGTCAGCCGCAGGCTCCTACACCGTAAACATCACCAAAGCAAATTTACTCGTAAGACGCGTGAAAATAAGTCCTGGAATTCTATTGGCCCATGCGAAAACTCTCGCAACTACAACCGCTAAATATCCCATAACCAGAGTGGAAATCAAAACATTCACGATACATAGCGGTGTCTTGGGCGAAACACTCGACAACGTGATTTTAGGACAACTACCGAAACGAGTGATACTGGGATTTGTTGATAATAAGGCTTTCAATGGAAACAAAACTTTGAATCCTATCAATTTTCAAAATTACGGTATAAATTACTTGTCTCTCTACGTAGATGGTGTACAAGTACCTTTGAAACCTTTACAACCTACGTTTTCGAATACAAGACCAATGTACGTTGACGCATATCACACCTTGTTCTCAGGTACTGGTATACATTTTCTTAACGAAGGAAATTCTATCAGTAGAGAGAATTACTCTAATGGTTATTGTCTATTCGCTTTCGATCTTACACCAGATTTTTCGGCAAATAGTTTTTCTCATTGGAATTTAGTAAAATCTGGAAGTCTCAGAATCGAAGTTAAATTTCGAAGTGCATTGAATAAAACGATTAATTGTATCGTTTATGCCGAGTTTGACAACGTTCTTGAAATCAACTCTGCTAGACAGGTCGTAACAGATTTTCATTCTTAAACTCAAAGTAGGAGGAGTCAAAAAAAATGGTAGGGATTTTCTTTGAAAACTTTTCTTTTCAATTTAGTGAGAAGGAGGTCTTGTAGGTATTCTGCTGAGCCAAGGAAAACCATTTTGTCAGTTCAGCTTATTACCTTGAGTGGTGTAGTACAAGTGACTCAAGTTCTCCGCAACTCAAACGGCATGGAGAAGCTCGATTATATAATCGATATTCAAGCGTTTCACGACAAGGAAGGTCTCTTTCTACCGAAAGAAATTGCTGTTCTCGGCGTAGATTGCAATTTCATAGCGCACTGGCTGATCAAGGCTCCATACGACTACACAGAACTCTCCAAGGGTATCGTAGCCACAAACAGTTACTTAACGTGCTATCACCATGGCATAGAATGGTTCGACGGTGAATCCAAAAGTTTCGACGTGTACAACAGTCTACGAGAAGTTGCACGAAACGCTTTGAGGATCTACGTTAGGGGAATACCTAAAGTTTTATTCCTACAAAACCTTCTCGCTAGACAAATAATCAATTTGGAGGAGTTCAACTGTCTGTCGTTTAGAAACCTTCCACGCGTTAACGACCACTTTTGTTTTTTACATGGACGGAAAAGGGACTACATGAGTTGTGCATTGACATATGCATATAAACTACGTATTTGGCTGCATAAAACATTAGCCTATCGCCCTTCAACCAGCAAAGTCATCGATCTAAAAGAAAAAAAGAAGGAAACGGAAAAAGAGGACATCAACAAGGACAAAAGACGACACACAATCATTGCGTCTTCGAGACAAGGAACTCCGTCTGGGAAACCACGACAAAAAACGCCAACACCAAGCAAATCAAGACAGAGCACTCCGACAACCGTAACTTGTACTGCATACTCAACCCCTGTAGATGCTACCAACACAAGTATTTCCACCATCTCCCAAGATACGATCGATGCCGATCATTTATACGACATAGTACGCGAGGAGGAGGAAGCCGCTGCAAAGCATAAACACGTTGCAAATACTCAACGCAATAAAAATTTTGCCTCTGCAGACAGTAGGAGTGTACCCTGCGGACAAGATTCCTCAGATTCTGACGAAGCCGACTGCAATTGTTGTTAACAATGAGGATCACCGAAAACCCGGTGAGCACTGGCTGGCTATCTACATCGATAAACGCGGAATCGGATACTTCTTTGACAGTTTCGGTCGACCAACCACCGTACCACAACATATTCAATGTCTCCGAAGAAACTGTAAGGTTTACACCTGGAGTCCTAAGCAGCTACAAGATTTCGCTTCTATCCTGTGTGGTCAGTATTGCGTTAAGTTCATTCATCACATGTCTCACGGTCATTGCATGGACAGTTTTTGGAGACTTTTCACCGACGATACTGCATACAACGATAAATTAAATTTGAAATTATTTTATAAGAATATCAACAATAATTTTCATTATAATAATAATTGTAAGAAGAATGTTCATTGTATAACTCATTTGCAAACATGTAAAAGAATACATAATAATTAAGAGTAATAACTGTAATTATTAGACTAATTACAGTGACCGATGATATCTTCCGATGGACACAAGCACCACTGTGTCAACTACATGTGCTTTGTTTACAGACACACCGTTCACCTCCGTCGCTGATTAGTCCTGGCAGCATGAATAGAGCGACGTTAAATAACAAAAAAAAAAAAAAAGAAAAAAAAATACATAATAATAATAATAATAATAATAATTTTAATTATAATATATAAACAGGTACATTAGTTGTAAGTTTCTATTATTAACGTAATATATATTTAACCGAATGCAAAACACGTAAAATTTTACTCTTATTTACTCTATATCTAAGTGTGTGAATTTATTATAAGTTTTATCAGGTCAACCGGAATCACTGTCTATTTATAAGTTTCGTATAATAAAATGTGTGAGAGAGTCTTTGCGTCTATTCTTAAGCTACTCTTATACTTAATATTAACCGAGTGTCAAATCTAGTTTTAATTTTATGTATTGTATAATCATATATATGTATATCTCTGCGTGCGTAATTATTCATTCTATGTCTCGTTCTCTCCTTTTATATTATAATACTTGAATAAACATCTGGGAATTTATCTACAAATTACGTACATTTAATTATTTAACCCTCCCACCTCCAACTACCATTCATACCATGCTAAATATAAGTCTATACGCATACTGCATACGCTCTCTCTCTCACACACACACACACACACACACACACACACACACACACACACACACACACACACCAACATAGAAGCTCTGGGTCAGCTATTATAACACGGCGTCCGAATACCCTAGCGCATCATCAGTATCTCTGCGTGAGTGCGAGAGAGAGAGAGAGAGAGGTAGAGGAAGAGAGCGTGGGTACGCGCAGTAGTGCTCTCTCTCTTTTACATGCGCCACTCTTCTTACTGCAAGAGACGCACTGCGCGCGCAACCCCTCTTGCTCTCTCTCTCTCTCTCACACATACACGTGCGGACCTCCGGCCCCGCTGTAACGTCAGAACACTCTTAGTACGACAGAGAGAGACGCACTGCGCGCGCACTCCCTCTACCTCTCTCTCTCTCTCTCACCCACGCACTGCATCGGGGCGTCTATGACGCCGGAGCAACCTCAGCACGAGAGAGACGCACTGCGCGCGCACTCCCTCTACCTCTCTCTCTCGCACCCATGTACTCCCACGGGGCCCGCCGTGACGTTACAGAGTCCGTTCCACCCTACCTATACATAAGTACGAGAGAGAGAGAGAGAGAGAGAGAGAGAGAGAGAGAGCTTGGAGCGAAGCTCTCTCTCTCTCTCTCCCTCTTTCCCTCTCACTCCCTTACTGGCACGCGCGGGCCCCCGCCGTGACGTCACCGCCGGGGTAGACACCCCATTGTCCACGCTAGACAAACCCATTGTACGTGCTACACAACCCCATTGTCGCGCTAAACAATACCATTGTTCGCATTGTTCGCGCCAGACACCATTGTTGTTAGGCCACGCCCATTCCGGCGCGCTATAAGGTACTCTTACTACTTACAGCTATAAAAATTAATCTTCGAAAGCTTAACAAAATTTTTTGATTTTTTGTACATTATCTCAGCTTTATCCTTTTAAGGAGATGTCATAGCCAATTGTAGATGTCTACAACGCATTTTTCGTTATTTAATTTTACATATGATTATGTAATCGTTATGAGTCAAAGAATATGCGATGACAAAAATACTTAGTTAACATCCAAAACTGTAAATAAATATCGAAAAGTATGTGAATCTCGGTAAGCTTGTAATTTTGTATAGCCTTCGATATCATCGTAAAACTTATTTAGAATAACGCTCAGTATTTTTTTTTTGTTTTTTTTTAATAAAAGTAACAAAAATAGTAAATACTTAAAATTTGAATCTCGCCTGAAAATTACATGCATAACCTCACCTGACATGCTTAAAAAAATCATGAGCCTTCCCTATAAACACAATGTATTGAGTAATGTAAAAGTACCCTTTATTAATGCTTTATCAATTCTCGAACGTCCGCGGACATTTAAGAGTTGATATAGAATTTTTTAAGTAATATCTGGCTTTGTAGATTCGTCTTATTTAATTTAATATAATTATTTTTTCTGGGGCAAATTTACATTACTTAAACTTATATTTTTAACCTAAAAAGTATTTTACGTCAATTTGTGTATATAGCTAAATAAAAACCATTGTACCTTTGTTTATTAAAATACCGAAAAGAAGCGACGAAATTGCGACTTTTAGGTTAGAATGATGTAAATAATTTTTATCGCAACTTCGTCGCTTCTTGTCGGTATCTCGTGATGTAAAATACAGTTCATAAATGGTACGTAAAGGTTTTTTTACGAAATTCAATTACACCCTCGCCTTCAGCTCGGGTCGAAAACCTCTCGTTTCGTAAATAAGCCGAAGCACAGCAATATTGACCCGAATATGCACACACACGGATATTTTCTAAAAACACGATATTTGGACTCTAGACATGTCAAAACATATTTTTAACATGCTTTTAGCGAATCGAAAAATTTTACTATTACAAAGGTTCCTCTACAAGGAAGCAATACACAATCAAAATGTGACTAAAAATTCTATGAACGGTCACGAATTGAATGATTTAAATAGATTTTTTATTATAGAAAAATATTATTTATAAAAAGAAATCAATTTTGAACATTTTTTTTACATTTAAGTATCGTAATTCTTTTTTGAAAAGCGATAAGTGAATTTTCTCGACGGAATTCGAAAGAGCAGATCAAAATCTATTTAGAAAAGTCAGCATCGTTACAGGCCATTGTTCAAAGCATCAAATAATGACTAAGCAAATAAAAAAATTTTGTTGACCTGCAGGCGGTAATGGGTTAGGGGGACAAGCCTAGATTAGCTCAAAAAATTTTAAGCGAGTTCTTAAACATTGTCTTACAAAGTTATACACAAAAAAATTGTACGATAAAGTATTTACTTCAAGCTTATATTTAAGGGGGCTTCTAAATCTTTATACATTAATTCTTGACACCTGACTTCCGCAAAGGGCTTTGCGCGATGCATGATTACTCACGTTTTTCTTTATCAGATCTAACTAAATCACTCAAATACTTTTTTGAAAAACGTCTTTGTCTTTATTTTGAACAACAAAATATCTCATTTTCAGAAACAAGTATCTCATTTTCAGAAAATTTTATATCTTATATTATTGATTGATGCATATTATATTACTAATTGAGACTAATTATATAACTAGTTGATAGAATGGCTGAACGAAAATCATTCAGCAAATTATCTCAAAGACAAAAAAGAAGAAGATTGAATGCGGCTTGCGTAGATGATTTTAATGAATTGGATGTAAACAGTGATGAAGAATCAAGAATTCTAGAATCTACTCCTCCAGATAATGCAGATATTGTAGAAATGGAAGAAGGCTCAGACAATGCTGATAAAAACGAGGTTACGAGTTTTAGTCTTCCAGACAGTGCGACTGATCATATTACGATTGAATTTGATAAACTCATTTTTGCCTACCAACAGTTAGATATTGATGTAGATATTGCAGAATCAGATTATGAAAACAGTGATACAGATAGTGATAGTGAAACAAGTGATGATAATATTGAACAAGATATAAAATATAGAATAGGGGAATGGGCTTCTACCAATAATCTTTCAGATAGAAGTGTGAATAGTCTTTTAAACATATTAAACGATGCTGGATTAAATTATTTGCCAACGGATGTACGCAGATTACGTCGTACACCCAAAAGGACTGACATAACTGCATGTGAGCCTGGAAAATATTTCCATTACGGGATAAAAAAGGCACTACAGGACACCTTAATAAAATACAAAAATAAAGTACAAAAAGAAAATATCGAAATTGATATTAATATTGATGGCCTACCAATTACAAAATCTCCTCAAAAAAGTCTGTGGACAATTCTCGGAAGAATTTATGATAGAGCATGCAATGATGTATTTGTAATCGGTGCATATCTTGGTAAAGAAAAACCTAAATCACCATCCACTTACTTGGAGCCGTTTATTAATGAATATCATGATTTATGTGAAAATGGTTTTATATGTAATGGAAGAAAATTTACGGTTTTCATAAGGTGCCTCATTTGCGACAGCCCCGCTGCTAGTTATATTTTGTGCAATAAGCAATTCAACGGATATTATGGATGTCGAAAGTGTTGCGTAAAAGGGGATTGGAAATCTCGAGTAGTTTTCTTACAAGAAAATGAACCTCTACGGACCAATGAGAGTTTTCGAGAGCAAATGCAGAAGGAGCATCATAATGGTGTTTCTCCTTTAACAAAATTAAATTTCGATATGATTTTGCAAGTTCCGCTAGATTATATGCAGTTGGTTTGCTTAGGGGTTTCAAAACTACTACTTAGACTTTGGATAATGCCTAGAGTAAAACCAAATTTAAAAATACTTCAGTTAGAGCACTTATCAAATTCATTTTTATCAATAAGTGCATGGATACCCAAGGAATTTGCGAGGAAGGGGCCAATCATTATTAGAGTTAAGTCGTTGGAAGGCAACAACGTTACGCTTATTTTTATTATACGTTGGACCAATCATATTACAGGATATCCTGCGTGCTAAATATATGCTGCACTATAACTCATACATTTGCCTGATGATGCCAAAAACCTTGGATGTACGGATGATTATAGTGCTTTTCCATTCGAAAACTACATGCAGACTTTAAAAAGGATGCTTTGTAAGAAGGGGCAATCACTTCAACAGATACATCCTCGCTTAACTGAAAGAAGCCACTTTACAGCTTCAGTCAAACCCAGTAGTAATGTAACATATCCATTAATAAATCAACCCATAAATATGCTACTTCCAGAAGGTTACCACCATAGTCACAAATCATTAAAATTCGCTAATTTCGAACTTAAAGTTTCGAGACCAGATAACTGCTGCATTACCACTGACGATGAAATAATTCTAACTCATACATCTGTAAAAGTGGTAATGAAATTGTAGTAATTGGCAGGCAATTTTGTAAAAAAGAAAATATTGCAAACTATCCATTACCATCGATAGAATTTGGCATCTGCCAAGTAGGAAATTTATCAGTCGAAAAAACAATTTCCATCGGCAACATAAAAAACATGGCTTGTTTATTTTACCATCAAAAAAACTCATACGTTATTCCACTGCTGCATCATGGTATTTGGTAAACAAAATTTGATTAACTATATTTAAATTTTAATTATTATTTTCACCTCCCATTGTTGCAATGCTTGAAAAGTTAATTCAACATCGACTACTGTCGATTATTACATTTAAATTTGTCATACTTTTACGATCAACAACAATTTATTTCAACATCAGTGTCTGACAGTATTATTAGAATATAGGAGAGCTTGTTAAAATTATTACTTGCTACCCAAAATTAAAAAGTAAGAATTTTTTACCAAGCGTAAATTTTTTTTACCATTACTAAGAAAAACAGTATGAAAAGCTATTACCCGGGTAAAAAAAAACGATTCATTATGGTCGATTCACCATCTATTGACCATATCGGGTGGCCAGAATATTAGACTAGAGTTTGACCAAAATGTGGACTACGCTCTTTAACTTTATAACAAAAGTTGCTTTTAGATTTGTCATTAGAGTTAAATTTTTCATTTTTACTTGAGATGATACTATTTAAAACTAACCTATTTTTCACTAAACAAACAAGGAGAAGTAATAAACAACTTGTAAAAGTATTGATTTCATTCAGGTTTGAACAAACTGTCACTTTTTGAATTTTATTTCAGTCCTACAGTTTTCAAGATTTTTAGCCGAAAATTCAATGGTGCATAGAAAATGTAATTTAGAATAACCTCGCTTATGGAAGACCCAATCCGATTTTTTTTTTCGAAAAAATGTTATAAAAAACAAAAAAACCGAATGCACCGTCGTAATAATCGGAAAAAGTTATGCCATTAACCAAATTTTCACCCACCTACGAATTGTCTATCACTAGACTAAAATTTCCGGACCCCTCCTTAATAAATAAACCGCTACTTACAATTATTTTGGGTCGTTGACAGTCTATAACCAAGAAGAGTACTTTACAGTAACAGTAGATATTAACATTTTAAAAAGTCTAAGTAATTATAATATTGTTGCGTTCGTATTTGATTGAATAAATACAACTATTATTTGTTAACCCATATTAACGCCAAGCTCACCAATTTTTTAGCGACTTTATAACGCGATCATTTTTTATGTTATTGGCATTGAAAAATTTTGCTTTCACATTCTGGCGTAGAATTTTGTGCTCTTGCTTCTTGTTCACACTATAAAAATCATCGTCATTAAAATTGAAACCCATAACTTTAACTCTAAAAATTTTATGATCGCATAAATTTGCATTTTTGTCAATTAATTTAATTTAATATAAATAATAATTTTTACTCTAGATGCAGGACTACGTAATGTTATTTAAGACAGAGAAGGAAAAATTCACGTCGATGGTCCCTGAAACATGGGTAGATAATGAACTACATAAAGTATGGTGGCCGCCTAAATTAACAAAAAAAGAAAAAATAGCAGACTTGGTGATGACCAAAAAATGTGGTCCAAGTCGTAACCGGACATTTTGCCGTATGACATTTCGCCGTCGGACCTTTTGCCGTAAACATTTCGCCGTATGAGACCTTTTGCCGTATAACATTTCGCCGTATGAGACATTTTGCCGTACGCGATTGGGTTATAAGGTTATAGGGTTATTGGTTAAACAGGGGGTTTGGGGGGCGCCCCCATTACACTTAATCATTATTATTTATTGTTCTGTATTGTTATGTTGTTATTGATTTGTATAACTTTTCGATTATCTGCGATGATTTGAAAAATTTATATACAATTATAGTTCAAATGCTCTTTAAAATGTAAACATAGTTTTTATTTTTAAAATTAAATTAAATTTCGCTGTATCAATATTCGCCGTACGTATTTTTTCCTATATTACGGAGAGAAGTTCCTTACGGCAAAATGTCACATACGGCAAAATTTTATACGGCGAAATGTCCTATACGGCGAAAAGTAATACGGCGATTTGTCCGACGGCGAAGTGTCAAACGGCGAATTGTCATACGGCAAAGTGTCATGGAACCCTATTGAAACAAAATTAGGCAAACAAAGTAACAAGCGCGTTCCAAAAACAAAAAAACCATATATTGGTGATTCCGAGTCATCAACAGAACATCACGAAACGGGGAATTCATCAGATGAAAATGGTATTCTTTGCACTCAGCTCTTAGGACATTCAATAATTATATGAGTATATGACTGATTCCATCAGGTTTGAACAGGCTGTCACTTTTTAATTTGATTTTCATTTAAAAAGTATGAAAATGTCCTACATCGCATTTAAGGTAGGTATGCACGGGGATTTTGCTTGAATTTTTTTTCATGGAGCTGCAGCTGTCTGATTATTAGATCTAAAAACGAAGATTACGAAATTCGAAATAAACCTTCATTTTCAAATCACTGTAACTTTGGTTGTTTTCAACATTTTGAGGCAAACTTGTTTTCAAATGTAGGAAATTTTATGTACTTTGTAACCAACTTGGTCATTTTATGATTAAAATTATATTATATCCTACTATGATAAACATCAAAAACCAAAAATTTACAATTTTCTTCAAATGCAAATATCTCAAAAAAGGCATTTTATTTGTCTTTGAAATTTTACTATGTTTTTATACATGTAAAAAGCTAAATTTTTAGGTAGGTGAAAATATGCTTTTTTGTAATAGATTTTTGTAATAAACTTTTTTTGATCGATGTTTATACAACCACAGCTAAGGCGATTTGAAAATAAAGGTTCATTTCAAATTTCGTAATCTATTTGCTTTTAGGTCTAATATTCAGACAGCTGTAGCTTCGTGAAAAAAATTTGAAGCAAAATCCCCGTGCGTACCTTTATTAAATACGAAATAGAAAACATTTTCATAGTTTTTAAACGAAAATAAAATGCAAAAAGTGACAGTCCGAATATGAATGGAATCAGCCATATAAACCTTAATCTAAAAAATTGTTTAAAATACATATTAATGGGATGCCAAAGCCAATTTCATTCTGCCATTTTCTGTATGCTGGAAAAATTCATTTTGAGTTAGTGCGTAGGGTGCGCTTGTGACTGATGAACCAATTTTGATCATCAGTTTTTTTGTAGGTAAATCTTGTCATTTCCTACTGAAGCTATTTAGATTGTAATATTTCTAAATTCTAAATTTTTGGGTTAAGAAAATGTCAACAAATTTGTGAATAATTGGAAATTATTAAATAATTTTAATTAAAAAAATTTTATTTAAAAAATTTTTGAAATTTTCTTATTTCAACAATTTAGGATTTAGAAAAAGAGAGTGATTAGATCAACGTTTTTTTCTTTGTGTTCAAAAGTGTGCCTTGCGCACCACCTCAAAATAATACATTTTTACAGTATACGGTAGATGGTAAAATCAAACATGTTTTGTGTAGGACAAAATCTTTTATTTTTTATAGTTGTAAGTAAATGGAACTTAAAAAAATATTTATTAATAGCAATTTTTGTAGTCAAAATTCATTTTACCAATTTTTAGTATATTACTTAAATTAATAGCATTCTAGTATATATTTCAAACAAAAATGTTTCAAAGTGTAAAAAAAATAAGCTAAAGGCGTCAAGGTGGGCAAAATATTTGGAACATTTTCGAACTATTATATATTTTAGAACACTTGATAAGTTTATCAACCGCAGTCACGTACTTTTTTATTTATCATTTTTAAAAAATTGGCACATTTCAGGTATACTTTGGCCCATTTTTTTAAATATTTTAAGAAAGCTAGAAATAACTTTTGAAATACCTAACCAACGGTGGTGCAAGTATTATTTTATTTAAAGAGAATAAAAAAGAGAGGAATTACTTTTTTATTAGTTATGCAGAAATTAATTTTGCGCAAATGAATATTATTATTATTCTATAAATTTTTTTATCTATTACTGTAAAACACGGGAAGGATTGACATTGTTTATTTAAAGAGAATATAAAAGAGAGAAATTTCTTTTTTATCAGTTTTGTAAAAATTAATAAAAACTTTTTATGGAGTTAAAGCAAAATATATAAAAGTTTAATTACAAAAATACAATGTATGGTATGGTAAAAAATACTTGTCGATTATTCCGCTTTGATTTCAGTAATTTCTATTGCAGCAACTTTTTATGGCCTTTTTTTTTATTACTATTATTTTAACATCGCTCTTTTTATGCTCCCAAACCCGGTGCTAATCAGCGACGGAGGTCATACGATGTCTTAGTGAAGAAAGAATTGTTGAAAATACATTCCCCAGTGATGCTTGTATCAATCGGCCGGGGCCGGGAATCGTACCTGGGACCTCCAGATTACGAGCCCGACGCCCCCACCCGACCGAGCCATCGCAGGCCTCAACTTTTTATGGACTTAAAACAAAATATATAAATATTTAATTAAGAATACTTGTCGATTATGCCAATTTGATTTCAGTACTTTCTATCGAAACTATTTATAGAGTTTAAGCAAAATATATAAAATGTCTAATTAAAAAAATAAAGATATCTATAATTCTTTTATAATATTATACGTGTGATTTACGCAACAAAGAGTGACATAAAAGAATTGACGAAAGAAATCATTAAATGTAGACAGTCTAACGAACTGTTAAATGGAGAATCAAACTGAGAAGTCCCAGATGATGAAATAGACGAATACCTACCTTTAAGTAATGTTGAGGATCTGAACAAATTTAATAAACTAATAGATGAGAACGAAAAGTTAAGAAGAAATTTTGTAAGTCAACGTCTTTTAATTAATTTGTAGAAGTAATAAATTTTCTACATTTGTATAATCAATATGTAGTTACTATATTAATAAGACATACTTTGTTACGGAGATGTTTTAACTTACAAATTGAAGTTCTTATTTATTTTTTAATTAACAATAGTTTGGTTTTTTATAAAATATCTCTCTTTAACGAGAATGAAACTCTCTTAAACGCTCTTCTACTTGCTTTGAAGATCAAGTATGAATTTTTTTCAAAATTTTTTTACTAAATGATCGAAATTTTTGTGCAACCGCAAGGATCAATTTTACATCTAATCGTTACCGACGAAGTCATTATTAATTAGTAATACCTTCAAATAAATTATTCTGGAAAAATGTTCTGTAACGTTTTTCCATACCATTTAATTTAATTTAATTTAAGCTCACGTATGAATTTTTTTCAGATTTTTAGTTTCGTTATTGTTGAAAATTTTTGGGGTTTTAAAGGTACATCCCTGTAATTTGGCTATCACATCTCTTTAATCTGTACGAATAAGTTTTCTATTTGTGTAAATAAATGTTTCTTTTGTTTAACAATTAATAAGCCTTAGTACATTATCGTTCGTCTTCCATAATATAAAGAAGTGTACATATTTTTTTTCTATTGTCGTTTATCATTTAACTTTGTAATCTTTTATTGTTTGTAGAAACAAATGTTAAGAAAGATTGGGGGCAGCCAAATAAACTCAACAACATATTCCTGTTTGAGAAAAGTTATGACGGACAAATTGGCAATGGAATATTCATATTCTGGTCAATCCAGAGGTAAAAACCAAAAGCACACAACATTGGAATTTAAAAATTCTACAATTTGTAAAATTTTAGTCCGTAAATATCTTTTAATTGTTTGATGTAAAGACTGTTAAATTACTAATACACTAATTTGAATTTATTTACATTGCAGATGATATTGCTAAGTTCAAGCAAGAATTTACTGAAAAAGATTGTATCTCAGCAATACAAAAATGGCTGAATAATGCAAAAATTCGTTATGAATATGCCTTAAAAGTCACCTCTAGATTACAAAAATCTGCAAGTAAAGAAACACCCACCAATGAAGAAAAAGAAGAATAAATTATATTTATTTATTAGTTTTATTTAATCACATAGTTATAAAAAAAGAAAAACAGGGAAGTGATAAAAAATTAGAAGACGAATAGATTTTTAAACGTTTTAACGGGTTGTGTAAACCAATTTTTATACTCCCTACCTTGCCGACCTCGAAAATCACATTAAATTAGATATAATTAAAAATGGAAGTTCATTTACGTAAATTGAGGACAACAATAACGCCCTTCTTTTATTAATACTTCATCTGTCTTTAAAATAAAGAGCAAAAATATTGACTAGTTTTCAAGAAATTCTTTACCAAAAATCTTGACGTGCCTTTTTAATTGGACGAGTATATAACCTCAAATTGCACGAAATTATCGTAAATTTTGGTAAGAAATTTCTCGAAAACCAATAGTTATTTTTAATTGAAATTTTGAACAGAAGCAGATTATTAATAAAGGAAAAGACACTGTTCGTTTTAATTTGTGTAAAATAGAGTCATTTTTTTATTATAACTAATTGTCTGTGACTTTCGAGACTGGTAAAGTATTATAAATGTGTTCCTGCATACACACAGGTTTAACATCAAAACATAACTATAACAGATTCAACAAGTTTTTGTCATTTCATTTTTTGTTTAGCAGTTCCAATTAAACTCTTCGACAAATGACTTCATAGCGTCAATTTGGAGAATGAATGGGTACTTGTGGTATTTATATTAAACAATGCGCCTTGGATATTTTATCTAGATTTTAATGAAAATCTATAATTTAACATACAATTACAAAGTATTGTAATGTTTATAGTTTAAAAAACTTATTTACCCATTTAAATAGCGAAACATGTTTGTTTTTTAAAATACTGTAAAATTCGACGTCTTAGTGCAAGGATGTTCAAATTCAAATTCTTATTCAAATAGATATATATCTAAAAAAATTTTCAAGTAGGTTCCATTACAAATTTTTTTAAAAAGGTTTCACAACAAACTTGTTTTTTTAATATTGAAATATTGTTACAACTATAAAATTACCTTTGTATGTTGAGGAAAGAAAATTGATTGGTGAAATTATATTATAAGGCGTCAGAATACATTTATTAATTTAAATATGTATATAATTATAACAAGTTTATTCGCATAGTATATTACATATCGCTTATTTCGGTTATTACAATTAATTGTTATGATATTGACAATACGATATAGATCAGACAATATGATTAGTGATTGATGATATCTATTCGTTACGTAACGTATGGTAAGACGCTTACTATATTTATTGTGCGTTGTTGTAGGCCTCTTACCCGGGTTCGCCGCGTCTTCGTATGATTATTGGCCTTTTCACAAGAGTGGTCCTTTACGTATATTGAGAATGAATAATAGACCTCGATCTTGGGGATATGTTGGACGTCTCCTTATATCCCATAATCTCCAACAGTATGTTCTGTTTGAGCTGAGAACCACTTCGTCGGGCGACCGGAATGAGAGTCCCTCGCAACGGTCATTCGCGAACATTCACAGATTCGCGAATTTCGGCGGCTCGATCCCGGCGAGCGTGATCAGCTGCTCGCGTGGAACCATGTATATACCAGCGTCTTACACAACACCTTGAGGGGGCCAGACACTGTTTCACCTACAAAATGAAAAATTTAATTTATGGTAATAAATAGTATATTAATATACACTACCGGTCAATTGCTTTTGCCCACTTCGACTCAATTTTACCCGTTACAAAAAGTATCATAACTTGGGTAAAAATTGAGATAAATAATAGTTCGACAGCTCATTTAAAAGCTTGAAGCAAGGGCTTTTTAATGGTTTTTCGTGCCTATTTAAACTTTTTGTTTTTCAATGTTTTTAACATTAAAATCAAAATGTATAAAATTTGGATTTTCTTGTTCGTCTTCATTTTAAAACACTTGCACTTCAACCAAACATCGGAAAATAATTTTATAAAAAAAATTGAAGAGCTTGAATCAAGAGCTTTCGAACGCACTATATTAACATTGTTTTAACATTGTGTCCTTTTTACGTTTTGACTGGTGGTTTTCTTTTTAAACACGTCTTTTCTTCAACTTTATGTATCTCGGAAGGATTAAATTTAAAAAAAAAATGTCTAGGAGAAGAAATGTTTGATTTTATCTTAAGATTATGTACAAATTTTTTCAGATTGTTTAGAATTTTTTTTTTTTAATTTGATAAATGAATTGATTATAAAGAATTTTCTAAACTATATATAACTATATAAATTAAAAAAAAAAAATTCTAAACAATCTGAAAAAATTTGTACATAATCTTAAGATAAAATCATACATTTTTTCTCCTAGACATTTTTTTTTTAAATTTAATCCTTCCGAGATACATAAAGTTGAAGAAAAGACGTGTTTAAAAAGAAAACCACCAGTCAAAACGTAAAAAGGACTTTAAAACAATGTTAATATAGTGCGTTCGAAAGCTCTTGATTCAAGCTTTTCAATTTTTTTTATAAAATTATTTTCCGATATTTGGTTGAAGTGCAGTTTTAAAATGAAGACGAACAAGAAAATCCGAATTTTATACATTTTGATTTTTATGTTAAAAACATTAAAAAACAAAAAATTTAAATATGCACGGTAAACCATTAAAAAGCCCTTGCTTCATGCTTTTAAATGAACTGTCGAACGATTATTTATCTCAATTTTTACCCAAGTTATGATACTTTTTGTAACGGGTAAAGTTGAGTCGAAGTGGGCAAAAGCAATTGACCGGTAGTGTACATATATTAAAATATTATTTTTATGAACATTTTGAAATTTTGATTAAAAACATTAACCAAATAGAACTATCAGAATCCCTAGTTCAGTAAACGACCCAAAATCAGTGTCCGAACTTACTTGCTGAAAACTATATTTTTAATTTTCATTGGATGGGCTGAAATTTTGAAGAAAACTTTAAATTAATTGTCTAAAAGTAAGTGGAACAAAATTATAAAAACATGAATTTAATTTTGTGAAACAAGGAGAAATTCTTGCACTATGGCAACGAAATGTTTAATCAATTATTCAAGATAATATTAATTTATTTATTTTTTGATCGTAAAAAGAATTGTATTACATTGCTTTATTAGATTAAATATAATTTATAGTCTGTTCAAGTGAGCGATATCGTACAGTTTTTTAAATATATTGAGATCAATGTAAAAAATAATACATTTTAAAAATGTTTGGTTTAAGAAATAAATGTATAAACATTTCTTTCTGCTATAATTTATAATTGAATGTTTTCTGTTGTTTTTTTTTAAAAAGGTTTCACAACAAACTTGTTTTTTAATATTGAAATATTGTTACAACTATAAAATTACCTTTGTATGTTGAGGAAAGAAAATTGATTGGTGAAATTATATTATAAGGCGTCAGAATACATTTATTTAAAATATGTATATAATTATAACAAGTTTATTCGCATAGTATATTACATATCGCTTATTTCGGTTATTACAATTAATTGTTATGATATTGACAATACGATATAGATCAGACAATATGATTAGTGATTGATGATATCTATTCGTTACGTAACGTATGGTAAGACGCTTACTATATTTATTGTGCGTTGTTGTAGGCCTCTTACCCGGGTTCGCCGCGTCTTCGTATGATTATTGGCCTTTTCACAAGAGTGGTCCTTTACGTATATTGAGAATGAATAATAGACCTCGATCTTGGGGATATGTTGGACGTCTCCTTATATCCCATAATCTCCAACAGTATGTTCTGTTTGAGCTGAGAAACCACTTCGGGGCGACCGGAATGAGAGTCCCTCGCAACGGTCATTCGCGAACATTCACAGATTCGCGAATTTCGGCGGCTCGATCCCGGCGAGCGTGATCAGCTGCTCGCGTGGAACCATGTATATACCAGCGTCTTACACAACACCTTGAGGGGGCCAGACACTGTTTCACCTACAAAATGAAAAATTTAATTTATGGTAATAAATAGTATATTAATATACACTACCGGTCAATTGCTTTTGCCCACTTCGACTCAATTTTACCCGTTACAAAAAGTATCATAACTTGGGTAAAAATTGAGATAAATAATAGTTCGACAGCTCATTTAAAGCTTGAAGCAAGGGCTTTTTAATGGTTTCGTGCCTATTTAAATTTTTGTTTTTAATGTTTTTAACATTAAAATCAAAATGTATAAAATTTGGATTTTCTTGTTCGTCTTCATTTTAAAACACTTGCACTTCAACCAAACATCGGAAAATAATTTTATAAAAAAAATTGAAGAGCTTGAATCAAGAGCTTTCGAACGCACTATATTAACATTGTTTTTGGTCCTTTTTACGTTTTGACTGGTGGTTTTCTTTTTAAACACGTCTTTTCTTCAACTTTATGTATCTCGGAAGGATTAAATTTAAAAAAAAAATGTCTAGGAGAAAAATGTTTGATTTTATCTTAAGATTATGTACAAATTTTTTCAGATTGTTTAGAATTTTTTTTTTAATTTGATAAATGAATTGATTATAAAGAATTTTCTAAACTATATATAATATATAAATTAGTTAGATATTTCGTCTTTTGTATATGTACTCTATGTGCTTATCCCATCTCATGTGACAGTCAAAAATAATTCCTAGATACTTTGTATTTTCCACTCTTTGTAATTTTGTTCCTTTTATGTTTATATGAAAATTTATTGGAATACAATCCTTATGGTTCACAAAAGTTAAATATACTGTTTTATCAATATTAAGTGAAAGTTTGTTAAGTGCTAGCCAATTTGCTATTTTATCAAGATTTGAGTTCATAATTGTTTCTACTTCTTTCCAACTATTGCTTGTTGATATTACTGCAGTATCATCAGCATAAGATAATATTGTATTATCTGGCATTGTTGTCAATAGATCATTCACATATATAATAAATAATAATGGTCCTAAAATTGTGGCCCTGGGGTACTCCATTGTTATTTTTCATATACACTATAGGCATCATTTTATTTTACCTTTGTTCCCTATTACTTAGATAACTTTTTATCAACTTCTGCGCTTTACCCCTGATTCCGTACCTATATAATTTATCCAACAAATAGTATGGTTAACAGTATCAAAAGCTTGGCTAAATCAAGGAAAGTTACTGCTATTGGAGTGTTTGAATCTAGGTTAATTGTATATTATGGTACTTATGTAGTTTAATGGCATCCTTAGTACTTTTGTTTTTCGTAAAACCATATTGGTTTTTTGCTAGTATGTTACTGTCATTTAAAAACTTATAATCTAGTGAAAATAATTTTTTCGAAAATTTTGCTAAGTTTGAATAAGCGAAATAGGTCTATATTCGTTATTTTATGTTCTCGCTACTTGTGTGATCGGATTATTTCTGCTGTTTTAGTGCACTTGGCCAAGTAGTTTTTTCTATACATAAATTTATGACATTGTACTAAGGGTAATATTAAAAATCGAGATAGGCATTTTATTGTTTTTGCATTAATATTATCTACTCCTCCATTTTTATCCTTTAAATTTATATTATATTTTCGATTTCATATGCATATGTGGGTGTAATAAAATGCTATTTGAATTGAATTGTGCAATTTTAAATTTTCATTTGTTTCTGTTGTATTTTATCGCTTAAAGTTTTACCTATATTAGTAAAAAATTTGTTCATATTATTAGCAATTCGTGTAGGATCACTTATCTTTTCATTGTTTTCAATTATGTAATTAACCCTGACTTTTTTGTTACTTTTTTTCCCCAGTTTTCATTATATTTGGCCATAGATTTTTTGGATTGCTAGAATTTTTTTCTATCTGCTCTTTTTCATATAGTTCTTTGGCTTTGTTTATAATTTTATCTAGTACTTTAGTATATTCTATAGTACAACTATTATCTAAGGTAGGATTTTCTTTCCAACATAAATATAAAACTTTCTTTAGTTTTACAGGATATCATTATTGCACTTGTAATCCACCTATTTCTAGGATTTAAATTATCTTATTTTTATTTATCTTTAACTTTATTTATCTTTATTGTTTAACTGTATTTATACAATTTTGTATTTTTTCAATTAGAGAATTTGTTACTATATTTGGATCCTGCATATTTAAAATTTCCGTCCAATTTTCATTGTTAGCTATTTGATTAATTTAGTATAATCAATCATGTTAATAGTATTTGTATCTTTGATTTCTAATTTTCCTATAGTCATAATCAAAGGATAGTGATCATTAAAGGACAGTTAAAGTAAATGTGTGTAGTTAATTACTGAAGTTTTATAAAGTGTTATCAATGCATGTTCCTGTATGCGTTATCCAAAGTGGCCTTGTTATGCCCTGAAAACCCGGACATATCCACTTCAAGTAAGCTATTAAGTAATTCTTGCCCAATAGCTTCCATCTTTAACAGATCAATATTAAAATCTCCTATGATTAAATGATTTTTGGTTTTTTTATTTTCAAAAATTAACTTCTTTATATTTAGTATAAATTCTGTTTTAGGAATATCATGTGACCTATACAGCAGAAATTAACATTTCTTTATTATTTTCTATAGAAATTTTGGAATTTATTATTTTTATTTTATTTATCTCAATTATTTCAGTGGTTTCTGTAATGTAGTCCTTCAAATACATAACGACACCATCTGATTTGTTTACTCTACTATCGTTATAAAATATTTTATACCCATTTATTGTAAAAAACTCTTTGTGATCCAAATTCCATGATTCAGTACACACAATGACACTTGGTTTAACTTCTAATCCTTTTAAAAAGACTTGTAATTTATTATAATTAGCATTTAAACTTCTGATGTTAATATATAAAATATATTCTTTTCGAAATTTCAAGTTGCCATTCAATGCAGTTAAATCATGTAAATTTGTTTCCTTTTTTATAAAATTATTTTCCGATATTTGGTTGAAGTGCAGTTTTAAAATGAAGACGAACAAGAAAATCCGAATTTTATACATTTTGATTTTATGTTAAAAACATTAAAAAACAAAAAATTTAAATATGCACGGTAAACCATTAAAAAGCCCTTGCTTCATGCTTTTAAATGAACTGTCGAACGATTATTTATCTCAATTTTTACCCAAGTTATGATACTTTTTGTAACGGGTAAAGTTGAGTCGAAGTGGGCAAAAGCAATTGACCGGTAGTGTACATATATTAAAATATTATTTTTATGAACATTTTGAAATTTTGATTAAAAACATTAACCAAATAGAACTATCAGAATCCCTAGTTCAGTAAACGACCCAAAATCAGTGTCCGAACTTACTTGCTGAAAACTATATTTTTAATTTTCATTGGATGGGCTGAAATTTTGAAGAAAACTTTAAATTAATTGTCTAAAAGTAAGTGGAACAAAATTATAAAAACATGAATTTAATTTTGTGAAACAAGGAGAAATTCTTGCACTATGGCAACGAAATGTTTAATCAATTATTCAAGATAATATTAATTTATTTATTTTTTGATCGTAAAAAGAATTGTATTACATTGCTTTATTAGATTAAATATAATTTATATAGTCTGTTCAAGTGAGCGATATCGTACAGTTTTTTAAATATATTGAGATCAATGTAAAAAATAATACATTTTAAAAATGTTTGGTTTAAGAAATAAATGTATAAACATTTCTTTCTGCTATAATTTATAATTGAATGTTTTCTGTTGTTTGTTTTTACAAATTACATTAATGTTTTTCTACTTATTGTACACCATTTCTTAAATTTAATGAAATAATTTACTTAGATAAAAGACAGAAGGGATTTTAAAAATACCTAAAAATACATAAATATTTAAAAATATTTAAAAATACATTAAAAAATTTACAGGAAATATATTACAGAATTTATGAAAATAAAAAAATATACAGTAAACTATTTCCAAAATGTTACGTTTGCCAAATAAATAAATGTTTAAAAAACGTTATAGTAGACTAACAATACAATTTTTATTTCTTCTGATTGTCAAAAAATTCTTTTATCAATTTATTTAGTGTACGCAAAATCACGATAAAACTTAAAGTATCCCTTTTTGGTACAATTGCAAAAATCCCTTCGACCATTTCTTTTTGAAAAATATAAAAAGATTAAAATAAGAAGTCTTTAGAATTTTTTGCAAATCTTTAAGAATCTTCAGTGTTCATTGGGAAGGTATTAAGTAAGGAAGGAAATTAATAACGATTTTTAATGGTTTCTTGAGAAAATCGGAGGACTAAAGGAACGGAGCAGAAAATAAATAAAGAATAACAATATAACTATACCATTACCTAACTGTCTAACCATTTTTCCCTGTGGATCCGTAAAAAGCGAGTTCAGAAGAGTTTCTTAAAAATAACCTAATTTTAGCAATATTTGAAACTTTGAAAAATTCTAACTCGAAACTAGAGGCCTATAGGTGTTTAAAAATTTGGCTCAGGCATTTTTTAATGTTCTTTAAACAAAAAAATGGGCGATAAAGTCGGTGACATGGACGTGCAACGTTTGTTCGAATTTCACTGGCCGGCTTCAAACGTATATCTATAAAAAATTTCGTAAAGGAAATCAACAAGCAATTTCTTTGTCATGATTTTTCTTCAATATCCGTCAATGAATTTACATAGAATTGGATGTGAAGTGAAGATAAATAAATAGAGAATACGAGGTTTGATCGATTACATATTGAATATAATGTAATAGTAAAAAAAAAGCTATCAAAAATCTGAGGGGTTAAATTAGCTGTCTATAATGGCTCTCGCGCTATACTTGCGTCAGGCGCTATCGCGCCTTTTGATCTAATGGTACATATATATTCGCTAAAGGTACATATACCTTCATGGTACTTTTTAATAAGGACGTAATAGGTTTGTTTATATTAACGTAGTACACTCTCCTCTCCTGTAATCGTAGCACCGTATGCGTTATATGTTGGCACAATATCGAACTGAACTCGCATGATAGTTTCAAATTCCACGTTTATACCTGACAAATTTCGTGTGCAGTGTGAAGTGCGGCTATACTGAAAGAACGGGACTCATATTTTTAATTTTTATCTTCTAATTACGTAGGAATAGTACATTACGGTACAAGTGACGAAAGTTGAAGTTCCGCCACGGTGTGAAGTTGGCGCCCGAGGCGAAGCCGAGTGTGACATATCACGCAGTGGCGGGCCTTCAACATTCGTCCCGTGTAGCGTATACTATTTTTCTTGATGTCCGGTCGAAAGAACGTTTTTAGTTTGGACCAATAATGATAAGTACATAAAAATTGCGCTAAGCTTCTCGCACATTATCCCGACCTTTAAAATATCCTAATCTCGATTTGAACGATGATTCGAGTGGTTGGTTTCGATGCCCGCCGCGACATTTGCGACACGAGCGAAGCGAGTGTTGCTGATCGTGGTGGCCGGCATCGAAAATATTACGAACATTATTTTAAATGTTAAAGTAAAATATAAAAAAGAACTAGTATAAGACTGTCAAAGTGACTTGTTATGCTGTGTGTAGTTTTAATAAAAATCATGATCATGATTTTTTTCAGTTGCGTTATTTTAGTAAAATTCATTTATTACCTATATCGAGAAAAGTTTTTTTTGAATTTTTAAATGATAATATAAATCACATTCAATGTTTATAGAAATGAAGAATCTATCATTGGTACATATCGCTCTTGCATTTTTAATTACAAATTAAACGAATATTTAGATATAAATGATAAGAACTAATAAATCTCAATAATAAATCTCAATCGGTAATTTGCTCGCATGGTAAATTTTCACTTTGATGTACAGTATAGACGATTTTTATAAATTGTCTTTAGTGTTTTTTGAGTACGTAAACTTACATTTATATATATTTAATACTTATCTTTAGATTCATGAGATTAGGATAGGTTAAGTTTATTCAATAATATTTTATTTATTTCGAAAATTGAGGGTTATTACATTCGAATGAGATGTCATGTGCATTAAAAGTGTGTGCAGTTGCTTAGTTACCAGCTAATAGCATGCGTAGCGAAAGAAATACAAGTGGCTAAATGCCGTTCTTTCGCCATCGAAAACAGTGGCGAAACTACGTACTTTCGACCAGGGCATCAAGAAATAGTATATTACACATCTAGGGAGGTAAAGTATTGGTGAGCCTATAGTACACGTAAATTGCCCCCCGAGCCGAAGGCGAGGGTGGCAAACGTGTGCTATTGGATCGCCATTTTACCTCCCGTGGTGTGTATACTATTTTTTTCAACAACGAGGCCGAAATTGCAACTTCGCGATTCGGGCGCCGGGAGCGAAAGTGACAGTTTCGGCCCGTTGTTGAAAAAAATAAATTGTATTTCAAAATATATTATCTCTACATACCTATATATAACTATCAAATAGTCACAAACGTTAGTTTCTACAATATCTATATTAGACTAAAAGATAACCTCAAAAAACTTACTGTAATCATTTAACAAAGTTTTAGTTGAGAAAATTTTTTATTTGTAGAACTTTTCTGTATAGATAAATTTAAGAAAATATTAAATAATATTACTTTACATGTATTTTTTTTAAAGATTATTTTATAGAATAATAGAAAAAAGTTTAATACAAATATATGTTCATTTTTTTCAATTTTTAATTGAGCTGATATTTTCAAGCTAGTGTTAAAAGTGCCAAAAATAGTTTTGTGGCTATAATCTACCAAATTGGACATTATTTATATAATAAAGGGTATATTCAAACACATTTTGTTCAATAATAACTTCAGTGCCAATAAGATTAATCCATTTTGAGTATTACCCCATTCAGTGATGATTGTCCTTCGAACAATTTTATACTTCTTACGGTCTAACTCAATGACATTTTATTGGATTGAAGTCTAGTTAGGCTCATAAAAAGATATTTCAATTCCCTACAATGTAAATCGAACAGAAAATTAAATAATTTTTAACAAAAATGTTGGCTCAAGAAATGTCTCATTTTTTCCACAATTTTCAAAAAAAATAAGATAATGTATGAATTAATAAAAATAAACATTACTTTTAGTTATAAAATGATTTCCTTAAAGCGGCCTTTTACTGAAAAGTAGCCCCAGGCCTTACGGCACTTTAATTCGGCGCTGCTTAGCGGTTGCGAAGGCGCAGGGGCTGAGAGGTTTGGACGTTCAACTTGTTGCGGGAGCTCAGGCGCCTTTCATCGACTTGCAACAGTTGCGGGGCTGCAGGGGTTGGGCGGTTCGAGTGTAGGAATGGTTGCGGAAGCTCAGGGGTTTGTGCTAGGTTTTTTACTCAGAGCTTTGAATCCGGATTAATGACTTCATTACCTCGTAGCAATAATATCTTTGCGGCTTTTTATAGACGCACTCGTTTGGAGGACCCCTTTACAATCAGTGATAATACACCGTTCAATTCTGCATCAAAAAACCAAAAAAGAACATACAAAAAAAAATAAGAAACACAAAATTTATTTTATAATTTTTAGCCCTTCCACGTCTTACAACAATAAATAAACAATAATATTTATAATAATATTCATTTGCGTAAAATTAATTTCTCCATATTCAATAAAACAGAATCCTCTTTCTCTTTTTTACTGTTTTTAAATAAAAGAATACGTTTGATATACTAATATTCTCCTGTAGGATTTTGAATCAATCGAATGTATTCACATAATATCAACATTTAAATATTTATAACCCTTTGTGCATTATGACATATTATTCAAGAGTGACAAGACAAATCAACGTGTGGTGCAATTATTTTTATTTTAGGTTTCATTATTTGCTCTTTTTCTACTGTACATATTTAGATAATTTTGAGTTAATATGTTAATTGCATTATTTACACTATCCTCGTTTATACATTTTATTACAACTTCACTATCACTTTTACTTTGACGTTCGAGTTTTAATGGTTTTATCTTTAATAAATAATGAGACGCTCTTTGCACTATTGTCGCTATATTCTCTTCTTTTTGTTTTTTTTTAATATTATTTTAGGTGTCGGTTTTATTAATAGGTTTGGGTTTTATCAGTGTCTCAGCATATGAATTTTGTTGATTTTAGTTCCTTCATTTTCTTTTTCTTTGTTTAAAAGTTCTTTGAGTAATTGATTCTTTTCTTTTAGTTCAGTGTTTAACTCCTTAATATAACATTTTTCGATTTTCATGGTTTCAAATTCACTATGATCTTCATACATCGATTCTTCTTGGTTTTTTAACACTATCACTCATAATTTCACTTATAATTTGGTTTTTAATTTGTAACTTTTGCATTGATTTGATTTCGGCAATAATCATTTTTGCATCATTACATAGCACATTTTCACTACTTTTTAAGGTTAGCTTTAGTTTATCATGTTCCGGGCAAATAACAAAAATATCACTTATCTTTTTGTGTTTTTCAATATGTTAAAATCACTAGTATGGTACGCGTTTTCACATATTAAACAAACAACTACTCCACCCTTTAATTTTCTGATGACATTTAAAACACTTATCGGAGCGAATGTCAGGCGGTTCTTTACTTCCCGCCATCTTGACGTATTAAAATATTATTTTTATGAACATTTTGAAATTTTGATTAAAAACATTAACCAAATAGAACTATCAGAATCCCTAGTTCAGTAAACGACCCAAAATCAGTGTCCGAACTTACTTGCTGAAAACTATATTTTTAATTTTCATTGGATGGGCTGAAATTTTGAAGAAAACTTTAAATTAATTGTCTAAAAGTAAGTGGAACAAAATTATAAAAACATGAATTTAATTTTGTGAAACAAGGAGAAATTCTTGCACTATGGCAACGAAATGTTTAATCAATTATTCAAGATAATATTAATTTATTTATTTTTTGATCGTAAAAAGAATTGTATTACATTGCTTTATTAGATTAAATATAATTTATATAGTCTGTTCAAGTGAGCGATATCGTACAGTTTTTTAAATATATTGAGATCAATGTAAAAATAATACATTTTAAAAATGTTTGGTTTAAGAAATAAATGTATAAACATTTCTTTCTGCTATAATTTATAATTGAATGTTTTCTGTTGTTTGTTTTTACAAATTACATTAATGTTTTTCTACTTATTGTACACCATTTCTTAAATTTAATGAAATAATTTACTTAGATAAAAGACAGAAGGGATTTTAAAAATACCTAAAAATACATAAATATTTAAAAATATTTAAAAATACATTAAAAAATTTACAGGAAATATATTACAGAATTTATGAAAATAAAAAAATATACAGTAAACTATTTCCAAAATGTTACGTTTGCCAAATAAATAAATGTTTAAAAAACGTTATAGTAGACTAACAATACAATTTTTATTTCTTCTGATTGTCAAAAATTCTTTTATCAATTTATTTAGTGTACGCAAAATCACGATAAAACTTAAAGTATCCCTTTTTGGTACAATTGCAAAAATCCCTTCGACCATTTCTTTTTGAAAAATATAAAAAGATTAAAATAAGAAGTCTTTTAGAATTTTTTTGCAAATCTTTAAGAATCTTCAGTGTTCATTGGGAAGGTATTAAGTAAGGAAGGAAATTAATAACGATTTTTAATGGTTTCTTGAGAAAATCGGAGGACTAAAGGAACGGAGCAGAAAATAAATAAAGAATAACAATATAACTATACCATTACCTAACTGTCTAACCATTTTTCCCTGTGGATCCGTAAAAAGCGAGTTCAGAAGAGTTTCTTAAAAATAACCTAATTTTAGCAATATTTGAAACTTTGAAAAATTCTAACTCGAAACTAGAGGCCTATAGGTGTTTAAAAATTTGGCTCAGGCATTTTTTAATGTTCTTTAAACAAAAAAATGGGCGATAAAGTCGGTGACATGGACGTGCAACGTTTGTTCGAATTTCACTGGCCGGCTTCAAACGTATATCTATAAAAAATTTCGTAAAGGAAATCAACAAGCAATTTCTTTGTCATGATTTTTCTTCAATATCCGTCAATGAATTTACATAGAATTGGATGTGAAGTGAAGATAAATAAATAGAGAATACGAGGTTTGATCGATTACATATTGAATATAATGTAATAGTAAAAAAAAGCTATCAAAAATCTGAGGGGTTAAATTAGCTGTCTATAATGGCTCTCGCGCTATACTTGCGTCAGGCGCTATCGCGCCTTTTGATCTAATGGTACATATATATTCGCTAAAGGTACATATACCTTCATGGTACTTTTTAATAAGGACGTAATAGGTTTGTTTATATTAACGTAGTACACTCTCCTCTCCTGTAATCGTAGCACCGTATGCGTTATATGTTGGCACAATATCGAACTGAACTCGCATGATAGTTTCAAATTCCACGTTTATACCTGACAAATTTCGTGTGCAGTGTGAAGTGCGGCTATACTGAAAGAACGGGACTCATATTTTTAATTTTTATCTTCTAATTACGTAGGAATAGTACATTACGGTACAAGTGACGAAAGTTGAAGTTCCGCCACGGTGTGAAGTTGGCGCCCGAGGCGAAGCCGAGTGTGACATATCACGCAGTGGCGGGCCTTCAACATTCGTCCCGTGTAGCGTATACTATTTTTCTTGATGTCCGGTCGAAAGAACGTTTTTAGTTTGGACCAATAATGATAAGTACATAAAAATTGCGCTAAGCTTCTCGCACATTATCCCGACCTTTAAAATATCCTAATCTCGATTTGAACGATGATTTCGAGTGGTTGGTTTCGATGCCCGCCGCGACATTTGCGACACGAGCGAAGCGAGTGTTGCTGATCGTGGTGGCCGGCATCGAAAATATTACGAACATTATTTTAAATGTTAAAGTAAAATATAAAAAAGAACTAGTATAAGACTGTCAAAGTGACTTGTTATGCTGTGTGTAGTTTTAATAAAAATCATGATCATGATTTTTTTCAGTTGCGTTATTTTAGTAAAATTCATTTATTACCTATATCGAGAAAAGTTTTTTTTTGAATTTTTAAATGATAATATAAATCACATTCAATGTTTATAGAAATGAAGAATCTATCATTGGTACATATCGCTCTTGCATTTTTAATTACAAATTAAACGAATATTTAGATATAAATGATAAGAACTAATAAATCTCAATAATAAATCTCAATCGGTAATTTGCTCGCATGGTAAATTTTCACTTTGATGTACAGTATAGACGATTTTTATAAATTGTCTTTAGTGTTTTTTGAGTACGTAAACTTACATTTATATATATTTAATACTTATCTTTAGATTCATGAGATTAGGATAGGTTAAGTTTATTCAATAATATTTTATTTATTTCGAAAATTGAGGGTTATTACATTCGAATGAGATGTCATGTGCATTAAAAGTGTGTGCAGTTGCTTAGTTACCAGCTAATAGCATGCGTAGCGAAAGAAATACAAGTGGCTAAATGCCGTTCTTTCGCCATCGAAAACAGTGGCGAAACTACGTACTTTCGACCAGGGCATCAAGAAATAGTATATTACACATCTAGGGAGGTAAAGTATTGGTGAGCCTATAGTACACGTAAATTGCCCCCCGAGCCGAAGGCGAGGGTGGCAAACGTGTGCTATTGGATCGCCATTTTACCTCCCGTGGTGTGTATACTATTTTTTTCAACAACGAGGCCGAAATTGCAACTTCGCGATTCGGGCGCCGGGAGCGAAAGTGACAGTTTCGGCCCGTTGTTGAAAAAAATAAATTGTATTTCAAAATATATTATCTCTACATACCTATATATAACTATCAAATAGTCACAAACGTTAGTTTCTACAATATCTATATTAGACTAAAAGATAACCTCAAAAAACTTACTGTAATCATTTAACAAAGTTTTAGTTGAGAAAATTTTTTATTTGTAGAACTTTTCTGTATAGATAAATTTAAGAAAATATTAAATAATATTACTTTACATGTATTTTTTTTAAAGATTATTTTATAGAATAATAGAAAAAAGTTTAATACAAATATATGTTCATTTTTTTCAATTTTTAATTGAGCTGATATTTTCAAGCTAGTGTTAAAAGTGCCAAAAATAGTTTTGTGGCTATAATCTACCAAATTGGACATTATTTATATAATAAAGGGTATATTCAAACACATTTTGTTCAATAATAACTTCAGTGCCAATAAGATTAATCCATTTTGAGTATTACCCCATTCAGTGATGATTGTCCTTCGAACAATTTTATACTTCTTACGGTCTAACTCAATGACATTTTATTGGATTGAAGTCTAGTTAGGCTCATAAAAAGATATTTCAATTCCCTACAATGTAAATCGAACAGAAAATTAAATAATTTTTAACAAAAATGTTGGCTCAAGAAATGTCTCATTTTTTCCACAATTTTCAAAAAAATAAGATAATGTATGAATTAATAAAAATAAACATTACTTTTAGTTATAAAATGATTTCCTTAAAGCGGCCTTTTACTGAAAAGTAGCCCCAGGCCTTACGGCACTTTAATTCGGCGCTGCTTAGCGGTTGCGAAGGCGCAGGGGCTGAGAGGTTTGGACGTTCAACTTGTTGCGGGAGCTCAGGCGCCTTTCATCGACTTGCAACAGTTGCGGGGCTGCAGGGGTTGGGCGGTTCGAGTGTAGGAATGGTTGCGGAAGCTCAGGGGTTTTGTGCTAGGTTTTTTACTCAGAGCTTTGAATCCGGATTAATGACTTCATTACCTCGTAGCAATAATATCTTTGCGGCTTTTTATAGACGCACTCGTTTGGAGGACCCCTTTACAATCAGTGATAATACACCGTTCAATTCTGCATCAAAAAACCAAAAAAGAACATACAAAAAAAAATAAGAAACACAAAATTTATTTTATAATTTTTAGCCCTTCCACGTCTTACAACAATAAATAAACAATAATATTTATAATAATATTCATTTGCGTAAAATTAATTTCTCCATATTCAATAAAACAGAATCCTCTTTCTCTTTTTTACTGTTTTTAAATAAAAGAATACGTTTGATATACTAATATTCTCCTGTAGGATTTTGAATCAATCGAATGTATTCACATAATATCAACATTTAAATATTTATAACCCTTTGTGCATTATGACATATTATTCAAGAGTGACAAGACAAATCAACGTGTGGTGCAATTATTATTTTATTTAAAAACAATAAAAAAGAGAAATTTCTCTTTTATTAGATATGAAGAAATTAATTTTGCACAAATGAATATTATTATAAATATTATTGTTTACTTATTTCTCTAGAACATTGTAGGGCTAAAATTTATAAAATAAATATTATGTAGTATACTTTTCTGAAAAGAATGTGTTATTCTTCAACAGAAATACTTGTCGATTCCATTTTGATTTCAGTACTTTCTGTTTCTGATTACAAAAATTACACGAATCTTAATTACGTAAAATGATTTTTTTAAATCAAAATAAGTATTTTAATTTTAGAATCAATTGTAATCAATTTTCAGAATCAATGAATTCAAAAAAATGATTTCTTTATTTCATTACATCATTATTTTATAATTATTTTACTCAATTCTATGTATAACTTAAAATAGATTAATAGAATTGACTTTTTAATTATTAATCAGGTACAAATTGACAAAATAGAAATAATTTGCTAAACCAATATTTAAATAAAAATTGTAGTTATATTAATTATTATTAGTGCGATGGATAAGTTGTCAGGATTGTATACTCGCAAACGGCCAGGGTTGATGGGCAGTTGATCTCGTTTGAGCATCTGAATCTTTTCCCTTTCCACATCGTTTAAAACCAAACACATCTTTTGCTCAATATTTTTCAACTTCCAATAAATGTAAAGCAATAAATAGTTTAAAGTATGAATCTATGATTACATTAATACAAAAATTCATTTTAATTACATCGTTATTACGAATTTGATTACAATTGATTATTGAAATTTTTTTATAATCAATTTTGATAAAAGTGATTATGTAAAAGATTGAATCTCAAAAATCATAACTGATTATAATTGATTTCACTATTGACTCCGATTTTTTTCGAAGTGATTTGTGATTCTCAGGAGTGAGTAACCCCTCGTAAATAATAATGAAATTAACAAACTTTTTAACGAATCCACTATAATACCCACACTTACTCTACTTGATGTTGTCGTGAGTTATTCGCGCCATAATAATCGGCGTTCTGAACAAAAAACCATACTTCAATATTGTGCTCCAGTAGCGTCGGAACGCGAAAAGATCACGGCATTGGCAATAGTAGCGTTATTCGTCAATTTAACCATTTTGAACCAAATTGGTACTTTTTAAGCACATTGCGAAAAATATAACACCATAAATAGTTTGTTTATTTATACATAAAAACATATTTTGTCAAGAAAATAAGTCATTTTAAACGTTTTGTATGTATGTAATCAAGTTAATCGAACGACTCAGCCAATTTTGAACCGAGTTAACTGAAATTTGTATGGCATCTTCTGCATAAGTAGGGAAGTAAATGTTCCTATTTCAGACCAAATTAGTTGAACAGGTTTGGAACTGTGCACTTTTACAAATGGCGCTAAAACGTATTTCTACAAATTTATATTCAACAAATTAAATAATCTATAATATGATTACAGATAATGTTTAAATATAAAATTTAAATATAAAATATGTAATAATTTTTGTATTGTAACATTTTATGTACAACAAAATACTGGAAAGTTAAATGCATAAAACTGTTATAATAGTGCAAAAAAACCGTTTTTTGTACTTTATAAAGACAAACATTATTTAAACTGCAATAGTTTAAATGTAAAAAATCTTTATCTCAATAAGATAAAACTTTTTTGTATATAACACTTTTTGCTTAGATAAATATTTTTAAAGTAAAGTTCAAAAAACGATTGAAGAAGCCTAAAATATACAATAAAAGACGCTTTTTAGACATTGTATAAATAAATATAGATTTTACGTACAAATTTTAAATGTAAAAAATGTTCATCACATGAAAAAACTTTTTTCTATTAAACATTTCTTACTCACAGTGATATTTTTCCTGATCAATACGAAAAAAACGGTTATAAAGCGTGAAATGTACAAAAAAGACGCATTTAGACCCTATCTACATAAATATTGATTATAAGTACAAATTTTAAATATAGGAAATATTTATCACAATAAATGGAACTTCTTTTCTATTGAGCATTTCTTATTCACATTGATATTTTAAATTAGTTATATAAAAACGATTAAAAAGCCTCCGATTTTATAAATAGAAAAAAACGCTTTGGAGACCTTATTCGATATTTCAATCATCTAATATATCGTTTCACTGAAGTCATTTAAAATATTATTTAAATTTTTGTAAAGTTTTTCCACGTGATAGTTAATTATTTATGTTCCGTCATATATCTGCCGTCATATAGTTTTCGTTTATTGACTCAGTTCTATAGATCCTCCTGATTTCTGATTTAAAGGTTTATAATTATTTTAATCTGCAATAACAAGTTTTTCTTCTTATAGTTTGTATAGCTGCAACGATCTAGAAGGAATAATATAAAATAAGCTTATTATATGTATGGGAGCGTCCAAGAAAGAGTCGCCACCTGCGTAAAAATAAAAATGATCTTTCCAAAATCTTACAAAAATCAGTCTCCATAAAAATACCATTTGAGATTAATTAAAATTATTTTTTAGTCAAGAATATTTAAATATTAAGATCTTTGTAAGATCTTTTTAAGACGATATAAAAAAGGGTAAAGTATAAATTGTATGATCTTAAGGAGATTTTTAAGATCTTTAAAAAATTATATATTAATTTGCTTAGCATATATCTAGAAAGATCTTTGTAAGATCTTTTGAAGATCCTTTGAAGAAACCATGCGCTAATCAATTAAATATTAAACTAAAAAGTTCTTTTAGAGATCTTTTCAAGACTGTAATAATGGAACACATATTATTTTATATATTTTATAAAGATTTTTTCAAAGATCTTTTTTAAATTGAACTCCTCAAAATTACGTTAGCGCAGAAAATATAAAATGTGTAGAAAATAAAAAAATAGTTTCATCAAATAGTATTAATAATTTCAAAATAACATAAATAAATTGCAAAATAATTTTATAATTATTTTACATGGAAATATTAACTGAAATTGAAGCATCAAGCTAAATATAATTTAAGGTAATTTAACAAAAAATGGTATGTACTCTGAGAAAAATGTTATAATAAAATTCACTATAAATGTAGGAAAAATTACTATATTTTATAGGAACGGTGGGACATACTTACTTTATATTTAAAATTACTATTTTTATATAGTAAAAATTGTTCACTTTAATTTTTGTTATATAAGATAATAAATTTTATAATAGACAATATTTATTTTTATATATGGATTCGCGTGTTTATAAAATTAATTTTTAACCGAAAATAAATATTATTATTGGTACTGCTGGTAAGAGTTCTCTTCTCGTCGTAATTCAGTTAATGAATTTTATCCCATTATTTGTTTTCAAGTTTACGCTCGCTTGTTTTGTACTTTATTTTTAACCTAATCGCTAATTTAACATATATATTTTCTGATTGGCTCGCATACAATTAACTACTCGCACGCATTGGTCACTTACATTAGAGTACAGAAAACGTTATTATATAGTTACTGATCATTTTTTTACTGCTTGCGAGTTTAAAGTAGCCACCTAGGTGTAGAAGCGAGAACTACAATGGCGGTAAATTTAAAATTCAACGTTCTGGATTGTTAATTTTATTATAGTAGTAGGTTTTACAAATTTTTGAAATATAATAATAGCCATTTGTTAATATCATAGTTACAATTTGGCAGAAATGAATATCGCCTTCCTCTACCCTATCATAATCAAAAATTAAAAACAATCTTTTAAATTTTTAACAATAAAAACAAATTTATTATTATCAAAAATTATTTCATGAACCACTTGAAAAATTGGACTAGTAGAAGTAAATTATTTAGCTAAAATAGAATTCTTTTTTATTAGTTTATCATAGTAATTAACTGATGTAACATTCAATACATAAGTTTTATTTATTAAATTTCGGAATTGGTAATAATCTTGTAATTCACTAATTGATTTACTTTTAAACTTTTTTGATCGAAATACTGGTTTGCTTACATTTTTTACTAACAATCTATTACTTAAGTTGATTTGATGTTTGATTGCAATAGTTCGATTGATGTTAACACGACTAGTCGTACTTTGAGAGACTCTTTTACCATCTTGATTCTTATTTTCAAATTTATCTAAAATTTCATTTTCCGTTATGTTTTTTAATATAAAACTTTTTTCTCGATTAATCACCTCTCGTACAAGCAATGATTTGATGGTGATCTTCAGAGATACTTTCTGGTCTTGACACTTTTTATAAGCTTTTAAAATAATTTTGCGGTTTGTCGTTTTCTACAAATACTGTTTTAGCACCTAGAAAATAAGTACTGTTAAAATAAATTAAATCATGTTAAAATTTGTAAAAATCAATTAATAAAACTTTCATGATATGAATAGAAGTTTTTATATGTGTAAAAATATGTAATTAATCATTTGTGTGTTATATTCTTTAATGCGACAACCAACTTTGTATTTGATTTATACTGAATACATAAAATATGCAATAAAAATGTCAAATGTTTCTTCGATTATCAATATAATGCCAAAGCTACTTTTTGTACATTTCAGATTTCATGGGTGACCACAAATTTTGCGTAACAACTGATTTTTTGGTCTAAAGTTGATCATAAAAAGAATATTTGAGTTTCTTATACAGAGAATATACTCATAGTTAAATTTACATTATCTTTTTAACTGTGTGTTGCAAATAATTTTGGAAATAAGACTGTTAGATATTTATATATAACATATTTTCATTCGTTAGGTATACATGCATATGTGTACTAGACGGATTACCTGGCCATCAACTTGATCTGCCATACTCAACATTAAACTTATTCACTCTTGGACGAAATTTCAACAACCTCCACCTTAGTCAAGTAATAAGAGATGATACCTAATGAGATGAGGAAAGTATGTAGGTCGGTTAGTAAGTAAGGTTAGAAATTATGTGGTATTACTTCTATACAAATATATACTCACTCATCCTTAATTAACATCACTAAGAAGTGCAGATTAACAGTCCGTGATCGTTCTCGATGCTCGCGTTGTAAAATGGAAAGTAAGTCGATGCCGCTCTAGTCTGTAAATGAGCGAGTCGAACATTTACTACTTTATATTATACAGTGAACACGTACATTTACTTACTTTTAACAACGTAAATTAGACGCAAATGTAATTTTTGACGAGCAATGCTTCTCCTGACTCATCTGTCGAAATATGCGGTCTTATAATTAACAATATCAATCCAGTCATTGATTTAATAGTATACTATCGTGCTCCAGGCACACTATGTCAAATCAAATAGAAATTGTATTCTCGTTGCGACCTCAACTCTCACCATGTATCATGGAATTGTTCTCCTTCCGACAGTAATGGTTTTCGTCTATATGAAGCTATTGATAACCACAACCTTTTCCTCCACAATCATTCGTCAATGACTTACGTAAACAGAAACCAAAAATTACCAATCAAATATTGACTTAATATTTTCCTCGCTAACTATTTTCGATTATATTCAAACTTCCGTCCACGAAGAAACTTGGAGTTCGGATCACTACCCCATTTTTATTAACGCTTTTACTGAAAAAATGACTTATCCTCTAAAAACTTTCAAGCTTAAGTCCATTAAAACAAATTGGATAAAATTTTAAGAAATTCTTGAAAATAATTACGACAAATGTTGGTCTAGCGATTACGAAACACTCTCCCCGAGTAACAAATATAAATTTTTACTAGAAAATATAGAAACTGCATTAAAAGACTCCAGCCTTAGAAAAAATACTTCAACCCTAAAAAAACTAAAAATTTTGTTCCCTGGTGGGATGACGAATGTAATCAAGCTAAACGTCTACATCTTGTCTCGTATAAAAAATGACAATACACGAAAAACGTCGAGGATTTAATAACATATAAAAAAATTTATGCAATGCTAAAAAAATATTTAAAATGAAAAAAAGGATAGTTTCAAACAGTTTGTAGCTAAACTAAACATTCAAACTAATGCATCTTATGTATGGAGAAAATGCTCTATTTTCAAGAAAAATTGGTCGCATGACAATCAGTGCTGAAACAATCTTCAAAATTCAGAAAATATTATAACTAGTCTTGACAAAATTAGTCCTCCATGGGCAGGCGCAGACCCCTTTTGGATTCAAACAAGCCAAACGAACTCTTTTCTTGACTCTTCTTTCGACTTGTCGAAATTAAACTTAGCCATAAATTCTAAAAAAGTAATCTCCTCCCTCGGCTTAGATGGTATTGATTTTAAAACAATAAAAAGCTTACCCATCAAAATAAAACTTTTGCTTTTAGATATTTTTAATGAGATGTTCTCCTCGAGTGATTTCCCGGTCATTTGGAAGGATTCATTTATTCATTTTATTACCAAACCAGATGGAAACAGCCTTCGTCCCATATCTCTCACCTCTTGCATGTGCAAACTATTCGAAACCCTAGTTAAGAATAGACTTGAATTCTGGTGCGAAAAAAACAACTTATTTTCTAAAACACAAAATGGATTTCGCAAAGGCAGATCTTGCTGCGATAATGTAGCCAACCTCACACTTAAGATTAATGAAGCCTTTCTTGAAAAAAATCACATCCTTGCAGCTTTTTTAAACGTCCAAGGTGCATTCGACAACGTAAATGTCGATATACTTATTTCCAAATTATCCTCCCTTAGATGTTCAAGAAATATAGTAAGATTTGTTAAATTTATTATGCACGAACGCAAGATCTTCACTTGTCTAAACGACAATCTCCCTAGATTCACGCACAAGGGAGTTCCTCAGGGCTGAGCGCTTAGAAAACAATCTCTCACTACTCGGTTTTAACTTTGCTCCATCCAAAACAATCTTAATTAACTTCAACAACAAAAAAATATTACCTGGAACTACTGAGATAAATATTGACAACAATGTTATCAAATCCAGTAAAACTGTCCGGTTTTTAGGTGTCTTACTCGATTACAATATGTCATTTACATCTCACAATAACGTGCTACAAACAAGGTGTACTCAAACAATTAACTTAATAAAGTTTCTTTGCGGTACTTGGTGGGGATTCCATCCAAACACTCTACTTATTGTCTATAAAAGCTTTATCAGATCAATCCTGGGCTATTGCAGCTACATTTATTATCCAACAAGTAAAACACAACAAGACAAAATTGAAAGGCTTTAATACACCGCTATCAGATAAGGCTTAATCTTAAAACATTTATCAATTAAAAATTCAACGATAGTCAATAATTTTAAACGTTATTATAATATAAGTAAAAAACATCACTCAAAACCTAAAGGAATCCTTCAACAAAGCTTTCACGATTTACTTTCCCATAATAATTGTAATGAAATGTATGGAAACGATCGATTAAGCATCTACGATTACGACTTTAACACGTTAATATCCTCTATCCCAACGGAATCCCACGTTAATATCCTCTATACCGACGGAAGCAAAACCGATGACTGCATATCTGTAGGTTCAGCTTTTATCTGTCCAAAATCAAAAGTTTCCAAAAAAAGCGTTAAATCCCCTTGCATCAATTTATACGGCAGAATGCCTCGCTATTTGTAGTGCTTTAGACCTCGCGCTTGAAAATCGTAATTGCAACATCTTAATTTTCTCGGATTCTCTTAGTGCAATACATGCTCTACAATCACAAAAAATAAATATTAAATGCAATCCGTACATACTTGAAATTAAATAGAAATTTTTATCTTTCTCCTTAAACAATCCACTTAAAACTACTCTAGAAATTCACTGGATACCCTCGTATGTAGGAATCCGAGGAAGTGAAGACGCTGACACTTTGGCGAAAAACGCTACTCATTCTGTCAAATTTGATGTAAAAACTATTCCTTACACAGATTTAACTGAAATATTAAAAAAAAATTCTATCGATACTACTAATCTATACGTTACGGAAAAAGGCCTAAAAAAAGGCAAATCCTATTTTAAATTTTTTTACAAAAAAGAAAAAAAAAACCTTGGTTTCATAAATGTAACTGATCGAGAGACTTCACATCAACAATTAATAGACTCAGAGCTAACCATTACAACCTTGCGGCATCCCTATATCGAATCAAAATTATAAATAATCCTAAATGCTTATGCGAATATCCTTCTGAAGATATACGAATATATACGACTCTCAAAAAGTTAGATTTCTTCGGCATGCTAAGTTAACGTACCATACCTTTCCTCTAAACACCGAAATGATCATTACTTTCCCTAATAAAAAAATATGTAACCAATTGTTCTCTTTCTTAAAAATTGTAATTTATATATATAAAATTATGTAACTTGTAAAAATAACTTATGTACATTATATGTGAATGTATAGCTAAATAAACCTACATATAGGTTTAACTGCTTAATAAATAAAAAAAACTTATCCATTTTTCAGCGAAGCATTATTGACCTGTGTACATGTTTTCTTTTTATAGGATTTTAGAATAACGGATAGCGGACAAATTATTGTTACTTTTAAACCATTATTTTTTTTGTATAAATGTGTCATAAAACTAATCAAAACATAAGAAAATAAATACGAATCATAGTTTCTTTGAGAATACTAAAAAAACTATATATATTTTGAACAATTGACAATTATTTTTAATTTTTATATTACTTACACTACTATAATTATTTTATGAAATAAGAAACTAAAAACAAAAGTTACATAATTAAGTGTCGCAAACTAATAAAATCTTCTTTTTTATCATATTTCTTCCACAAAAAAAAGGGTTTATGTTCACTCAGCATATTAACATTTATTAACTTAAACTTTTTATTTTTTCTAACTCAGAAAGCATTTAACGACTCTTCAAGGTATAAAATAGGCCACTCTTTACAATAAAAATATGTTTGCTTATTGTTTATAATAATTATCTCTTTAATGCAGCCAAATATAATATTGCCATCATATGATTCGACGCCGTTATCAAGCATAACAAAGGAATCCGTACGATACACTGTGCCAAAAATATGTAATTTATATACTTTGATGACGTTTTCTTTTACAAATCCTAAATTATTTAGCCCTTTTCACTTATAGTTTCTTTAATTGTTATAGAAATTTCATGTGTAATACAAACTTCTCTTGCTTATATTCCTCTTTACCCCAAACTGAACACTGACCTACTTATGCTAGACGAATAATGCTTTTACACACTATGTTTGGCTTCAAAACGAAAACAATTTAATAACCTAAGAGGTCCGGATTGTTTAATGCAGTCGCAATAATGTCTAAGATGATGATGTTTATTCATGAAATTTACATTAGGAAATAATTTTTTAAATAAATTTTCATGATCAATAATTAATGCTGATAAATAAGGTAAAATCGAAAGTTTTAGCTTAGGTGCAAAAACAATTTCTGTTCTTCTGTTTAACAATAATATTATCGATAAATATTCATCATCAAAGATAACTTCATCTGAAATTATCATCGGTAACATTCTCATTAAACTCCATAATCGAGCTGCTGTTTGAGATAATTTACGATCTTTAAAATTGTTCAAAGAAATCAATGAAACATTTGCAGATGGTTAATCCTAGACGTCCGTGAAACCGTAATTAAATAGATATAATCTGCTGTCTAGTACTTCGACATTAAATTTATATGCTTTATTAGCAGCAAAATAGTGGATAACTAATTTTAATTCAATGGAAAGTATCCCTTCAATGTCATGCATTGGATCGAAGGAAAAATTTTCTGTACAATGAAAATATGAATATTCGTGAAATATACAGTTCTGTTTTATACCACATTTTTGCTTTGCTACCTGTGCACTCTTTATAGTTTTAGCATCATGTATTTCTTTTATTTGCACATCGTACAATTTTTTTGTTCTTGTAGTATTACAGAAATTGTTATTTAAATGTAAGTCATCTTTTGTAATCCTACACAATCTACACAATCTAGTTGCTGATAGACTCATAAAACCAAGAAGTTTGTGAGCAGCGAGTCCATCAGCACATATAACAGTTAAACATGTTCTAAGAATATAATCTTCTACATTATATTAAAATTTTATACTGTCAAAATGACGATTTAAGTATAAATTATGTTAGATTTTTTTAAATAGTTTGTAAAATTTATTTTTTTTTAATTCAATATGATCGCGGCACCCAAAGGAATAATTAGACCTAGTGTTTAACTTTTTTATGGGTGTTTAATTACTTTTTTATTTAGTTTTTTTACTTTTTTATAGTCGATTAGTTATAACTGAAGATAACATTAAGGACTGGTCATCATCAATAAATATATGGAAATATTTAATATATAAGGGAATATTTTTTTTTTAATTTCGAAATATGAGTTCCAGTAGATGATGCCCCGTCGACCTGAAGGTAACAGTATGGACCTAGACATCTTCTACAGGAAGAAAATTTTTTTTTTTTTTTACGTAATAGGTCTTTCAGTAGATATTTCCCCGATAACCTGGAGGTAACATTACCGACCTGTACATCTTCTACAGGAAGAAATTTTTTTTTTATTTCGTAATATGCCTTCTAGTAGATGATGCCCCGTCGCTCTGGAGGTAACAGTAGGGACCTAGACATCTTCTACAGGAAGAAAATTTTTTTTTTTTTTACGTAATAGGTCTTTCAGTAGATATTTCCCCGATGACCTGGAGGTAACATTACCGAACTGGACATCTTCTACAGGAAGAAAATTTTTATTTTTTATTTCGTAATAAGTCTTTCTCTAAATGGTTGCCCGATGACCTGGAGGTAGTCATTACCGATCTGGACATCTTCTACAGGAAAGAAAAATTTTTATTTGGTTCATAATAGCCTTTCAGTAGAGTGAGTCCCCGTCGCTCTGGAGGATTTATTTCGTAATATGCCTTCCAGTAGATGATGCCCCGTCGACCTGAAGGTAACAGTATGGACCTAGACATCTTCTACAGGAAGAAAATTTTTTTTTTTTTTCGTAATATGCCTTCCAGTAGATGATGCCCCGTCGACCTGGAGGTAACAGTAGGGACCTAGACATCTTCTACAGGAAGAAAATTTTTTTTTTTATTTCGTAATATGCCTTCCAGTAGATGATGCCCCGTCGACCTGAAGGTAACAGTATGGACCTAGACATCTTCTACAGGAAGAAAATTTTTTTTTTTACGTAATAGGTCTTTCAGTAGATATTTCCCCGATGACCTGGAGGTAACAGTAGGGACCTAGACATCTTCTACAGGAAGAAAATTTTTTTTTTTTACGTAATAGGTCTTTCAGTAGATATTTCCCCGATAACCTGGAGGTAACATTACCGACCTGTACATCTTCTACAGGAAGAAAATTTTTTTTTTTTTTTCGTAATATGCCTTCCAGTAGATGATGCCCCGTCGACCTGGAGGTAACAGTAGGGACCTAGACATCTTCTACAGGAAGAAAAAAATTTTTTTTTTTTACGTAATAGGTCTTTCAGTAGATATTTCCCCGATGACCTGGAGGTATCATTACCGATCTGGACATCTTCTACAGGAAGAAAAATTTTTATTTTGGTTTCATAATAGGCTTTCCAGTAGATGATGCCCCGTCGACCTGGAGGTAACAGTAGGGACCTAGACATCTTCTACAGGAAGAAAAATTTTTATTTTGGTTTCATAATAGGCTTTCCAGTAGATGATGCCCCGTCGACCTGGAGGTAACATTACCGACCTGTACATCTTCTACAGGAAGAAAAATTTTTTTTTTTATTTCGTAATATGCCTTCCAGTAGATGATGCCCCGTCGACCTGGAGGTAACAGTAGGACCTAGACATCTTCTACAGGAAGAAAATTTTTTTTTTTTACGTTATAGGTCTTTCAGTAGATATTTCCCCGATGACCTGGAGAGGGACCTAGACATCTTCTACAGGAAGAAAATTTTTTTTTTTACGTTATAGGTCTTTCAGTAGATATTTCCCCGATGACCTGGAGGTAATATTACCGACCTGTACATCTTCTACAGGAAGAAAATTTTTTTTTTTTATTTCGTAATATGCCTTCCAGTAGATGATGCCCCGTCGACCTGGAGGTAACAGTAGGGACCTAGACATCTTCTACAGGAAGAAAAATTTTTTTTTTATTACTTAATAGGTCTTTCAGTAGATATTTTCCCGATGACCTTGAGGTAACATTACTGACCTGGACATCTTTTACAGGAAAAATTAATTTTTTTTTTTAATTTCGTAATGTGCGTTCCAGTAGATAATAATAAAAATAATAATAAATAGTAATAAAATAATATAAATAACATAAATACCATAAATACTATAAGTACCATAATACATAATAACATAAATTACCTAATATATAAATAAATTATAAATATATATGTATGATCAATATTTAATTATTTGGTTGAGTTTTTATATAAATTAGTTATATATATATAAACAAAAATTATTAAAATATTTATACTATATTTTTTTATTTTATTATATTTATAAAATAAAGTTTTACAATATTTAATATGTAATGTTATAATCAATCTTACGTAAATAGCAAATTTTAATATCAAAATAACAAAAGTTCTTACATCATATATAATGAAATGTATATACTACATATATTAAAATTTGTATAATAAGTATTGTAGAAATGTTTTATATACTTCTTTTATTTTATAGACTTTTTAATTTAAGGCTATATATATAGTCGCATAACATCTTGCTGGCATCGCAGTTCATCTTGCGACAGGCGTCTAAAGTATGATCTCCAGTTCCTTACTGAGGAGTCCAAACTGGGGATCGAGGACGAAACGCCTATAATTTTTTGTTTTAATTTTTGAAAAAGGCCTTTTCCTAACGCGGTAAGCGAAATTCGATTTTCGAGGCCTGTTTTGCGTGGGCAAAATACCACATTCCCTCACTAGTGAGCAAAATGCTTTTGAGAGTGGTGGAATGAACTATTTTGCCCACTCAAAAAGAAAATGATTAAATTTTAATACAATTATTTAATTTTTCTTTATAATATAATATTAGGATATAGAGGGAGAGAGGGAGAGCGGGAGAGATGACAGAAAGACAAGACATATAACGCAGTCAAAACTTCTTATATTAGGCTCGCAGAAATGGCGCTATGTTTTTTCGTACATGCTACAATCAAAAGAATTTTCACTCTTCTTAATGTCAAATTTCTCCCACCTTGTCAGGAAAAATATTATACGCAACTAGTAAGGAAAATAGGCCATCCCCACTCGTCTTTTATGCCACCCTCGCTTCGATTTTTTGCTCACTAGTTGCGTAATATACTATTCTGCCCTTCGGCCGGAAAACGGCAACTTCCCGGCCGCTGCGCGAATTGAAGTTGCCGTTTTTCCGGCAACGTCGAGCAGAAAAATAGTATACACACCTTGGCCAGTAAAACAGAAAGCCTCAGATCACATGATCGTCCACGTCGGCTTCGCCTCGGCCGACAATTACATGTGATCTGAGACATTTCTTATTTTACTGGCCATAGTATGTAATATACTATTCTAAGCTCTCTAAAACTAAATTACAAGGAATGTTTGTAAAAAGTGAAATCACATCTAAAGACATTATAACATAATTCTCATCTAGTATGTATTGTTTTAATTTTTCTTTCAATTCAAAACTATTATTTATATGTGATTTTGGTGGTTTGATAGCTGATTTTATTTCTGCATATACAAATTTTTTTAGTGATACTTTCTTCCAGTCTACAGTTAACAATTTTTTGTTTTAGTTTATATAACGATTTATTAATCTTTTGACTGCGGGGGTGGTCGATATATCGACCACTTAAAATACACAACATATTTAATGTTTTTAGATCAATTTTGATGTTTTGGATGTATATAAAATAGTTTTATAATTCCTCAAAATATTATTCACCTTGAAAATAGATATTTAAAGGTCAAATTTCATCCCTAGTAGAAGCGAGAATTTTAGAGTGATTTCTTTCGCAATTTTATATACTGTTTATAAACTTTAAAAAATCACTGCGGTATCCTTAACCTTGAAAATTTACAATCAAGGTCATATTGTATTTTATTTGCATAAGCGAAAGTTCGATCTAGCTTTTTAGCGTTATTGATGAAGTCGAAACGAGAAAAAAAGTTAAAAAATCCTAAAATTATCTTTGTTCATGAAAATGTCTATTTCGCGATGAAATTTTAGTTTCCAAAACAAAATATCGAGCTTCAACCTTATTTTTAAAGGTTACATAAAATGCTGCGGCATTCATTTTCAGCGTGATCTAAAATCAATGACGTAAACACAAAATCTGTTTTTTACTATTTCGGTCTGGGAGTTGGTATATCTTTGTTGTTCGTCAACTGCGTACGAAATAAATGTCATCACTTATTGCAGGAACTCGTCTAATCTTCAAAAAGATTTTAATCTCAAAAAATTAATTTATTTTTTATTCTATCATATTTATAAATTTATAATACGATGCAGATTGGTACTTCTCATGGATAACTTATTAGTCTCCAGGATTTGCACAGTATATAATTTTTACTATTTTCACTTTTTGAATATTACACTATTGAATAGTGTAATATTCTATCTTCTATAAAATGGCTGAACATGAAGCTTGGAGTAGTGGCGAGTCCGAACCAGAAAATGAAGTATTAGAAAACGAGGTTTAGACAATGGAGCAGAAAATGAAGACATCGGGGAAGTCAATTTGGAAGACTTTTCTTATAAGGAAACTGAATTGTCTGAGGACGCGTATTTTTATCCATCAATCAAAGATTTTCAAGGTAGCTCCGAAATAAATTCGAATATCTCTTTTTCAGGAAATACACCAATTGATTATTTCAATTACTTTTGTGATTCTTCTTTGCTCAAAAAAATTGTAGAGGAAACCAATCGTTACGCAACTCATAATCCCATAACTCGTTCTTCCCACATGAAAGCTTGGTCCCCTGTCACAAAAACAGAATTGGAAACTTTTCTAGGCCTTTCCATTCTAATGGGCCATGTCTGTAAAGGCGATTTACAAAGTTATTGATCCACAGATCTTTTGCTACACACTCCAATTTTTGGCCAAATAATGCCTCGCGATAGATATATTCACATCCTACGATGTTTACATTTTCATAATGATGAAGAAATCGAAAATCATCCTTTAGTGAAAATAAAGCCAGTAATACGTGCAAAGCTAATTTTCAGCAGTCTTACTCCAGGAAAAAATCTGTGCATAGATGAAAGTCTATTATTATGGAAAGGTACGCTTCGATTCAAGCAGTGCATTCCTTTGAAGAGAAATCGCTTTGGCATCAAGCTATTCATGATTTTAGACTGCGAGACGGGATTCGTGTTGGGTTTTATTGTTTATACTGGCGCAGACACTGATTATCAAAAGTTTGATTTGGGTGTTGCTAGCGATATTGTAGCTATTTTACAATCTTATTTTTATAAGGGTCATGTTGTATACATAGACAATTGGTATACTTCTCCCACTTTGGCAGAATTTTTACACGATCGTGATACAAATATGTGTGGTACAGTGAAAGCAATTACAAAGGGAATGCCAAAGCTTGAAAGCAAGTTAGTTCAAGGTGAAGTACAAGTCTCTCACAACGATGTGTGGATGGCAGTGAGATGGTAAGATAAACGTAGCGTTCGTATGCTTACAACTGTGCACGAACTTGAATTCTGTGCAACTGGAAAAAAATGTTACCTAACAAATAAAGATATTATAAAGCCAAGGTGTGTCCACGATTATAATCAAAATATGGGTGGTATTGATAATGTTGATAGACAATTATCTATAACAGAAACAGTGCGAAACACGATGAAATGGTATCGAAAGCTTTTTTTTCGTCTTATTGATTTTTGTCTATCCAATGCTCATGCGTTGTATAAAATGAGAAACATAAAAGCTATATCATTTCCTTCATTTAGATTTCAGGACATCATCTAGATTTTTACATGCATCTCTCTAGGACATCATCTAGATTTTTACATGCATCTCTCCTTACAATTACTCTCCCATTCGATTGGTTGGCCGCCATTTCCCGAGGCAAGGTACAAGTCGAAGATGCCACTTGTGCTCTTTGCGTAAGACTCCACGTAGAACGACATACATTTGCCCTAGTTGTGAATCTCCTCTATGCGCAGCACCATGCTTTGAAGAGTACCACACAAAAGAGACATTACCGTAGAGCCAATCATTCCTACGTGAGAGGCAAGGGGACTCACGGAAATCAAGCACCCCGAAACGTGAGAGGCAAGGGGACTCACGAAAATCAAGCACCCCAATGGGATCACCTTTTCGCTACGTCCACGCTGTTGATCCTGGGTTATGCTAAGAGCGAATGTCAGAATATTTCTTGACATCTTGACAAATGTAGCAGATGTTTGTTGCACTTGTTTTAGAAGTGAATGCGACCTTGAATATAAATTTTTAAGATCAATGAACCCAAGCTATTTTTTTCAGAATTTTTTTTTTTATTCAGTCCATGACACTATGTACGAAAATCTTCAAAAAATTCTATCTGTGCTAGAAAAAAAAATTGACCTTGAAAAATAGATTTTCAAGGTCAAGAGTATCTCTAGGATTTTTTTACTATTTTTTTCATGTTCAGCGCGAGAAATTACATAAAAATACCCTCTAGAGTTTTCCTGGAAAATGAGAAAAAAATTTTACATTGTACTTTACGTTGCCTGCGGGGGTGGTCGATTTATCGACCAGCAGTCAGGGTGGGGAGACTCTACCTGAATATCCAATGATCTCATGTATACATTTTGCATTTTATAAAAGGTCGTTTAGTACTAAAATTTTCCCGCAGCCAAAAGGTTAAGGTAATTTATATGAAAGTTAATGTCCTTAATTTCCAGTTTCAAAGTTTTAATCAAGAAATGTTCCCTGAAGTCACTTATTTTCTTTTTGCAAGTAAAGCTTTGAAATGGTTTTTAAAGCGCTTACTTATGTCAAGTATATGTTGTAGAATGATGTCGTTGGATCTGCATTTGATGAGAAACCGTTTTTGAGATGAAGCAACGGTTAGTTGATAACTAAAGTTAATCTAGTTCTTTAATGTAGTTTAAGTATGAGTACCATTTTGAGTCCATTTCTGATCGAAGACTCATGTTAATGTTGTATGTATCATGATCACTCTCCATGGTATTAATCTTGAAAAACTTATATACGATCTGACGGAGGCAAAGGAAAAAATCTTAAAAAGACAGATTTTTTGTGTTGGCCTGCTTTATTCTAAAAGTAAAGTATTTAGTTCAAAGAGACCGATATTATATACTCACAATAAAAATAATTGTTACTCTATTTAAACTGTTATAGACAAAAATTTGTAGATCAATACTTAAATGTATTAAAAGTAGTTCAAGTGTTTGACTTGAAATTTTTATATAACAATGTAAATGTAATAATAATAATTTTTATTGTTTTCTTTAAAGTCTCCAAACCTGTATACAAAGTTTCAGAGCAATCGATTTGGTTTCAAACATTGAAATATTTTATTAAACTTAAATTATAAATAAGGATGAACGAAGTGTAATTCTTAACGTTTAATAAGAATTGTGGCCCTAAAAAGGGCCGATTGGTTCTAGTAGCCCTGAAAAGGACTGATTGTTTTGGTGGTCCTAAAAAGAACCGTTTAAAGCAGCTCGCCGCATTTTGCGCATCGTCGAATTTTTCTAGATGGTGAAGCCGATTCTGAAGCCGGTGATGAAGCCGGTGACGAAGCTGGTGGTGAAGCCGGTGATGAAGCCGGTGGTGAAGCCGTTGACGAAGCTGGTGAAGCCGTGGTGATGACTTGTTAAGTCAGTTATTTCTTCCAGTATTTCTACCTCCAGTTCTTCAACCATCCGCGGTGTAATTGGTGGAGTTGGTAAAAAGTTGAAATCTCTGTGTGTACTGCTGCTGCTAATGTATGCTGAGTCGGGAGAACTCATGATGCCAATGACGTTCGGACCGAAAAACTAGTTTAATTTATAATCGTGATTGTTAAGAGTGGAGCGGGAGGGTGGGAATGAATCACGGAGCTGCTAAGCAAAAGTCGATAAAGGAGGCGCGAGTCCATCGTTTGATTCAGTTATGCCCGAACCACGGAGGAAGAAACGAAAGCGCGGCAAACGCGGCGGTTAGCGCGTACGAGAGCGCGAGTGGCGACGTGCATTACGAGAAGGTGGTCGTTGTCCGAGCCTCGCTCGCGACGACTATCCTGATCGTCGTGCAGGAAGATTCTCTGAGAGGTTAATGTGTTTGAGCACCTCAATAGATCACTTGAGCCTCGCTCGCGATTTGAGGTCTCAAACATTGATTCCTCCCAGAGATCGACCACCGTATCCTCGAGCTTTCTTAAATGCCTAACTTCCCCGTGCGCCACCTCTATATATTCCTCCGATGGTAGAGCATAGCGAACCGCGCGTAGTTGAGCTGCCACCATCAGCGTCTTCTCCACCACGTCCTCTTATCTACTCAATGAGCAGCAGAGGAGACAACGTTACGAGTGGCATCTGTGGCGACGGGATATATGGAAGGAGCTGGAGGCCAGTACGAGATTAACGTAAAAATTACTATTTTAATGGTAAAAGGAAGACAGACTTGCACAATTATAAAAAATGCTATTAATAAAATTGTAAAATTTGCCATTATTAATGGTAATTTTTCCAAAACGGTGGCAATTTTTACCATTATTAATAGCAATTTTTATAATTGTGCAAGTCTGTCCTTCTTTTACGATTAAAATAGTAAATTTTACTAAAAAATTTTTCTCTGTGTATGAGTAAGGAGAACAATAACGTCAATGTATATAACTATTAGGGAATCATTTCACTTAATGTTGGAAAGAAAATCAATCTATACGAGTTATAGTTCACATAATTTTTAAATGTTATATACTTGCCAACATTAATAAGGATGGAGAATGGTAGCTAAGCATCTACTTAAATAATAGCATGTTTTTTCAAACATTCAAGTCACTCGGCATTGGAATAAAAATTTTCGCTTACATGTAAAAGTTATAAATGGAATAATGTGAGGTATTGAAAATAATTACGTAAATAATTAATTTTAATTTATAACTTTTCACAACAAAATCGTCCAGACGATTCAGTTGTGATAAAAGTATTCACCTAAAACCAGCTCCCTCTCACGGAATGAAAAGCATTTTATCTCTTTTTTATGGATTATCTCATGGATTTCCCACACTATTGCTACCTCTTTATGTTTCAAGTTGACTATATATATCAAAACGGAGAAGACAAAAATCGAGTACAGGAAATCGGCATCCTATTTCTTTATTGCGGTTTTTCTTAATTATGCGGTGTAACGCTGCACTGTGGATCAGGGTGCAGATTAATAAGAGTCAGCTGTTTATAAATAATAAAATAAATATTTATTTGATAAAGGTATAGTAACTAATGGGTGGGCGCCAGCCGCGTTATTACGCGACGAACTCACAATAACACGCGGGTTACCCTAGCCGGACAATATATAAACCGGCTGCACTCTCGCCGGCCCGATACGTGGCCGGGTTTCGGGTACACCGGGAAATGTTGTATGGAGGAAAGGGGAAGGACGGGAAGGACGGGATGCTCGCACGCACTTTATACGGTACACGGCGGTACCGTCAGCAGAGAGAGGTAATTTCACACCAACCTTTGTGGAGAATCCTGGACACTTGGTCGGGAAGCTGCTAATCTCTCTCTCTCTCTCTCTCTCTCTCTCTCTCTCTCTCTCTCTCTCTCTCTTTCGCTTTCTTTCGCACTCAAAGAAATGGCAGGTATCGGCTGCTGCGGGTTGGCTCGGGAAGTCGTCGCATCGACCGACCGTAGAGCTCTGATTCTCGGCGTGCTCGAGAGCTCCGTGTTCGTACCGCGCGCCAGCGCATTACGTACCCGTGCGCGGCACTGCGATCTCGCGTCGCGCGAGCGAGTCGAGTACCGCTGTGTTCAGGCTGTATCGGTACAAATCGGCTGTATGGTGTGTGATGACCTGGTGCTGTTTACAACTCGGAGATGTAGTATAACTTCCTTCCAGGTAAATTGTTAGTAAATTGTTCCTTCTTGCGTTCTTCAACTAATTAGTACCGTGTGAGTTTCAGGTACGAAACTCACCCACCGCCGCATTGCTGCTTGGGATCGACTCGCCCCTCTCTCCTCGACGACGTCAACTTCGGTGATGGATAGCCGCTCCGTCTACGGCTCCAGGTAAATACTTGGTCGTGAGGTTTATGCAGGTATGCGTATTTGTATGCGTGATTATCCGAGAGGTCAGCTGTACACGTTGTTTGTATACAGCAACCTAACCTCAATTTGTCCTATGCTGTTCCTGGTACAGCTGTAGTGATTATATACAGCTTTACATGTATTCCCTTGTCTTTGTCTTCTGCCTATTGCTGTTTATCCTCTTCCTTGTTCCTTACCCTCTTAATGCGTATTTGCTCTTATTAAGTATCTTGTTTACAGCTGTATTTTGGTTGGCATTGGAGGTTCTCCTGCTTCCTGCCTGGATACTGCCTCTTCGCCTTGACTGCTGTTCTGTAAAGCTACGGAGAGTCCTGGAGACTTCCTAGCGATCGCCTCCCTTTGAGTATCCTGCCTGCAGTGTCTGACTCGAAGGAGCCCACCTGATAATCTAAGCTCGCCCAAGGTCCTCATCGCCAGGACCACCTTAGTATTTGTGTGCCGTGCTTGTGTAGCTAGGGACTCGTATAGCTTGTACGGGTAGGTAGGTGTTCGCCAGGGGTTCTCTCGCTTGTTCTTGACATGTGCAAAGCACATTGTCACAGCGGAAATAAATTCAGACAATATTTGATGTAAATAGAAGATAAATAAATAGGCAAAGCAATGTTTGATAGATTGGGTAAAAATAAATAGTATTTAATAAACGGTTATGAAAGGAAAAATACGAGGACTGAGTTAGCTGTATATAAGGCTTATTGTGTCTGGACAAGCCAACGGACACTTTATAATTTCTTATTTAATTGATTCGAAATTTCAATAAAATTGCGTATAGCAGTATAAATAGTGGAAATTCTGTAACTGAATAAGGAAGTATCGGTAAAAATGTCGAATTTTGAATTGTTCTTTGATTATTAGATACAACAGTTAAATGCTGACCACGTAGGAATTATCTGTAGGTTTTGATTCCCAGCTGTATCTGCATTGTTAGAAATATACATACGGATCAAAAAACACGCCAAATCTTCATTTCTTATTATCTCAAACATATCTGATGTTGCCGAAGAATTGATAATCATCTCGGAGGGTAAAATAAGTTTACCAGAAGGTTGGTAAAAATTTTTTAATTGTTAACATGATAAATGTTTATCAAAAGATCTAGAACGGCTATTTATTGTTGTACAAGAAATATTTGTTTTTTGTAAAAGCAACTTCTTGAGATAATACGGATGTAGTATCGTATGTACTATTTAAACCTGAGTAGTTTCGTTGTTATGGAAGTTATCAAAAGCTACTGAAGTAAACTTTGACTTATGAAAATGACTTAGAAGCGGAATAGTGCTATTGCATAATTGTAAAGTATATAATGCTAAACTATTTTTGATTCTTAATACTTCATCATACAATATACTTAATTCCAAATAGCTCATACTATCTATGATATTTCTGCTTCTACATGTATAATGTATAGTTAATGCATTCATAACGTGCAACGAAGTTTTCTCTTGACCATTTTTGAAAATATAAAACATCAATTGAAATAATGACTTAATTTTTAACCTCTTACCGTCAAACATTGATTTTTGTGTGTACTATCAGTCGACATTTTTACATTAAAAAAGTCGGTTTTTGTAAAATCAAATATTTTACTAAAAAGTGTTAATAATTTATCGGGGATTTCCATTTCTTTCCAGGAATTTTTAAGAATATTTACATCAGAAAATCTATCATGCATATTAAAATCAACGTTTTGCAATGAGTTTTTGATAATTATACCACTCGCTTGTAATATATTTTCTGGTTGATTTCGAATAATCAAACTGTCTAATTATAATTCAGTACTATAAAATAAAGTACTTTTATTTTTATTTGATGGAACAGAAAATTCTATTTTGTTATGAAAATTTTCATTTTTTTTTATTTCATTAAATATTGTTTTACATCTCTGCTATAAACTACTCACTAGTTGTGTAACTAGTGTGTAAGTATACACTAATTGTGTTTATTTCGTCACGAATTTTCGAAAGCGAAAATATGTGACCAGCCTGTATACGTAGGGCGATAGAATTAATTATATGCGAGACTGCTTCTTTTTTATTTGTTAAATTTTCTGCATTATTATTTTGAAATAACTGATTATTGTTATTTTGCGGACTATTTATATCTGGTTGATCAACTTTTATATTATAGTTTAATTCGTACAATCGCATACAATTTTTATGATAATAAATATCTGTTGCTAATCTACCTTTTGCATTCTGTAAACGACTTGTACGTACAAAAAAAATCGTCCTTATGATGTCTCGATATTTCGAAAACCCGTTCCGCCCGACAGAGTTTACTTATACGAAATAATTTTGTATCCTTTTTGTGACTATAAGCTTGACAAAATATGCAAACACTATCTTTCTTTAAGTACACGTTTAATTTAGATCGCGTAGTTATTTGCCTTGCACTAGTATCACTATGACTGTCACTTGCAGTTGCTACACCATTGTCATTTGATTTTTGAAATTCACAATTTTATTTCTCCACTAGTTTTTATTGGTATATGTTTTATAACAATCATTTGTCATGTGATATCCAAAAAGTACATTTTATTAAATAATATTTAAAAAATTTTAAATTTGAATAATTTAAAATTTAAAACCTTCAAAAATAAATTGGTATAAACAATGGGGTTGTTGATGTACCATTTAAGGCTTAGAATAATAAATTTAAGTTAAAATATTAGTTTAATGTAAAATTTAAAAGACAAAAAATGTTAAAAATTGAATAATATTTTATAAAAATTAGCTTATCTTAAGAGCTTTTTATACAACTCATTAGCAAATAGATATATTGCAATCTAATTGCCACGAATTAAATGCTATACAGTTTGTTTGTCTCGTTATTTCCACCAAGTACTGAATTAGTGCCTTATTGTAATTGCAAAAAATGCTCTACGAAATTTTGTATTTGTAATTTAAAAAATCCACGTGATAATCCATAAGAATCGAAACGCAAATTGCAATAAATAATTTTATCGTATCAATATAATCTAAGAATAAGGTGTTTTATTTATTTTGTAAATTGCAATTCGAAAAGGTATACCAGTCCCATTTTAAGCCCCGAATAGCGAATTTTGGTCAATTATCCTACATTAAGTTTAAAATGTTAGTTTACTGTAAAATTTAAGAGACAAAAAATGTTAAAAATTCGATATTATTTTATCAAAATTAGCTTACCTGCCGTCATGATATCTTTTACATTTAAAAAGCTGCTGGCGAATTGATCGATGATAAAATAAGGGATATTACACCATCTGATTTCATATTAAGAACACTAAAAAGATTCAAATACAGACAATATTACAAAGCTTCTGAAATAAGATATTTATTACTTTGTTATTTTCCAATGTTATTAAAAATCATTATATTAGTATGAGAAAAAACTGTAATTATTTTGTTAATTTGAGTTCATCTGTATTAGTATTGTAAATACTAATGTATTTAAGTAAATAGTAAATAGTAATTTAAAAAGCAAATCAAATATATTGAATTTTTGTATAGTAGATGCATGTTCATTTTCTGACTTTCAAGAATAAGCCACATCCTTTGGAAAACGGATCCTTACCAAACTCTAGGATATGCCGGAGTTTTAGTGTCCAATGCCTTTTTTATGATAGATATAACCAAATAAAACAAAATTTTAACTTTGTAGTAGATACGTTTTGAAAAGTAAAGAAGATTAAATATCTTAATTCGGTCAAAAGTTATGGAAGAAATAGAAATTAAACGAACTTTTATGGAATATTTAGCGTTACAATTTGAGAATTTATTTAGGACAAAATTTTGTCTAATTCTTATTTCTTTCATAATCTTTGACCAAATCAACATATTTGATCTCCTTTTTTCAAAACGTATCTATACGATTCAGTTTTCTTTTAAAATTTGGTTTGAATGTACGTCTTTAATTGATTCCGAGTTATAAGCAATCAAAGTTAAGATTTGTTTTGACGAGATTTTCTGTTATTTGCTTATATCTGTCGTAAAAAAGAGCATTGGACGCTAAAACTCCAGTTTTCTTCATTTTTTTTATAGTAGAAATCGTATTTTAGAGTTTGGTAAGGATCCGTTTTCCAGAGGGTGTGGCCTCTCCTTGTTAGTCGATGCATACTTTATACTCACAAGGACAGCATCACATCATTGGGAAACGAATCGTACCCAGCTTGTAGGATATGGTTTCTAATAATAGAATATAAAGAAAGTCAGACTGCACACTCTAACAATCGTTTTTTCAAAAGGTATACGCAAAGCAAAATTTCCAAAAAAAGGAGACTTCACACCCTTGTAATTTCTAAACTATCTAATATTAATATTACAACTAAAGATTATTGAAAAGCTGACATAAAATAGATAGAATTTTTAAAAAATATGTTCAAATCTGTGAGAATGGAGTAAAGTTGAGTACAGCCAAATTAAGAATTTGAAGAAATTTTAACAAAAATTGGGCACTACAAATTTTATTGATTTTTTAAGCTAAATTTCTTCAAATCCTTAATTTGTCGGCCCTAACTGTACTCTATTCTAACGGATTTGAACGTATTTTTTTTTAATTCTATCTAATTTATCTCAGCTTCTTAATAAACTTTATTTTTGATGTTAATATTTGATAGTTTAGAAATTACAAACGTGTAAAGTAAAGCCTGTTAATTTAATATTATCGACCAAAGAGAATGCCCGTACATTTACATATATAGTTCAAATAAATAAATAATTTCACCGACGCGGTGGCGGAGTGGCGGAGACGCACCTCGGCCGATCACGAAAGTTAAGCAGCACTGAGTGCGGTTCGTACTTGGATGGGTGACACCATTCTTGTGCGGCTTTCGGGATCGGTTAGGTGTTTTTCCACACTTCACAACGTGAGCGGGAGGTGTGAAACATTCGGTTTCGGTGTCAAGGCCTACGCAATGTGACTTTGACACCCAAAAAGAATGTTTCGAATACACCGGCCATCTCGGGTGAGGTTTTCCCTGCTTCACAGATTTCCCTCATCCACGGGCATAACCCCGGGCGAATGCAAGATGGTGGGGTTTTTAAGGGAGGAATAAAAGCACCCACACATAGGTGGTAGGTGGACACCGTTAAAGTCCCCAGGGGGATAAACGGTAGGAAGTGCCAGGAAAAAGAGTGTACAAAATCAAGAATAAAAAAAAAATAAATAAATAAATAATTTCACATGAAAGTAAAATTTAGACCGACAATTCGAACGAGTTCAAATAAAATACAATAGAAACATTCAGGTATAGAATAAAGGTTTAAACACGTCCAAATGCTAGAATGCATATGTTGGGCATTTTTATTATTTTATTACTTTATTAGTTTTCAGCCGAGCTCGAAGCTTCGAGTGGACTGCGCTCATCACACGTGTCGCCTAAACTTGGGATTTCCCTGGGAATTTTCGGCACGCAGTGTTTTTCATGCATGTAAATACAAGCTTCTCGAACAATCAACCGATTAAGGGAAGCGTCCTTTTCTCCTACCAGCGGTGTGATGAAGAAGATGCATAGTTCTTCCTAGTTAGTTCTTGGTTGCCACTCGAACGATTCGGTCGATCGGTCCTCTTAGAATATCTCATACGTACATTTTTCATATTGATTCGCCGCGTGTCGTTAATAATCATATTAATCGCATTAATCGTGGTGATTTCGTACGGGCATCTCGTTTTTTAATAAATGCAGTGAAAGTGATTATTTTATAATCGCGAGTATTACAGGTTTATAGTCGCAAGTAATCATTATATGATTGCGAGAGCATAAAAACCTTAAAAACTATAAGTTTAAGTGGTTATTTGTAGCCGCGAAAAATACATTGTTTATATACGCAAGTGATCGCATTTGATCGCGAGAGCATATAAATGGAATATAAATAAAGCAGACGATTTCACTGCAGACGATCATCTGAGTAGATTTAACTCTACTACAAACACGTACACACACACACACACACACACACACACACACACACACACACGCACGCACGCACGCACGCACACACACACACACACACACAAAAGTAAGTTACTCACACCTTTTTATCAATTAAATGATATCGGATAAATATTAATTATTAAATTGTATCTTTTAAGGGGTTTTTATGCCGATTGGCTTTTCCCCAACGAGCCAATAAATTTTATAATTAAGGCTCAATTCTAGCTTATTTATTTATCCTTACACTCTCCTTGTCCTATAATTTTCAATAGACTATAATCATTTATTTATTAAAATACAAAAATATTTAGAATCACGGAACCTATCCATGTTGGATTGATTTCGAACCTACACTGTATAATTTTTGAAAAAACAATTGTTAGCGTGTGCGGTCTGGCTTTCTTTATATTTTTTATTACGTTTCCCATACATAAGATGCTCTCCTTGTCAAACTAATATGCATAATTCATGCCTAGAATATACATAACTTTTTTGCGCTCTTCAGAAACCCTGCAGTAGGTTCATTATGGAATAAATTCAGAGTACACAGCGTCTCATAATTAATGAAAACAATTATGTCATATAGGCCAAAAAATTTAAAACAGAAGTTAATATTATTTTTTTTTAAATTAAGAATTATTTTCAATTGTTATAAAAAAAATTATTAATTGTTAATATTGAATATAAATATAGTTCTTTTTCAATTTTAACCCATACTTGTGCATTGAATATAATGATAAAAAACTAATTTAATACACTATTCGACAGACATAAACATCGTGGCAGGAGTATCCAAGCTTTCAGATCGTATTTTTTATTTTACAAAAATTCAAGATTGTGGCTTCAAAATAGCGATCAAAAGATGAAATTTTTTACGATGTTTAGGGTACTATATCGAGGTTTTTGAGGCTACCGATTCATTATATGAATTCGTTATCAAAATTTCAAAATTCAAAATAGCGGATTCAACATGGCCGATCAAAATTTTGGATAATGGTAATATCGTCTGATATTCATAATATAAGGACTTTTGAGGTCGCTGATTTAAAAAAAATTTTCCACCAATTCTGACGACGGCATTCGAAAGGATAGAAAAAAATACATCAGTGAAATGTGTGTTGAATAATTTACTAAATTAGTTCCCGTGTCTACTTGTTCTGAAAAGAGTAAATTCACGCACAAACACTTATTCACCTAAAATCACAAATAAGTTAAAATTGAATGTTTTATTTATTTACGACAATTACAAACCTCGTTTGTAACATAAGTACATTATATGGAGACAAGTTAGAAAATAACGTTGACTCGGCAGAAACTAAGACAGTAAATGATATCAGAAGGCCGAGATCCGCACTACAATTTCGAGCTTTAATGGTCAGAAAAAAGTACAAACCAAATTTCCCTTCAAGGAACAGACGTGCGTTTACAACAATACAACAATTTAGAATAAATAGCGTATCATGAAAAATGGTTGGGGAAAGTGAAAAACTTTTACCGAAACATGTATTGCGGAATCGCACGCCACAACAATAATCATATTTAGTAGATATTCGAATAGTACCATTCTTTGTATTTATTTATATCCTCATTAGTTAAACTTATATTGTTCTTCGTGTACTTTAATAATATATCATTAGGACGTTGCGAACAAGCCAGTATCTCGTTATTCATTTTTTAACTGGCATTATATTGTGTTTCCGTTACAGTCAAGGGAATTATGAGTACGTTGCATTCAAAGAAAAGTTAAAGATTTTTATTTAAATTTCAACATTAGTTTTATAATTATCACTTGTCATCAAAATATATTTAACAAAAAACAATATTATTAAACATATTTTTTAAAGAATTTTTGGTTTATGTAATCAAAGATAGTTGTTTTGATAGAAAATTATCGAACTCTATCTAGTACTACGTAAATTTATGTAGTTTCCAACGATATTTATTCTATCAAGATACAGGGGTATTAATACAAATCCCAAAAACAGTAATGAAGCAAAATTTCTAGTTAAAATGATTATACAGATACAATTAATTGCATATGCCAAATTAATAATGAGATAATTACCAATAATGTACCCTTCTTGATATTTTTACTTTAAGAAGTCAAAATAAATTGCAGGAATCTGAATATATTCATGTACACTTATTACCCTTACAAGAGCGACATTAAATGTTAATGTGTAACTCTAACCGAATGAAGCGATATAAAAGAGACTATACTAAAAGCCGTGAGCCTTTCAACGCCGTTAATGGTTTTATTTTTCATTCCAACTTTGTCGACGATTAACGTAAATTATAAATTCACATCCGTTAATTAAAATGTGTAGACAGATCTATATTCAGAAATTAAGATCCAGAGAAACTGATTCTAAGATCGAACTTCTCGTATAGGATCGACATAACATCGTACATCTCGGATATCCTGGTTTCATCATTGATATACAACTTATCGGTAATAATTATAATTAAAACACATGCCGGTTACTTTATTGCACAAAGTGTGAGTTTAATAATTGAAAAATACGACGAGATACGGATAATGAGAAAATTAACGTTACACGACACAATACGGACAATATACATGCGTATGGTCAATATCCTTGAGTACCTCCCGTGTGTGTGTACTCATTCGTAATTAGCAATAAACATTTTTATTTATTGCACACTTGACCGAGGAGGGATAGAAATACGTTCGAATCCGAGGCATTTGTCTTTTAATTACAAGCGATTCTTTCGCGAAGTATACCCACGTACCGCCAATTATCTTATCTTTAGAGAACCTTACACGGCTTGGTACTTGATATTTCTTTTTCTTTCTTAATCCTCATTAGAAGCACGCCCTTTGTGCAATTCAACGTTCGATTTTTTGGTTAATTTCACTCACACCTAGCCAATGAATTTTCATTTGGTACAACCAAATAAAAAGGGTGTCACGCTAGAATGCCCTTGAAGATAATGTTAATATACTTTTATAAAATTAATTTGAGTTTGTTTATCTATTGTTAATATTGTTTTTTTTTTTACTTAAACTCCTTTTATCGAGTTTCTAGATCAAACCCGATAAAATCCTTGAGGAGTTAATTATAATTTTTTAAAGGAGCGCGTTTGTTTTTATTTTGCAAAGCGAATGACTAAAGTGCATAGATTAAAAATTACGTTACCGACGTGATATATATTGGAAAAACGTTATCGTGGATATTATGAGTAATGTAATGAGCACGCGTCTACGATATGATTTTTAAACGACAAAATAATAAATAGTTTTAATTATAACTTTATTTTAAAATAATGGCTAATTATTTTGTTTGCGTATTTTAGTCATTTATATATAGTTTAAGGATGGTCTAATTCATAATTTTCTTAATCAATTAAAGACGTTACCTTTAAATGTTTTTCTGATAAGCATTCGATTTTTTAACACAAACTGTTCTACATCTTCTATTATGAAAGGTAAGGTTATTGTACGAAATTTAATTGGTTGTACTGCGTGCAGAAAAGGTGTCCCAAAAGTATAATGTTTAAAAAGTTTAACTGATACGTATAGGTTTGGTAAAACATACGATATGCAAGGGTCATCCCTAAATAAATAAAACGTGATTACTTTAAGTTGCGCGACGTTTCGTAAAGCTGTTAAGATGCATAAGCGAAGAACGTCCATTCCAGCAGAAGCATCCTCGAAACTCATGCATTTCGTAGCGCACGAATATGACAAATATATATATATATATAGAGGTACAATTTAACTTTATATTTCTGACTCTTTTTTATAAAGACTATCCTGAGATCCGTGAATTATTAGATGCCTCGATAAAGAACAAATATAGAGTTAATTTCTCGATTGGTACAGTTGACCAGTGGCTTCATACGAAAAAGAAAGATTCGAGCCACTCGCAAATGCATGTATACAATACAAATAAGTGATCCACAAGTATATAGAGTAACTCGACATGTTAAACACACGACGTAACAAAAAATATTGTTCTCCATAATAATAAGCTCGTTTGACTAGCAAAACCGTCTAATTGGACGTACGATATCAGGAGCAAGTATATAGTCGACAATAAATCTATAATTCCAAGTGTCGATCGGCAATAAATCGATTTACGGGATTTTCCGGGAAGGTGAACGGGCCCAATTAAGCGAAACGAGAATCGTCATCGAGTGACGCTCCAGCTGGTTTTTCATCTTGGGAGTACATATCGACGTTTCCTGCGAGGACGGAATAATGGGCACTGGGCCATTAGAAGCGCCGTGCCAGACACCCGATGCACTTTTCCAGCGAGTCGCTAGAAAAACTGGCACCCGGAATGTCGCGAGTTTTCTCCGAATAAAATTCTAACGACCGCCCCGTTGACTTTCCAATACTTGGCTTGGCTTTCGTTCGCGGCAAAATATGCGAGAGAAACGCCCTGTTTTCTTGATCACGTGAATTAACAAATAAAAAAAAATCTATTCACTTTTATATATATATATACGACCGATATACATATATACACTAGTATGTTTCCATCGCTCTGGACAAGACTTTTTATTGACGATCGGTCGATTTGATGAATCGTTCGACTACGGTGAAACTTTTGTTATTTCCGTTTTAATTAATTACAATACCCCAGTGTATATATATTGGGTTATTATTTATTTTGTTGGTATATACTCGAGAGAAAAATAATACGCATTCGCATATTATTATACGCATATATACGGCATTGAATATTTAGGGAGTACTTGCATATAACTTGGACACGTAGATGCTGTTTCTTTGAAACAAATTTGGACTTACTTCAATATCAAACTTGGAGTATATAGGTGATTAGAAATCTCAACGTCTGTGTAAATTAATTTCTGTTTCGCTCAATTCAATTACAAATATGTACCAATCCTTTATGAAATTGTTTTCTTTTCTTATTTACAACTTATTACATAATTATGCGCTTTATCTTATTTTGATATCACGTTAAGTAAATTTTTTTATCTATAATTTATGAAAATCAGCAGAATTCAATAACTGATAATTTTAGACCCGTACTATCGATTTATAAGAAACATTTTTATGAATAAAAGTTTCAATGAGTTTTTTAAATTTGCACATATTATGGGTTGGATGATTTTTTACTGCGATCGAACAAATTATACATCGTGAGAAAATATGTTTGTGGCTATACTCATAGGATTGCAACCTGTTAATTGTGTATAGAATTGCACGAATCATCGAAAATTAAATATAGGTACAACTTACAATCATCCCTCTTAATAAATAGCAAGCTCGCATCTAATCAAGATAAGCAACGAGAGATCCACACGATTAATCCAATCAACATCGTCGTATTATAGAATAAAAGTATCCTAATAAAAAGGTTTATAATTAAAAACGAAAGACATCGAGTTGAATTGGAATAAAGAGACACCGTTTGTTTATCATTACCACTCGAATAAAAATCCTGTCTTTATTAACATTCACCTTCGGCAAATTTTTTTTATCTCTCGTCGAATGGCATCGAAGTCGCGTCTCTCTCCCTCTCTCTCTCCCTCTCTCTCTCTCTCCCTATCACTTCTTTTTCGTCGACTTTGTACTCATGACGCAAAAGCGATTATCGCCGATTCTCCGTATCCTTGGGAAAAATCTATGCAAATTGCTCCCTCTCCTCGTGTATATCTGTCGAATCCAAAGTATCATCGAGAGCGCGCGTTAATGAGTTTCTCCCCGGCGCGATCATCGCCAATTTATTCTTGGGTTTATCGATACGCGCGGGATTAGACGGAAAATGCCTATATACATTCCTCATCGAAAGAGAGACATAACCGAGCGAGTCTCGTTACATAAACTAAGATAAGCCAATGGGATTGATTTAATGAAGAGAAGAAGCTTATCGACGAAAAATATTTTTTTTTTACTTTCTTTCACAATAGTAAATTACGATTAACCTTGAGAGACTTCTTCCTTAACGACGGAGACCGTGAAAAAATATCGTTTTACAGGGAGCTACGTTACCTAAAGAGGGCTCAGCTCTCCCTTCGCGTTCCTTACCATCAGTGCGTAAGCAACGCTCCCGCCACTCACATTCTATTTCTTTTTATATTTTTCTTCAAATTTATACACACTTATATATACGTACATATTTTTTGCAGCATTTGGTTTTCCTTCTTCGAGTGATTATGAACGCTAGGGAGTACATTTTTACTTAAGTGAATGTCACAAATGCATTAACTTTTTCAAGTGGTCAAGTCGTAAATGTTTCGATTTGATAATTTATGTATTATGCCTTTTAAATCGACGTATTTTCAAACTATTTTTCACTTTAGTATCAAGGTGTATCCGCGAATGAAATATTACAATTCAAAAATTATATTTCTGAAAAAATCGAATTTACTATATAAAAATAAAAGTTAAATATTTTTAACGGTGTACGATTTGTAAACGACACAACATTAAGTTTTATTTCGTCCCCGGATGTGCTGGAGTTCCCGATTCAGGCCTGAACCGAGCGTGTTCATTTTTCATTGAAATTTCAAACTATCTTTTACGATTGTTCTATGTTATTTGTTGAATTTATTAAAACGTGTTAAAATGCCGATATTGTCTTATTATTGTTTTGGTAATAAGATTTATAATATCAACTATAGGAATCATCTCGCACCTTGCTTTTCTGTTTTGTTAAATTTCTTTATACATGTTTTAAATTTCAAAGTATAAACAGCAGGACAACGAGAAGAAGAAAAACAGGTTACGTTCCTTTTCCAAATTACGCTTCTTAATTTTAAAAAATTTTTGTTTAGTCCATTCTGCCCACAGATACGTGCGATCATACATTTTTCGCGTATTTCTTTTGTCACCATTCGCCAATCATATTTTAAGGGGGCAAATAGAAACGTAACAAGGGATTTTCGCAAAAATGATAATGTATAACGACAAATTGCATTAAAATCATGGGGTCAAAATTCTTAATAATATTTACACTTATTCCTTACGTAATTCATAATATATGAGCACGTGTTACGTGTACGAAATATACACGTCGCGTTGATAACAATAAAAAATGAATACAGATAAACTGGACAAAGATGAGAACTACATATAATTAATAAGTATACGAGCATTGGTGCATTTCTTACGAATTCTTAACTTCTGATAGTCAACAGTATTTTGTAGCGATAAAGGTTATACTCGCAATGACATGAAATTACCGCGGAAATACCGCAAAATTTTTATAACTCGCATTAAAATTCCCTGTACACACGATACACATATATGTATACATTTAACCAACGGCTACCAGATAAAAAAAAAACAAAGGAGAACTCGCAGATATAATTACCAAAGATGCGACCCGCGTCGTTGATGCTTTTATTATTCATGAGATATATTACATGCCAATCTCTCGTAACTTTTATTTTTCCTCCGTTCTTTATATTTATTTATTTATTTTTTTCTTTTTTTCTTCTTTTTCTTTTTCATTTTTCTTATTTCGTACGATTAAATTGTATATTTATGTACGGTCGATCTTACGGCGATCAAAAAACTATCGACGACGAAAATATAATCCACGATCGAGTATCCATTCCCAAAGAACCGCGAAGTTGTGTGAAATTCGATGCGATATCGGTAATAAGGTATCCCCTCGTTACGTACCTTTACCGTGTCTCTCGCGTATACGTACGCTTCGTATATGCATCTCCTTTACGGGCTACTTTTTTTTACGATCTCCCAGCTCCGGAGAGACGTAAAAGTAAATCGCGATCGACGAAAATAAAAAGAAAGTTAACTACCTTGTAATGAAAAGGTAATTTTTAAAATAACTAAATTTTTGACAGCTGCGCTTAAATTATTTTCACTTTTTTATTTTAATATATATATATATGTATGCATGATTGTATGCACACACACATACATACGTATATAAAAGTACAAATATCTTAAGACATACACGGGTACACAAATGTAGACGTAAATGTACATATATATAGATATATAACATACGTACACGGACTTTTAAAATATTGGCCTTTTTGCACTGTGAAAGTACTCGACGAATCATCGTAATTCTGGTTTTAAAAAACCGTATTATTTATGTTTCGTCATTTGTGAGTTGAAGCTTCAAAAGCTCGCGTTTTTCGATACGATATATATCGACACGAAAATGATCGAGAAACTGCGTAACGTTACGAGCGTCTCATCTAGATAAAGTAAACGAAACACTCGTAAATTATCATCGCGCAGAGGAGGATAAAAAAATGTAATCGTTAATACTTTTGGAAAGAAATGTCGAATAAAATTCCAATTAACTCGGCGTTTCTTTCACTTGCCGTAGAAACAGAAGAAAAAGAAAGGAACCGGGGTAACATCCCGACTTCTGACTTTCCAAAAATTACCGAGATGTAATCCCTATCCGCACCGCAATTCAACCATTCACCAGTTAACGTATACAACCCAAAAAATCCTTATTTCTATTACACTCGTTATGTTATATGTTTACACCCATGCGTACGGTTTCACTAACAAGGGGGGTACTTGACCTCCGAGAAACGGATCTTATCCTAACTTTGGTATGTCTTTTGTAATGTAGAAATATGAAGAAAGCCAAATATTTAATTGCCAATGGCCACTTTGACAAAAGTTATTCGACATCTAACAATAATTTCAGTTACTTCCACTTTAATTGTTTGTAACTCAAAAACGATTATAGAGATAGACACTCAAACCTAAACTAAAAAAAAGTTGAGTTTGAATAGATATGATTTAAAAAAAGAAGCTCAAGTTGCTCAATTTGAAGCAATATTATAAAGAAAATAAGAAATTAAGGAAATTTTAACCAAAATTAAATATCAAAAATTTTTATTGTTTCTTATAGCCTAAAATTCTTCAATTTCTTTTTTTCTTCGTAACTTTATTCCAAATTGAGTAATTTAAACTTTTTTTAAACCATATATCTACTTAAACTCAACTTTTTTCTAGTTTTAGGTTTGAGTTTCTATCTCTATTCGTTTTTGATTTATAAGCAATTAAAGTGGAAGTAATTGAAATTATTGTTAGCTGTCGAATAACTTTCGTCAAAGTGGCCATTGACAAGTAATAACTCAGCTTTCTTCATATTTTTATATTACAAAAGATATACCAAAGTTAGGATAAGATCCATTTCCCGGAAGTCAAGTACTCTTCTTGTAAGTAACTAAAGTTAACGTTCCTTTTCGAATTGCTTTATTGTTTTCTTAAGGAATTTATTGGGTTTTAATACAAGTATTTTTATTTATTCTAGAAGGAGTACTCTCTCTACAGATACGGCTTTAAATTTCGTATTAAATAAATATAATCAATATTTTTGATAGGTACTTCGACGTAATGTCTAAGTAAAACATTAAATCAAATTTTTTATTTATTAAATGTTTTTTTAATAGAAGCGCTATAAGATCAGATAATTTAATTCACGTTTGTTAGTCAATTAGTAATAAACGTTTAGTAGGATTAAATTAAGATTGCCTAATCCTGGTAACTAAGAAATAACAGTTATTAACAATTCAGTATTAAAAATATAATTCGAAAATTTTGTAAACTTTGATTTAAAAAATATTACATTATAATTCTAATTTTCAAGTCATTATTTAATATTTTTGATGTAAGTTTTATATATTAAAATCACAATATTTCAAAACAATATTTTGTTCTATACACAAACAATAAAAAGATGTTTAATAATGAAAGTATATCTGAGCTTTTATAAACAACTTTTAATGAAGTATATGTTTTTTTTTTAAAAGTAGAATAAAAAATTTACCAGCATATTGGGCACCCGGGTAATCGGCCATGATTCCGGGTCGATCATCGTCCACGTATGTGTGAGTTTGGACCGAAGGATTATAGGCCGCAGGGAGTCCAACAAGAAGAGGAAAGAGAGGAAGGATCGTTTCGTCGAGCGCGTTGCTGCACGAGAGTGAAGAATTTTTATGGCGTTGTATAGATATATATTTGCTATAAATTTTCATTTGTTTTGAGAGCCTCCTTTTTGACCTCTTAAGATGCCAGATATACATATATATAGCATGCGTATACATACACACGCGTGTGCGCGCGCGCGCATAAAAAGAGGAGTCGTTCGAATTTTTAATTACAGTACTTTAATGAGCTCATTACGAGAGAATAATAAAATAATATTATTACGTATATATAGAAAACGCGAGTGTAATTACTCTGCGGATTTTCGGGTGAAATATAATTATATGCAAAGTTGGTGGGAAATTATTTTTTATCAAGATCCTCTGATCAAACTGCTTAATCATCGGTTTATAATTGACAGGGATAGTCTTTTTTCTTTTTTTAAGGTACACCGCGTATAAAATAATTAGCGGACTGCTTTATCTCTCCTTTTTTTTGTTATTAATAATTAAATAAGTGACGGTGACCGCGAGAACAAACATTTTGCTATAGTTACAAAAATATGGTACAGTTAGACGCGTATTTCAGTCGCTTAACTGCGAGGTATATAATAAGACCTCTCGATATATTCACGTAACATTTCCGCGTTATTATCAATTCGCGAAATTAAAAGCGCAAAAATAGTTCACAACATTTGCCGTAATGCATAAATTCGATAATAACAGAATTACAAAAAAAAAGTTACACGGTTATTAAACATTTATCGAACGACCGAAAGTAGTTTAATATCGTATGCTAACACTATATCGAATAGCACAAAATTTACAGTAACGCAGTCGACTTTTCTTCGGAGAGAATGAATGACTCGTAATAAAATGAATCTTACGTTTCATCATCGTGTTTTCACGCGTACATGCAATTACGTTATTACTGTTAAATAATTGTATAGTTAGTTGATTACGAATGATTTTTTTGTTCCCTTAATATTATTATTTTTATTATGAATTAATTCAACTAGATGATAACTATATAGTAATGTACCGTATATGGTTTATATAAATAAATTTGTAATTATTCATCAATAAAGAGTTATCAATGTCATAATATCTTTTTAAAATCCCAATTTTAGGTTATCATCATAATTTTGTTAATACTTTTTTATGATTGCATATATTATATTTTTTAAACAATTTTTAATCTGTATCCTTATGTATCGATCTTCATGTTTCTTAAATTATTAAGGGGATCAAGCTAGTGTTAAAATTGAAAAAAAGCTATATTCAATATTAACAATTAATAATTTTTTTCGTAACAATTAAAAACATTTCTTAATTTTTTAAACTATTTATATTATTATTAACTTTTATTTAAAATATTTTGGCCAATCTATATGTCACACAACTATTTTAATTAATTAATAATAATGAACTTATACCGCAGGATATTTTAGGAACCATTTCATCAAATATAGGCTGAAATTTTAACAGTAACTTTTAAATCTGATTTAAATCCACTTGAGCGGAACAGACTTTGTTAATAGTATAATAAAAAAATTATTATTACCAAATTAATTTAAAAAATTGAAAAATTATATAAAAAACTGCTTAAGTGTATTTTTAAATCATATTTAAAAGTTACTATTAAAATTTCAGTTTGTTCGATGAAATGGTTCCCGTGATATCTTGCATGTCCATTATGAAAAAAAAATCAGAGTACACGGAGTCTCATAATTAATTAAAATAGTTATGTGACATATAAATTGGCCAGAAAAATTTAATAATAATATAATTTGTTTAAAAAATTAAGAAATGTTTTCAATTGTAATGAAAAAATTATTAATTGTTAATATTGAACAGCTCTTTTTCAATTTAATACTGGCTGATCCTTTTAAGGTAAATATCCAAATATTAATTGTACGAAAATATCAATTAAAAGTATAATGACACAATTGTTTATCTAATAAGTTTAACTATCGATATTAATTTCGTAATAATTTTTAAGTTTATGACAAATACATTTCCTTGCACTGAGAAAAATGATATGTCACCACAAAATAATCAATTTCTATTATATGGGATGTACTTTGATTACTACATTTTTATATTTTATAGAAAATATTTATATGTATATAATTGTATATATATATTGAAAGCACAATTTATAACAATCATAACTTATACATATCATAATATTATTACATCATTAAAAATTACTATATCTAATGCATGTGTTTACGTTACTATTAAATTCAACGTAAAAATTATTACCTAAAATATTGATGTAAAAATCTGAAAAACATTATGTATATGGATAGCTAGAAACATAACAAAATTTTTACTTTCAAAGAAAAACTAATTTTTTTAACAATACTTAAAGTATCAATTTTTGGTCGATATTAATCAATCAAAAAAGACATAATGTTTCAACCCAAACATTTTAGGTACTTTGCTTAAAATATGCCTAAAGACTTAACGTTTAGGATATTAAAAAAGAAGATGTTATTTTGTTTATAAAAAATAACCATTTTCTCAGCCTGGTATATTCTTAATAACATTATTTTCCGGTAGTGTAAATATTAAAAGAAATCTCATTTCTCAGGTTGCGACCTATGGTAAAAAAGAATTTAAAATGATCTCGCATCCTCTCTTCCTCCCCTCCCTCCCTCCCCCGTCCGTCGTACAGGTGTTCTTGCTCAGGGATAAAAGAAATCGATTCCTCAATGATAAAAAGTACTCGTGAGTAATTGTGCATGTTTGTGGGTAAGTTTGAGTCCATCAAACAATCCTTGACAGAGCATATCGAAAGGGTGGTTCATATCCACTAGCTGCCCGTTTTCCTGTATTTACCTTTTGACGGCGCGCATGAGAGTCTGCGAAAGATCGCAAGTCCGAGATTACACACATTCGAGCCTCGGACAAGAGAGAAGAGAGCAGAGGGAAGAGAGAAGAGAGAAGCGAGAGAGAGGGAGAGGGATAGAGGGATAGAGAGAGAGAGAGAGAGAGAGAGAAGGATCGGGGTCATTTCGAAGGTAGGGAGGGAGAAAGACGGTCCAAGGCCTACCGTTCCCGCTTATGTGCTCGCCGTTCTCTTCAAGGTTTCTTCTCTCGGATATAGCCCCCTCGAAGAGAGAGCCGATGAGGATTCGTGCGGCCGGACCTTTCTTTTGCCTCCTCTCGCCTTCTCCCTTTCTCTCCCTCCCATCGCCCCTTTCCGAGGCCTTTATATCCCCCTACTGAGAGAGTGAGTAAGCTCTCCTCTCTTTGGGTTTTTGCATTGAGATATAAACGCGAGAGACCTCTCGAACGCGAATTATTCGATATTCCGGTAAACGATCGTTTCCTTTACTTTGCGCGAGAATTTCCTCTAAATTTAGCCTTACCTCGTCCATTCCCGCATTTTTATATACTTTCTGCAAGACCCTTATACCTTTATTTACAATATATTATTATTACACCTTTTTTCTCCTTTGCATTATTTTTATTCGGACCGCGTATGCGCACCTTTATATTCAACGCTACTAAACTTTATTCAATAAAGGGGTATTACAGTGGTGTACAATATTTTATCTATATATAATTTTTAAAACGTTACAAGTATTTATACCAGGTTCTTTGGTATAAATCCACATATGCTTTTTTTATTTATTTACCTTGTGTACTTTTTTTATACAAATCTTTCGCGTCTTTGATGAATTTGGACATTGTGGACATACGCATGCCGTTCGTAAAAGAAAAAATTAATTCGATGTTATATTAACTATACCATTTGACGCATTATTCCTAACGATATTGTACAATTAATAAGAACTCTATATAAATATTATTCTTTATTCAAAATATTTTATGCTTTCGTGAGGTATCCAAAGCATTAGTACTATATACGTATACGGTATGTATTAATTGTTCCAAAGCGTTCCCATCAATCTTACAAAAAAGAGTAGAACTGATCGTCAACAACAACAGCGACGATAACAACAACAACAACACCGGTACACCATCGAACCATGAAATAAAAGATGAGAATCGGATCGAAATTAATGAAATAAAAGTGGATGGGCAACCTTATGGGTATATCCGTGTTGATGCGGAGCGCGATCGCAAAAACCGCGAGTGCGTGCACTCGAAGAAAGAATACCGAGAGAGGAAGGAGACAGTTTGCGACAGGGGCAGTTTTTGCGTCGCCTCTCTCGACCGTCGCCGCTTCTACGGCAACATCCAACACACAAATAATGATAGGTTCAACTCAAATGCGTCCCTAAGAGCGCTTGCATCTTATCGAGAACCATTTTTATCCATATAAAGAAATCATTTTTATCGATCATAAAATACTCGTGTTTTTATACATATATATTAGCAATTTCCTTATATATATTTATACACGAGAAAATCGTATCGCGAAAATTTATCTGTATACATTGAGTAATTACCGAATTACTGTTTGATAGATTTATTTTTTTTTATAGAGAATTTATTAAGTTTTACTAATTTTTTACATATACAATTAATAATTATCATCGCATATATTCTATAAAAATCATTGGATAATTATTAAATTTTCTGTAATTATAGGATGTCAATGTATAAATTAGAAATTTAGTTAGAGCCGTACGTATGAGATAGTGAGAAAAAGGTTCCTTAAGAAATTATGATAACAACCTGGATTTTTAAAAAATGCGCGTTGTAACTTAATATGGAAAACTGCATATTGCGAGTAAACGTTGAATATGCAAACTGTATCTGTATGTGTATATATTCTCTTTTATAAGTAACAGTTAGCGTGTGTTATAAAATTGGTGAAATGAAGGAAAATAGAGAGATTAGGGAAATATTCCAGTCACAGTGTATATAAGTCGCGCAAAGGAAACTATACGTCTTTGGAGAATATGGCCACACAATCTGAACGTATATATATCCAAAGCCAGAAATCATTCGTTGTACGAAGGTTATACAGAAATTCTTGGTATAAAAGTAAAAAGCGTGACCGTCCTCCTTATCATTCAATAAAAGGATCTCTCGCAAGCGCGGCGCGTATAGCTCATATTTTCTCGGTAAATTATCGCAGCCCCCGCTTCGAAATAAAATCCTCGCGGTCGCGCGCTCATCCCTCCTTTCTCGCGTATACACACGCGCCAGCACAAAGGAAAGCACGAGCTCGAGCGAGAGAGAGAGAGAGAGAGAGAGGGGAATCGAGAGAAAATGAAGCAAAGTTTCGCGGCACCGGTGCTCCCGACCGACCACGCCCTTGCGAGTCTCTCCTTCTCTCTCTTTCTCTCTCTCTCTCTCTCTCTCTCTCTTCTTTCCTCTTTTCGCGCACGACCAAATCGAGTGCAAGCACTGGCGTACGTACGCGAGATGAACCAGTGGGACCTTGAGCGCCCCAACAATTTCGTAGTTTGCCGTTGGGTAAGCTTGCGATGTCCCGAGTTCGTGTACGTATGAATTATTCATTCACTTGATTTTTCGATCGAAACCATTTTTTCTTTTTCTTTTTCTTTTTTTTTTACGTTAGTCAGTTTGATTGGATTAGGTTTTTTCTTTCTGACTATTATGTGCGAACGTTACCACTTTAATGGCCAGATTCCGATTAAAATAATTTTGGTTCTTTGCAGTTAATTGATTGCCTAAGATTTCATTTGCATTGTTATTGGGTACGGGTGAACATTTCCTATGATCAATGCGTTTAATAAATGTATTATTTTAAACGTTTAAATACAAGCTGTATCACCGTAATATTTTGATTTTATTTTCTTTATATTAAAAACTTATAAACGATTATCAAGAAGATAAGGAAATACTTTTCAATTTACGAATTTTTAACCATATTCATTAAAATAATTTTAATGTATACTTTTGGCTAATAAGGCGTAATAAATAAATTAGTATGTATAGTGTAATAAATGATATTATATTTATTTAATTTTGTTGAAATGTTAACTCTGAACTGCGAAATGGACGCAATTTAATAAATTTAAAAAATACCATAAACTACTTTTTATTATTTTAATTTTTGATTACTTTAAAACATTTTGTGTATTCAAAGTCGTTGTGTCATTATCATTAAATATTTAATTTTACACACGCCAGGTAAGAACTATTTATTTATCATTTTTTATTCATATATAATAAGTGTATTTGAAGCATCGCGCATTATTCACATTTTCGTACATATAAGGTTACACCACGTGCAACTTAAGAAAGAAAAATAAATGTAAATGTAATTAATCGGTTGATTTAAAAATTAGTAAATAAAATGTAGGCTCGCGAAACGAATGCTACGCCACTGCGGTGAAACTGCAGCCAGAAGACATGCCGCGTATACATACAATTTAAGCGGAGCAGAGGAAGGATGAGGAAGAGAAGAAGGAAGGTCCGACGTTAAGATGGTAGGAAGTTTCTTTCGACTAAGAAAAGTTTCAACCCCCTTACATTCTCTTTCGATGTCTTACTAACAAAAGGGAAATGGAAGATCGGAGATCGTAAGATTAATAGTAACGATGCGTGCAGCCTTAGTGCAAAATCTAGAATTCCGTATAGATTATTCAATAAAAACGTCATTATCGAACGTTCGTAATTTACACTATAGAGTAGGTATTACCTATACCTCGTTTCACGCGATGCGTGATGTGCTCGAGAATGTGCGTTGTATTTATTTTTTTAAATTGATTGATTATTTTCAACCATTATATATAGGCATCTCAGTCGTGTAATATTATTTTCATTTTAGTCGAATTATTTAAACTTATACCTTTCTACATCAGTATAAAATGCAGTTTTACTTTATCTTACCGATATGAGCGCGATATCGAAAAATTTGTTCCCGAATTTTATTATTATAATATATGTATTAGTATTATTGTATATTCAATTATTGTCTGGCCATATCATCTATAGCAATATTAATTCTTAATATACTGTACATATTCAAATGATAAAATAACTAAACAATCATCGCAGATTGTTTTTCGGGAGTTTTTATAAAAATATATCAAACGACCGAGTCGAATCTCTAATTAAAGCGAAAGAAACAATACTACATCCTCTTGGTGCTGAGAGTATCGAGATAAAAAAAATAATGACATAAACATCGAATTTCATGAGGGGATCGAGCATACCAGAAGAAGAAGGTACAAGTGAAATAGAAGCGAACGGAAGGATAATCGACACAATCACACGATCCGAGGGTACAATACATGGGTGAAGCGCAATTTGTGCTAAGAAGGCTCAAGTACTGGTGGCCAGGCTCCGCAGACGAACTGATTCAACTATAGCCTGTAATTTTCCTCCCGGGAGTCGGGTATATACCGCCTCGGAAGCGAAGGCTACTTTTGAGCTATTCAATGGGAATTCAATTCGCTTTAAGTAGCAGCTATTGAACTAGCTCGCTCGCTCGCTCGCTCGCGCAGGGATCGCGAACCGATCGCGAATCGCCTTATGAGGTAGGGAAATGCAAGCCTTAGGGGAGAAAAGACTTGACGCACTCGACCGCTCGAGCACACTTGATCCATCCTTTCGAAGAACTCATCCGATCTTTGCTGCTTTGTTTCTGCGACTTCCCTTTTTTTGCGCATCGGACACAACCATTTTTCTACCCAGCTACAAGCGTCTCTGCATCTTTGCGAATCTTGTCAACAAGTTTCTTTTTCTCGCTTATGCGTTATTTTGAAAGGTTTATATTGTTACATATCGGACCCAGATTACAGGGATCTACCTTTTCCAACTCAAGAATCGCGTTTAAAATGTTGAATTAAAATTCTGAAAAAATTTATAAAGATACTTAAAAACATAACGGAGAGCTTGGCGTTGCAACTGTTTTGTAAAATATCATTTTTTCATTAATTTTTTTAGTAAACAAGATTTAGTCCGTAATTTAATAAACACTATTTCCAACACAATAACTATATATTGATATGAACAAATTAAAAATCTAAAATAATCTCATGCATATTGTTTAAAGCAAATACAAAACCCTGACGTTGTCAAAATTTTTAAAACAGTAATTCAATTTACATTAATACATAATCTTTTCAACGTCCAACATATACCTTTAATTACTGTAAACCTTTGGTTAATCATTCTAGCTTTTTCAACTTTATTTTAAGTGTACGCTTTTATTAAAAAATATAATACGAACAATCTGCGCGTTATCTATATGCAATTTATGATTGGTACATATATATACTAATTGCACGTTAATCAGTAATAAAAATAAAAGAAAGTTTACAAAGTAAAGTATACGATATCAATACGTGATTTTCACGATTTTTATTTATTCTTAACGATTACCCTAAATTTTATTACGCTTGATTGAACAAAATTATGATTCGAGCGTGCTTGATTATGCTTTCAGTAATTTGTGTGTAATTAATATGAAAATGTGCGTTATTATTAAAAATATACACGACAAAAAATACATGTACTAATAATTAATATACGTGTTTAAGTTACATCAATTCGTCTCTCTAACCATAATTTCCAACTATGTACAAATTTATTTTACACAAAATAAAGCGGCAAGAGTTTAACAAAACATCGTAAATTATTCTTAAATTACAAATTTCCTTTAAAAACTAATCGTTAAACGTATATTATCGATATATAAACGCTCTTTTAAAATTATGAATGTTCGCGTAATTTTTAAGTTTTCAAACTATTGTTTGAATTTTCATCCTTCGCTTTATATATTCCTCGCTTAAATATGCGTAAAATTTAAAATGTGCGGAGGTGCAACGCAAATTATTGTTTTTATTCCCCGTACCTGGAGTTATTTATTATTTTTATTTTCCCTTTACTTTTCACTACCAAGCGCAAGAAATTATGAGGCGAGTGATGCCTTGAAGTTGGAAGAAAATTATCCGGGTGCCGGGTATTTTTTATTACTCGATCGTAAAACAGCGCCCGAAGAAGACATTATGTCATTTGTTTGTTTGATGACGTGTATAAAAAACCTGAGTTTACATATTATTTGATTTTAAGTGTTTTTAATGAATTGTCAACGAATTTATTTAAACAACAAATTCCTTAATTTCACCCCTGCGCAGTAAAACGCATCAATTTACTACTTTACCGCAATGAGAAGGCAAATTAAAATAATTTTATGCAAAACTTTACTGTGCAATTTATTGATTTAAACCAATTTGGATAGTGTCGTTACATTTTAGAACTCGGGTTGTACCGCATAACAAAATACGAAGAAAATCCACGAACTCTACAATAAAGTTATAAGCTATTAAAGTAAATTTTAATTTATTTCTAAAACTTAATAGAGTTTAATCGTTCGTAAGTAACTGGTAATCAAAGATAACAATTTGAATCCTGTTTAATAAGAAAAACTTATATTAAATACGTACGATTCAAAACAAAGTAAGCTCAAATGTATCGATTTATTACAAAGTTATGTGTATAGCTGAAATAATAAATGATAAAACTTTAGCACATAAAATTAATGAAGCTTTTAACTTTTAAATTTAAACTTTCCATAAAATTTTTAATACATTCTAGTTTTACTTCTAAATTGAAATAAATCCACGTACATAAAAATGTACCGATCAAAATGTACCTGAACTGATACTGTGAAATTTGATCCTATGATCCAAATATAAATACCCGTACCTCAGGATTTTGTCAAATGATTCTAGACCTTAAGGATACCTTACTATTTGGAAAAATCTAAGAGTTAATAAAGAAGAATTAAAAGTGACAATAAATTAATTATCTTTGAAACTTTGCATAAATGCTATATTTTTTCATTTCTTTATATAAAAGACGAAACTCAAAGTTTTAATACAACTTGGGTTTCAAAAGCATTACACTATCCTTATAAATTAGACAGCATTATTTGTATTTTATAAGATTATATCAATTTATCATTTCACTTATTAATCAAAATGGTCTAATTATAAAAAATGACAATCATATATAAAAACATATATATATATATTATATTGAATTGCAATTTAGAGGAGATTTTTCGTTTTTTTTCCTTAAAAATGAAAAATATTCTATTTTTGATAAAAAAATAAGCCTATATCGATTTAAATGCAAGTTTACGGAATAAGTGTAATCATTATGTTTATACACTATATCGGTATACCAATAGACGAACATTATAAAGAGAAAGGTAGAATTAGTTAATTAATAATCAAAGCACCCCGCCGAAGTATGCGTTCCTCTGGTTTAACGAGTCAATTAACTGCAATAAAGCCATACGCATTGACGCGAAATTTTTGTTACCGTCGGTAAAAAAAAAATCTAAATCCACGTGCTCATTAAGCCCGAAACGCGGGGTAAATTATCAATGAATTGGCGAAATTGTTAATTATAGATCCCGGCGCGTCCTTGAACGGTTCGCGCGCGCGGAAGAAGAACTATAAGAGGCAAAAGAGGGAGAGAGAGAGTGAGGAACGCATAGCTCGGTTTTGCATTCAGGAATCCCATTCACGAGCTGGGTAAGAGGCGTGCCTCGACTCTCACTCCGCGGTCGCATCTCTCTCTCTCTCGGTCTTATAGACTTCCAGTTCATTCTAGATCGCGCATCCGTTTAACCTGACTGCGCGTGAGCCGCGTTTTACTGCAACGCTCACTCCCGTAGGACTGTCTACCGTATCTGTATACCTGGGCATTTCTTATAAGGGTGGCGTCGGGAAAGCCCTATAATATTTATAGCCTTTCTCGGGATGCCCCCTTATTTTATTTTAAATTAACATTATTATTGGAATTTCAAATGCATTCTGGGACTGGGAGCTTATTTTCTTTATTTTACGTTGTGCCGCTGTGCGCTTATGTAACATGTTATTTATAAGTGTAAAGATATAACACGAAAATACTGTAACAGTATACACAAAAATAAAGTTTATAATGATGAAAAAAAACATACAGCTCTTCATTTATTTACCATTAACTATACAGCATTCAATCGCGCTTCTATATATTTTATACTATAAATATATACATGTAACAACGCAGGGAATACGGTTTTTTAATATTGGCCAAAGTACTCACCACGGCCATAAATTAATCGAAAACTGTACCGAACTCTCAACAATTGTACCAATTAAGTAAAGACCGCGCGAAGACGAAAGATAAAAAGGTATATACCCGTAAATTAAATTAATTAATCTTTTTAGCGTAATATCGGATTTTAACGTAGCAAGGATAAAAGTTAACGAAAAGTAGAGTTGGCAATGAATCAATTCCCCGTTGTCCGAGCAGTCTAAAATAAGAAAAGAAGAGACAAAAAAAAAGAGGCAAGAGAGTACACTTGCGAAGATAAGATTTGAGCGAGGAACCTTACGAGCACCCAGGACGTGTTCCCGAATTAAGTATATCTGCACAATCGATCCTTCCAATATAATTCTCGCTCGTTCCTCGCGGGCTTTTTTCTCCGTTGTCTCTCTCACTCTCTGTCTCATTCCCTTTTTCTCCTGACCCGTATTATCTGAGAGTATGTGCGCCAACGAAAAGAAGAATTCGCGAGCGTGCTACATCCATCCTCAATTACCGAAGTAGCGCGCGAAGGGAAGTCCTCGCGTCTTTCCTCTCGCCTTGGGTTCACGATAATACGGGCCTGATAATATAATGAGAGGAAAAAGAAATCAAAAGGAGAGATACGACAGAGACCGAGAAAAGGAGGGCTCCGATTATCGTCGCTTCGAGAGAAATTGGGCGGGTATGTATATAGGTATAACTTGGGAGACACTCTCGACACTTTTCGTAATTTATATTTCGAAATTACTCTTTTACGGTATACATTGTAAATCACCCAGCGTCGAGTTAATGATTTAAATTTAAAACGTGTAATTTTATGAATTATTTAAATTATTTGTATTTCATTTAATTTATTGTATTTACAGGCTTTTCTCGCGTTTTATTTACTTTTTTTTTTATTGTATTCGTAACCTTTTTTAATAAGGCATATATGTCGATGTCAGCGAGGGAAATCAACGAGTTAGTTTCGACAGATCCTCCTATATACTACACGAATTGAGAGTATCACGAGGATAACGAAAATCCATTTAAACGTCCGTAATAAAACAATTATTCTGTCAGAAATTTCACCAGTTTTAACGATTTGCGTTTAAAACTATAGCTATTTTTTATAAATTATAATTAGCCATCTTGTATCGAGTTTTAAAATATATAGATAATATGCGTATAAAATTGCATTAATATCTATATAGAAGGAAAATAACGTAGTTATTTGCTTCTTCACCGTCAACGTGAATCACGTATAAACTACTAAGTTCTTAAAATATCCTACAAAAATCTCAAAGCTATATATATATGAGTATATACGTGATCAATCGCTCCTGTTCTACGCAAATTTTGTTTTGAATCTATGAAGAGAGAGAGAGAGAGAGAGAGAGAGAGAAGAAGGTAGGTATTTATATTGAGAGCGCCGGCGCAGCAAAGAATGTCATATGACGATTGGTCATCGCAGTGGCCAATAGGTCCCCCTCTCTGAAACTTACAAAGGAAGGAGAGCCGCGGCGCCGCCTTCTGGTGCCAATTGAATATCTCTGCCGAGATCGAATGCAAACCCCAACTATTTTCCAGATCATTCGCTGATTCATCCACGCGCAAAAACCCTTTTATAATGTTTGCTTACGCCTCTTCGTGATTCGCTTTTTTCCTCGATTACGTACCCATATAACAAAAATCCACTGTGAAAAAATTTATAATAATTTATTTCATTGTGTAATGATAATTGACATTACGCTTACTGCAACTTCCTGCATTGTCCGAGCAAAAAGGTTTTGTTTGCAACTGACGTAATGTTTATAAAAATTGCTCGGACAGAACCAGTTTTTAGGCTTGTAAGCCCGAACACGTTTCGAGGCGCCAATATCAAAAAAGATAACGAAAAAGTTTCCTTTTCCTTTCGAAAAGCTCGATTATCTTGATTATATAAGATGTATACGACTGCGTTGAACGATGCAGGGCGCGCGATATTCCATTATTTACGATTTTTTCTCTACTCACCGCAATGATTATCTTCTTGTATATAGGATGTTTCTTTCAATGAAGACCAATCATAATGGCATTTCAACCATTTTCAATATCGTAACATTCATCAATCTCTCTTCTAACTAAGAATAATCACACCGCGAAAAAAATATATAATATTAGATACCAAAAAGTTGCATACATAAAATAAGTTAAGTAATTCAGGACTAAATTCTTTATTATTCAAAAATATAATATATTTATTTACATTATTAACTAAAAGGATACGTTAGTTGATGTTGAGTGAATTGCAAAAAGAAAAGTTTTTGAGTAATTGATAAAAATATAAATTGACTTTGGCTGCTACAGTTGAAGAAGCATAAGCGAAGGTAGCCCCTTTTGTGGGACAGAAAAATGCAAATAAAATTAGACATATAAAAACTTATGTATTCGAGGTCAGTCTTATGAGAATTGTAAGTGCAGATAAAGATAAACAAACCCTTGCCTAACCTTTAAAAATATACTCATTGATTTGTAAATATTTCTAACTAGATACGATGCACTTAATACGTACTTAAATTTATTCAAGTATAAATCGTTAATATCACGAGCTATTTTTGGTACATTTATCTATCTATCTATATATCTCCCAGTTCTGAGTTTGTCCCGAATTATAAATTTTAGTTTTCGATGTTTAAAAAAACTTGATACAAAAATTAATTTTCGAATCGTGTGTCACAAATTCAAATAAAATTTAAGCAAAATATATACTATACATATATTGTGTAATTTAATAGTTATACATTATATTAAATGATTTACTATATAATTAGTATTATATATATATCACTCCAAATTTTGTGAACAGACTAGAAATATCTTCCAGAAGATAGAAAAAAAATTTTAGATGTTAAAAATAATTTGCCTAAGAGTTATTCCACCATGAAAAATGGAAATTTTTCAATTTTTAAGAAAAATTACTATTTTCAAAGCGATTTATCTCAAAATCTATTGGTTTTTTTGAATAATACAAACAACTTTTGTTCAAAATACTCTTTAAAACTTATCTACCTGGGTTACAATTCTTAATTTTAAAATCTCGAAGAGATAGAACGCCCGGAAATATTGAATATCAAAAAAAGGCGACCACGCCACAATCGATTTTGATCTAACACCGCTCAAAAGATCACATTTTTGGAGAGCTTTCGAATGGCGGTGGTTAGATTATTGGCCAAGATCGCTGGTGTAAGTTATACCCCATAAACCTCATAAAATCACTAATTTTCATGTATTTTAGGGCATAACTTACACCAGCGGTCTTGGCCAATAATCTAACCACCGCTATTCGAATATTAAATTATAGAAAAAAAACAATATTTTCTTAAAATATATTTTAAATCGCAAGTTCCATAAGTGTTAATCTATACAAGAATTAACACTAAAAAAATAGTATAAATAAAAGAATGATAAATAATAATGTCTTCCTTGTTACTTTCTACTTATAATTTATCACTATATACATTACTTTTCGCAATGTAATTGACTTGCACAACTAAAAGTACACTATAGTACTTTACCAAAAAATATAGTTTTATATACCATACAACTAGAATTTATTGCGTCGAATATAGTACAAAATATAGTAAAAGTTTTCATAAAATATAGAATTGATAACTAATATTTAAACTAAATATTTAATGTAAACTTTGCTGTATATGAATTTAATATAAAAATATGGTGCATTTTGAAATGTTTTTTATTACGGTATATAATGAATAATAATTAACTTTCGCTTATTTAATTTGGTTTTTTCACTATAATTTTAGTATAATATAATGTTTATTTTTTAATACTTTTTATTTATTTATTGCTTTTATTTTTTATACTTGACAAAATAATTATTGTCATATATAAATATATAATTTACTAACAAATTCGATTTTTATAATTATAAATATAATGCATCTCATCAGCAATTCTAATTGAAAATATTTTTGTTCCTTTGTTTTTTTCACTTCGTAAACTTACAGATTTTCCGGAATTCACACAGTCGCATATAGACATTAAAAGTAAGTTCAAAATCACAAATTTTTGGTGCATTTCGAAAACTTACGAATATTTACGAAGTGTTATAATTTCACCAAATACTGGAAAATCTTGCCACTCTAGCAGTGTTATTTTATTTTTTATGCAATGTATTGTTTTTTTGCAAGTGTGATATAATGTTATACTCTAAATTATTTGTCCACATTGTGAAAAAAAATATTTGTATTTAAGTGACCATTCAATTGAAGGATAAAATTTATTTGTAGCAAATCAATATGAATTTAAAAACTGGACGTATAGAAAAACATGTATATAATTCATTTCTAAAAATAAATTTATGCAGTTTAAATATTTTTTGTTTTTATACTCATTGCGATAAGAAAATATAGTTGGAAGAGTTTAACAGCATCAAATGAATCCGACATTAAACACTAATAACAAATCCTTATAACTATTAGGAATATTTAATTAACAGTTGATGACAATCATTTATCTCGAGTCATACCTTTTTTCTCAATACATATTTGAGTCATCGATTTTAACTTGTTTAAAAGTTCAAAGTTAATATCGTCGTCAAACTAATTTTGAGTAGACAAAATGTCACATATACATATTAATTTTTATTAGCTAAAGATATAGCATAACTTAATTCTGTTACAGGTCGCATCCACCATTTGTGTAATTATTATGTGCCCACTTTCTAATCTCATAGCCCAAAATTAGCAAAGAGAGCCTATCATTGCTCTATAATAAATCCAGTAAATAGTTAAAAGAAGTTTTAGTTATAAATTTTCAAATACATCTTTATACAAAGAGTTTATAAAAATCTTTATACAAAAAACGTGAATTTTAGTACTTTTTTCATGGTTTTAACCGTTTTTCTCTATTTATCTTTAAAAATATTGTTTTGAACGTAAAGTATACAATAGGAAAAAGTTTTGTTATTTTAAGACAAACATTTCGTCCGTATAAAGTTTGTATGTAGGATTAATACATTTCAAGATAATGCTACGTAACCGTTTCTAAACAATTGAAAATAATGCCATAACTCAAAGTGTTTCAGTGCTATATATCTGAAAATAGGACCATTATCTAATTACATTAAGATAAATTGTTACCCTGTAAATCTCAGGTAAATCGGTCAAAAATTTACTGAACATTTTAGGGAAGGCCTCAAATCAGTTCTAATACGCATACATTTTCTCTTAGAACCCATTATCTAGTATATTTTGACGCATCAAACATTTTGCGATGATGAAAATATATAAGGCTCTCCCGTGTAGCAGTCTTGCCTAAATGCGTAAGTGATACATTTTTTAATTAACTAATAATTATGATATAATCAACAACAATTTCTTATAGAGTTAATTAATAAATAAAGGAATAATAGTTTTTTTTTATAACAAATTTAATGGTTACGGAGAAATTGCTAAATTTACAAACCGTAAGTTGCTAGTTACATTAATTTTTATTATTGTTGTTGCAACAAAAATGTACTGCTGATTCAGCAAACGATGCGGTTACTAGAGCAAGTATATTCTCGTTGTAACAACTGTATTTATCATTAAAGTTGTAGATATTTTTTTTACTTTAACCGGATATCGGACGTAAATTACAGGAATCTGCACCTTTCAACCCAAAAATTATATCTGAAATATTGCATTAAAAATCTGAAAAAATTCATACAGACAACTGAAAACATAAGTAAGGGCTTGACGTTTTGATTTTTTAACAAAAAAGCATTTTTTAAATAATAATTGAGTAATCAATGTTTGGTCGGTAATTATTAGTCCAAAAAAGCATAATCTTTCAACCCAAACACTGTGATCAAATTATGGATTTAAAAATCTGGAAAAATTTGGGTATATTATTTAAAACATACCTAAGGGGTTGACGTTCAGCGTTTTTTAAAAACTATTCATTTATTTATAAAAAAAGGTACACAATGACAATTTTCTGGGTCCGACATCCCCTTAACAATAGCTTTTAATTGATATTATAGTTACTTTTGTAATAAAAATTATGCACAAGTTTCGAAAACAAATTAAATACAATAATTTAAAATGTAATAGTTGTCAAAAAATCTTTTAAAGTAAATGTTACTCAAAAATGATAATAACCTTTTTACCTATGTAGAATTACGTATTATACTATTTTTTCGTCACTCTACATTTTTTACTTACTGATTCTTCTGACAAAATATACATAGATTAATTCAATTTTGTAGCATTTTTTAAAATAAGTTTTATTTGTTACAAATTTCAACTTACAAATCCTGTATTACAATACATTTTTTAAAATTACATACATCCTCAATACTCATATTAGAAAACACAATAAATACTAATATAGATTCAAACCGAGATTCAAACTAATGTTAGGTTAAGATTGACGTTCGTTCTCCGTGTTGTCTGCGATTTTTGCAACCTTTTGTATTAATTAAAACTACCACATTTTTACAACAAAATCATCGATACATAATTTTGACGTTTTCTACAATAAGTTGTCGTAATAATAACAATTAATTATGTTACACGAACAAAAAATTTGTTTGAAAATAAATATTTTTATTTTAGCGATACGTTCACTGCTAACATAATTATAAAATTGTGCTGCAATTCACTATGCAATAAGCGGAATCAAATTTTTCGCTGAGAATATCAAAATAATTGTTCCGACTAAGTAGTCTAGGGGTAATTCATATGCCGTGTTATTTCGAGGTCCTCGATTCTACCTTAGTGTTTTCGAAGCATTTTGACCTGCTGAATCTGAATTTTTTGGGTAGAAAGTCTGAAAATGGCGCCTTTAATTGTCATTAACAATTTTTATAAACAAATTGCAAAAATGGATTTTTCGCAAAAAAAAATTCTATCATATACTTTGAGTTATTTTGAATACAAAAGATTAACACTAATTTTACGCTAAAATGCAGTCCAAATCCGCAAAAAATTCGCAAAGTTTAAAAAAACGTGAATTTTCACATATTTGACGATGTACAGCTCAACAAATTAAAACCACATGCAGAGCGGCCGAGCTGATCGACTCGCAATCCCGGCACCGAACTCTGTTTCGGGAACCCATGAGCGCGCGCGCAAATATTTCTAATATCAGTGCTCAAAAAGTAATTAACTCATTGCAAATATCATCTTGCGTCTATGTAAAGTTGAAATATATATTCTAATATTTAATTGGAGCCGAATTTCGGATTAATGCAGTATACGTTGAGCTGTGCATCGTCAGCACGTTTTTTTAAACTTTGTGAATTTTTTGCGGTTTTGGACTGCATTTTAGCGTAAAAGTAGTATAAATATTTTTTATTCAAAATAACTCGAAGAATATGATAGAATTTTTTTTTCGCGAAAAATCCATTTTTGCAATTGGTTTGTAAAAATTGTTAATAACAATTAAAGGCGCCATTTTCAGACTTTCTACCCAAAAAATTCAGATTCAGCAGGTCAAAATACTTCGGAAACACTAGGGTAGAATCGAGGACCTCGAAATAACAAGGTTTGTAGTATTTGCCCCTAGACTAAAGTAGCAAATCAACATTGCTGAATTTTCTATTGGTCATAATAAATGGTCATACCCGACATTCTTAATGAATTAATCGCCGAATTCTTTCTAAATTGTATCTGAATATCAAAATGAATTCGTATTAAAAAAAAAATTAATTCGATTGTGATTATAAAATAATTATTGGTAATAAATATATATCATTGTCGGGAATGAGATCAATTATTAAGGTTAAAAATACCAAAAATAGATTTAAAAATTCATGCATGTCGGTTATTCCTTCATCTAAAAGAAAAAAACAAATTTATTAATGTAACTTATTAATGTAATTTATTGATGTAATTATTTATATTTAAAATTATTTATGTTAATGTAAATACATACCTTCAAATTGTTTAACATATGCTAATAACTTCTACAAATTTAATAAATGACTATTTATTCTGACGTGTACCGCACACGAAAGAGAATAAAGTTTAAATCGATGTATGAACGACTTAAGTTTTCGATTCTAAAATAATTATTTGAACATTTTTGAAATTTTAAAACGCGTCAGAGGTTTTTTAATACATACAATATTTATACCTCTTACATTGAAAATTATAATGAGTTTGCCCAATTTTTAAATATCGTAAAATATTATTTTTTAGTTAAAAAAACCGTAATTTTTAGTATTTAATAATAATAGTGTTATTGATAACCAGACTATAATAAAAAATACTTTAATTTGATGTACGCAGTTAACCAGAACATATTGTACAAGTACAATACGACACTAGTATAATTAAAAAATCTAACGATTACATTCGTTTCGTCTAAGTATAGATAAATAGAACGAATGGTAGAGACTGCTATGTACGTCACACACACACAAACACACATAATAGGTAAATACACACAAAGAGTTTTATAAATCATAAGTATATTATAAATTTCTGGTTGTCAAATATTTCGTTTAAAGTGGTTTTCATTACCTAGTACTGTTCTTCCTCTACGGAGAAACAATAAGTTATTGTTTTCTTTTGAAATATATATATGGGGTATTCCACGTAAAGTGGTCCGATCAAAATTATGAAATGCACCAAATTTTGGGTACACTTTGCAAATGTTTTTCAGAATACAGAAAAAAATTTTTAGGTACTGGAATCTATTTGCTCAAAAGTTATTCTCACCTCAAAAAGTGAATTTTTCCATATTTTTTTCAACACCAGCTGGGTTTACCGCTATATAACTCAAAATCTATAAACTTTTACTATAGAACATTATATGTAACATTCGTTGCTAATTATATCTAGAATTTATTCTTCTGGGTTAGAATTTCTAATCTCAAGGTCAATGTTACATAAACTACATGTCAATATTCAACTTGAAAAAAGTGCAAGTGCGCCACCTTTGATTTTTTCATCCAGAAGTCTAAAAGATAGCTTGGAGCAATACCTTTCAAATGGTCTGTAGCATTTTTATGGCCTCCAATTCTGTAAAAAGTTATGACAATTTAAAGAAACACGAAATTTTTTTAAAAATTTAAATAGGAATTACCATGTTAATTTTTGTGAATTTTTTGTCTTTCTTTAAATTGTCATAACTTTTTACAGAATTGGAGGCCATAAAAATGCTACAGACCATTTGAAAGGTATTGCTCCAAGCTATCTTTTAAACTTCTGGATGAAAAAATCAAAGGTGGCGCACTTGCACTTTTTTCAAGTTGAATATTGACATGTAGTTTATGTAACATTGACCTTGAGATTAGAAATTCTAACCCAGAAGAATAAATTCTAGATATAATTAGCAACGAATGTTACATATAATGTTCTATAGTAAAAGTTGATAGATTTTGAGTTATATAGCGGTAAACCCAGCTGGTGTTGAAAAAAATATGGAAAAATTCACTTTTTGAGGTTAGAATAACTTTTAAGCAAATAGATTCCAGTACCTAAAAATTTTTTTCTGTATTCTGAAAAACATTTGCAAAGTGTACCCAAAATTTGGTGCATTTTAAAATTTTGATCGGACCACTTCACGTGGAATACCCCATATATATATATATATATATATATATATATATATATATATATATCAAGAAGGCAAAATTACACCTCTGAATAAAATGCGCGATTTATGTTATTTTAAAAGTGAAGAGATTTTCCTTTCAATTTAAATATAAAACAATATAGTAGTTTACGTGTAATACACTAAACAAACAGACTGAAAGGCACGCAATGAAATAAAAATATCTTTCGAAATTACGTAATATTATATAAACCTATGCACGCGTAATTAAGACTGCACGTAGCTAAATTACGTATAGGTTAATAAATTAATTAACAGATAAGTATAGTATAAAGACAAGAAAAATGTATCGTATATCCTTTTATTTTCTAGTCTCGTGGTAAATCTGCATTTGAATGCAATATATTAATACAGATATCTATATATATTCGACTTAATAAATTATCGCTATATATTTGTGTTGCGGGTTATAACGGTGTATCGTGCACCCAGCTCGAAACCTCGGGTAAACTAAAAAAATGTACTTAACGTTACCAATTACCAAATAAAGAGATTTATAAAGAATTCCAAGGAGAACAAAACCGAAGACTGGTATTAAAAAAGAATTAACGACACGCAATATCCACCGAGAGAGCGAGAAGGAGCGAGATATATATATATATATATAAGGATTTTAAAAGAGTTTAAAATACCCGAAGGTACAAGTCCCGCGTGGACCAGAAGTACAACGGATATGTATTCACGAGAAAATTTTTTCGCGGTCGATAAAATTCGAATATAGAGAAAGAGAGGTGTAGTATATTTAATACATGTAAAAAGGTAAGCGCGAAAAATTGTTATTTTTCTGGTAAGGATGATAATTAGCCGTGCGTGAAGGGAACTCGCAATCGCGTACGCAGGTGTGCGGCGACGAGGCTCCCTTTTATGCGCGCAAGTACGTGAGTCCCATGCGAGATCGGCTTGATAAATAATTGCCCCTTCCATGCGCGCAAGATCGGATTGCGCTTAATGAAATTCGTCGAATTGCGCGGCGTATAGCGATTTTTTTTTTGTTCACCTCGACCGTTTTCAGGACAAATCGAGATTTACTTTTTCTTGGTCTCGTCGACTACCCAAGTAAGAACCTTTATTAAAAGATGCTTCGCGTTAGGTTTTGTCTCTAATTGTTGTCGTTGGTATTGTAGGAAGCAACCTCTTTTTTTTTATATACATACACTTTATTTCTAGATGGGGTAATTAAAGTAACTGTGGTATGTCTCGTATATATACCGAACCGAAGTCTAATCGATTAGGAAATGCGTTGTTAACTTTCTTGCTCAAGATAAGAGGATTATTTAGTTCGAGGAGATTGCCCGAGATGTATAAATATTTTATGAGTCTCTTGGCTATGCGGAATAATTATCTTGTCAAAGTACTGTCAATTTCGATGACGATTATTCTCCTCTAGTTATTTTCATTAAACTTTTTTAATTAAACCCTTTAAAGAATTAAGTGTAGATAATTGCTTTCGATGCTCATGTGTACATTCGAGTGACGATGCTCCGTGCTCGTGGATCGGAATGAAGAAGTCACGAGTTTGCAAAGCGTGCTGAGTAATAAATTACATCTTTTAATTTTGGAAAAGTTTTAAAACCATTTGACGGAGACAATAAAGGAAAACAATCTGAAAAAAACGATTTTTTGACAAAATTAACAACATGGAGAGTGATCACCTTATTTACGATATAAGTTACGCTTGTAGGTAAAATACAATATAAAATCGTTGAATACGTACAACAAAAATGAGTAAAAGTTACCTAAAAGTTTAGGGGAAAAGACAGGGAATTTTACATTCACAGTGAGGAATAGATTGATATTTAGATCACGCTCGAAGATAATTGTACTATTCCAAACGAGGGTGTTTCGGTTTAGAATCGTTACCGTACTAGCATTTCAATTTTTATCCGAAACGTTTAGTTTATACTTTTTCGACGGATATTTCTCCGTGTGGAAAATAGATATAACCGAACATAAAATTTTATATCGTATACAGGAGAGCGTGAAAATCGGCTCTTCGGCCAATCAATAACTCTAAGACGCACGCCGTATTTCCAACCAGCTCATTCGCGTTAATAAACTTTTTAGTGGCCTGTGCACACAGACCGACACCCACTTGCCCAACAAAACGGAAATTAGTATCTAACTATGGATTATCAATCACCCGTGACCAAGAGCAAAACAAAGGGAAGGCAAAAGGATAAATGGAGATTATCGTCCAGGGAAGAAAGCGCATACAGGTATATATATATATATATAATATATACATGTACATAGGTGTATAGGTGTATATAGTTAAAAGAAAAGAAGAAGATATATAAGGAAAAAGGCGTAATCGATACAAATTGTTTTCGCGTATAGAAATCCATCGCGGCGTGTCTGTAAGAGCGGCAGCTGGGCTATCTCGGCGTGCGTGTAGTTACCTCAGCTCCGAACGAAAAACGACATAAATAACCGTTTTTATCAAAGATGCGAGAGCGAGATAGGGTAGAGAGTCTGAGGCGAAACGCGAGGAGAAAGGGAAGGGAAGTCGACATGGACGAATAAACAACATCCGGTCGAGTAGGCGATATTCTCTCCTCTCCCGTTCTCTCTCTCTCTCTCTCTCTCTCTCTCTCTCTCTCTCTCTCTCTCTCGTTCACTATACATATACATATTTAGCACGCGTACGTGTGTACACCGCACACAAAGCAAGAGGGAGAGAGTGAGTGCGCGTGCCAAGCCGGAATCTTCAAGATCCAGACGCGTGTATCACGGTTGGTACTCCGTGAAACCTTCCCCTCGAGCTTATTTTTCTCGGCGAAAAAGCCAACAATCACCGGCGCTTATCTACTGTATGTTTAATAGCAGACCCGCGGACTTTCATGAGCTCGCGGCGTTTGGCTCTTCATTTCTGTATATATCCCTCGCGCCTCCCGCTGCAAGGATATGATCGGCTTTCCGTCTGTCTGTGGTGTCTCTCGGTCTCTACATACATATATATTATGCATCTATGTCTCTCAGTTTCTTATACGCTTACATGCGTATACTCTACGCGTCTACTTATTTATTTCGAATTATATCTAATCACTTGTAATGTAACTAATATTATTATTGTTGGTGCAAACCATGCTTTCTACTATTATATTTAGTATTTTACAAATACGTAGTAGTATACGTTTTAGTTGGATTGATATGTTACGTTGTCGGAGTTATTTGTTGTCATTTCGAAAAGTTGAACTTTACACGATGCTTCTTTATTTTTATACACTTGGAATATTATTTTTAATTATTGTTTGCAATTTGTTCGAACAAAGTAATACTTATTAATTTATATTATTTAACTTTGAAAAGTAATATTTTTATCGGCTCTACAAAAATTGATACTAATCAGCCTGATACAATTATTTTCCATTGTAAAATGTTCTTATTATTAGTTAATAAAAATGTATATTTAATCGATTGTAAAACGTGTTATCCTTATATGTGCAACGCTAACCAGTTTTTAACAACAAGTAAGTAAACAATCAATGTTGCTGGTGTTCGTTTACTTCTTAAACTTCCGCTTTGTAGTAAAATTTTTAGAAATTAAATTCAAATTATTTATTACTTAATATTCTATGTTTCTTAATACCCGCGCATAATATCTCCCGAGGAGCAATCTATTTGAAAAGTACCGTTGACAGTTCGACTTATCCGCTACAACCACCCTCGAGGCGCGAATTGTGATAATTGAAAATATACATATTCTGATAATGACGTTTACCGTTATTTTTACCTGTTGAAATAATTGTATTTTAATAATAATTAGCAGTACACATAGTCCCCTCGTTAAATCCGAGTACCAGTAATCGGACATCATAAATGTACAAAGTGAGGGGAAGTTATAGGTGGAAAATTAGTTAATTAAAGAGATCAAAGATATAAAGTTAATTCGAGCGAGTCTAGCTCAGGCGCGGAGAGATAAGAGCACCGAGAAATGTCGTTTCCTGAACAATCAAGCGCACGAAAAGTGCAACGGTAAATCGGCGCTTTGTAAACCAGAGGCGACGCAAATTTTTCTCTCTGAAAGGAAGTATTATCTAGATACATCAAAAACAGCGAGTATACACACGTAGACGCGTTTTGATCCGTTAAAAAAACGTAGAGGCACAATAAGGATAGACGTCGGGTAGGAAGCGAACGGTTACGAAACGGTCACCCGGAAATAATCCCTCGGGAGAAAGAGAGAGAGAGAGAGAGAGAGAGAGAGAGAGATTTAAATGGTTGATCATAATAGAGAACGCGCGTCGCCTTCGCAGTGTAAAATCGAGTTTCGTGACATCTCCCCGAAAACCGAAAGAACATTAAGGAAGCGCGCAAGCACGCGTTATCAAAGAAGCCAAAGGGAAAGCGAAGGGAGTTCCGTTGTAGGTACAAGTCCATCCGGTCGGTCCGGTCTTAATGAGCCGCGGGTCTTCGCGACTTGGAAGACATACAACCATTGTCCGAGGCTGGTCTTCCTCTTGACCCTCGGAATCTCACGGAAATATACGCGATCAGGTTTTCGTTCCCACCGAAACTGGACCTCACGCGGAAGGACATCGGTGGTCATCCCCTTGAGGGGGCCAACCTGCGAATGCAGGTTAATTTTTAAACGGGGTTCGGCTATCGCGAAAACCGGATTTATCGGTTAATGTATGCGTCGTCGGGGGTTGCGCCGTCCGTACCCCCCACCCCACCACGGGGTTAACGAGGGTTAGCCGATGACCCCCGGAATCCGGAAACTTGCTAAACCGGATCTATTGGTCAGTATCACGCGAAAGGTCCGTCTTGGCACTCCTCTCTCCCTCTAACTTTCTCTCTCTCTCTCTCTCCACTTCGCTCTCTCTGGCGAAATTGCTGTAGCCCCTCCGGTGAGAACTGGACACTTACCGGACTCTCATAAGGGATGTGTGTGGGCATTGTCCGAGTTTGCTTTTTTCACGTACTAACGGCGCATCCGATTGTCGGATCATTCTTATTTTCGTCCTAACGGAAACGTTCGAATTGGCAAAATCCACCCCTTTTCGGTTGAGACGCATCGCGGAAGAGAATTGCCACTCGTATTTTTACAGGGTGGCTTATTGCGCGTATGCACTCCTTCGAGTATGGAGACACGAATTTCTCCAAGGGTTTTTTTTATTGCGGAAGGGTCCGGTGTCTGATAAATGTTGTACGATTTATAAGGGGATGTACGATTATATGCGTGCACACACTGTATATATATACATGCCGTTTTATGTATTGTCAATTTTTGCGAAGCTATGCACGTTAAGCCATGTACGTTATAATACGTATTATATGCTCCAAACGTATCACCTGGAACGTCTTAGTGGAAAATTTTTACATTTCTTCGGATAACCGTAGCTTATGTCACGTGTATATATATCATTTTTATATTTGTAAGATGGTAGTTTAGTTTCATAAAAAACACTCAAACATTGTAGTTGTTATACGGTTATTAGGTTTATCCATCATAAATGTTTAAGAAATTCAGTTTTTATAAATAAATAGATTTTATGTATAATTATATAATAATAATGTATAATTGAATCTTAATTTTAAAAAAATGATATACGTACGTAACGAAGATTCGATTGGTTATTGGATTTTAATTAGTATTTGAATTGATAGCGTGATCTGGATATATGTAGGTATATAGTTATATATCACGCATGACAAATCGAATTTTGTTTCTTTTTTTTTGGTCCACAAACTTTAAAGCAAAATTGTTACGCAACCAAGGAAGTTTTTATATATTTGTAGTTGTAAGTTTTAAATTTGACCGGCGATAAAACAAAATCCACGACTGGCACCTGTGATATGTTACTTGGGACTTTTGCAATCTAACATTTAAAACGTTATACTCAATTCGAATTCCCTTTCCGTTTCACTTATTTACAGCTTTGATAGATTAATTTTTGCTCGACTTAAATTAAATTCAGTCTCAAAGCTTGTCTCTATCTACAAAAAATGTTGGTAATGTTATCTGATTGGTATACAACGCGGCTCCATAACTACGCTACCGCACTAACCCGTTGATAACGTTAATAAACGATTTCTTTTTTAATTAATATAATTAATTATCGCGGTTAAATAATTTTAATTCCAAGATATCGCGAGTGCAGAAAATATCATTAAGTGAAATTAATTATGTTTAATATCAGCAAACTCCGTCATCTGTGACCACGTTTTTTTTTTTCTTTATCATCGTTCGTTGTCCTTGTTCGTTAATAAATCAGTTTGAAATTATATACGAAAAATGTTGAAGTTATCAGATTTATGCAAAAACTGATAGTACCAAACGAATCCCGGATTTCGCCCCTATATACACATTTAACTCCGTCGAGTTGAGGTGCAGCTTATCTCGGTTTAGAATTTCGTATCGCGTTAAATTTCTATTTTAAGCACTGCGCTATATTTATGAGATTCTTTTCATATAATATCCTTTAGCCGTTTTCTTTCCGCTTCCCTCCCCCGCTTAAAAGTTTGAATAACGGCAACCGGGAAATTTGTCATGCGCATGCGGCCCCCGGCCAGGATAGATAGGATATGCTCGATGTATTAGCGGAACTTGCACCGCGGGTTAGCGTCGGTTCTTTTTAACTTCGTGCTCTTTTACTTTCCTTCGCACACAAAGTTATTTGTAACGTTGCGCAATCTTTATTATACTTTGAAACTATATCGATAGTAATTTATTTTTTCCGTTGTATTCATATTTTTACGTGATTAATTAGGAATTAGGATTAATTAAGGAATTGGCGTGTATATATATATATATATATATATATATATATATATATATATAGGGTAGTCAATAACTGTCATCTAATTAATTACTATTTTATCTGAAATCTTTCGGTATGCGAGTTAAACGAGCTTGATGGGTGGTTCATTAATTACTATTAATATAATAATCATAAAATTATGTATCAATAATTTAATATTTTACCTTTGTTTTATTTGGATATTATAAAGTAATACAGCTACTAGAAAAATGTCTCCGGCATTACTAGTCGCATATTAGATACAAACTTTTAACTATAACATTTTGCAAATATATAATACGGGGTACAACAAGTAAAACTACTTTCTAAAAGCTTCGTAGATTACGCTCACAAAAACTAGTAATTTATTTGCTTTATGTCTTTTTAGAAATTTAAATGCTACAGCTTTTTTCATTTTCAAAATTTATAATTTCAATTGAACTAATATCGATACTAATAATATTAAAATTTGTTACTTTTTCGTGCAAAAGAGTATATTATACAAATTGGATCACTGGGTCATTCGGGCACACAAAGTATACAAATACGTAACACATCTATATATATAACCGATACAATGAGAAAAAGTGTATCGCTCGATCGCCACAAGTCAATTTTTCTTTGCGCAATAAACATTTTTTGTTTGTTATAATTCTTATCTACAAATTGTAGATAAGTGTCAAAATGAGCCTGTGTACATTATAAAGCATAACGTATGCATATATTTAATCGATAAGAACTACCGACAATGAAAAGTGAATGGATATCTTAATAAAAAAAAAAGTTCGATTCAATCCGATTGTACCAACGTAATTTCCTCTCGGTGTGTAAAAAATAAAAAAAAAATAATCATTTCGCGATTCGTAATAGCACGGTCAAAATAAACGGTTTTTCAAATTGAATTAATCAAACGAGAAATGGAAAATTAATTCGTCTTAACAAATATCTCTGGGTTAATAAATAGCAACGTTTTATTTCGTGATTCTTTGCACCCGCGATCGCTAATCGACACCGTCCGTTCACTTTTGATTATGCTATATTATTATATAAATTGTCCCCAAGGAACATAGTAATCTCCAGTAATGCGGGACATAATAAAGTACGTATCTATACCTATCTATCTATCCCCGAAGCGATCGCGGGGCATTACGCGCAGTCTATAACGAATCGCGAGCCTCGTGTATATACGCGTGTGCCTGCGATTTTCCGGAGGAAGGAGTTTCCTAGTCCTTTAAATACGCGATAAATAAGCGATTTCGTGACGTTGAGCGTGCAAGAGGTATGGTGCGCTTTCAACCTTTGCCGCTCAAAACCCGCGGTTGACAATTTTATCGATAATGCAATTGGATATACCTAGCGAATTATTGTCAAGTTGAACAGTTTTTTTTTCTTGCGCTCGATGTTAATCGCGTTACTACGCCTTCTGGAGAAAGTGAATTTTACCATTTTTTTGTTTTATCTCTCTGATTTATTGAGGAGTCAATTACGGTAATATGTCGGTTTGTTAATACGGCGCGTAGAACGTGTGTGTAATAATGTCGCTTTTATTATATACAACGTTGTTTACTCGACTGTTTTCGATATGAGTATAGATTTTTTATTTTTTAGGAGTATATTTTGTTCGCGCGATGGAGTTATAGAAAATGTATATATTGTACGAAATTTATATAGACGTTCGCGTATATTTCGTTAATAGAAATTTCGCGCATTTCGAAATCAGCATTTCAATCGATAGTATTTTGTATGGATATACGCTTGTAATTCGAGATAAACGACCAGAGTGTATACATACTTTTACATTTGTACTCTGCGCGCACATACACATTCATACAATAATTTAATAACGCCAAATTAAAAACAGTTATAATTTAAGATGAATAAATTATGTTAATTCGCATAATTTATAGTATAGTTTTCACTTTATATTCCTTTTTTTTATCATCGTAAAAGACACAGTGTCACTATATCGAATCCTCTATGCTCGATCACGTAGCCATAGCCCTTCGAAGTCTAAATATATTGTCGCGATGGAAAAAATTGGCAATAAAAAAAAGAACAAACTGCCGGTCGAAGATTCTTAGGAAAATAAAGAGAAATAAAAAGAAAATCGAACGAGTGGTCGAGAGAGTTAATCAAGCGGAAAAATCTTGCGCACGTAGCGCCGGTAGCGCGTATCGCTTTCTTTCTCGATAGGTAATCATATACGGAGTAAAGAAAAACCGGAGTGGATCCGGCGAGGGAGGAGTCTCGAGGTCGAGTTTACAAGAATATCGAGGGAGCTCGCGAATAGAGATAAATAATCCTCGATGGTAATTTATGGGCTCGGTAGCATTCGCAGTTGAATAACGGCCATCGCGACGCGGGAAAGCTGCACCGGATATCGAGCTCGAAGATAACGAGTGAGGAGAAAGAGTATACGTCGGTTCAGAACGAAAAAAAAAAGAAAAAATGCAAAAGTCAAAGTTACGGGGAAACCGTGTAGGTCGTGTTATAGGTGATAATGCCAGAAATGACTGAGACGTCTGTATGTACGCCTGGCGCACGTATACACCTATATATATGTATATGTATATGTATACGTATATATATATATATATCAATGGAGATAAGTAATAGGTGTATTACGCGAGGAGGTACAGAAGCCTTTACGGGTTTTACCTTTACGGTTTACTATTTGCAATCGATTATCCGCTATACACACACCGAATGGAAAATTTTCATTTTAATTAGACGCAATTAGCGAACGATATATTTTACACAACTTTCTGTATACATCGGATTCTCGTTTGTGAATATATTATGAAGTGGTTAAAATATAGATCTGCTTTCATTAGTTAATACAGATTTCGCGTTAATTATTGAAGTTAAACGATTCTTCGAAAATGTTACTATTATTTTTAAACGTTATTTCTAGCTGAATAATATAGTTATACGTTAAAAATGGCAAAATGCTTTTCACTTTTTGCAGACGTTGTTACTTTCCACACCGAATTAAAATACGTCTATTCATGATTATTTTTTATTTGTCCAATGTTTGCGAATTGTATTCGTAAAACGTATACATTTGAAGTGTATTTACAATTTCAGTAAGTATAGTTTGTAATATAGGCATTTATGCACTTGCATACATACAGTTCTACGGAGTAACATCGGGACAAGTGTGCTTTTTTACTAATAATTTTTTTGTAAATACGGATGAAAAATATTAATATTGCCAACTATATTATCAATATATGCAACTTTATATTTTAATATTTACATCGAAGAAAAATTAAATTATGACGAATTATTCAAAATTTTAGTCTAACTTCTTAAAATCACATAAAAGCTAGATATAATGTTTTGCTTCATGTGTTTACAGCTTGTATCGAGGTAGATGTAAGTTATTGTCGTCGAATACAAATAAAGATTGCCATATTGCCAAAAACACTTGCAAATTGATGAAGTTTTTATTAGATTGCACGAGAAAGAAGACGTTTCATTTAAAAGAATTAGATTATTATTTATACAGGGAAAACAACTGTTGATATGGTAATTCATTACGGTTATTTAAAATACAAATGAACACCTGATAGGCTTATAAAAACCATATTTATCATATAAGATATTTTGGAAATTTTTAAACTTATTTTCACAATACATAACCTTCATTTTCACCGTTGAACTCTCATATTCTGTTTGTATGGAAATTCTGTCTATCCGATGAAGTGGTTCCGAGATGTCCTGCGGTAACACTATTATGGAAAAATGAGAGTACGAAGTCTCATAACTAATTAAAATAGTTATGTGACAGATAAATTGGCCAAAAAAATTTAAATAAAAGCTAATAATAATATAATTTTTTTTTAAATTAAGAAATGTTTTTATTTGTTATGAAAAAAAAATGATTAACTGTTAATATTTTGAATAGTTTCTTTTTCAATTTTAGTCCAGGCTTGTTCCCTCAACAATCACATATGTATTTATTATTACATGCGCAATCGAAAAGCATGCATCTCGGCGTATGCAATAATCGTACAATTAAGAAGTAAGAGTAGAAAACATTGTTAAATAACACAACGGCTTACAATATATAAAAAACATTACCTTATACCCTCCAAAATCTATAATCAAATTCATTATAAAAATTTAAATATAATAATTGCAATACAAATAATAAGTAATTTGAATAAGTAAAATAAAACGCAAAAGTGGGCATGAGGCAACTTGTGACACAATCGGTTTTATTTCCATAAGTTAGTAAACGTGATAACCGATATAGTACCAAAATATTGATGTTAATATGTTAAAATGTCTTTGATGTTGAATAAGAAAACAAGATTGATCGTTACAAAGAATATTGATACTGAACAATTGACAATTAGAAATTTTTATAATTGCTCATAAGAATTATAGACAAAAAATGGTTTTGCCCAAAAAATTTCACACGCAACCCGTACATCATATAATTATAATAAACCGTCTTGTATACATATTTAATTATGTAATTGTAAGACCAGTTAGTTAACTTGAATTTTCACTTTTTAGTATATTTGTAATCAGCGCTTTAAATAAATTCACAACTTAAAGTTATTTCCATAAAAAAGTAACAAAAAATATTTTGAAAAATTTTAAACGATTTAAGAAGCAATATCGAAAAAAATAATTATACCATGTGTATTAAAGTTTATGCATAAATATATATATATATCTCGCTTCACCAATATATCCAAACAAACGTAACGGCAAAAAAAGTCTGTCGCTCTCTTATTTAAGATTAACCAACAAAACCAAAAAGGCTCATACATACATACATACATATATATATACATATATATATATATATATATATATATATATAAAATTAAACGAGTGCAGAGACGCACACGACTGTTTATCCAAAGTAGAAAAAACCGTCAAAGATCGTTGTACATCAGCGGAAAGAGCTTATATATATATGAACCATCGTAACTCCCGAGTTGTATTAAATTCCCGCGTCTCGTCGAGGCGCGATGAGACGAATACACGCGGCGGTGAAAAAAAAGAGAAAATCATTTAAATCGAATTCCGTAACTCAGATTCATTCCCCAAGATACGAAAGACCGAGGATCTTCTCTTTCTACGTCTTCTGATACGATGAGAGCCGGACAACGTTGAACACCACGATTTTCCGTGCTACTCGAGAAGTTTTAAAAGCTTAGACATGATCCGCTAGACGTTAAATTTTCAGTAAAGAACCACGCGATTGACGATAAAACGCTTCGATTTACAGTGCATCTTGTAATTTACTCGAATAGTATAGATATCACACGCATTTTTATTTACTTATATATGACGCAACTATATACTCAGGTTTTTACAATCATTGTTGCACACTCGCGTTTGTAAGAAGTTGTTTCTATAATAACGATTAATATGCATTATTCATTTTTAACGATCTTTTATAGATAAACAAGTTTTTTGCTAATTGTCTTTTTGTATCGACTCTATATGTGTAAAATCAATTATTCTCCTCACTTTTTCGCATCGAGACGTATTATAATTACGATTTTTTGGCATATTGTTGTAAATTTTACTAGAATTACATTTCTTATAAGATTCTATACACTGCGTAGATTTAAAAAAAAAAGTAAAATTAATTACAACATTATATACAGTTATTAAATAATTAGTTCTTACTTTTCTTAGAGAATATGCATTAATTACGATTAAAAAGTGTAAATATAAAATAATGTAAATTTTTCGTTTCCATTAGTTATCCGAACATCCTGTTGATAAAATTGCAACTTTTCATCTTCACGTATATCTGGGATAATAAATTAACATTTTGAGAAAATAATAATCTCTATTACCTTAGTTACACTACATATATACGCGCATACGCGGAAAATGTAAAAAGTAATAATTGATTAAAAGTAATTCGGTGCTTAATGGTGTGAAACCGATTCTGCATGCCAGTAATTAACGTAAACGCGCGAAATGATTATAAATATGGTGATATTAAATAAGGTTAATCGAATAACAAAAAGATATATCCACCGACCATTAGACAAGACGAAAAACATCAGCTTCTCGTTACACATTGTACATATTCATATATTTACGTTGTTTTATTTCCCTATCAATAATTACGTGACGGTTTTCGATCTCCCCGATGAATAATAATAAATAAATAAATCCCGGCATTAATATCTATAGAGACTCGAGTATAATTTAAAATTAAGGTTACTCACTTGAATATGTTCAATTATGGAGCACCGCATACGTATACGAGTACCACCAATGCAATAACGATAATGGACTAACTAAATTTAATAATATGAGAACTCGTATCTTAAATTACACTGATCATTTGTTTATATGCATTCGACGCAATAACATTATTGTATTTCATTGCGAATGTTAATAACAACGCGATTTTTTGTCCAATTAATTTTTAGACCGCCGAGTCGCGTATGTGCGTATGTACGACATTTTTACGAATTTATCTTTAGACACGTTACAACTGTTCTCAATTTCGTAATATTTGATTAAGTGTATCCGTCAAAATCAAAAGCTTTATTAGACTGTAATAAAAAATATTTCAATCAGCGAATAGTCTTAAAAAATTATGTTTAAAACGAATAATAAATATTTATTGGTTTCAAGCACGTTATCTTCTTATTAATTAATTTTTTTTTCGTTATTAATAAGCATTTATTATTTTTAGGACAATTCAATAAAATATTTGTATTTTTTATTGGATTCTCTAAATATATTTTCGAGATATTTGTAACTAGTAAATGTTAATTTGATAAAAGTATCTTATATTAGTTTTCATTTGTCAAATTAAATCTAAATATGTTTATAAAAGCGTATGAATATTTATTAAAATAATTGCAAATATATGTATAGAGATTGTATCTGAATCATGTGAATACAATAATAAAAACAAGACTTTTTGTCGTCTTCTAAAACATCTTGCATGCTACGTAGATACGCGTATATCACATATCAAACAAAAAAACTTGACACGAATAAGCCACTTACAGTAATTATCCGTGTAAAACCATCGTATTAAACACTGATTAGAAAACCAACGAAAATCATGTCCGTATAGATTGGTAAAAAGAAGTTGAGAATAAAAAAAAAGAGAATAAAGTATAAGAAAAAAAAATGGACCACTATAGAAAAGCGGTTAGGAACTCGTTCCCACAGAGTTTACGCCATGGAAAATGAAGGACGAGGACGAGTCGCGCCGCGGGTAATCGGGTATCGTAAATTGGTGGCGCGCGGCTCCCTTTTCGTCCTGCGTGCGCTCGCGCGACGATAAATTCGAAGTAGGCGCGCGGTAGCCGAGGACGACGCGATATTCGAGGAGGAATTACGAGCGTCGCCGCTTACACACGAAATAGTCTCGCATGCCTGATCATAATTAATAACGGCGAAACCGGCCACAAAGCTGTCGATATACGGTATATACCCAGAGGCTAGTTCTTATATGTATATACCAGGGTGCTCGACCATCGTTGATACCACAAGGGAGAAGGTCGCCAAAGGCGTCGAGATACTTCTGATTCCTTTTCCTGCTTCGATCATATATATATATCTTCAGCGTTTGCCTTCATTTTCACTGAAAGAACTATCTGTACGTATATACGTATACGCATCGAGGATGCATTATACTACAAGCTTCGCTCTCGAGATTATATGTATACATGTAGTATTCCTTCAATTCGCCGCCAGGTGATACAACGGTCTATTCAGAGTTAAGAGAAAAAGTGGGGGGACTCCCATAGTCACCACACACTCTCTCCTACTCTGTTACTTCATTCTTTCTTCCGTTGTCGCCGGGTGAACAATTAGATAGATATACGTAATGGCAATGCCGAAAAGAAAGGCTGACGAGGAATACGATTCTTTATTAAAGAAGAAGATTGAACTTGAAGAACAATTAAAACAATTAAAGGGAGATGATCCATCTGATTCGGAAATGTCAATGTCGACTGAAGATTCGGATGATGATTTTGAAGCGGTTCCAGAGAAACAGACAGGTAAAAAAAAAAAAAAAAAAAAAAAGTCTCGAGCGCCTGTAACGCAACAGGACATATCGTCATGCTTTCGTATGACAAAGAGATGTTGATTTCGCGTATACTATACGAATACGCTGTTTTCTTGAAAATATCTTTTTTGGTTATGTATATATTAATTTTTTAATATAATAGACAAAGCTAATAATATAAATTTACGCTTACCATGCGGTGAGATAGAAACATTTTCAATTTGTACGTTAAATTTAATATTTGAAATATAATTTTGCTTTGTTTTGCTTTGTGTACGCTTGCTTCTCGGTAAGATAAACACACCTTTCTTCGTGTACGCTTACTTTTCGGTAAGATATACACAACTCTTTGTTATTTCCACCTTTGTATATAAGTGTATAAATAGATACATCTATTTATCGACATGATAGAAAATTTTTTCTTTTCTTTTTACGACTAGATACCCAAGTTGTTCATGATGATTTGAAAAAAGAGGATCTTTCTATAGATAAGGAGAATGAGGCTCTTTCTGAGAAACCATTAAGTGATTCACTTCGATTGGCAATAGGCGAGGATCCAAGCATTTCTAAAGCTAAGAGAGTTGATATACATTCTAATCTCATCAATCATTGGAATTATTACTCGCTCAATGGTATAAATAAGGAGGACCGTGAACAATTATTAGAAAAATACGAGGTTCCAAGTAAACTTAAAGCACCTCTATTAAATGAACAACTTATTGGTAAATTAAATGATAAAGCTGTGAGACGGGATAAGTATCGATATGAAACACAAAGAGCAGTAAGCATGGCTTTAACGGCGTTAGGATCCGCAATTACAATGATTAATAATGATGAAGAAGGCATTGACCAAGAAGCGTTTTTAGAAAAATTGGCAGATACAGCAAAATTAATGGCAGATGTTCAACATCAATTAATTGACGCTCGAAAGGCATTTATAGTGCCACGTTTTTCAAAAGCTTTTCAGGACGTTTTAAAAAAATCAAAGTCTGATTCTCTTCTTTTTGGTAGTGACCTTCCAACAAAAATTAAAGAAATTAAGGATGCTGATAGATTACTTAAAGATGTAACACCTGACAGAAAGCCACCTGTAAATAAAAATTCGGGAAACTTCAAGCGCCCGTTGGGGACAAAAAATTCTCACAACAGAATGGGCAATACATCTACAGAAGGACAGGGCAAACCAAGGCTATATTTCAAAAAATATCAGAGGGATCATCGTCAAAACAATCAGTATCAGCAGCAAAGTCAAAATCAAAAAAGGAATCAGAGAAACACGAATTAAACGTAGGTAATAAAATAGGTGGTCGATTAAAACATTTTTATAGTGCGTGGCAAGAGATAACAAAGGATAAATTTGTTTTAAGTGTTATTGAAGGATATAGATTACCTTTTATTAAAAGACCTGTACAAAGATTTTATGAAAGTAGACCGATTAAGAATTATAATGAACAAATTATTGAAAGTGCAATTGAATCTTTATTAAAAAAAGGCGCAATAGTTAAATGTAGAAAAGAAAAAAAAATCAATTTTTGTCTTCTTACTTTGTTATCCCTAAAGCAGATGGCTCGTATAGGTTTATTATTAATTTAAAGAAATTAAATAAATTTATTAAAACGAGTCATTTTAAATTAGAAGATCTTAGAACAGTGACTAAACTTTTATCACAGGGAGATTTTATGGTTTCTATAGATCTTCAGGATGCTTATTTTTCTGTAGCTGTTCATAAAAATTACACTAAATATCTAAAGTTTAAATTCAAAGATAATTTATATAAATTTGTATGCCTTCCTTTTGGCCTTAATACTAGTCCCTATGTTTTTACTAAGATTCTTAAACCGGTCATGAAATATTTAAGATCACAAGGTTTTTTATCAGTTATATATCTTGACGATATTTTATGCATAGCATCAACGAAAGATGATTGTTTATCAAATAATATGAGTACTGTTAATTTGTTAGAAAACTTAGGTTTCATAATTAATAAAAATAAATCAGATTCGAATCCAAAAACTATTTGTAAATATCTTGGATTTCGTATTAATTCAATAGATAGTACACTGACATTAACTGATAAAAAGAAAACTAACCTTATTAAACTTTTAAATACATTTTTAAATATTAATACCTGTAAAATATTAAATTTGGCACAATTAATAGGAAAGTTAGTATCAGCTTGTACAGCTGTAGAGTATGGGTGGTTATATACAAAGATTATGGAAAGTGAGAAAATTAGAGCGTTAGAAAAATCTTTTGGGAATTATAAATCGAAGATGGTTATTTCGGAAAAAATAAAATCTGATATAAGGTGGTGGATTAAAAACATTCCAAATTCATCAAAAAATTTTAAACTTAAAGATTTTAAAATAGTTATCTATACCGATGCGTCAGATTCTGGTTGGGGTGCAACAGACAGTAAAAATAATGTATTTGGCGCGTGGGAGGCAGAACAACAAGACTGGCACATAAATTATAAAGAATTATTTTCAATTAAATTAGCTTTGGAATATTTAGGTAAAAATTTAATCGATTGTAGTGTACTTCTTAGGGTAGATAATACAACAGCCATAGCATATATAAATAAAATGGGTGGAGTGAAATATGATAGGTTTAACAGGTTAGCTAGACAAATTTGGCAATGGGCTGAAAAAAGAAGTATTATTTTGAAGGCATCATACATTCCTTCTAAAGAGAATATAGAAGCGGATAGATTGTCAAGAATGTTAAGTGTAGACTCAGAGTGGAATCTATCTCCAGAAGTTTTTAATATAATTATAAAGACTTTTGGCATTCCTGATGTTGACTTATTTGCATCTTCGTTAAACAAAAAATGTTCAGATTATTTTTCATGGTTACCTGATCCGAATGCTTTGCAAATAGATGCATTTACAGTCTCGTGGAATGATATTTTCTTTTATGCCTTTCCACCATTTATCTTAATATTAAAAACGCTGGAAAAAATTAAACAAGACAGAGCTAGGGGTATTTTAGTAGTTCCTAAATGGAAGAATCAGCCCTGGTATCCATTATTTACTAGTTTAGTTGTTAGTAATTTATTATTTTTTGGACCTGATAATAGTTTATTATTTTCTTCATTTGGACAGGTTCAACACCCCAGAGCAGCACACTTACAATTAATTGCAGCGATTGTATCAGGGAATCGTTTATAAGAAGACGAGTTCCTATAGAATCAATGAACTTATTGTTAGCGTCATTGAGTAAGGCAACATTGAAACAATATGAATCTAGCCTTAAGAAGTGGACTAGTTTTTGTTCAGTGGAAATGGTAGATTACTTAAATCCTAGTGAAGAGGATGTTATTCGTTTTTTGACAAGAGGTTTTCAAAAGGGAGATTCTTATGGGACTTTGAACACAGATAGATCTGCTATTTCTTTTATTACATCTAACAAAATTGGGGAAAGTCAACTAATTAAAAGATGTTTAAAAGGCTGTTTTAGATATAGGCCTACAAAAACAAAATATGCTGCTTTGTGGAATGTAGATGTAGTTTTAGATTATTTAGAAAATCAAGCTCCAAAAGAAAGTTTAAGCATTAAACAATTATCTTACAAAATTACAATGTTATTGGCGCTATGTTCAGCTCAGAGAGGGCAATCTATTGCAAAACTTAGATTGGAAAATATTTATATTTTAAATGATAAGATAGAAATAATTATAACTGATATCGTGAAAACTTCCCGTCCAGGATTTAATCAACCGATTATAAGTCTGCCAAAGTGCATAGAAAGGCCAGAATTATGTCTTTATAGTTATATAATTGAGTATATTAATCGAACTAAAACAAAACGTGTTGATCAACCTTTCCTGCTATTGTCGTTAAATAAACCTTTTAGATCAATAGGTTCTCAGACCGTTAGTAAGTGGATTAAAAAAGTTCTACAGGAGTCTGGTGTAGATGTGAGTTTATTCTCTGGGCATTCGACAAGACATGCTTCTACCTCAAAGGCATATCTTAAGGGTGTAGACTTAGATATTATTAAAAAAACGGCAGGGTGGTCTGAAAAATCTAGGTGTTTTCAGAAGTATTATAATAGACCATTTTTGGATTCTAACAATCAGTTTGTATTAAGTTTATTAAAAAGAAATTAAATGGTTAATGTTTTCCTGTAGTCTATTAGTTGAAAGTATATGGTTTCACCTAATGTATGTAAAATTTTCTTATAATAAAGTTAAATATGTTTAATATTTATTTACTTATTTATTTATTAAAATTGTTAAAATATCTCTAAATAACTACATGTATACATATAATCTCGAGAGCGAAGCTTGTAGTATAATTGTAAATCAAACGAACTTACCTTAAGTGAAGTTCGATTATAATTATACGAAAGCTTCGCTCGAAGAGATTATAACCCTCCCAACTGCCCTCCCATATATTTTTTAACAATTTTTTATATATTATTACTCAAAAATATGAAGTAACAGAGTAGGAGAGAGTGTGTGGTGACTATGGGAGTCCCCCCACTTTTTCTCTTAACTCTGAATAGACCGTTGTATCACCTGGCGGCGAATTGAAGGAATACTACATGTATACATATAATCTCTTCGAGCGAAGCTTTCGTATAATTATAATCGAACTTCACTTAAGGTAAGTTCGTTTGATTTACAATTATGTTTCCGATAGTCTCGATGTCGGCGTCCGTTTGTACCTATACTCTGCACTGCGCTCAAGATCATTTTAATGCCTCGATATATATATATATATATATATATGAATTTACCTTTTCTTCTTTGCATTTTGTTTGTAATTACCAGATTATTTTATATGAATAATGCGTTTAAGTGGCTAAGTAGAGGGTTGATCGTCGATTCTCGTCGATTTATTTATTCACTGAATGTTTTTCAACGAGATAGAACCGCACTCGAGTCAATATGTTCGCAAACGCGCGCATTGTCCTTCGGCCATCGTATGAACAACGACGCTTAAAATTCATTGATATGTAATAGTTGACTAGTATCAAACTAAATTCCCTATCGAAACGCGGATCTCATATACGTATACATACATCTCTTGTAAAATGCTCTGCTCAATTAAGCTCGCGCGGGGAAACAATTCCCTCCCGTTAAAAAATCGTGTATCTAACGCAATCTCGTTGTGATATTTTTGTTTAAAAAGAAAATTTGTCCATATCGCGTGCATATATCTCGAAGGGAGCCGAGACACGACAGAACTAGCCGTACAAATCATGCCTCGGAAATCGAGCAAAAGGTTTCGCTCCTCGCAAGGAACAGCGGGAGCACGCGCGCGTATACGCTGCTATTCATCGAGAGCGGTAGCCCATTAAAGTGTACGGGTTGCGGCTCACACTGCACCGCATATCGGTATATAATACAACCGCGTTATATACCCGCGCGGCGTTTCCCTTGCGTAAGCTATATAAATTTGAAAATCCATATCGACACCCTCGCAGCTACGCACATCTCCGGATGCTCGGAATATCTCCAGCTCGCTCGCGCTAATAGACTTTCGAGACCGAGAGCCTATATAGGAAGGAGGCAGAGCTGTCATAAATCCAGCCGCGATAACAGGAAATATAATATCGCGTGCGCGCGTTACGCGCCTCGACGAGATAAAGAAATATGCTTGCCTCGGCTAATGCTCTACTCGTATACCTACTAGATCGATTTGGTTCATTTCTTTCTTTCGGTGTGGCATCAGTTTACTTCTTCTCCTTCTTCTTCTTCTTCTTCTTCTTCTTCCTTCTCCTTCTCCTTCTTTTTATTATCAAGCGATCGGTTGATGAAGCTTGTGGTTAGTTCAAGATATTTGTTAATGGCACATTAAATCTTTAGTTCAATTTTAAGGAGGTCGACCGTTTTTGTTCGAAATAACACTGATAAGAATATCTTTGATATAAATAATTTATACATATATTTTCTGTGTAATGCATAAATACTAGCTACCTGATGATAATACTTGTCTTGCACCCACTATTAATAATTAAAAGATTGAAAGGATTATTTATTAATTTCCGGAAGACCAGAAAAGTTTTCTTTTTAATAATTATGACGAAAAATCATTTTTTAGGCAAAATTTGCCAACCTCTTCAGGCTAAATACTTTTATATTCTGCATATAAATTTATTTTCGCCTATTATATACAAAACGGTATCAAACACGAATTATTTTTAAAATACAATTTTTTTATAATTGAATTATGTATTTAATATTTTAATTATTGAACGATTCCATGTAATTGATGTGCTCCAGCCACCGAATCATCATATTTATTGTTTGTATCTTCACTAATACTGATTCTTCCTGTACTTTTCTATAGTTACGCGTAGTCGAAATTCTATCTTGAAAATTAAATGTTTTCCGAACTTCGATGCGCCAAAAAAAAGATATACCCATCCGAGAAGGAAAAAGAAACGAATCGTGGAGACCCTTCGATAAATATTCATTGACGATCGAGTGAACGAAAAGGACAATAAAAGTGAATGTCTATTTCAATAGCCATTAACAAAGACCTTACTTCCAATTATCGTCGAGTCTCATCGACTATCCCGTTTGCATATACAAATTTGATTGACCTCGGCGCGCATTTCCTTTGGCTATATCGAACGATCCGATCTAAACGAAGCGAGCTCCTCTCGAGCAATTAAGGAAAACCTCAAACGCGAGAAAGAGAAAAAGAGAAAAGATAAATATATAAGAGAGGAAGAAGTTTACAAGGCAAGAACAGGGAACGTCGATTCGGAGGTAATAATAATCGAGGAGGGGTGGATGAGGGGGAGGGGGAGGGGGAGGGGGAGAGGATCTCGACAAGTGCCGGTGTTGGCCCGTTTCCTAAAACGAGTTCTCACGCGGCAGGTCCACTCGTAAAAGGGTGACACACCCATACGCACGGGGGCACTTGGCGAGTTACGACGTCCTGGATTATAAGGTTCACGCGTGCAGTCTCTCTCCCCGTCGGATGTGGGAGACTCCCCCTCTCGTCTCTTCGGATAAATCAGGAGGGAGGATGAGAAAAAAAGGAAAGACATAAAAACTCACGAGAACGCGAGGTGGGAGGAGAGGACCGAACGAACCAACAGAGAGACCAGTGGTGCTTTTTTCAAAATGGCTAGCATCAAAATTCTTTGGTTGAGCGTTCACAGGAAAAAAAAACATCGCACGCTATTGTTTTCTTTTAGAATACCTTTTTTATATACCTTTGCACGGTAACAAAAAATTTAAATTGTGCGTTACATTCACCTGTTGCTAAATCGTTTGCTCTCGGAAACATTGTTCTATATACGTGTCAACGAATTTTCATTCTGCTAACTATCAACGAAATAAATGACATTATTATTTATAAGATAGATATAAAACAATTATAATTACACAATAACTCACATATTTTAGAACAGTGTGAAACCGTTAACAATTTAAAAAAAAAGTCAAAAAATAAAGGTAAATAATTTATTAAAAAGTGAAGTTATTGCAGCTTAATTTATAAATAAAAGTAAAGAAAAGCGAATGAAATGTAATAAGTCTTTTTTGCTACGTAAATGGATGATTTGTTGCGTAAGAGGTAATTTAAAAAGATGGGAAAGAAAGAAATAAAAATGGAATTAAAATATGTTGTCGAGTTAAATCGAAAAAAAAGCACCACTGCGCACGGTTGCAGGTACGCAGGTATACGCAATCGACATCCCTCTTGGTTTCCTCTTCGTTGCTCTTGACTTGGGGTTGTCTCGCTCTCAGACAGGTGCATCATCCTATCTCTCTCTCTCTCTCTCTCTCTCTCTCTCTCTGAGAGTTCCGAGATTTTCAACGTAGGGAAAGAGAGCCCCGATGTTTTACCACTATGCACGCCCCCACGTGAACGTGAGAGAGCGCAGGTATGTAGGAAATGTCGGCGAGACCGAGATTATCTCGTGCGTCGATGGGCCAACCGAGTCATATGGATAAATATCCGATTACTTTACCATTCAGTGAATGAGACAGAGAGCGAGAAAGAGAGAGATAGAGAGAGATAGAGAGAGAGAGAGGACAATTTGTGACGTCCCTTCCGAAGAATTTCTATGTGTATTCCCCGAAACTTTTCGATATACCTTTTTCATTTGATCCGAGGTCCCCGCCCTGTTTCACTCACGTTCTATCACTCGTTGATTGTTTTGCCTCGGGATTTAACTAAAGTTAAGTCACGTGGATTTATTTCGCGTCAAAAGTTTCACGAATGATTTTCTTTTTATTTGATTATGATCTAATCTTACTTGCGTACGTTATTATAGTTTAATGTAAATACTGAACAGAATATTCGAGATAATAAATGTGTTTTACCTATATAACAATAGTTTATATTTATTTATACGATAGTATGATGTGCGGTAACCTACTCCCTGACTCGAACAAAATACGTTCAAAAACATTGTTAAATACTGTCTTTACTCTTCCTTGCAACTTATATTATTTACAATGTATTTTAATAAGTAAACTAGTGGGTTAACTTTTTTCAGTACATTTGTATATATAATGACTGCATTTCTATAACGAAACGATTGTTTAAAACTAAAGATTAATCAAAAATACAATTACGCTATAATATATCAACCTTTTTTTATTATTCAGATGATTTTGTCGTTCATGCAGTTTATGTAGGAAAGGTTGAGTTTTGTTCGATATTGTTGTACTAACCAATTTATTTTCTTGGTCTTTTCTATCAACCTCGATTATATCAATTATATCAACCTATTCTTATATCAATTCGTCATTTCATTATTTAAAGAGCGTAATGTCTGAATCTTTTGAGAAAAGTGTTAGTATTTTATTGTAAATGATGCAATTCGAATGTTCACGCTTTATGTTCGAGATACTTAGAATTAGTTATTGAAATGTCTGCGTGAAAATACAAAATGTTTGTCATCGACCGCTTCATATATTACTTGACTGCTTTTTGCTGATTCTGTGTGCTATTTATTTATAACGTGTAGTGTTCTTAATTAATTAATATATTCTTTTATTCTCATTTTATTAAAGTTAATTTATTTTTTGCTGATCGTGGAAAATATTGGAGGAAGAAGTAGCTCAACCTTTGTGCAAAAAATATATCATATATATATATATAAGAATGATTTTTTTACTCTTTCTTTTTTGCATCACATCGACGACATCGGAAATTTTGTAAATTATACCAATAATTATAGATAAACGACCAAACACTGAATTAATTTAAGTTAGTTTTTTTTTAATTATATCCTCATTAATAAAAGATCTTTATTAATAAATATTGAATAATAAAAAATATTTATTTATTTAAAACGTCGTTTTACACAATTTATTTACGAGGTGTTTGAGGTATAATAATACTAAATTAAATGTCATAATAAGAGTAATAATATCTGTACCAAGAAGAAATAATATTGTAAAAAAAATTATTTTTAAAATATTTAACAAAACTTTGTATTCGTAGTGAATTTTAATAGCTTCTCACATTTCGTTCAAACTCATTTATCCCAAGTATTTAAATATTGTACGGAAATTCCTGGTTTATTACTCCATCAATCATTAAAATCAATCTGTTGGAAAACGAAACACAAGTTTAAATAAAGCGGAGATTTTGCGCAATAAGTGTATCACGACAAAATAACATTTGAAAAATAAATAATTGTAAAATTAAACTGCGATTTCAACGTGATTAACTATACATACACAGAGAAAAAAATAGGACACGTATATATACGTGTGCATGGTGATACGTATAAACGTAAAAAGAGGAACGGTTGGAGAACGTGCACCAAAGGTTTAAAGTCGCATTAAAATTCCTCACGAAAATTTGTCCTAATTTTTTATCTGATTCTTACTTCTTCCCAGGTAATCTTTTTTAAAAAATCTGTTTTCGCATTACCAGTCGGTTTAAAATATATATATGTATATATATGAGGGGAGGTTCACAGCTTCTGCATGTACACGTGAGTGCGTGTGCTGCGAGGGTCTTTGGGTAAGGCACGGGTCACGCGAATGAGGAATTATGTAATCGTATTAAATTATACGCGTTGCAAATCACTCCGGTTCGTGACTTCTTTCGAAACTTCCTCTCCTCTCTTGTCTACAAGTTCGACCGAACTGACAGAGAAACAGAGAGAGAGAGAGAGAGAGAGAGAGAGAGAGAATGATGTTAAAATTGAGATTTTACTTGGACGGGCACTTGAGAATAAATTAATACTAATCGGTAGTCTCTGATAGCGAAAATTATACTATTAATATACGTTCGACTTCTTCGGAATTTTTTCCGAGGGTTTTTTTTTATTTTTTTCTATCCGTGATTTGCGACTCGCTTATGCATGTAAATCAGAGGTCGTAAAAAAATACTTTACTTTATCACGAAAGTGTATGTATGTATGTATGTATGTGCGTGTGTGCGTGTGTGTGTGTGTGTGTGTGTGTATGTGTGTGCGGGTGTATATATATACAGAAATTTGGTGATATTTCGACAGTGAATATATAATTATGTATATATTTAAAAAAAATTGATTGTAAAATATAATTTTGCGAGTATCACCTCGCTATGTACATATTGTTTAATCAATCACGGGGAATCATTATTATTCGTCGAATGAACGAGAATGTTTTCAGTATATTCTCACGAAATAGAGGAGCGACGCTTTGTCTAAGGGGAGAGACGACGCTGGCTTGTTCGGATATATTTCTTGATTGCGGGACCGAAGAGAGGACCTTTTTAAGGCGACCGACAGAAAAAGAAGTCGCGTCGCATGCCGACGATGGATGCTCGACGATTCCAACGACGTTCAGCGCCGTAACTGTTTTCAGCTTCACCGAACTCTCGCGCTCGCAACACTCGGATAAACTATACTGACAAACGGATTTTATCGTAAATTTCCTGATTCTTGTTTACGAATTTTAGTTTCCATCTTATTTTACAAATCGACTGGACTTCGCCTCACTCTTACAGAAAAACAATCGTAAATTATGTACCGCTGTGTGGACGTAAACAGATTTTTTAAAAACCCTAAGTAAATTCGTATAATTGAAACTGTATAAATATTATTATACTCGGTAATTTGTGTATTGAACGGATTTCAAGTCACTATTTTATTTAAAAATTTACTTATCGAAAAGAAAATTTGAATAAAATAGGATATACTTAGTATTATAATTTTGTATGTAAATAAATTGAATAGCATTGCCAAAATTCTGATGTACAAGTACGCACATTTCCTTGAATATTTTTTTCCTGAATATTCTTTTTAAAGAAGTATTGCAATTTTTGTCAACATCACGTAAAATAAAGAATATTATTTACAAGCTGTATTATGCCGTAATTATTTCTAATACCAATTCAAATACGTAACAGTCCTTTCAGATAAAAAAATACTAATTGCCTACTTATTTTAACGCTAACATCGTATGAGGACGAACAGCCTAAGTTTTATAATTTAAAATAAAATAACATAGATGTCGATAATGTCTACTCTTGGATCGTCTCGGTGTATCATCTACGATCGATATAAATTTAATTAAGAAACATCAAAATGTTGCGGAAAAACGATCGAACTTGCCTGTTACAAACTTTAGTAAATAAACGTAAAATTGTTAGTTCTCACGCTACGGAGGTAAGGAAAAGAAATTGATAAATATATATACATGTATGTATGAATGTATAGGTATATATACATATATCGTCCGGTAACATCAATTATTCCGCAGTGCTCACTTTGTTAAAGAGTCAACGAGTCGAGTATTATAAAAGGCGAGCAACTGGTCGCCGCGACGGCGTCGCTTGCACGCATGAAAACGTACGATGATAAGCTTTATGAAGGCTGACAAACTCGATATCCTTATCGAAGCAATAACGTTTCACCGTTCATGAACCTCTCGTACCTTATTTTTTTTTTATCTCTATTTCTCTTCCTTTGCCGATTCGTTCGCATATATGGCGTCGTCTTAAGGCGATTTTATTTTTTCCCATTTGTCAATTTTGCTATAAGAGAGAAAAAGAAAGAGATATTCTGCCTTTCGCGGTACGACCGACCGAGGGAATGTCTTGGAAGGGTTGAGAGGAAAAAATGTCTTGGTGCTGCAGAATTTCGAAGGCCAATCGAAGTCGTTTACGATTCTCTTTTTGTAATAACATAGCTGTTTTATTACTAACGCCTTCGTGCAACGCACGCACACACACGTGCGTGCACGTTACACGTATATATTTTTAACTTTGTTCTTTTATTTTTTGCGTTCTCCTAGTTGACGGCGAGCAACGTCAAAGAATTACTTTTCAATTTTCGATAAAATTTTTTATTTGATTTTTTTTCACGTATAATATTTTTTTAACTCAGCGGCTATAGTTTCCACTCGTACATGCTCGCGTCGTAAAAGGTAATCTGCTAATAACAAAATGAAATGGTATATATGGAATATATATACTAAAAAATGTAATTAATAAAGACACTAGGAAATTTCGTTAGTATAACGTCGTCAATCAGATGTGAAACAATACCCAACGTGACATCGGTACGGCTTCGAAACTGATGTTCGCTCATTTTAGTGATAGTTATAAGGTTGCTGCGGTTACGCGACGATATATCCGTGACAAGTTTTGGGTAGCTCTTAGCATTGACATATTCTTATATTACGCGTTGATCAAATAAATATTGCAAAAATAATAGTATGTGTAAAAATGTGTAGCTTCGAAATAAATCGGTGCGAATTAATTAATGGAGCACACATACATAACGTTGAATAATTAAGATTTTGCAAATAAATTATAATTTAACCGTAGAGTACGAGCAAGTTAATCTCGATGAAAATTATTAATGGTAATATGAAAAATTGGAGGATCGTAAGTGTGATGGGGGGAGATTCGTAAATGTAGAGCGTGTGCCCCGATATAGCCGGGAGTGACACTCGCGGAGACTTGAACGATCCGCTAGCTGCACGAGCGATGTCCCGCACTTCCTTTATTTCGAACCGAACGGAGGAGAGGCGATTTAGCGGCGCGCGGCGAAACGTTGAGCTAATTGGCCGAGGTAAATTTTTCACGGGAAACCTCGCCCCCGAGAGCGCGCATACGTAATCGACGAGCGATCGAGACTCGTGAAAAATTGCGCGTAGACATATATATACGTGGTATACGTATACAGGCTTGGTTGGTATAGGATAAAACGTGTTCCAAAGATAACTGAGGTAGCTGCGCACTTTCACAGGTTTATCGTTTAATTAATGCGGGAGTCGGTTTTCTTTCTCCCGATTACGTCTGACGTTGTAATTCATCGAGCGCGGACCGGGACATTTTTTTTCTTTTCAATTACACATACCCATGGGACGCCCGTTTGTAATTTAATCATTGTTATTAAACTCCAACGGAATAATCGTATTAACGATATCGTGCTACTCGTTTAATAGCTCGTTTGTTTGTTTCATTCATTTTTTAATTATTCTCATTCTCTCCTTTTTCTTCTTATCGTTCCGGTTTGATTTTTCAATTGGAATACGACCGCAGATTTTAGATAATGTTGATTGTAAAGTTAGTACTTAATTACGATCATTTTTACACGGCCAGGATAAGGAAAAAAGCGTCCGTTGAATTGTATTGAGGAGGCAAGGAAAGCTACAGGTGGTGGGAGCGTATACGACCAATTTATCCTTACAAATTGCGGCGCACGCACCTTTCTCCCTTCCTCTCTCTCTCTCTCTCTCTCTCGCTCTCTCCCTCGGTGTGTGCCTACGCGCGACCGTCTCACCCGCCCACGCATGTACTCGCGTAGGCGTCTCGCGCAAAACCGGTGGGGGGATGTCCATCGCGAGACACCCTCGACAGTTCACTTCCTCTCTCGCGATTTCTCGATCCCTTTTACTCGCTTTAACTTCACTCGTTTATCCCCCCACCCCACCCCACCCCCTCTTCCCCTCTCCGTTCACTCTTCCATACTGTAGATGAATATATATATATATATGTGTGTGTGTGTGTGTGTGTATATGTATGTATATATATATAGCTCTCTACGGTAGAACCGATTGAAAATTTTCCACGGCCTCAGACACTTCCCTGTACACGAGGCTTAGGCCTCGGGCTGTCTCCTCTCTCGGTGGGTGCCCATTTTTCACCAACCTCTTTTTTTCTCTCTCCCTCTTTCTCTTTCTCTCTCTCTTTCCTCCTCTCGCTCTCACTCACTCTCTCTCTCTCTCTATCTTCTTTTTCCTACCTCGCTTGCTTCGCGTTCCTTCTTTTTACTCGGCTTTTTTAATTCCGTCTCTCATCCTTTTTCTTCTTTTAATCTACCCGGTCCTTACTACCCGTGTATATATGCTCTCCTTCCACTTCTTCGTCTTCTTCTTCTTCTTCTTCTTCTTCTTCCTCTGCTTCCCCTTCTCTTTTTTTATTTTTTTTTCTTAAGCCGCAGTACTTCGCGTGGATATACATTTTGGCCTGTATATCTTCTGTTTGGTTGTACGGATTTTTGTTCATTGCGAGTGACTTCTTCAGTTTCGGACGCACCCCGCTTATCCGTACTTTCAAGCCCCGTATATTCCTAGTCCTGTATACCGCGTAATTCATGTACGCGATTACTTAAATGTACATAATTGGAAAAAACCATGTTACTCTTTATTATTTCCGTGATAAGTTATTAATCATTTGAATTATTATCAACGGTATTAAGTTGATTGTTCTCCGTGAAGTTGGCATAAAAATAAGTGCTAACTCGACGAAACGATTCGTGTTAATAAATCACGGGTTACACAATGAGTGTATACATTATATATACATACATAGGTATGTAATACGATTTCTCCGGCGTAAAGCCGGGGATTGTTATTGTTGTTGTTGTTGTTGAAAAATGCAAGTTTCTCTAGGCGATATATAAATTAATTGATGAAGCTCAATTGTTTTAACGATTACGTCTTCGTAAACACTTTAAGAATTTTGTTAACGCTCGAAGAGTGTATGTCGAGGTATAACTAGCTATTTTAATTATCTATAGAAATTGAAATATTTTAAATGTTGTTGCGAGTGTCGTCGTGAGCAAATTAACTTTATTGAATTTAAGTAAGAAAGTTGAGTAATTGTTATAATATTTTATACTTGAATTTTAGTTGCAAAGATGTATGATTAAAAAGAATTTTTGACTTACTACTTGAAATTCATAGCACTGTCTACTAAAATATCAAGTAACAAGTACTTTTTAACCTTTTACATTATGGTCCCCAATTATTTGACATGTATGTTAATCAGTACTAAGCAGGATAATCATTGATATTTTTTTCGAATCAAGAATCAATTATTTTTTAAATGTTTGATTAAACAAACATTTCCTTCAGTTCGTAAGATTTTTTTTTTCGAATCAAGAATCAAGAAGATGGACTCTTCCCAGAAAATTTCATCGCAGATCTTGCATATTTGAAAAATGTTGCACGCTCGAATGAACGTCAAATATTTTTGGTAAAATAATACTTTATCGACGGTACAATAACTCGGATCGAAATTCCATAAAGTCTTCAGTCTTCGTAAAGAAAAGCCAATACACAATTATCCAACCATAGTAATCAATGTAATTTTTTGTTGAGGAGCGACTAAAAAAACGGACGTTATTTACGTATTAATCGAAGCAGTCATTCGTACATATATATATTTACAGCCTACTAACCCGTACGGCGAGTCTTACGCGCGGAGCACGCTAAATTCGTAAATACATCTAATGCAACCAAATTCGTGGCCGACTGTATGCGCGTGATTATATCGATTACTAGGATGTATAGAAACGCTACACATCCTAGTAAGATGTATACAAATTCTCCATATCGTCGACCATCCACTTGAAAATCGAGACCAACGTCTTCGAAACGCGTAGTACACAAACTCCAGCAGAAAGAAATATATACAAAAGTAAACACAAGCTGCGATTGAGTGCAGTGCATCTAATACCCGCGGTGTCGAATTGCCGAAACTCGATGTGTCGTTGATCGCGCGCGCGCCCGGGCCAACTTCTTCTCTCTCTCTCTCTACCTACATACTCTTTTTTATGGTTCTTCCAAATTATCTATATTATTTTCCATTTATTTCTATTAATTTCTCCGACACGTAAGACTCGCCACACGGGTTATAAGGCTGTAAAATCTTTTACGCACTATGGTATATATATGATACGTTAGCGCGATTAGACGAAAAATATTATTGTGAATGGATTAGTTATGCCTTGGACGCTCGCTGCGCTCGCGACCGCGGCCCAACTACTATCCATTCACAATGATATTTTCCCTCTGATCGCATTAACGTATCATATATACCAAAGTACATAAATAACTAATACACATATCGAGCGGTTTATCGACTTGACAATCGATTCCGTTTTTCAATAGGAACGTCGAGTAAGTACGCGCGTGCGCAACGTTCACGGGCTCACGAGCACGAGATATTTCTGCGATTCTCTTTCACACACGCGCACCGTTTTTTGTATATGTATATATATATATGTGCGAGGCTCAGGCGCGCGCGCGAGAAAGATAGAGAGAGAGAGCTCCCCCAGACTATCTTTTCGCTGTATAGCCCCCATGGCGTCTCTCGGGCGTCTGTGTTTTCCTCTCTCCTCGGCAGGTATCCTTCTCAAGGTAGCTCGATCCACAACTATAAGAGACGAAGAGATTGTGTCCGTATAACGCACTCGGCATTGTATAAACTCGAACCTGACTTTTACCGATCAATACCCATTCAGGAACCGTCAATATATGTAGTATGTGTGTGTGCGTCTGTGTGTGTATGTATATGTATGTATATGCCAAGCCGATTAGCAGGTACAATACTCCTGACGATCAAAGTAAATTATCGGTGTTGGCCTTTGCACCCTCTAATCACTTACCTCGGTATATTACGTACGCGGCAACAAAAAATATTACGATTTATAAATTGTGAAACCCGGGAGAGAAAATTTATTGGGTTTGTTGTTGCGTAGTTATCAACTATCTTACACGTAGTGCACAATAGATATGTTTTTATACATATGCATGATACACTCAAACGTATCTATACACGTGTACGGGCGCGTAACACACCTTTATAACTAACATATAGTACGCGGATTACCGATCGATTCATATAATTTAACCATTCCTTCGTTTACGTAGGTAGTACTTTTCGTATTACAAACTCTTTCAATCTGACGTCCCCGCGCGTTAATCGTCGTATACGAAAAATATGAACGATTTACCTCGCGGGGAAACTACTGTGCGCTTTAGAGGTGAGAGAAGAGGAACGAGAATTCATTGCGTAGGCCTGCAGCACGAGTCTACACGTTTTCAAAAGTGAATGTTACAGTTCCGCAATCTATATATATATATATATATATATATATATATATATGTATGCTTTGATCACGTTTATTTGCACAATTTATCCCTAAATTCTAGTTGTCCCGAGTAACGATCGCTTCGATCATTTTGGGTTTTATTCAACGCCTCGCTCGTTCGCCGTTTATTTATTTTTTTATTAGTAACAAAAAAAACCTTCGGATCGTACATGCAAACAACGATGAGTAACACTAATGTTATGGAGTGTGTGCATATTCACAATTTTTATTTTAATGTCTCACTTTAAAGTTACTAATTAGCGACAATTTTTTTTACGATCCAAGTTGAAGTTTTGAAGGTTCTCATATACGCGTAATTCCTTTTAACCTCGAGTTGTTTGAACCAGGAAATCAAAGTTTTAAAATTTCTTTTATACGATGTAATATATTTAATTTTAAAAAGCTTTTTATTCCATTGACAATGACAGTTTCAGTATATAGATGTATATTAAATAAATAAATAAGTATTAAAGTATCCTAAATTTTAGATAATATATTTAATTATAGTTCAAGCTATATTTACTTATAGAAAAGTGAAAATATTTCCTTTATCTTGATTCACAATTAAATGTTACAATAAATACTTAAAGATTCTTAGTGTATCGATTTTATGTAACGTTATAGATATTTTATCACTCTATTTTATCCATTGGAATTCGTAGTTAAATATTTATCATTTTCGAAACGTTTACAAAATAACGATAAATTCGTTTGCTCCGTGTAACCGGACAAAGAAAATGAAAACATCGACCGTGCACTTTTTCACGAACCGTGTAAAATAATGTGTACGCGGAGAAAAAAAAAATTTTTTAAATAAAACTATACTTATATTAAAAGAAAAAAAAACCATCGAGAGAAAAAGCAAGACACAGTCTCATCTTGGAAGAGCCGATAATACGCAACTCCTCGTGCTGGAACCACCACAACGGCTGCGATCTTGCGTCTCTCTCCGACGCACGTCGTCCTTTACGTAATGCGCGACGTCCTTATCTCGAAAGAGTCTCCCTCTCCCTCTCTCTCTCTCTCTCTGTCCCTCTGATACTCTGTCTCATTCCCTCGGTCTCGGTCTTTCTTTCGGTTGGTTTGTATCTCCATCTCGGTTCCCCTCGAATGCGTGTGCGCGTCTTACCTGCGCGTCTGGACCGAAGGTGGGAGTTGCGACGGTCCGAGCGGGGAGATATTATACGAAGCGAGAGGAGAGGGTGACGTAGCAGTATGTGTAAGGTGCGACAGGTAGGGATCGGTACGAGCGAGAGCGAGAGTGAGCCTCCCTCTCAACGAGCATGGGAGAGCGAGAGAGACGGCGATACACGGTCGGCACAACGTCCCAGGTAGCCGCTCGAGTGGGGGAGAGCGAGCGAGTCAGCGAGAGAGAGAGAGAGAGAGCGAGCGAGCGAGCGCGCGAGTGTGAGGGAGGGCAGGGGAGGGAGGAGGAGAGGAGGAGAGGAGGAGGAGGAGGAGGGGGGGCGTCAGAGACTCGGATGCTGGGCGGCGGAGAGAGAGCCGCCATGTTGCCGATCTCTCGCGCGTGTGTAGGTGAGGAGAGGTTCGTTTCTCTCCCTGGGCACGGCCGGGCAACATTCGCCTCCTCCGAATATATCGTCTGGACCGTAAAGCGAGACGCTACACTCTCTGTCTCCTTCTCAAAATCCCGTTTTTCTCGCTCCGAAAGATCCTGAAGGTGTGCGGGAATCGTAACGTATACTCGGGGTACGAAAAACGTATAACCAGTGACAGTGCTGCGAGGTTATTACTTCTGTGTGTGTATATATATACCTATATCTATATATATATATACATATCTCACTCTCTCTCTCTCTCTCACACACACTCACTCGCTCTATCTAATACTCTCTCTCTCTCTCTCTCTCTCTCTCTCTCACTCACTCACTCTCCATCTATCTGCACGTCTACGTGTACACATATATGTGCGAGAGAGGAGGATGTCGGCGCCGGGACCGGCGCCGATGAGACCCCCGGAGATGTGAACCGGCAAAGGTGCGTCGATCCAGTAGTTTGTAGTATAAAGCGAGAGACCAAAGCTCCTGTCTTCGAGGTCGCGGACTCGAGAGAGATAATAAAGAAACGACGACCAGCAACAGCGGCGGCGACGACGACGACGACGACGACCACGACGACCACGACAACGCCAAGATATGCACCTTTTCAAAGTAAGTACTCTACTACTCTCGTTAAACGTATACGCGTTTCGGTACCACCACTCGTTGCGCTCACCGTACAAGGCGCACGTATACGCACACGTACCGGGTACAAAACGGGAGGATCGGTCGATCGGCGATTTCGGTGGTGCACGTATATAGCCCGGGCGGGCGGGCGAGCGCGCGCGCGCTTGGTAACAGAAACGCGAGGCGTCGCAAACGTTCGCTCGCTCGCGGCACACGGATTTTTGTTACGCACGGTTTTCTCTGGACTGACGCGCAAAGATTGGCTCGGTCTCTCGCCCTTTCCTCCGAGGAATCAGGTTAGACCGGCTGAACCTGCTTACCGGCTTTTGTAGCACGCGCGCGTGCCTGCATAGTTCAAAGGAGAACAACAACAACACACAAACTCTTCGACAACCGGGTGTGGGGGGAACGGGGGGGAGGACCCGGGGGGAAGGGGGGGCTACGCGGGGCTCCGCGCCGTGGCGGTGGCGGCGGCTGTGCCGAGGGGGTGGGAGGGGAGATCCACGACGAACGAAACGAGATCTTCCGCTTCTCGTTCCTTCCTCTCGTTCTTTCTCTTTCTCGCTTTTACTCGTTCTCTCGGTTTCTTTCTCTCTTTCTCTTTCTCTCCCTGTCTCTCCCTGCCTCTCTCTCTCTCACTCTCTCACTCTCTCTCTCCTTCCGCGTTGCACGCACCCCCGGAAGATATGCCGGTTTTGCGATGTCCGGCTCCCGGTTTTGAAAGATTCCACCTGCTCGTATTTTTCGACTCCCCCGAACGAGTCCGACTTTGATCTGCAACTTCCTTCATTTCCGCACCTATTCGAATCCCCGGTCTATTCGGCTACCCTTTTCGGATTTAGTTATCAATAATTCGTTTGGAATTTCGTTTAACATTTTAAAATCTCGAAATTAATTTAGATACATTTTAGCGCGTGCAGTTACCGCACAGGCTTGTTGAATATATGTATTATTATATTAATAATGTACATCTTTACGCGTACTGTCATGGAAAATGGAAACAAGCATAAATATTCTATACATATTATTGAAATATTTTTAAATTCATTATTTTCACAAGATGCGTATGGGCTTTAAATCTAGTAAATTTTGCATTACTCAATTGATTACTTACCTCACTGAATTTTTCGCGCAGAGTAGAACTTACAAGTCTATCGTCTCGTCGTCAAATGTTTAGCTAACGCGCAAAAAAACATTGAATAAAGATTACCTTGACAATCATGGTAATCATGATTGTATACGTTGCGCTGCTCTAATGTATTAAGTGATTCTTAAACGTTACTTTTGCCGCGGTGAAACTTTTAAAATCTATATACTTTCAACGTTCAACGATGATATATTAGATCAAGTTTACTATTTTTAAAAACAAATATTTCCATTCATCCTTTCGTTGAAAATGTTACGTAAAGATTTTTTTTTTAATATATATTTTTATTATAACTTCAAATTGTAAAATACTATTTTATAAAGTGTTCGTATTGTATCGTATACAGTCATGACATCATTTTGTAGAGTAGCCGATTCCACAAAATTATAGTTGTCCTCGTGTTCTTTTATTTGCATATATATTTTTCGACTGTACGCGTAGCATTGGAAAAAAAAGTGTCAATAAAAACTATAATATATATGAAAGCTATCGAAGATACACATTCGAGAACAATGACTTGGTGTTTTTCACAAATTCGCTTCCACGTATATAAACTATACATCTTGAAATCGCTGAACTAATTCTATAGAATTCATTTACATTTATATAGTTAGCAACTAAGTATTCGTTATCATTCTAGTACCTTTTACATTTAATACCCCATTTATAATCGCAAATATATGACTTTTAAAATTTCCAAACATAAAATTAATTTTATTATCAAGGGAACAACAACGTAATGATCAACAAAATTCGGAAGAAAAATATATTGTGAAATTAAATAATATTATTATGATTAAATGTTTATTCGATGCATGTACAAAAGAACAATACGTTATTCTCAAATTATGTATATGAACTAATCGCTACATACGAATTGGTTATTTAACATTATAATATTCTCCAAACAATATTATTTACGACTCTTCTTAATGCAAATCTTATAAAACATTTAGAGCTCGCAGAAATACGTGTAATATTATATATATATATATATACATATATATATGGCGCTTTTACATTCATAACATCAATTTTTCTGGTTGACCATAAATTATTTGAATTAATTTATTTCAAATAATAAAATATACGTAGTTTGCATAATAATTAAAGACCAACGTGTAATCTCGGAAGATTCCACAAATTGTGTACAAGGAATAACGCGTAAAATAAAATGTTAAACAAGACACTCATACCAATATATCTGTAACGATACGGCACTTGATTATGGGAAATTCCTACTTCAGGTTTTCCTGTAACAACTATAGCATCATCTTTATTAGGTTTTATTGAATTTTGTCCATTGGTAGAGTGTCAATGATTCGACCAATAAAATATCGCAATTCGCGTTAATATCCTCATCAATATTTCACACACACACACACACGCACACATTAATTAGCATTACCGTTACGAAGTTAAACCTTGAAAAAAAAAGATCAAATACATATATCCCAAAAATGGGTATATTTCAATTCGAAACTTAAGAAACATGAGTTTTTCCGAAATCATATTTAACAAAGTTACATATGGACTAAACGATCTAAATACTTTCGCTCAAAGCAATTCCGCAATGCGTTTTTTTAACGAGGAAAGAAAATGATAATTTCCACAAAGAATACTAACTCTATATGCCTAGACAACGTTAGACAATTCGAAAAGAGAAAGTGGCTTTTAAAAGCACTAAATCCCTCGTGAACAATGTGAGTAAGCGCGCGCGAAACGGCCTCGCGAGAGGAAGAAAAAAATTAATAACTCGCGTCTGTTTACGAAGCCATTTCTCATAGGATCGTCCGAGGAAACCGGGCAAAGAACAAGAACAAGAAGAAGAATTAGTTAAAAAGAGAGAGAGAGAGAGAGAGATAGAGAGAGAAAAGGAAAAAGGAAAAGAAAACGAAGCGTTCACTCTCGATCATCGACTGGAACCTCCTCCTTGGCGCGCGTCTATTATTACACCTGTCTATCCGTCACGCGAGTATACCGGCCGGCGTGAATTCCAGTTTCGCGGTCGTTGGACGCGATGACGATTCTTCGGTAGCTCGGTCGGTCGCGCGCGCGCGCGGGCTCGAACGGTCGAGACCAGTGTTACTGGTCGGTGGACCAGCTGATCGACGAGATTCTCTTCGAGTTGTGCGACCCTGGCCCCGAAACCAGCCGCGAGCTTTTTGGGACGCGAGGTTTACGAGGGCCTCTCTCGCACTTGTCAATTATCCGGCTGCGGTTTTTCACTCTTTCTTTATTTTTATGCGCCAAACGTGACTTCGTATTTACGGCCGATCCTATGGCATAAGGAAGTACTAGACATTTTTCACAATGAAGTATTCTTATTTAACAACTTCAACAAAGACATATATGCGTTCTTTGGTGGATCGTCTTTTCACTTTTTACCCGCAAACGACAATTTTCCTTGTATTATTCGTTGCATTTTTCGGAGTTGATGATCGACGTGATAAATTATACTTTTTAAGGTGATTGAATATTTACAAGGAATATTTATCAGTTGCGGATTGAAATCTTAAAGATAATAAAAACTTGAGGCCTTAAAATGTATTGGTTGTCGTCAATTAAATTATGAACAGATATACAATCAAAAAGTATATATGATAACAATATAATTCTTCAATTAAATGAATAAATAAATAATACAATAAAAAAATAATAATATCTAAAAAATGATTAATCGTACTATATAGATTGCGTTTGTTTCTTTTATCCATTAGTAATAAATATTTATATTGTCTACTTAAAGTGTTGAGAATTTGTAGTATATTAAGAATAATTGTAGCTGAAAAAAAACAATATATGATTACTTACCGTGCCAAGAAATAATATTCTCGAGCAATCAGTTTAATTAAGGCACCAATTTCTAGTTATTACGTAAAAATGTTTCAAAATGTGAATACCTGTATCGCAAATTTTCAAAGAATTTTTATTGCGATAACAATATTAAAATAGTCTTCAAATGATACTTTATATTTCTTCATACTCACTATTAATATAAATCATTTTTTTTTTATCGAACGTACGAAAGATAGTAAAAAGTGTTACAAAAACTCGTGGAATGACGTGAAAAAGTTTGATCGTAAGATCCAATATAATGTTGACGATGACCATTACCTTACACACCTTCTAATAATTACGCGCTTTGAAAGGAAACATTAATTTTGCATTAAGTATACGCGAATTGATAATTACAACCGAACATTTTTCACGATGTTGAACCTATCGCGAGCGGTCCGATAGATATTACGTATTACGAGTTTTTTATCTTACCGCGAAGAATATATATATATATAGATTCTCAAATGCGAGTTTGCAATAACCCAAACAAAAGCGTAAGGTGCAACGTGAGCCTAACGAGTTTTACACATGCATATGATTATTTGCAGGTCCTGACCTCATTCGACGCTTCCTCAAATGTGCCATACACGAGCCTCCAAGAGCAGCCTGTGATATCGAGGACCGGAATATCCATCCGGAATTACGAGTGCGCCTAGTTCGATTTTTTTTTTACCTATTATTTTGTTCTTGTTTGTTTCGTTTTTTCTCGTTCTCCCTCATTGTTCGCCCGCAACAAGAAGAGTAACTTTACGAATCGAGAGTCAAGGCAGAATGTCAACCTGCACCGAACCGGATAACCCAGCACCAACAACCCTTCACATGCAGGAAGTTCTTTCACCGGTCAGTATATATAATAATGTGCATGTGTATTATAACCACACGTATATAATCCAAGCATTTTCATCTGTCATTCTCGTGACTCATATTTTGAGCTCTTTAAAAAAAAAACAGAGTATATTCTCGAAAGGTCGACCGCTTTTGTGCGAGCACCGCGGTTAACTTGCGTTTTGGTCTCTTAATTGACTTTAAAGACCGTTCTTAAGTGGATTTTCAAATGTCGCCAAACAGTTTAAACCTTTTGATATTCAACTTTGAATATTGCGGATATTTTTTATGAGGACGTTTTGAGGTACCATTAAGCAGATCCAAGTTAAAAAAAAATCGGACGATTGCTACCAAATGAAAATAATATAGGTAATTTTATTGTCACGTTATATAAATTTTGTTAATATTAAATTAAATGGACTTCTTCGACTGAGTAATGAATTTTGCGTACGATTCTAGTAGAACCTGGTTTTCTTGTGTAAACAAATAAAATAATATACAACGATTACTGAAATTTAATTTAAAAAATCTCAATTAAATCTTCGAGAAAATTTTAATGACACGTATGTATATATATACGCATCGAGTATTGTCCTCTTCTTTAAAATTACCGTCATTTCAACCTTGAAATTTCGCGTGTACGCATGCACGAGCTCTCGTTTTCGCCGATCGGGTAATGACAACAAGGAAACACGCACACGAAATTCTTTTCGCGACTTTGTGGCCTCTCGGATCCTCGTGAAACATATATCGAAGAGTAAAACTGGCTAAATTATACCGTCGCATCTGAGGTCATTTCAGTGTTTATAATACAATCAATGACTGGCACTGTGAATATATACGCGCGGAATTAAAATATTATAAAAATGAAAAAAATTGGTCGGTGACTCGATAAATATATTTAGGATTATGGGAGTGAGTTTTGTTTGATAAGAACTTTTTCTACTTTTTTCTTTTTTTTTTCTCTACACCGATGAATCAAGAGGTGCGTAATTTATTTATCGAATCCTATTTCTTAGTCGAAAGCGCGAGTTAATCGTTAAATCCTCCGACAGACGTCATTAATAAAACGCTTTACAATATCAAAACGACGTTTCATTATCATTTTTCAGCGATTAAGCGAGTCGAGTCACCCGCTAATAATACAAAATTTGCGAGACACAAAATGTATTCATCGATATCGCCGAGGGTAGCGCTAGCACCAAAAATAATGATAAATTTCCATAATTCTTTATAGGTGAGTTTAGAGTATTAGAAATTATTCAAATTTTGTCGTCTATATCGTTTCTCACACAACTATCGTTCAGCGTCGTATATACACACCAACTACGAAATTAAAAATGATTGTAAAACGAGACTATTAACGCGAAATGTATTACGTGAAATTTAAACGCTATATTATCCTTTAAATATAAATTGTATATGACCAAAATAAAAATAAGTAAACAATAAATTAAAATTATCCTTTGTACCAGGTGCGTACGAACGTACGGTTAATTAAATAAATTTATGTAATTGTACGTAACAATAAATTTTAATCTTGATGTAGAACGTAATTCAAACCTCTGACGAAATAAAAAGCAAGCGTTTTAAATAATACATACATAGAGTACAAACGTAATGATAAATATAAAAAAACTGTTAAAAATGATAGAGATAATATTTAAAAATCTCGTAATCGAAAGCAACCGAATATTTGAAAACAAGAGAAAATAGGAAGAAAAAGGAAATGTATCCCACAATAATAAGCATATATCCCTAAAGTGCGGTATACACCTTCCAATAGATTTTCCAAGTGGATTTTCTTTCTCTTTAGCCTATGAGTTTTCAGGGATATACCACCCGTCGCGTTGCATACCTACGACTGCAGGAGATCACTATGATGGAAACCCCGGAGGCTGCGCTTTTCGGGTGACCCGTCGTTAAAAATGATTTAGTCTCGTGTGGCGTCGTCGTTGCGCGACCAATAAATCCGCGTGAAGAAAGATAAAGGGAGGAGGAGGGCAGAAGCCACTTTGCTCGTAAATAAGGCAATTAAATTCCAGAGAGAGGGAAGATATCGAGGCGCGGGTTATTTACGAGCCTCGACTCTTTTACGCTTATATATCGAGAGTCGGTACATACTGGGGGGACACGTGTGCCGTATAGTTTTCATTGTTTACGTGGCGCGCGTTTGCGTTTTATTGTCGGTGTGTACCTAAATATATATATATATGCACGCGACCCGCCGACGACTTCATTCATTTCTCGAGATTCTCTGGGAGATTAATTTAGGAAAGCCTAAGGATTATTAGTGTCTCGTGCGATAAGGGATGGATTTTATTAATTATGTAGGAATTTCAAATATGCTTCAGGATTTATGATTTTGTTCGCCGTTTTGAAAAATGTACGCACTTTCGGATAATAAATGACGGATTCAAAATAATGAGGATTCTCTGCACTTTAATTTTATAAATATATTTTTTTTAACAACGTAATTTTCATAACGTTAACACGATATATTGAAATACATATTCAACGATGTTTTAAATTATTGTATCAACAGCCATAGACTCTTTGCTACCAAGGTAATACCTATCTTAAATTTTTTTCGGTAATATTAAATAAATTACAGATAACATTTGTACTATAATATTTGCACTTCAAGTTCAACTCGAGATGATAAAATAATGTGTAATAATTTAATGCGGAACCGACGGTAATAAATATCCGAAATGAAAATACGTTCGAAACCATGATATGCGATTAAATTAATCGAAAATGACAATGTGGAGTACCATATTCGAGAGAATTTTGTTTCGCAATACCTAATAATTATTCACGCAGTTTCGACAACATTTTGTAATTAATTCGCTCGTGCGATCTAGCCGTGACAAAAAATATTTCGGATATATATTGGCCTTGAAGCGAATAATCTTAGATTCGTATACGGCACTGCGGGCGCCAACTCGAGACGGATCGGCGGGAGAGAGCCATGCTTGCGAAATGTATCGCGCGGACGTCTTATACTTATGTTGCCATGCGTGATAAAACTTACTTCGAAGCGAGTGCGAATTTCATCGAGGCAGACGCGACTCGTGAGATCTTTTTCGAATTAATATTACTTACGTATACATATACGCAAAATGTTATTTTTCGATTACAATCTAAATAGTTGTTTCGTACCTATTTTATTAATATAACTTAGCTTTTACAAAATTTAGATAATTACGTGTAATTACGCGTATAAACAATTATACGGCGCCAAGAATATTTCAGACGTTCTTTAATTCAAATTTAATGCTTTTTATAACATATAAGAATGAAGATTCATTTATTTATTTAATCATTTAAATTTTGACAACATACTCACAGCGTAAAATTAAATAAATAAACTAATGTAATATACGAATACAAAATTAATGTAAATCACTTATCAAAATACGTGGAGGATTTTATTTGCGAGTAATATAAAATCAAATAATTTCTCGGTATACCGAAATAAAGTTTTCACTCAACTAAATGGAATGTGTAAGGAGTTAATAAATATTAATAATTACTATAAGTAGCGATACGAACGAAAGAACAAAAATGAAAAAAGATCCAGCAGATTTACTTGAAAGTGCAGGCATCGGGTCGATTTTATACGTAATATACACGAAGCTGTTATAAAGGGTCCCTTCGAGAGAAGGCAAAATAGCCCGTTCGTTCCTCTCACGCGAAATTCGAGACGAGCGCCGAGGACGAGAACCGCCATCGCGAGAGATGACTCTTCGGATTTCTCGCGGCCCGCTTATTTATAAAGTGCTGACCGAAGAAAGGCTATGGGAGAAGGTCGAGGAGAGAGGTTGGTAAAAGAAAAGGGACGACCTTTGCCATGGACGACGATTCGCGGATATCCGCAGTGTACGCCCACGATTCTCTGTCTCGCTACACGCAGTTATGTACCTTATAGCGTTGCTTCCTTATCCTTTTTTCTTTCACTTTATTTTTATAGATCGTTCGATTACACATGGATATGGAAGTTACTATCGGTCCTTTTCTCCAGGAAATATATATTGAATTTGCGTGATTCATTGTTAAGCTGGAACGTGTTATTCAATATCGATCAAATAATCTTCTTTTTTTATTTTCATTATTAAATCTTGTAAGAGTATAATAATACTAATGCGTAGCTAAATAAACTGTTATTTTATATTTGTGTTTATGATGAACATTCGACTTAGTTTGTAATTTTATTTAATTAAAGGTTCTATAAAATATAATACTAAAAATAACTCAATAGGTATGTAGATACCTTCTTTTCTATAAGAATGCTGTAAAATATTATCATAAAAAAATCTGTCGATTGAACTAAGTAAAACGTGAAAAAATTAATTACCTGTCAATATTTAAATTCGTTATTTTCTTATTAAAAACATTATAATATAACAAAAAAATAGTATCTAGTAGTCGCGGTATAATTTTCAATCTTTAATTAAGTATACATAAGTCTCGACGAAAATCAGAGTTTTCCTGTCGGCTGTCTAATGGAAACGAACTCTTGCAGCGTACATATATGAAAATTCAAGCCAATGACACTTTAATTCATTTAAATGAGAGGAAGGGTGGGAGAACTCGCATACCTGCGTTGCAGGAAATCAAAACTATATCACGTACAACACATTCATGTACATACGCACACGTATAATCTATGAGAGACGTAACTCGCGCGCTAAAAGTATTACATGCGCACACTTACTTAGGGTTAAAGCTGACTTAGCTAATGGCACTTAATAACCGTAAATATGTAATAATTTCTAAACGCCCAAGAGCTCGTGCGAGTATTTGCGAAATCTCGTAGGTTTAAACTATTATGCGACGACCATCGTTAGAATTTTTTGATCGCGTCTCTCTTTTTGTTTATGGGTCACGCGCGCCAGGTGTTACGTCAGTCTCGGCAAAAACTAATGTGCGATAAAAAAAAAAAAGATATGTTGGTTGCGCTCGGATTAATAAACAAATTCATTGGCACGTGGGTAGCTTCCTCAAAATTAATCTGTCGCTCCTGTACGTGTAATATATTATTATAAGCATGAAATTTTATTAATCTTATAACAAAATTATGTAACGTTTTTTAAATTGCACTATACGTTTCGCACGTGTAGTTAATTCGGATGATTACTACAAATAAAAATATGCCCGATATAACATGCTCGAACGTGTGATAATTTTTATAATAACACGATTTTATAAAATAAAGCGGAATACTAATATATTTAATTTGAACGTTCATCTGCTTTCGGACAGATTAATGCATTTTCCAATTAGAGATCTGCGCCAAAAAGAGTTTAAAGTGTTTAAAAAAATGTTTCTAAGAAGTTACGTTACTATTTTCAATGATGCTTAATTTTTTCCTCAAATTCCACTCCGTGAAATATTCTGCAATTTTTTCAGTATATAGTCATTTTTACGTTCTACAACCATGACTTTTTTTTAACTAATCTGACTGATTGTTTTAAATAATATATCTGATTATATAACATATTAGTTTTTCATAGCATGATGACTGATAGGAATAATTGAAGAAACCTGAATCGTGAGGAAAAAATTTCTATTTTCTCTAAAGTACATTTCATTCTATATAAAAATATCGAAAATAAATTTGTGAATAATAAAAAATTGGTTATTAAGTATACCAAAGCGAAACAATCGATCCAAAATCGATGTTTATTCGAAATTAAAAAAGGAAGAAAAATTAAATTAAAATTATAGTTTTGTAATTTGTAGCTTCTTGTGTGCTTAGTTGAAAAAGTAATTTTATTCAAATACACAATAATTATTTGATTCTAAAAGATTTTGAAAAATGAAGCACACACGTTTTATGTTATAAGAATCATAACCTTACACGCACTGCCTTTGATACAAAAAAAAACAATATGGAAATATAACGTAACTCGTAAACAAAATTCAAAACACCTGGAAAAACAATTAAAATACCTGTGGTGAAAAAAAATATTTATTTCTTGAAGGATCTATAGCATGGTTAGTAATAGAAGTTGTTTTTCACCTCGAATACGGATTATTCCATTTTTTAATCCGGAAACGAAAAGAAAGTTGTTCGAGGAACCGATTCATTGGACATATAAGCTACATCGCAAAGAGTTCGCGCGACCAATTAAGCAGCATTATACGAAGGAGACTCGTTGCCCTTAAACAGATCGAGAGTCGAGAGTTCGCGCGCCGATTTTCCTCGATCGGTCGTTAGATTCTTTTCCTTACGGTCCGTTATGTCAGCGTGAATATCCACGTATATACACGCATTCCCCCCCTCCCCCCTCCCCTCTCTGTCTCTCGCTCCTTCTCTTTCTCTCTCACACCGTGTTTTTCTTATGTTGGAAGTGTAGGGTAAAAGAAACTGAAGCTTAATTGCGAGTGGGAGAAAGAGACGGAGTAGGGAACGAGGATGATTAATAATCGGAACGATCGAGAATGCGAAGGGCAATCGAGGAGCCGCGCGCGCGTCCGAGCCTTTACCGCGGAATTTATTTATAAGCTTGTGCTTGCTCGCTCGCTCGCTCGCGTCTTCGTCCACTATCTGCATGCACGATGAGATTAGAGGGGTACAAGACTTATCGGTCTACGGGCTCGGTCATTTCTTTTTATCCCTTACCCTATACTCTTTTTTTAAGAAGCTCGTCACTGAAAATCTTTCATTAAATTTTATATCGATAAATTTTAATCATTATCTCTCGGAATGTTATTAATGCTATCCATATATATACATATATATATCTATATATTTGCGTACATGTATCAATGTGAGCACCAAATGTTTTTTAAAGGGATTCCTGGTTATACTGTTGTTATTAAAAAATTAAAAAGTTTTTATTATATACATATTTACTAACAAATACTCTCTCGCGGTTATATATAATTTTGATTAATATTATTTTTTATCCGTTTTTCTCGTTTCTATATACTATTTTCATTAACGACATCCTTTTTACGAATGTCCAATCGCTTATAAACCACCCATCCAAAATCTAATTGTTCCACCTGTACGTTTAAGTTAAATTTATTAATACACCCATACAAACTCTCGGTATAACGAGTAATAAAAAAAAATTCTCATGGCTATCTGGCTTTCCTCAATTAAAATTCTCTCGGACAAGCTTACGAAAAACAGTAAAATTAACCGATCGCATCATCTGTATCAGTGATGTTTTAGCGACCTCTCGTCGATGTAACTCGACAAATAAAACTAAAAAAAAATAGGGGAAAAAATAAGAAAAAAATTGTCAGGTGGAGAGGAGCTAATGGCAGAGCGGATGCGCGCTTATCTCTCGTCTAATCTCGGACTCTCGCGGCTCCAGCGTGCGGAGGAATCACTCGCGCTGTCTCAGAGATGCGTACACATAAGCGTATATATATACATACATACATCCTTACTCACAAGCACACTCACATGCGCACGCGCGCGCGCGGACGATTAATTATTATGATCTCGCGGCGAGCGCGTCGATCTCTACGGACATTTTAATGCGCGACGTTCTAATGCCATTCGAAAAATCTTTTACGTGTAGATATATATACCTATACGTTTTCACAAAGCTCGTGATGACGAAGCGCGATTCCCTTTGTCAGTTGTATAATTGTTTATTTATGGCACGAAGGCGAAGACTTAATTTACCGTGGTGAAGGAAAAAAAATATGTATGCTTTGATGACGATGATTACGCGTACGCGAAAATTTTAAGCCGATTTTATGGATTCGAGATGTACATATAACGTTATTTCATATATAGATGTGCTCGATATCGAACTGATGTGAATGTAAATTATTAATAAAAAATCCAATGGTTTTCCAGATAAAATATGATCGTATAGCTGTTTATGCGCATTATTCTTCTTTTTTTGTACGTACACAACGCGGATAAATTAAATGCAACTGTACATAAAATATAATGAATAGTAAGTGTGTCATTTTTTAAAATATATATATGAATCACTTACGCCTACTCGAGAATATAGCGATCGCGTACATCATTATAAAATTATTATTTTTTAATTTCTTTTTATTCTGAATAAATGCAATTTATTATGGTCTAAACCAAGATGAAAAATATTCCTTGACAAATATAGGTGTAAAATAAAAATGTAATTTAATTTATTATTAACTTCGCAAGCTATAAATTTAATATATTCCTATACTTCTTTTACAGATCTGTAAAAATTTGCATTGAACGATTATGTGTAATATTAAACATTTACATCTAGTGCTGAAAATCATCAATATAATAATTAAAACTGAATTAAATGAAAATGATTAATATTACAATAGTATTTGTGAACGCAAATAACTGATGCAAAGCAGGTGTATTCGTCTATTTTTATTTAAAAACACTAAAATTTCCGAGATATCCGCACAATCAAATCAACTTTACATAATCTATATTCCGCGTATACACGAATAAACCAATACGCATTTCTATATCACATCGCGATTCTCAGTCAGCAAAGCATCAATTTTCCTCCAGGGTCGAATTGAACAATTTGTTTTTTGCTATCGAGACATTTTAGTTTGCGTTATTCACGCGCGGCTTCATCGAGTCACTGTAAAATTACTTTGAAAAATTTTCAGTTAGGATTATTCCCGTGAATATCAAATAACTCGGTCGCCTTAAAGAGAATCGCGTTAATTACATTCAACGTATAACCCTGAACCACACGAATTCCTCTTAATAACGAGGTCTATAAAGCCGCGTGAATGAAAAACGAGCCTGAAAAATCCAACGCGCAAGTGCGCAGACGAAAAAGAGCAAAGGAGAGGATTAAAAAAACGTCGAGAGAGAAGGGCAGGGAGAAGCAGTCTCCTTCCTCCTGAAAGGCCATTTTCGTGCGTTCTAACGACCGCTCGGTCGCGTTTTTTGTCGACTACCCTCGTGAGAGAGAAAGACGAAGACGGACCGAGTATATACAGACATAAGAGTTAGGGTTGGCCATTGTATAATCGAACCTCGAGACTAGCCGCGCACTCTTGTACGCACACGCACGCACACAGGTATACCTTTGGATTCTCTTCGCTTCTATACACGCATTTCTATTTCTCGAGAGTTCGTCTTGTAGTCCCTCGCACCCTCCCTCCTTGATGATGTTTTGAATGTGGACGGACCAAGTTAAAAGTGACTCGAAGGAAAAATGTTTGCTTTATTTTAGCGACGTCACTACACTTTACAACGAATCCTCGGACAAACCGATTAATAAATATTACTCCGAGATTTTGTTATTTCTCAAACGTGATTTCATATTTTATTTGTTAGTTCAGATGATACACGAGATAATACGCTGAGCCTTTACTTTTTGAAAAAAAAAGTTTGACGTATATACCTATAAATATATATATATATACATATATATGTGAATATAAATAAATAAATGTGGTCGAGGAAAATTAGAGGGATCGTTTTAATTAAACGCAGGTCCAGGAGGGTCCCGTATCACCGGCCTCCTCCTCGCTGAGCAATCCCACGCAGTCGGACCCGAGCGAGCAGGTGTTGCTCGCAACGATGCAACCGGTGAGCGTACTCGAGCTCCACGAGCCCCTGCACCCAAAGTATCATCACCACCATCATCACCATCACCATCACCATCCCAAGTATAGTCATCACTTGCACAACAATCATCATCATCAGTCGGGACACTTGCAGCACTCGGACCCGGACGAACCGTCGGGACAACCGACAGCCGAGCCCGAGGACGCGCGAGTCACCCCCGAGCCCGGCGAGCACAAGATGATCGACCTAATTTACAACGACGGGCAGAAGACGGTCATGTACACCCACGACAAGGAGATCATCTACGAGAGCGAGGCCGATCGAGTCCAGGTGGTCGAGTACCCGCCGCTCCAACCATCACCACCCACTCCCTCGCCACCGAGAGCAGCTGGTCTCATTCCGGTAAACTGTGTCGCTAGAGGTGCGACCACGCCGACAGCGGCCACGACCTTGCATCTTCATTATCCTCAACTCCAGCTTCAACACGAGCAAGATTTGCCGAGGGCTTTGGTTAATGGGACTGCTGTTTCGGTCGCGAGACCCGGCACTCCAACTACCACCACCGTTTTGGTTCTCAGTGAATTGGTCGCTGCGGATCCTGGACAAGCTGCTACACCGACTCATCTCGCGCTTGCTACTGCTGCTGCCTCTCTTCGCGCTGGGTAAGTCAAATTTACTCGCACTATTCCTCGCCCTACAATTTTTAATTCAATATTTTATTAAATAATAATTGACTATAACAATAAAATATAAGTCAATATATTTGATGCTAATCTCAATTTAAAAAAAAAACAATCCATCCTCGACACAATGTACTTAGAATATTAACATATATTATATAATATTATAATATTTGTAAATTATATAATATTATAATATTACAAACCGATTTTCCATATTCCCTCGTGTTTAATCAAGAAAAATCGTAAATCGAATAACAACATATATTTCCTTTTACCGAACAACAATTAAAATAAGCACGTTCGAGTATATTAAACTCATTGTGCTTGGTACTCAGAGGTTAGGTTTACGAGTATTCAAATACCGGGAGCAGGTCAAATTAAATTAAACGACTTTTATTTACGTGTTCAAATAGAGAGAAGAGATTATTTGTAGAGGCGCATGTAGCGCATAAAGGTATTACACATAAATACGCCGATACGCAGTTACTACAAGGAAAAATAGTTTATTGGTGTAATCAGCGGAGCTTGGCTAGATACGAACTTGTGACTGTTTTATTAGTTATTAAATCTGCATATTTACAGTAATACCGTTATTACAAACATTTGTCACACGCAATATCATCCCACTATATCTTGATCGATCAGTTGCTTTGATTAAATTTTATAGTGTAAAATACTTTGATATCGATATTATTATTCTTTTTTGCTTAATCAATAATAAATTGTACATTAAATATTGTTTAAATAACAAATACGCGCGTTAGCGTTGTAAACAAATATCATACTTACAATATTTTTCATAATCACGAATCACAGTATTTTTGCTGTTGGCGTTACCCAAGTATTATAAATCTTAAATCGAGAGAATATGTTTTCCACTTGTTGCAGGAAAAATTTTTTTATCGATATGCGTATAATTAGTGTAGCTGATAAAGTGGGATTTGCGCAATTAACATGCGCCGTGAATACAAATGAGACGTTCCCAATCGCAACGTTTATTTTCAATATGATCGTTGTTATAATTTTCAGATTAACAGTACGAAAAGGGTGACCTTCGTTAATTTCTACGTGATAAATTGTACTTAAAAACGTTGGGCGATGCTTTATCGATCTCTTCAAATTTGCATAAATCATTCGAGGAAAAGAAAGTTCGGTATTGAAGTGCTAAAGATTTTTTTTATCGAATCGGTCAATAAAAATAAACGAGAGTGCCGAAAATTACGAGTAAACAGGTGAAAACTCGAAAGTAATTACCTGTTTAGTCGAAAATCATGGTAATCAACGATAACAAATTAAAGGAAAGGTATATAGAATATGGTCTACACAAGCGCAAGTGTACAATTAAAAATCTGAAAGTAAAAAAAAAAAGAAAGAAAAATACGCGTAAAAAAATACAAGAGGGTCCATGTAGTCCATTCTCATAATTCTCCGAAAGGAGGATATAACAATAATTTAGCCGGTCGCGCATTTCCTCTCGTTATCGGATCTTTTCATCGGCGCGCGGCGCAATTTCGCATCAATGGGAAAGGGTTTGGAGAATGGAGCCGAAGAAGGAATGGGCGTACGAGCTGCGGCGGTGCGATTAACAATTAATACTCGCACGCGCGCGCGAGCGGTGCCGCCGGCTCCAAGAGTAAGTCACGTTGCCTCGATAGAATTTATTATTGCGCACCGATGCGCGCATGTCCAGGCTTTGTGCGCGCACCCTCTCGGTTGCCCAGTCGAACCCTATATACCTCGAACTCTCGCTGCACACACACACGCTCGCCGATTCACTGTATATTAATATAGGTATATATAAATATGTGTACACGTATATGTATATGTATATGTATATATGTATATGTGTACGTCCACGGGAACGCACGTATATGTCTATAGGGTATATTGCGAACCAATAACCATTAACTACTCAGCGTGCCACCTCGCCTTTTTGCGATAAATAAAAATTCATCCGCTGGGCGCTGGGTAATCGGGGCCTCGGGAGCCTCGTAACCTTGACGGTTTCAAAAACACTGTTGCTACGACCGCGCGCTTCGTTTCTTTGTGTCCTCCGTTTATACTTACTTCGTGCACGTATAAACATATATACCTATATACGTATCTCGCTGCTTTTGCTGTGCTTCTGCCCTTACGATTCTCTTTTATATATATATATAATTAAACAAAGTCTCTTGTTCGTTTCATTAGTTTTTTTTTTCGGATTATACCAATTTGCACCTTACAGATTTTTCTTATTTCAAATTTTCGTTGCTGAAATAAAGTATCCGTGCGTACATTACAATTTCTGATCATAGTACCTATATGCACACAATAATTATTATTAATAAACTTAATATTCTGTCTGGAGCTATTACTTTATAAAGTTATTCTACTTTATAAAATTATTAATTATTATTATTTATTTTTAATATTTTCTTTATTAAATTATTAAATTTTTGCTCGTCACAATGGTATATAGATAAAAATGAATTAATTGATCTCTACGAGCCAAATTATTCACAAAACTGGTAAGCTTACTCCTGCCTATTGAATTTTGCGTACGTTTTTCTCTTTTTGTTAATATAATTAACGGATGAACAATCAATATTATGTAAAATATTAATATAAAGTTGCATAATAAAACTTTATCAGATCAATATCAATAAAAAGAATATAATCCAAATTTGATTCAACACTCTCAGATTGCTTGGTGTGACAGTCGGTACGTCGTTTTGAATAAATTTTTGAGTGCCCAGGGGATTACCTAAGTTCCGAGTGAACTCCTGTCACTGATTTCCTTTTTTACAACACATATATCAATTCTTAGAAAATTCAAAACTAATCCCCTTACACGATGATTGAGTGACGTTCCAACGTTCAAAGGTGTCCACCATACGATCCCGTACCTCATTTTTTTTTCTTCAACTCTCGATTCTTTCTTTAATTTAAATGTCCGTTCCGCGCGGAGTAAATTAAAATTTTTTTTAATTCGTAATCTCAAAATTTATACATCAAACGTATGACGCAAGCAAAGCAAGTACTTTATTACATATTTTTTTTTAATATGCAGTAACAGATATTTAATGCACATCGCTTGGTAATTAGATTTCGTGTAATGCAGCTGATGTATATATGTATGTATGTATGTGTGTGTGTATATATATATATATATATATATATATATATTGAATCCTACACTTTCACCGGAAAGACACCTCGGCGAGATAATTAACAAAAAAAATGTTTACAAGACAATCAGGGTGCCATCAAATTAGCAATATAAAAGAAATTTGTCGTTTTCTTAAATTGCACAATAAATCGAGCGGCTTCCTGGAACGCCGACAAAGTCACGTAGATCTTTGTTCCTTCACCCCGCGCAGAGCGATAAATAAAAAGTGCTCAACGATAAATAATCCGACAGAGGTCAAGAAGCGCGGGCAATTAATAATTTCGCTTGGAACACTCAAGTTAAATAAATCCACTCGATGAAAAGTGAATTTCTCATTTTCACGGCGTCACGTTCAAGGAACCGCGAGAGTTTGGCATTGGTCTTGTAAATAAAAATTCGCGATCCCTTTCACTCGACGCGTAAAGAGAGAGAGAGAGAAAGAGAGCGATGGAGGGAGAGAAAACGATACACTTTGAGAAAAAAGTTCGCGACATTCAAGGCTCTTCGACCCTCGGAGTATAAATCGATGGAAGGTGAATTTCGTCGATCTTTCCGCTTTACGTCGAGTAAACTTTGAGAATTGATTTTGATTTTTAATCGACATTTAGGGGAAAGCGGTGAACGTGTACGCTTATTTCGCCTCTCGCATATTCTCTCTTTCTTGTGTACATTGATTATTTAGCTGATGAAATATCGTTATTGTGTTACATTTATAAAGCGGGCCGCATATCGATTTTATCGTCGCGATTTTTCATAAGATCATTTATCCGTGAATTTTATATGGATCATTAGTGAGAGTCATTCGAAATTTGTGGATTCCGCGCGTAATCGGACGCTTAATCTGTTATAGATATCCATGTTTTTAACTGCAACGGGAACAAGTGAATTTTTATATATAAATATAATAATTACAATATGTAGTTATTTATTATTTCATGTGGCATAATATCATATAAATGAATCATTAAATTCACTATAGAATTATCTTAGATTTTAGATTAATTTGCTACACTATTGCCGTAAGAATTTATGTAGTGCACAAAGAACTCAGAATTCGCGAACAAAATAATAGAGCATTCGTGTAACCATAAACATATTACTTTTACGTGTACAAAAGCGTAAAGCGACACACCTTCTATTTCAAATTTACAATTAATCGCTGCGGGCTAAAAAAATTTCAAAAAATAATATACACGTTTTTAAAACTCTAGACAAAGTTATATTTTCATTACTTTCTATTTATAATGAATTTATGTACAGAAATATACTTAATATTTGTATACACACTGAATAATAAACGAACGATGTAAATATAAACGTACACGTGCAAAAAATATGTAACAATTAAAATTAAAAACGGCTCTATATAGTTTATATTATAATATGTATTTTTCGGAAGTATATAATTCTTGATTTAAGAGCGTACATAATATTTACCGATATTTACCAAAATGAGTACAACACGACAATAATGTGAAAGTCATTAAAAAAATATTTCAATTACTCCTTCGTTCGCATATAATTTACTTTGAACGAGTACGTTAAGCGCGGTAAGTTTCCATCGACAAAAAAAAATTGATGATCGTTATTATGCCAAATCGAAGCACACGCTAATTCATTTTTTATTGTAAAGTTCTCGGTACCGATTTTCCATATTCCCTCGTGTTTAATCAAGAAAAATCGTAAATCGAGGTAACAGAACGGGCGTAAGCCATTATCGCCTTTGGCACGATTATTATTCTCGGCGGACAAAAAGCTCCCCCGAGGATAAACGATAAAGAGACGCGAGGGAAACAAAGCCAATAAAATTTTCAATTTTCACGCGCAGCTTCACGGCGGAAATTATTATGTATACATGTATACACATACACGTGCATATACATGTACATATATACACATATATACATATATACGCACACACATATATATGTGTGTGTATATATATATATATATATATATATATATATATGCATATGCGTCGCGAAACGATAATGGCGCCGTGGCAATGCAGCCACAAGATCCAAGATAACGCGCAATCCAAAAGAAGTACCTAACGGCGTTTCCGCATAAATATTGCTCGTGTCACGTTATCTCCCTTCTCCTCGGTATAGCTATAAAATATATAGGCATTTCTTTCCGAGGCCGATCCAACAAAGAGAGAGAGAGAGAGAGATACGGGATATTCGAATTCCTCGTAATAATAGTACTTTCGTGGATATGACGTCATGTATAGGCTTCAAACCTTTTTCTTCCTTTTTTTTGCGCCTCTGCGAAGAGTCGAGGAATTATTTATGTGACAGATATACCTCCTGCGAGGGATTTTTGTGTATGGGTTTGAAATGGAGAAATTCCGAGGGTCGAATCTGGATCGAAGGTATTTTGTCAATGGCCTACGTGAATGTGTTGGGGGAATCAAAAATTTTAACGGTGAATTAAAAAGGTGGATTTATATCGCGATTATACGCATACACACACACACATCCACACACACACACTTCTTTTTATGTAACAATTCCACGCGGGATATCGATTTCGTGGTCGAATTTGCAAAGTTTCGAATTGAGGCGTATCGATGAAACATAATGGAAGAAAAATATTCTTAAATTAAAATGTAGGAATTTACTAATTTTGCATCGCAGCGCAGACGCACCCGACTGATTTTATATATCTAAATATTAATTTATTTTTATAAAGTTATGATACAAACTGATATTTTAATTCTGATTGACGGGTACGAGTATACACAAATTTATCTATACAATTAACCAAACTGTATGGATGGTGGCCTAATTTGACGTACACCGTGATGCCTTATATTTTTTGACTTGAACCATCATCAATCACTTTGCTTGATATTTCAAACCCATACATGAATGGAGATCGAGATAAACTAATTACATTCAGCTAGGGTCTTAAGACAATGGATTGACTAGTTTGTAGATAGTAAACGTAGAGCTGTATAGGAATTATACGACATCGATTGAGAAGTATTTGACATTTTTAAAAGAATTTAAGCGTTAAATTTAAACCTAATTATTTCGTAAGCCAAATGAATATTAAATAATAGAGGATTAATCTTTTATCGAGTGTATAATTTAACGTACAATTTCCATTATACATACCCTATAGTTAAAATGAAAATGTTTATAGTTTGGTAGTAACTAGGTAGTAAAAGTATACACAATTAAAGTAAATATAATTTAGGCATAAAAATCTTTTTAAACTTTTTTCTCTGTTTTAAGATACTATATATGAACTGTCGGATCGATTAATAAAATTCACATTAAAGAAATCAAATGATAAGCGAAAGGAAATCGCTATATATAAAAGCCATTTCATGAAATTGAACGAAGCCTACAAAATTACTAGAATTATACCTAATCACATATTCGATCAGAATTCACCGATGATATTTTTCCATTGATATTTTTTTACGGGCATTTTTCTTACATATTAATGAGATGTAAAACTGAAAAATTGGAATCCCTATTTATTTTTTAATTAATATTATGTTCACTTTTTCCAAAAAATCTCTCTGTAACGGTCTTCTATTTGCTTTGAATAGTACGTATGATTTTTTTTTAAATTTTCTATCACTAAATGATCGAGTTTTTCATGCAGCCGCAAAGATCAATTTCCCACCAAATAATTATACTCACGAAAGTTGATCATTAATTTTTGGTAATTTAAAATTTATTATATCAAAAAAAATCGCTATGTCAGGTTCTCCTGTGTTTGTATGATTTTTCTCATATTTTTAGTCCCGTAATTAGAGAAAAATTTTGGGCTTTCAAAAGTAGGTATTATAATTTGGCTATCACTTCTTGACTGCGCTTGATATAAAAAATTTAGTTTGCAATCTAAGACGTCCTCGAAAAAGTGCGAGAAAAGTTTCATTAGAAGGTTCATACTTTTTAGCAATTTTCCACATTAGATAAAATGACTGTATATAGATGTTTTCGATTTCTCCAGGGAAAGACAGAATGCAAATAAATCACTAAAAATATTTACCCTTTCGAGTATGATTATTATCGTTTAGCTCGATCTGTATCGTAAAGAAAAAAGAAATAACTACTGAAAATGTGCGACATAAATCTTATCAGGATAATGACCGTCGTATCCTACGCAACGAAAGTCGATATATACTCGGCGAGACGTTAAAAGTGCGATCGATTAAAAAAGTCCGGTATAAAGTAAATGTTCGTCAATAACCGTCTCATCGATTTTTGATCCACATGCACGAGGAAGGCTTCATATTATAATTGGACATAATGATCCCGTATATATCAAGCTCAACGCGCGCATTATACATGCATTGCCGGTGCAACTGAGAGTTCTCCTTTTCCCTTATTAGCGAAAGGGAGCCCACTTCGCGATTATTGTGTCGGAAACGAAAGCGCGCCCAAGATTCGTAATTCGTTGTCTCGTTTTCGTCTTCCTCACTTCGTGTATATATGTACACCTATATATATATATATATATATATATATATATATATATATATATATATATAATTTTCTTCGGTTTTTTTTTCTCTCGGTCATTTCGGCCTGGTTCCTTGCGGTCGGTCCTCCACCTCTTTTTCCCTCCCATTCGTTATATAGGTATATTACCCACACAAGTCCAATTTACATTTTGCGCGATATCGCAGTAAGCGATCTCTTTGCGGTATATGTTTCTTTTTTGTTCGTACGCTACTTTTTTCAATTAAATTTGTCGCCCGTCATTAAGCTTCGAGGTTTTTATTGAGGATATATTCCTACGCTCTTCAGCGCGATGTTCTTTTGTCGCAAAAGTTTCGACCCAATCAGCGCCTCGAAGCGCGAAGTAGCGTGTAATGTAAACATCCGGAGTGAATTCGACATCTCGAAAGAGCTAAACAGCCGCGTAGGCTGGATGTACGCCGGCTGTAAAACGATACGGGTCCTATATACATGTACACACCCACTCGAATTCGACAGGCTCAAAATGGCCGTTTATTCGCACTCTCGGTCGCTTGGTCAGTATCCGTGCGGACGAACTATACGAAAGTTCCGATTTACTCGCTCCTGCAGTTAATCGACGAACGCGTTAGAATAAGATGCTTGACCTCGATTTTACATTTAAATCACTTACAATTAAATATATATTTATTTAAATACCCAAGTGACGTCGCACGTATTTTCATAACGCATCAATCGATTAGCTAAATTAATTTTTCATTACGGTACATATATTATTTATGTAACGAGCAAAGTGCAGACTTTATCAGACGAAACAATTAATTTAAATACACGGTTCGCGCAATATTATTGTTAAGAGCAGTAATAAAATTAATGAAAGCTATTCTATATATGTTATTAATGAAACTACCGATCAACGAACAAAACTTTATTTATATAAAATGCATATTTTACTTTGTCATTATTTATATATATATATATATATATCTTTAATAGTGGTAATTTTCTTTTAATGTACGCGTATATATGTACTGAGTGCAAAGAAAGTAAAACAATTTACTCGTTACAGAAAAAAAAATGAATGCTAATTTATGCCGAATATGATTTTTTTATTTATATAGAATATCTGATCAATTATAAAATATGATCGCGTAGGAGTAAACTATTAAACATCAAAATATGAATTCATTGTAAATATTCGTATAGGTGAAGGGTATTAATGATAATTCCTGTGGATAATATCGTTAAGTGAATTAATTATATATTTATCGGATTGATGGTGACAAATAGTTAGACTGATCAAATGGAAATTTTCTAACGTGTATATATATACACTTATTCGTATCTGAAATAACTATTTGAAACTATATCGTATATTATTATCACTGGCCGTAAACATGCAATTTGCGTACTGTAAATAAACGAGCAATTAGATTGGCAAGTAAAACATTAACAAAATTTATTATAATAAAGTCATATGAAAAGACGCATTTTTTAGGAAACATTAACAGAATTTATTTTACCAAATTCGTATATAAAAAAGTAAAAATTACGCAACAGTAATCTAGATTACATGGATAAACGTAAAGTAACATAACGTTTGAGTATTACGAAGCTAAATAATTTTGCTATATAGCTATATGTCTAAGCCATGATTCGCCAAATGTACATGATTTATCTTAAACACGCGAGAGATAAAAGGGGCCGAAGGCATGCAAATATCCGGACAAAAGTAAATGATCGGTTTACGCGCGACGCTATTTTTCTCACAAATGATCGAAGAAGTATAGGGGAGAAAGAGAGCGTATTATCATATTGTGCGAGGGAAAGAAACAGAAGGAGATTATTCGCAGCTTCGCGTATGTATATATGCATACATATATATGCAGTTCGCCAAGGGAAAAAGTAAAGAGCAGAAGGAAGACGGAGATAAAAAGAAGGCGGTAACGAGGGCACGGACGAATAGCCTTCCTCTTTGCCCTGCAGAAAATTACACGTCTCGAAGATGCATGTACACATACCCACACCGAACATATTCCGCGTCAAAACCGGACAGTTAAAAATTATAATTTCGGAACATTGTAAATTTTAAATATCTCACAGGCGAAATATGCAAATTATTTTTTTTTCTTGTAGGATAATTGATGTTTTTTTTTTTGGTTCCTTTTTTTCTCTTACTTCTTTAAAGATTGGATAATTATTTTTTCGATAGCGATCGGTGTACTATGGTAAAACATTTGGAATTCTTCTTTTGATATTTTGAAGTGTCAGGTAACTTTTCGTTTTACTGTCGTATAATATATTTCTGTCGTAAATTTCATCGATGTAGGAGAATATTGAATCTCTAGAAATTCTATCGTGTCTTACGTATTATCTTATAGACACTGTTGGTTAAGGTTGGTGAAATTACTTATAACAATTCACAAATTTGCAGTTTCGATACTTTACTTTTATATTTAACCGATCAAGAATATATCGGTATTCGTTTTACCACGCAGCTATTTTGTTGTTTATTGTTTGAAATAATCTTATCTGCATTATATGCGATGGATCAAAGAAAATGATTGCAATATTTTTGTTGCAAATTATTATAGAAATTAAAAAAAAAATTAGATAATCGCCGATTCACACGCTCTATTCAAATATATTTTTCACTTCTTCCTTTATACTTGATATACGATCAACTGCTTCGATAATTTTCAACTTTCTTAAGCTTTTCTCTTATACCTTATATCAACAATAAATTTTGATCGACCGATTTTTAATGTAAAATAAAAAAAAATTCCGATGTTTATACGAGAATCACTAGGGAACTTGAAACACCAACGACAAAATTTTACGTACGAGGGAACGTTTATTAAAGTGCCTCTCGCTTACGAGTCTACTCTCGCGGATCGTATATATTAATTACGCGCAATGAATAATTTTCGCGTTGCGCGCACCTTCGCGTATGCACTTTGTTTTTGTTACCGTAGACGTTGTTGGGTGATTGAACGTTACGTTCTCCTTTTCTTTTTGGTTTGACTTACCATCGTCTTGGCGATGTCGGCATTTAATTGTGGAATTCGCGTTGGCTCTTCAGTCCCCGTATTTCTTTTTCGCCTCGCGAAGTTATTGACAGTAATTGGATTATTAAGCCAACATGTTGCGAGGACACGATCGAAGAGAGCCTTTTTGAGTGGCGGGATACAAGTAATTTTATAATTGTTTCGTATATCCGATCTTTTTTTTTCTCCTCATATTTTATTTGCCTGTAATTTCACTTGATGGTGTATGCATACTCGGTGGAATCGTGTATGTTGCCAGATAAATCATTACTTTCGTTAATTACTTTATTTTATTAATTTCTCTCTGCATTTTCCAAGTATTAGTACATCATTTGAATGTGAGCATAACGGCTTCGTTTTTACGATGTGACGAAACATTGTATAGTGAAATATATTTCATAAAAAATCACCATTCAAACTTGTTGCTTTGCACCAAATATTCGCGAAAATAAACGTTAAATAAATTTTTGTTTATATAATTCTGAAGCGAAGATTATTAATAAATTTTAATAATTTATTTGGTGTAGACTGACGAAATACAAGTAACTTGTTAAATAACTCTTATACAGCCATATCGAGAAAAATTGCTCTTAATTCTTTTGGAAAGCTTATAAGAAATTATCCACCTAAACTATTCATCGATACTGTATATTTATTACATAGCCATGTATTTATTATACCGATTACACCAGCATTTAACTAATTAGTGAAAAACGATTTTACAGTTTAATGTTATAACCTCGACAGTTTTTCTTTTACACGGTAATATTTATAACTCGAACGATAGAATCTAATGTGCCTCCGCAATTTATCTAATTATATAATTTGAAAGATCATATCCAATACGAATTGACAATAAATTTAACGAAAAATAAAACGAGCGCACGATATATTCGCGCAATCGAGGAAATAGTTGAAAGTATATCGCTCATGGAAAGATAGGAATGAGAAGGATTAAAAAAAAAGGTTTGGGAGATTAAAAAAAAAAAAAGAAAAAGAGGCAGTTATCGAGTGCGCGCGAGCATATCGATTACGATCGTATATACGCGAGTGCGCGCAAGATCGGTATATAGGTATATATACGATAGGTATACGCAAGTAATGATTATTCTCGCGGGCGAACCACGCGACCGATTCGATCGATCTTGTACAAACGCCGGGTTAAAAAGCTTACGTGATATCGCTTTGGTTACGCGTAATAACACCTTTTAACGCGGCGCTGTGCAGGCCCCGACTGACTTAATGCCGCAATTACCCGATGTTTCCGAGCGATTTCCCTGTCTCGGCGGTTGTCGCAAGGTAGCCGATTTATAAGGAATTATATCGCCAGAGTTCCCTATTGTTTACCTCCTCGGCTATAGGTGTATAATCGGATTGTTGTCGTTTTATTTACACGCGCGCGCACGCACACATATATGCGAACCGCGAAACTTTTACTTATCGATACTTTTCGTGCATTATGGAATCTTAGCTCCGCCTTGCGCTTTGTTCCCGAAGGTATTTGTCTATTGATCGATTATTTCATATTTCAGTATTTATGGCGCGCACGTCGAGAAATAAATTTTAAGTGTCGCGGCTTTATACATTTTATTATCACGAGGTAATACTACGTATTGTGCTTTGCTTAGTGATAGACTATTCATTATAATGTCGCCTCGAAATTCTCTTTTTTTCCATTATTACAGACAGATGAATTTGTAAATTGTATTATTTACCCACTCGAGAGGTGTGGATAAATGGTAATTAAATATTGTAATCCGTGGTTATAATATATTTAAATTTTTAACGATCTACGGGAAATAATCGCATTTACGCATAAATAATTAATTACATTTAAAATTGTGATAATTATTATTTAAGAAATATTGAAAGTACTGAACGTTTTTCGCATTTCGGCTTCGTAAAATCTAGTGCATTTTATTCAATGGCACATTAAACACATATTTATTACACGCGTCGGTGACGTACATGTCAAGATCGAGATTCGCGTTATCATAAATTAGTCGAACGTTCGTTCGTTTTACCGTCGTATCGTTACAATAAAAATTATGATATATGTAACGCTAAAGTGAAATAAAAATCAAAGAAAGACAGAAAAGACGTCCTTGAATTATGCAAATTTGTTCTCCCTATATATATATATATATAAAGAATCGTGCGCATGGAAACTCGGCGAGGATACAAAAAACAACGAGTGACAAAAAATCGACGAGCACTTGGTACTCGGTATCTTCCGAAAGCCTCTCGCCGAGTGTTTTGATAACGCAGTAAGAAATAACGAAATAAAAAATAAACGAAGGATTGCAGGAACCGTGCCGCATTAGGTCGCATTACAGAAAACCAAGGATCGTATCTTTATCGTCGGTATAACGAAATTCCGTCGACCTTACGCGTCGTAAAAACTCCGATTTGGTGGAAAGGTTGAAAATTAGATAAAGAGGTATAGGTGAGAAAAGAATCCATGGTAGGAATCCGAGGAGGCAATAAACGTTAGTCAACGCGGAGATATAAGAAACACAAAAAAAAGGAAGAGAAAAAAAGAAACTATACGAAACACTGGAGAAAAATATATAAAGTAACATCATCGGCCGTCCAGGCGATTAACACGTGCATGATTCATTGAAGCCCTAAAATAGAAATGATGCCCCACCGTAATTGGCCATGGGATTTCGGCCTTAAATCTTGCTCGCGAATCGCCAAGGTCTCGAAAATCGCGGAGCTTTACGACGTATATAAGCCTCTTCGATTTCTTTTTTTTTGTCTCCTATATACCGAACGTTACTTTTTTTTCCTTATCGGATGTTTTCTTCTTCCTCGTTTTTTTTTATATCTTGGGAGAACACCGAAAAAGATTCAACGGTGACGATCAGATGCTTCAGCGATCTTCGTAACTTGCGGTAATTTATTGTGGATTTTACGTCGTTTCGTTGTCATTTTAACTTTAGATGACTGATTATATTCCTTTGCATCTATACATTTATTTTCTTCATTTTATTGCTGTTTTAGAATTTTAAAGATAAATGATCTTTTTTATCGGACGCGTATACTTATAATACTTATACCTTTTAAATCTTTATCGCGACATTGTCTTATTTTAGAATTTGTGATATATAGTTTGCATTAATAACGTAACATTTCACTGTAATTTGATAAGTAAAATTAATGCAACTATATATAAATCGAAAGAAATTTAAGCTGTAAGGAATATAAAAACTTTATAATATCCAAAATTCAGTGAAGGTTTAAATTTGATTAAAAGATGTCTGATTTACACACTTGTCTATATGCTAATTATATTTAACAAATATATATATAATCTGACGGTATAAATAATTAACTATAGAGAGAAAACTATTTTTGTTTATCGAAATAAACTCCCAAAGAGAGATAAGATTTTGCAAAAACAGTTGACTATTACACTGCAATAATGGAAAATAAAAAAGGGGCAACAAACGAATCGTAAGAAACGCAAAGATTATTAAATGACGAATGGTAAATAAAAGTATAATGAAACCTGAAAGTATGGTAAAAAATGTCGAGTAGGATAACCCGGTCTCATTAACCATTTTCCCAAGTTAATCAGGTACGATCGAAATCGTAAATGTGACCTGTAAGAAAAGAATATAAAAAGTCACGGTCGCGGGTATACACGCAAACAAAAGCCCGTGAACGAAAGTGACGAGGAAAGGAGGAGGACGGGGGGGGGGGGGGAGAAGAGAGTGTCGAGTGGAAGTAAAAAACGTTATAGGACAAAAGCCGTTGGTTAACGCGATAAGTGATAAAACCCGTAACGCGCGCGGGGTAAAAAGGAGGTGTGTATGTGTGTATACATATAGGATATAGGATCGAGGAGTAAACAAAGGAGGCCTCGAAACTTGACTGAGAGAACACGCCGCGCATGTGTGTGCGTGGCCTATACGATACGTATACCTACACTTATATATATATATATAGGTCGTTCTCGCTACCGGACAGTCCGGATGACTTTTCGGGCGAGGCCCGGTTACCGGAGTGCGGGAGGCTCGCGACGGGTATTGTAACGGTATACGCTAGAGAGAGAGAGAGGACTGGTATATGATCTTGGCGAACGGGGTTGATGTAATAAGAGGGGCAGATGCTGCTACCGCATGGAGAGGGAGGAGGCAACAAGTGCAGATCTGGTCTCGAGAGAGGGAGCAGACAGGTTGTCCAGATTCCACGGAAGGTCGTTTGCTTACTGCGGGTCGAGTAGACGGAGACGGCGAAACACCCAAGCGGCCCAAGCCGCAGCAGCAGCCTCTCACCGATCTCCCACCCTCTCCTCTTCTCTCGCTCTATCTCTCTATCTCTATATGTATTCCCTCTCTCTCTCTCTCTCTCTCTCTCTCTCGTCTCCTCACGACTCTAAGCGTTTTCCCGCTCTTTTTACCAGAACTTTATAATCGAACCGTCTGGTACTCCGGTCTATCACGTTCATTCTTATATATATACCGATACTGTGCCACTGGTATAGTTTCACTCTGCATTCAAACGTAACTTATCCCGCCTTCTATTCCTCGGTTCATTCATATACACCGTTTGCTCTTCCTCGTCTCTTATATATTAGTTATTGGTTATTCCAGTCTGCAACACTATCGCACAATATAACGTATAAATTTAGACATTTTTCGATCGATATGGTGATTTTTTTAATATTATAATCAACGTACATTTTCTTACGCGATTACCATATGTAAACCTATATAACTATAACTTGAATTATCAAATTGTTAAACATTCTTCGTATTATTTGTTTTTCGAAACACACATATATATATATATATATACTAAGCGAAATACGTTTATATACATGATATTATGTTACTGCGTCGAAAACGTATAAATCATAACTGAACAACAGATATTTAAATGTAAATGGTATAAGAAGCAATAAAAGTAAATAGAATATCTTATTAGATTAAAAGAAACGTAGAAAAGTTGATGTAAAAATAATGCGACAAAACGAACGTTTGCGTAATATTAATTAATAAACGTACAGTGTCCGAGTGTTGAAAATAAAACCGTTAAAATCCAACGGTCGAGAGGTGTATATAGCCAGATAGCCGTTCGCAAAAGCTAAGCTAATAAATTAACTAAATCTAAACGAAAACAATAAAGTTTGCGACACGCGCGCGAGTCGAATTGAAAACCGTCCCTCGCAAATCGTATTCAATATTAGTTTCGACGACATTAAAATAGCTTATATATATGCATTTTCTAAGCAATTCCGTCTCCCTCTCGCGCGCTCGACATTCATATATTACTAAGCGTGATTGAATGTTAAAAGAGCAGTAGTCAACGATAAATATACACGTGTATATACATCGGTATAGTGAAAATGAATATTTAGATTGTAGATCGTATCGCGGGAGTCACAATAATTACGGATGCAATAGGCGCAAATTTATAACGACCTGCGGGAGTGTTAAAAAATCGGAATCACGTGACTTGGTTATAAGAAAATAAACGGACGAAAAAAAGAGAAGAGGAAAAAGAATCGCACGCGCATAAGGCAAGTGCGAATGCATATTCGCGCGATGAAAAGGGAGGTAGGGTAGAAAGGAGATACCGACATCGACACCGGACACCGGACACTTGCTCGACGTGCATATAAGCCTTATATATATACACACTTATTCGTAAGCATATATGTATATCACGCTGATTCTTGATGCCGCGGTGGAGAAAGCTTCCTTCGAAATTCCGCGTTGCACCTACCACGATTTTTACTCTTACTTTTAGTCCATCTCCTTGTTTCACTTTTTTTTTATTCGTATATAAAATAAACTGTTTATTCTTTTAAGGCTCAACATTCTTGACTCTGATTTATGTTTTTTTTAAAACAACACTACTGTTGGCTGGTGTAATAAAGGAAAGGTCTTTGAAGGAATGTAATTATTATTGAGATTTGTCACTAAATTACTATAATAATTAAGGTAGTTTCAAAAAGTGTATTAATTTCCACGAACCAAAGTCTTACAAATATTACTAATATTTTGGCCATGAATCGGACGTTTCATCCTCGTCTCTATTTAAGGCTACAAAAACACTTTTAAAACAATATAGGTATATGAAAAATATTAAACTAATTTTTTACAAACAATTTAGCGAATACACAATTCGAGAAACTCACCGATTACGTAAATAATTACATCAATCACATAATTCGTGGCGAAACTTAAAATAATACCTGAAAATCCACTGTAAATTTCTTTTTTTTTTTAATTTATGTTATAATTAACTAAAAACGTTACAAAGTTATACAAAATATAGAAATAACATACACCTTCTCACTAACCGAGAATTGGTTAATGGACTTCCCCGAAAGGATACTAATAATTAAGATATATGCAAAATTATACTTTTAAAATAATTTATACTTACATGCAAAAAATTCGAGTAAAAATTGTTCAAGTTACTTAAAAAAATCCTTCTTCTAAGGTTAAATAAAAATTGATAAAGCACGGTTTAGTAAATTTTACTGCAAACACTCCTAATAAAATAAAATAAACTGAATATCTAAACTAACGTAAACTCAATTAATGACAAGTATGCGTAAGTGACTTTAAACAAAAAAATTATTAAGTATAACATTCGCACACACCTGCCTACATATTAATTTTTTATTATAATTTAAGATAGTGTGTTATATTATTGTGACTTATGAGACTACTAAAAAATTCAAAGTAATTAAAAAATGATATGTAAAATGTTTGAATCTATTTTACTAAAGTAATTCGTTAATTTTTATTCGAGTGCAGTTTTTCTTTGCAAATGTTATCAAATTTACATTACACAATTAAACGATATATTTTGTTACGCACGTAAAATATCGTATTATATGATACTACAATTATTCTATACGCAGCAATCAAATAATAATATCATTAAATTAAAGATACGTATCGTAAATGAAACGTAGTTAAAATACGATTAGTAATATTGCTATATGATCACGATCTACCAATCAACAAAGTAAATACGTACGTTACGTATTTGTATCAACAAAATTGTATTAATTGTAAATTTGAAAAAAAAGATATAATATAATGCAAAATCGATACGAGTATAAAAATTAAAATAAATTTGCTTAAATAAAAATGCTTATACTCTCTTACAATTTATTAATATGTATACCTGTATACTTAAAGAGATACATCGTTACTGATTATATTATACTTAAAATACGCCGTATCATTGTTCTGCAATTCATGAAGCTGTTTTTGCCTGCTCCGAGGCTTTATAAATTCACTTTCTATAATTGTTCCGCGTAATTCGAAATTTTTACACTCTTCATTAAAAATAAATTAGTGGTAAAAGGTATAAAAATCCTCATTTTACACTCGCAATACGTACGGTGGTAGAACGTAAACTATCGTTACTCAAACATACATACGAATTGGTTCGTAACTTTCAATCACTAATTTTATCATGGAGAGAAATTTTGTATTAAGAATTACAAAATATTTAGTAAAAATTACAATAATTACTAGTAAATAAATCACAGACTGACAAACTGACAAAAATTACTATAGTTTATATTAAAATTTATAAAAGTTATAGTAAATATTACAAGAATTATAGTAAATTTAATTATAATCTATAGTAATTATTACTAGAAACTATAGTAATTTCCCTAATTTGTCGGTCTGTGATTCATTTACTAGACACTATTGTAATTTTTAATCTAAACTTTTTCTCAATCTACAAAATGAGTGCGTATACATATAAATAAGAAAAATATTTATAAAACTTAAATCATTTAAGTGTTAAAATATAATTCAAAAACAGTTGAGTAGAAAAAAATTTTTATGAACTTTCATGCACTCGTTTGACGTCTTACGATCAGTTCCATCTTTCCCGCGTGTACATACGCGTGGACGCACATTGCACACGTAACGACCCTCTCGCGTTACATGCGCTCACGTAGGGACGCGACGATGATGCACTCGAGAGAGCTAAGATCACCAACAGATTCTTAGAATCGGTGGGCAAGCCAGAGAGAGAGAGAAAGAGAGAGAAAGAGAAAGAGAGAAGAAGACGAGTTGAAGATCTACACTCGATTGATTTTCTTTAAGTGCGGAGGATGTTTGTTTTTAGTTCGACGCCAGACCAGTAGAGATGGACTTTTTTATTCGTATTTCAAGTCTCAACTATGGATTTTCTCGGTTTATCCTTCGTTCTCGCGTAAATTTTTACCTTTTTCGGAGCTACCTTTTTATTTTTATTTTCTGTGGAATAGTATATATAATGTTATAGGTAATTAATTAATGTTTTTATTCTTTTTTTAAATTACAGTGATAAATTGCATTATTTATTTAACGTAGATACTTTATTCACCGTTAATGGGAATACAATTACGATACAATAATTTATCTTTAAAGAAGATTATGCAGGATTGAATTGTCATCAAATATAAATTAATTCTTGCGGGAGAGTATAAATTGACCGTAACTTTGAAATCACGCAGGAAAGGATATATTTTCCAACTATTCGGTAATAATTTAGCAAACAAAAGTGAACATCGAAGGAAAAATAAACGTCACATTTACTCGGTATCTCGAAGTTAAATAGCGAGGAGATTAAAAATGGATTATGCAAATGGAGAATTTTATCGAAAGCAAAATTTCAGTCGCACAATAAAATTGCAACCATGGCAACGGCGGCGACGACGGCAGCCGCAGCAGCAGCACCAGCGGCAACGCCGGTATATATATAGCCGGTGCAAAAAATTAAAAATTTTCCTGTTGACATAAAAGCGTTATCGTTTAAAAAATCGCGTAGACGGCTGCATCGGTGCGAATTCGAAGTATGAAATATCACCTAGCCAAGCCATCCACCAGTATATATATACACGTACCTATATATATATATATGTACACGTGTTTATATATACATATATACATATATATTTACGCGCGGACAAAGCTCGCGCACAATCGTTAGAAAATTAAAGCTTAGCAGCCGGGTGCTCGTACGTTATCGTCCGAGCATGAAAAGCACCCGTGGCGATATATCCCTTGGTAAAAAAAAACTCGACCGTTTTCGCGCGGAAGCTCGCCCACATGCGATTTTATGCGCGTTGCGTCACTCGACTACGGAATGCCAATAAATCGCCGAGCCCCGCCAAATAATGATACGCTCTATACGCGTCCTAATCATTTATATACGTGAATATGCGTGCCCGCGCGCTCTCTCGCGTACGTTAGTGTGTTTGTGTGTGGATATATCTATCGTATATATATATACATACGCGCTAGCATTACGATTGTAGTAATCGTCGATTACGAATTTACGAGCCTCGATAATGGCGTTATGAAAATTTTACGCTCGCAAGAATTTCCTACATGTACACCGGAGAGGTATTGAGTATTGTTTCTTGAGAGAACGTACATACACGGATTTTCCCGGGTGTGTATAAACCCGCAATTGCTCTCTGTATATTTAGCTACGTAAATGGCTTTTACGGCTCGATTTATTTGCCTAGAGATGCGGTAATTGTTGGTTTTCGCCCGTTTTATCGGCTATTTAACTAAACGATCCCTCGCGCCGATAGTAATTTTCTTATTGTTTTTCTTTATGGATTGTTTAATCGATTGATTGATACTTTACACCTTTTTTTACGCGCATTATACTCTTTAGGATAAACTACTTTACTCTTTTCTCTATTTTAAGGAAGTTTTTCAATTATTTTTTATAGTACTCATCAATTTATTAATTTTATTGTATAAAAAGAGAATATTTTTTACATAAACTGTTTGTCTGACTATCAGTATCAGAGACCTTAACGAAACAAATATTTCGTTTCGTTTAAATTTTTTCTTCTCAACAAATATTTTTTATAACGAAAACAAAACCAATATTAATTAGCTTTTGAACGAAACCATTATATATTATTTGGTTTGCCTACAAATGATAAAATGTTAATATAAATATTCGACTTAACTAATGCGGATATATATATAATACAGAAAAAATTTTTTAGATACTGGTATTTATTAGTTCAAAAGTTATTCTAACCTCAAAAAGTGAACTTTTTCCAGTTTTTTTCAACACCAGCTGGGTTCATCGCTATTTAACTCAAAATCTATCAACTTTTACTATAGAACATTATATGTAACATTTGTTGCTAATTGTGTCTGGAATTTATCCTTCTGGGTTAGAATTTCTAATTTCAAGGTAAATGTTAGATAAACTACATGTCAATATTCAACTTGAAAAAAATCTAACTTCGCCACAATTGATTTTTTTATCCAAAAATCCAAAAGAAAGCTTGGAGCAATACCTTTCAAATGATCTGTAGCATTTTTATGGCCTTCAATTCTGTAAAAAGGTATGATAATTTAAAGAAAGACGAAATTTTTTTAAAAATTTAAATGGGAAATACCATGTTAATTTTTGTGAATTTTTTGTCTTTCTTTAAATTATCATAACTTTTTACAGAATTGAAGGCCATAAAAATGCTACAGATATATATATATATATATATATATAATAATTCAATCATTTGAGTGTGAGATCATAATAATAGGGCCCTTATAGGGTGCAGATATATTTGGCTTATATAATACCGTAAGATGTAATCATTTTAACAATAATTTTCTATAAAAACTTAAGCAATTCCTGGATGTGTATGTTTGCCAACGTTAAATTTTCGACCATGTCGATTAAACCAAGTTTCTCTCTAATTTTATGTGATATATTGGTTTTTATTTCTTTATCTTACTATAAGTAATTAGTTATAATTTCAAACTTTACTTATAAAGAAATCATGGGGTTTAGTTTATCTTATTTGAAAATTGAAGTTCTAGATCAAATCTTTAGACTACACACAAGAGACTACTATACAGTCTTCTATAATAAGGACCTTCGTCAAATCATGCATATATCGAATTTTTTTTTGTTTATATGACGACCCTATATAAACGGAATATCATTGAAAATCTTGTGATTTCAGCCTTCTGTACGTATTTTTATTTTTCATTTCTTATGGATTTACAAAAACGACAATTTTCACATTACGTATACAAAGACTGTAAAAATTCTAAGCCAACAACCGTTACGCAGAATGAAACATATTCTACAATTTATTTATGAATTTGTAATTGACTTCTCAAAAAACTGGTATATTGGAAAAACGATATAGAGAAAAAGAGTATAGTAAAAACTGTTTAACAAACTATCATAATCTGTTTAATGGATCCTGCAAATTTTTTTTAACGCACTATATAATATGTATATCGAAAAAAAGGTAAACTCAAAAATTTTAAATAGGATATTAAGACAGTAAAATATTTGAAATAATCTACAGTTATTAGCATCTTATCTACAGATAATTAGAATGCACGTGGAATAACATTGAAAATTATTTACAATGTACAAGATGTGCAACAAATCGATGCGCGTACACCGGACGCGAAACAAACGCGAAAGCGCGCATGCAAGAACCATTAAAGATCAGGTACGTAAATCGAAATTAAAATCCTCGAGTTTAAATCTTGGTTAATAAAAATCGATCATCCAGTAAAATCGCAAGCAGTTAGAGATAATCAAAGTTATTTAATCGAATCTGAAAGTTAACGCAAAATAAAAATCAACTACGGTCTACCGTTAAAATCAATAACGTTGCGAATATTAATCGTTGTAATAACAATTTCGCGGAAAAGGAAGGGGGTGGCGACTTTAGTTATGTCGAGACACAGGGAGAGAGAGAGAGAGAGAGCACGATAGAAACAAATTTCTTAGCGCGCGTAGATGGTACCTGACGGCTATCCGATACAATTTGCTGTTACAGTTCTGTACCGGACATGACTTATTTAATTGCAAGCCCGATAAGGTAACACAAAGTCGACGATCGTTATCGTTCCTTCTCTTCCTCCCTGTCTCTCTCTCTCCCCATCTCGCTCTGTCTCTCTTTATATCTTTTTCGCTTGGGTGATATCCGATTAGCTGTACGATCGCTTCATCTCTATCTCTCTCGGTCTATCTCAGCGATAGTTATACCCGCGTCGCCAGAGAGACGGATAAATAAAATTTTGTTGCGCCAATAAAACATTTCAATTTTCTTTTTTTTTGTCACTGCCTTGTTTATTTAGCGTACAGTAAATCTTAAATGCAAACTGGTTTATACGTACTGTATAAACAATATTGCTTTTTTTTATTCGTTATTACCCTTTTCTCTTTTTTCTTTATTTTTTTCGAAATACTACAAAATTATATCACTCGCATTCGTTCTCGACTTATTTGACTATATATTATGTAAATAAAGGATATACTGGTGCATCGCAATGTCAAGCACTTACACGCGTGAAGAATAGATGATTGATTAATTGTGCGTTGGACTGCGTCCGATCACATTAATTAATTGTGAGAAGAGAGCTTTAACCTTTCGGCGATGTGTATACGATTGTTAAAAAAAATCATACATTTTGTAATAGGAAATTTTTTTCCGTTTAAAATAATTAATAAATAATAAAAAAATTGTTAATTTCCAGATTGCAAAATAGAACGTTAAGAAATTAAATAAAGTTATCGCAAAGTACATATAACGAGTATAAAGCTCGATCAACGAGTCTATTTTGTATAACGTATCGACGTTGCGCATATTGTAAAATATAAATTGAAATTGTTTAAATCACCGATAGAAAATCGTTATGAACAGTTAGTCGCAACAGTTATATACCGTAACACGTCTAAGAATAAACGTGTTAAATTATAAATAATATTCAACAAAATAGAGAATATAATTTGCGAATATAGATTGTAATTCCAACGGGGCCGGTGTTCCTGGCCAACAATTTAACTAATTTTACTGAGTCATATTCGATATACACAAATATCTGCCGTTTAAATTAAGCCGGACGGTAGTTACGACCTCATCAGGATATTAAATAAACAATAATCCAATCGGATTTAAATGAAAATCACGTTTTACCTCCTCCCCCACTCAAGTTCAATCGCTCTATCTATCCTTTTGACATTATCTATCTTTCGTGTATGTGTGTGTGTAGCGAATAGCTGAACAAACGCTCGCTCAATGGGTGAAATGGTGCTCGCATTACGATCCGCTAATCTCGATCGTCGCTTACGTATATAGCCTCAGTCGAGAAGGCGGGAATTTCTTATTTGCGCCCGAGCAGAGTGAAAACAACGGCAGCCTTACGTGGTTTAAGAACGAAGGGTTATAGACTCGATAACACGAATATTTATTATCGAGTTAAGTGTTCTAATCTACTATAGTCGTTTCCCTATACGAAATAGTTCAGACTATTTTTCGAGGGTTTTGCAGTATACATACATACTGCACTCTCGATGGTTTTCGTAAACGGCTTCATTTCCTCATTGAATTAAATCGTTTCGCGCAGTTTAACATCGACTAGATTATACTTCCGATAGAGATCGATATAATTTGCTTTACGAGATCGATTTAATTAACGAGACGGTGTGAAACGCTACTATTATAGATGTTACTGTGTGCGCACACACGTTCACTAGATTATTTCGTCGCAGTGTTCTTCCATTTTTCTTCCTTGTCGAGACATTTCGTTAATTAAAATTTTATAAAATATAGAAACTCTTAAATAAATCCATACGACGAAATCGGTTAAAGCTACCTATATATAGTAAAGTTCCATAGTGATATATTAATAACCTAATATACATATATGTTATGTATATATACAAAACAACGTATTACGATATTTAATTAATTATCTATTTTTTACCTCGTGTATTTCTTGTAAATAGTATATAACGATTTAAATCAAAGAATTCATTTTAACTAATAAATTGATGCAATATTGACATTATTGAACTTAAGAGATCGCTAGATCATTACTGTGGAATCCCGTGTATTTCTTATCGTATATTAAAATCTAAAAATAATCGATAAGCAATGACGATAAAAAAAATTACTCGGGATATTTCAGTAAAATGATTAAGTGAATTCATAATCCAAATATAATGATAGAAAACGCAATAAAAAAGGTCGTCGTAGACGCAAAAGAGAAAAATAAACGGAGAAAATTCAAGAAACTTATAATTACAAACGATCGATTGCTAATTACGTAGAAAAGGCTATAGACCGTTTCATCGAGTCGCGCAAAATTGTACTTTCCATCCGTTACGTGAATTACACGAAATTACTTTTGAAACGAGTGTCGTGTGTGTGTGTGTGTGTGTGTGTGCGCGCGCATATACACATAAAATATATACCTATGGGCATACATATATATATGTGTGTGTGTGTGTGTGTGGTGCATGTGTAAAGGTATAGACACACATATATATAGATGCATATATATCAAGTAAAAGAAAATCTCGATCGCGAATAAAGAAAATGCACGAGTGTTTGGAGATTTACATTAAAATGAGAGGAAGGAAAAGCAACAAGTGTCGAGAGTTGCCGATTGGCGAGAGGAAAGAGAGGGAGAGAGAAAGACGGAAAGAGGCGCGGCTTATCGAAGAGTAGGAGAACCACGAGCGATAAAACTTGGAGAGGGAGAAAGACGCGGCTTGGCGACAGGGCGTGGTCCATGAGCGTTGCTTTCTTATATGCACTTATAATTACGCTCGGTGCGCGTGGGCGTATCGTAAAATTGGACTCGCTCGAATTTCCAAAAGTTTTATCGGGGTTCCCGAAGAATGTAGAAGCACCCTGACACACGTAAATAATACAGAGAGGACTTAACGGACCGATAAAACGTTTTAATGTTGAATTATGCCTGCTTTCACTTGGAAATATCGCTACAGATTGTTAATGAATGGATAATGCATGCTTTATGGACCAGCAACTTGACCACTCTTTTATTACGAACCGCGGAACCTTTTTCCTTTTAACCGGACGGTAATACAGCTGCTCGCGTTATGCGCTATAATGTACATGTATATATCGCGATTATTTTTTCGCTTATGAGTATATTTATCTAGTCACTTCGACTGTATACGGGGTAAGCCTCGTGATTCTGCGCAAATTTTCTATATGAGAATTTCATTTTTGTTACTCACACCTGAGATTTCTTTATTTCCCATAGTTATCTTTTTTCGAGTTTACAAACACGTGTCATAGTGCACACGTCTATTCGTATGTATACGTGCGTTACTCTTAAGAAATTCCGTTTGATATCGAGGCACTAATAATTTATTCGAATCTACAAGCTTGTCCAGCATTAACTTTTATTAAAAAAAAGTAAGTTTTATCATAAAAAGCTTACATATATTTATTTTAAAGAAAGGTGTAATTAAGAAAAGGACATACAGCGAAAATCGTGTAGAGAATAATTCGAGTACTCGAAAATTGGAAAAGTAATGCGTACAACTTTTAAATATATAAATATAATAATAAACTTAAATGCGTTGCGCAACTGGATTGAGGAATAATAGGGACAATTTAAAGAAATAACATGTCCTCGCGAAATAAATTGAAACGTCCATTATCGCGAAACAATTTAACTTTACGTATATATATATCATTGTAAAATTTCAACACTTAAACCGCGAGAGAGTCGACAAAGGAATGAAACAATACTGGTATATACGCGCGAAATATAATAGTTGACGCGAAGAACATGGTCCAGTACCCCCTTGGAAACTCAACCCAGTCGCTAACGAGGAACAAATGTTGAGAGGAGAAAGGCCTCGAGGGTCATCGCCTCCGTACACAAGCCTCACACACACGTACAAAAAAAAGGGAGCGAGAAAAAGGAAAGTAAAAATAAAGAGCAGCGCGAAATACGTTCGAAACCCTTTCTCTCTTTCTCTCTTTTCCTCTTTCTTTGTATATGTATATGTATATGTATATATATGTATACGTTATACAGACGTGCACGTACACTCGAGTAGCCGCACGCACACGTACATACGTGTTCGGTGCTCATCTCTTTTTATTCGTGGAGAGAGCGCATGTACCGCTATAATCGGATGCGAACCCTGTATGTGTATATATCTTCGAAAAAAGAAAGAGGGTGAAGCATTGACCACGGGGTACGAGCCACCGTATTCCAGGTGGTATACTCACATACAAATTATGGTAATGACCGCGTCGATCGTTTTCTATACTATATACCCAGCCAGATATTTTTATTTACCCTCGGGAGTGCCGCCTTTGATCACCACTGACTATACATATACATATACACACACACACACACACACATACACATGGATACGGGTGTATCTATATATATATATATAAAAAACATCGATTTATTATTAATCCGCCCGCTCCTTTTACCGGCGATCGTTTTCGAGGCTTCACTTTTATCTACAGACTTCTTCTCTATTTCTTTTCCTTTTTTGTTTCTTCGTCTTCAAATATTGGCACGAGGAATTCGTGTAACAGCCAGATTTACTTGGACAAAGACGGCGACAAAGTTCGTATGGTGATGCGAAGGACGTTTGTCTGTCCACACAAGGGGTATATATATATACGTATGAATATGTTACGCTTGGGATTTACCTTCTTCAAGTCCTTAAATTATTTTCATTTTCGGGACTTTCTTCAATTTGTCTATTTATTTATAACCTTCGTGCAATGTTTGATCGGTATATAGTAGGTTTTTTTACGAAGAAAAATTATAGAGTTAGATGACTATAGTACATATCGTCGTGCCTTACGAAGACTAGTATATCTAAATGCTTTATTAAATGTAAACGTGCTACTCTTCGTAAGACACGACGGTATATAGTTGACCCAAACTTTTTTAATTTATTATTCACTACTATTTGCAATTTATTGACGTATACTTATTGTTACTTTAGTGAATTTCACCAGCATTCGTATATATAAGTCGTGTAAAATAAAAAAATTTGTCCTGCAAAATTAAAAAAAAATTAATTTATTTGTCGATTTAAGTAAAAATTTTTATGTATACACGGAGAGAAAAGTTAAATAAAATTACCCAAATGTTTTGGGTAAAGTGCCGACGTTCGCTTATTTTTATATTTTTTGTCCAGGACTTTATATAAAATTTAAGTTGATAGTATATATAACATCTTCCAGACGATGGTTTTCGAACACGTGTTTTGTTTTAAAATTTTCACCATACTGGCACTATAATATTTAACCCAAAATATGTAGACACTTTTTATATTATATATTTATTTTCCGTATATAGTTTCCTCAAAGTATATATGTTAACTTTTCATCATATTTTTACGCAGTCATAATTCCGAACGATCTCAATAATAAGTTAAATATAAAAAATATATATTAACAAGACGGTTTTGATATTAACATTTATTCCTTCGCATAAACTCCGTAAAATAATTGATAATAAAAACGGAATCGTGCAAATGACATTTACTTTCGAATCCTTACGCTTATCACATTAAACGAAAAATCAGTTTTTTCTTCTTTATTAAAATGCGTTACGCAATAAAAAAAAAGCATCCATACACTTAGCGGTAAACGAAATTTCGCAATAATAACTTTCTATATTGAATATTAAAAATTTGTTGAAACCTCGAGTGCATTAGCGACCTTTCATATTTTCGTACATATATATACGAATGTGCGAGATAATATCAAGCAGGGTAATCGAAAAATTAAGAGACGAAACCATAACGGTTAACACGTGTAATTTTGATCCACGTATAATGCATTATATATATACTAAAAGCGATACGATTGCAAACGATCCGCGCTCAGGAAAGTCAACTTTATACGATATATTCACGCATTTGAGTAGTATCAGTTGTATTATATACGTGAAATGTATATAAAAAAAAGCAAAAATCTTAGAATCTTCCCAAGCAACGAATTTTTTCGTTCCATCTCGTTTGCGTGCCGGACGTCTCTGCACATTTTCGTTCTTTTAGAATATGCATAATATTGGGCTTGGTATATATACACACGACAATCTGACTTTTGATATTTTAATCCGTTGCGCGAGGTGACGTACGAACGGTGCAACTTCGTTTTTTTTTCGAAGAAAATAGCTGAAGGAATCTAGGATCTTAATGCGCTTCCAGTCACGCACGGATAAGACGCCACTTGTAAAACGTCACGTGTTATGCGTTACTATTTTCTTAATCAGCTCACATGCGTTATGTAAATTATGCATTGCGATCCTATTACTTTGCGCATCTTTTCAGTGTATTAAGATAGATTCGTTACGTGCTTTTTTTTCTATACCTGTCATTTATTCCGTGATTTTCTCAAAGGAAGGAAAATTGGTTATAATTTCGAAGTGTAAACGATATTTTACAACGAACAAAAAAACTATTCGTTGCACCGAATCAATATTCTTTGTACTTTGTCGTTCAAGATTTTTCACTTTCACCAACAACTTTCAGAGAGAATTTTATTCGAATCCAGCAATTTTTTTACTCGCGGTACTTTTCTACTTAAGATCGCACTTTAGGATATTTAAATGGTTTTTTAGAATGAAAATCCAACTCAACACCAATTTCAATCAGTTTTGTCTCTAATTAAATAATTGTTCATTACAAATCTAGTCTCCATATTGTTTCAAACGCGAAGTTAAAAAAATAAAAGTAAAAATAATTTAGATGATTATACTACCGATCTTGATCAGATCATTACATAATAAATACGAAATTACTTAATAATGGAGTAAAATTGTTTGTAGTCGGACGGTAAGCCAACGATTAAAGTTAAGCGCGAAGATTGTGCTACTTATGCCGTTGGTACTTCCCTATATAAAAAGTAAGATAGCAAACTGGTTTACAACTAGTGTAAACTATTATATCGATTTAATCTACTTATATGTTATTACAGCTACTAATGAATATACCGATACATATTGAATCGTTGTAAATATCACTATTATCTACAGGATTCTTCGACCCCGGTTTTTCATGGTAAACAAAATAACAAACACCTATAGATAAAACAAATAATGGACAAACTATGTTTTATGCGATTTTATCGATTGAATATTATTATAGTCAAGACGAGTAAAGCCTTGTGTGATATTTAAACCTCGACTTTTTTTTAATGTCCTTAATATCGTGCGATAAAATTTTGTTGAATTTTTAAACATTGGGCTCCGTATGCAGATATACTGGAAACAAATAGGTTTTTAAACCGAGCGTAATTCTTCTTGAATTATACTTTAAAAAGGAAAATCAAGAGAAATTCGCTATAGATTTTATAATAATTGATCTTCTTGAATTAAAATATTTCATTTCTACAAATTAAAGAAGATTATAAATATTTTTAAGGCATAAGAATTACGTTTAGATAAAAAATCGTTGTTCTCAGTGTTGGGATATAAAAAAGATAAAAAAAATATTGACAAATAAGAATTAATCCTCAGTCGGTCTTATTGACAAAAAGATATTAAATATATTAATATTATCAAAAATCAAATTACACATACATCCTAAATACGCATATACCCTTGTTCGCAAGAACGAATGCGTAAACAGACGCGAGAATCTCGTGGTTGATCGTAGGCATCACTCATACGCAGTATAATAAAACCAGTAGTCGATTAATCATCTCTCGGTAAAATCGTCTATTTGTATTTATACATACATGTACAAGGATATACATATATATATATACGCATCACCCTCTCCTCCCACAATTATTTATCTTGAGTCTCACGATTATCATCGATTTTTAATCAATATACTCTTGGTCCCCACCACGATACATGTGACAAGGCTAATTACCGTAGGTACGACGGAACGAAAATGAATTACCGCGTTGGTATCTTCCGCTCGCGTTCCATCGCGACGAGGAAACGCGCTTTACGAAATCGAGCAAAAAGGGAAGTAAGGGAGGATTTGAAAATAAAGAGGAAGACGATATATAAACCAGTGAAAATACTCGGGTATCTTCTGCTTTTTTTGAGCTCATAAAGCGCGCGGAGGACAACGGAATGATTTATCGGCGGATGACGATGATCGGACCCCGATCCATCGAGACAACTGCTCTTTGCATTAAGGAAATCGTACACATACGTGCATGTATATAGATTGATGAGGAGGTGGTACAAAATAGACGAGGGGTAACGATCATTAATGTTGTGTATTTATGTTTTATCAAGATTATATACACGTGTGTGTGTGTGTGTGTGTACATTTCATTATATGTATCTATAGCTGAGTAGCTTGCGACCTCTGCATTTTAATTTAATAAACTAAATTATTTTGATTCTATAATTTATTTGACAGTATTTTCGAATAAATTTACTGTACAGATGACATTTTACTCGATTGTCATTCTTCAATGTAGAACGTTTTATTTTAAAAGTTTATTCCATATTCATGAGCGTTACTTTCTCTTTTGTACAGTTCATATATGTATATATATATAGGTGTGAATAAAAATATATACAGTCGCTATACACACTCTTTATTAAGTCGAGGGCAGTAAAATATTATCGACCAAATTTTACGATTCAATCAAAAATTACAACGAGTTTTCATATTTTCGTTTGAATAAAAAAAAATTGTCTATCAACGGTTTAACGGCGCGTTATTTATATAAATTATCGCGGCGGTTATTTTAAATAAATTATAAGTATATATTATAATTGATTTTTAAATAACGGCATAAACAAATATAACTCCTGTTTAAGTGTAATTAGCAAATATTGCTTCGTTAGGTTTTATGTTGTAATTTATGAACGTAGGTATACTTTACACCCTGTAAAATTAAAAAGTGTGCGTTCTCACGTACAGGAAGATATCATAATATAGGAAGAAAAATAAAACATGGTCAAGTTCAGAGTTGTTTTCGTTGTTACATTAAACACTCAACAAAACACGTTTGTTTTTTGTTTAAACTGTGAAACCTCTTTTAAATTACTTTTTGATACTTTGTACGAGTGAGAATCTCGTGAGAATTGCTTTCTTTTAAGTTTACATTTAAAAAAAATACCTTTATCAATATATTTACATTATGGCTAACGAGTCACGCACGCTTAATACCAATAAAATGATATTAAAAGTAGTACGCGATTAATTCGTACAACTGTCGATAAATCAATATTAAAAGATTGATTTTTAATAACAACGTCTAAGTTTCACTATGTACATAAAGTCTCATCTTTCATAAATTGACTACACCCATGTATCTGATCGAACGCGCCTTTACACGTCGAATCAAATAAATATATATATACCTGCCAACTATGTTTAGAAAAAATGAAGTGCAGTTGATGGCGAATCAAAAAAAGTCATTCCACCCGAATAGTCGCGCGTCTTCGTAACAAGATGTAATATTATAAAAATGAGAAGGGAATCGGATAGAGGGAAGGAGAAAAAATATGAATAAAAAGAAAAAGGTTCATCGAAGGGCAAGGACGAATTTTTCGCTCGTCCGAAGAGATCTTAGGCGGCAGGAGCTGCAGTCTCCGCGTATATATACATAGCGAGTCGACTGCATTCGCGCCTTTTACGACTTGACAATGTGGACAATGAACTCCTCTTGTTGCTCTTTCGAGCGAGCCAGACCGTTACGAGCGTGTTCGAGTGTCAGTTCCACTGACAAGTGTGCTTTTTTGATAGGCGTTAAAGCGCGCGACGGGATTTCGCGTCGAGAGAAACGACCTCGGATGTAGCTAATTCGTTTTGTTCGCGTTTCGCGATATATACATATATGTACCGCTCTCCTGATTAAATTGTTTGACAATTAAGAATCTTAAAAATTTTAATCGCCTTTCGTTACAAATACGTTTTAATCGAACAAAATTGATTTCGTATACTCGATATATATTGTATATATATATACATATTAAAACGTCGTATAAAATAGTTTTTTTTTTCGCGACTTCTTTTACTACTTGGAAATTAACATACTCCCGCTTTCCTAGTGTTATAAATGACATTTATCCGTATATTACGGCAACGAAAACTTTGTATGGCTATTATCTCTTTAAATATACATTTTCCCATTATGCAAACGAACGAGTTACTTTTGCGAATTAAAAGCAATAATTGCTTGCGATACTTTATAATTAACTGTATATATTTTTTAGTTTCTTTTTTCTTATACCAAGAGCGTAAATTACAAATCGTTAAACAACCGACGCATAAATTACTAAATAAATATCAATGCTGCACTCAATAATTACTATTACCTCAAAACTTTATACTTTCATTTCGCCTTTCTTAAACGCCATTCATCGACTAATTGAGTATTTTCAACCTAGAAATTATATAAATTCACCCTTACTTCTATATATATCATATATCAATAAACGCAACACACCAAGGCAAAATGTAGATTGGTGCAAAATAAAGTGTCTCTTCACTACAGTGTAGACATCTATTGTGCCGTGAAAGTATTATAATTATAACTTCTATAGTTACTCGTTGAAATATTGTTGATTTTTTTATTTATATGTATACTTTTCTTACTAGAATCTATATGTATCAGTATAAAAAATTGAACTAAACAGATATATTTATTAATTAGATGTATATCGCTTAATACGATATTTTTAATTAATTCTCTTCAAGATTAAGTAAAAACCGGTTCGTATATAGGATAATAACCCAAGTATTGTTTGTGTTATTATATTGATTTTATGTTAAATGACCAACGAATCAACCGACCACTATCAACTGAAGATAAACAACTAATTTTGCCACATTGAATACTCCGTATTTATATAAAGAAAAAAGAATTGCTACTCGTTGAATTTAAATTTCCTATGTACAATCCTTACCGCAATTTGTCCAATCAATAATTTAAACACGGTGGATATGTTTGCTAAAATGCAAAATCTTGATCAAAGGCAAATACAATTAAACTGAGGATATACTTCCTCTTAGGTATTCGGTAGAATGCAATTGAAAAACCAATATTGACTCAACGTAAGCGAATAATCAATTCACTGGTTGAACAATAATCAAAACGAGCTTAACCACGCTCGGTCAAGTCCTTTCGAGCCGTACAGAGAGAAAAGAGAGACATATAAACTCCACGTTAAGATGATCCCTTGCGCGTATATCCGTTCTGAATCTCCCTCGATCTTTTTCCATCTCCTTCTTTCTCCCTCGTATATATGCTTTCCCGAGGATGACATTATATGCGACGCGCGCGCGCGGCAACCTCTACATACGTGAGCCGCTCGTACGACAAAAAAGTAGGGGTACACAAAGACACGTTCGTAACTTTTTTTTTTCTTCTCCTCGACGTTCTTTTTTCCTTTTTTTTTCGCTTCGTGGCCTAGGTCCCCTAGATTATTTTTTCCTCCTTCGTGTATGATGTATGACGCGGAGATGCGACCAGATTTCCGCGAATAATATCGCGGTGACTCGACGTTGTTATACCGGGAACTAAGCTTCGTATCAAGATACGTAGACGGGGATATAATACGCGACGCGAATATTACGAGCGTTATGCAAAATGTGTACGCGCCTCGTATAATTCGATCGGTCGCGAAATGATATATATATATACATATACGTTGAGTGCGTTGTATTTTATTTTTTCTACAATTTTTGGTAAAATATCATTCCTTTTATTTTTATTCGTTTACTCGGTGTTTCAAGTGGAGCGTATATGTAAAGTTTATGTCCATAGTTGCATGTACGTTTAATGAATTTTAATGTGCCTATATCTAAAAAATGATAATTTTTTGATGAGAGCTAGACGATATTTTCGTCCGAACGACGTTGCGTACGTTAAATTTTAATATATTCTTTGGAATAGAGTACGCGCACAATGCGTTATTATTACCATTTTTTTTTAATTAACAGTATGTTTTTTACAATATAGTTTGTTTAATTTGTATACACAGTTATTGGAGAAAAAAAAGAAAACCTAAATTAATTGCTCGTTAATTTTTGTCGGGTATATACGCGTAAAGTGCACTCTGTGCAAAGTATGTATCGGAATTGAAACGATTTATCGTATCCGGTGTTGCGCCAGTGACTTTCGATAATAAAATTCATTGGGAAACGGTATACAAAAAATTTCTCTCCATATAACAAGGGGAGTAGCTTGTAAAATCGCAGAAACACCACATATATATATATATACATATATAAACTCTATATATACATATATACTGTTCCGTCAACTCTCGCCAAAATCCCCAAAGACTACAAAAGTTAATCTAGTTGAGAAGCTTCGGAACTTGAATGCGTTTCTCCACGTGACGGTAACTCGCGCGCTGAGTCGTCGAATAAAAAAGAAAAGTCAGTTGGTGCACAGCGACTATTATCGGAAGCCTCGAGTTGCGTGCCCCGCAGCCTTAGAAATCTCGTCTTCGGGCGACTGTTATGGGCACCCGCGGCGATGCATCGCGCGCGCGCTCCTGCACCAGACGAGCTTTTTTGTCGTCGCGACAGTTAGGTATTCCGTATATCGCGCTCGCTCGCTCGCTCGCTCGTACTCGTTGGCTCGCTCGCGCGCGGGGCGTGTGCGGTGAAACTAAACGCGAGGGACGAGTTTTCCCGTGGCGCGAAAAAAAGGAGATCGCGAGCCGCGTTTCGAAACGATTCCCCGCCCGAAGGTTCCTACCAACAAGAAACGTCGAAAGTCGGGATCCGTCTGCGAATCGGCCGTAAATCAATAATTGGATCTATCCTCTTTAAACCTTATAAATTTTCTTATATACCTCTATACGATTTAACGAAGGTAATTCGCTATGTGAAACTTTTGTGAAACTTTGTCGTGCGTTAACAAAAATTTCGATCTTTGTACTAGATTCATTTAACACATTCGCTTCGGATTTCAGTTACACAGAGAAATGTCATCTTCTACACGTTGATCCTTCAATATAAAGCTAATATTATATATTATCTTATACAATTCGTACACTGGCTTTGTACTGGCGAGATGTTCTTACTCATTAACAACCCTAAACACAATTTTCATCTTGTACATATAATTAGTTTCTCTTTGAAAATTTTACTCTCAAAAGGAGTGTTAATTGACTCAAACTAAGATAAGGTCAATGTCACCGATTTTAAAGTATAGTTTTTTCCAAAAAACAAAAAAGTTAAATAGGTAGTGCTTGTTACGCGATTGATGCTTATACGAGTGGTGTTCAATTAATAATTTTCAGTTATTTTAATAATAAACGAAAAAGTCTGTTGAGTCGTATGATTAATAGTTAATGAAATCAATGGAATGCTATTACCTTCGCTTAATTAAATCCTGCCCTAAAGATAAACTGTTCGTACACGATAGTTTTCAGAGCTGCGTTGCGATAGCAATTTAAGTATGAAAACAGGCCTTCGATTCATCGTTACATTTTTAAATAAAATGAAGCACGCGTACACGACAGTCGTATTATGATATCAAACTGTAATCGAGAAATTACGCGACGTTTAATCAAAATTTTTAAAAATTTATTGCGAATGGATCGTTATAATTAATTTACATACACGTTTATATTCACGGTGTTTAATTTGTTATTGTGTCTATTTACTTTTAGAAAATTTGCTTAACAAAAGTAATTTTATAACTCGACGGCATATTCTCACTCTTAAAAATGGAATACAAATCGAAATTTTTAATAATACATATAAATCGGAAACGTTTTAATCCCGTTTTCTTAATAATTTAATTTTTGTTTGTATCAAATTAACTGTATTTATAACGGGATGTTAAACGTGTTTTGTGTTCACTAATTAGTCAATTTTATTACCTCTGATTAAGCAAACTTTTTCTTTCATTCATTAATAACTAAAGGATGGAAATATTTTTCGTATCCAGATTCATTTGCATAAAAGGTTGCATTCAAGTCTTGGTGAGATCATCGGTTCCCCCTTGCTTCTGTTTTCTTAATCTGCTTCTTTTTTCTTGTACGAATCAAAGCAAGCCAGTATTATTTGAAATCTACAAATCGTAATATTTACAAATTGATATCTTTTGTGCACTACATTATTCAGGGAAAATAAATTAAAATAAATATTTAAAAAAAATTAAGTATATATACCTAAAGTTATAAGAGATTCAACTTTTGTGCGTGTATAATTCTTATTTTCCCAATGAGAAAAAAAGATATATATATACTTTAAATTTGTAGTATAATTTGACAATTTATATACCCAACGAAATAAATATAAAAAAAAAGTTTTTCACATTCCACAAGCACGTAAATAATACAGTCTGACTTAGTACATAATACAGGCTGACTTACGATTCTTCATAAAGTACAGTAACAATAAGAGATATCAACGTTTTTAATTATAAAAAAAAGGTAAAAATCGAAACTTAGTCTTGAATCACCGTGTGGTCAAAGGCAGTAAATAAAAAAGTGAAGTATAGGTACAGATTGAAAGGAACAGATCAGGGAAGAAGAAGGTACATAGGCGAATGAAATAATAGTATATTATGCAACTAGTGCGTAAAATGCGATTTCACGCACGCGTAGCGATCGAGTGCACGAGTGGCCGGCGAAGCCGGACACGAGTGCTTACAAGATCGCTACAAGTGCGGAAATCGTACGCACGTGTAGCATACGATATTTTTTATCATAGTATGCGGAAAATTCGTAATTGTACAATTCATCTACACTTTAAAAGAGAGAGTACCGCAGATTGTGGAAATGAAAGGGCAAACGGTATGGGGAGGCAGCGGGTCCAGGGCCGCAGGCCCTGGTGGGGGTGCGGGGGGCGAAGCCCCCGCCGGGGGGTTGGGGGGCGGAGCCCCCCCCCGTAAATAAACATTTACGTTTGTAATAAAAAAAATTATAATAAATATATACAATTTAAAAAAAATGATTTTTGATATGTATAAATACGTGTACCCTAGAAGGCTGCCTGAACCATACTAATTGATTTGTATACGAATTTCTACTGCGTATACCCAATAGACAATTAAGTGATTGTAGGTGTCAGTAGTTGTAGATGATTTTGAGATTGTTCTGTATTTAATTTATCAATTTGTAAGTTCGTAATAAAAAATTAAAATAAATATATTAATTTATTATTTTACGCATACTGTGCGTAGTGTTTAATATTTCATCATACTATGCTTTAACACGTCGTTTTACGCACTAAAAACGAGGCGTAAAATCGAATTTTACGCATACTATGATAAAAAAGTAGATAAAATTGAGTCGAAATGAGTAGAGTCGAAGAGAAAAATGTGACCGGCGAGTTATCTTAGCGGGAAGCCTCGGGTAACACACATACGCATACGTCGAGCACGTGCGCGCGTTTATACAGGCGACATCGAATGAAATCGTACATAGTGGAGTGGGGTCGCGAAGGGGCGGTGCTCTCGCACGCAGGCGCGCTCGCGCCTTCCTAGCTACCTTCTCTCTCTCGCTCACCTGTGTGTATATATGCATATACGCACATATCTCACGCAGGAGAACTCTCTCTCTCTCTCTCTCTCTCTCTCTCTCTTGCGCTCTCACTCGTTCTCTCTCTCTCTCTCTCTCTCTCATACTCCTGCCGAGTCTCGGTTGCCGGCAAAGCTCACACTTACCTGACAAGATGTAAGAGCAGTCCTCTCAAAGTCGAAGGCGCCTCACAGTCCAAGACAAGACGCCGAACCGGCGAGTCGCGCAAGCTCGGTAATCAAAGCTCTCTGTCTCTTTCCCTCTCTCTCTCGCTCTCTCGCTCTCTTCTTCTTCTTCTTGTTCGTACTCGAGCGCCCACGTGTGTGTGAGTGTGCATTGATAATATAGTGTGCTACGTAAGTGATCATCGTATATACGATTAATGCGCGCGATAGGTGGACCCTTCGGAATTGTAAAGTGCCGCCGCGAGGTGATACTCGCGCCGGATTCCGGAGGGATGCCGCCGATTTCATCCGGTAAGCCGAGCCGGTGCCGCTCGACTCATCTCAGACGGCTTGATTAAGGTAAGCCGACGTTTCAATTTTAACTAGGACTACGTCGACGACCTTACCCTCTCTCCATTCAATGTGTACCATTTCATTTTTCCGTTCCATTACCTCCCTTTTCTTTTATTTTCCTTCACTTTTCTTTTTCCTATTTTCCCTGCAAATTACCGCGTGTTCGCGCAAAAGGTATTTCGTGTTCTCGTCATCCCCTTCATCAGTGTGCAACTCTCGCGTGTTTAATTCGAATGGCAGTTATCAATCAAAAGCTATATACGTTATGTCGACGATATATTTCACTTGTGTGCATAAGAAGATACCATTTTTTTGAACACGTGTCGCGCACGTAAAAGGAAACTTTGTTGCATCGATAACTCATCGTCGGTTATGCAATTTTTTATTTTTCTCTACAACCAGGTGTCGAAGCTATCGATGAAAAAATACGTCTATTATTTTAAAAATTTACTATACGCGGTTATCCTCTGCACGGTAGACGGTGCATCACAGCTGATGAAAAACGAATTGAAATCGATACGTGATGTGCACTTGACTATAATCGCGTATATAAACTAATAAATAGGTAACAAATACCTCGGGTCCTTTTAAACTGGGGATTATATAAACACTCAATTATTTGAAAATAGCTTTGGATAATTAAATTGGTTACTTAACATTGTACACGAACCCAATAAGCTTAAAGTATAAAACACCGTAAGACTTCAAAATAAAACGATCTCCGAATTTTTTATATTATAAAATTATTCGCAAATGCGATATAGCTGCGAAAATGATAATTTTTAGTAACGCAATTTAATGTTAAAAGTACTCTTTGCGCTCGTCAAGACCTTCTAAAAATTCAATGTTTTACACGTTAAAATAATAAAAAATACAATAAATATTGAAAATAAACATTATTCTTTGAATTGTGTTATAATTTATATAAATTAATGGAATTGTAATGTTTACCTAAATAGGTACAATCGTGTATATTTGAATAAACTGTAAATAACACGTGAACGTTCGTTAACGCACACTAGATTCGCGTATGCCAACCGTAAATCACTAAGTTTCAAAAAGGACATTCAAATTTCTATAGTGATACACTCGTAAAGAAACGACACGAGCATCTCCAAATCACGCCACACGTATGCATCGGTAGCAGTTTAATGTACATACCTATACGCGAAATTAAAATAAAAATTTCGTAGAAAAAACCGTATATATTCAGGAAAAACGAGTCCGAAACTTAAGAAACATCGTGTATAGTATCGCCGGTAAAGAAGAAGAAGAAGAAAAAAAGAAATAACGAAACGAGGGGGCTTTTTCGGAAACGTTTTCCCATGGTCCGAGCTCTTACACAGGCCTAATTATGACCATGGGACACTCGTTCCATTATGTGGGCATTGGGCATTCGCTACTTACCCTTTTATGCTAAGCGAGAACTCGCGCGCTTTAGTAAGAAAGAGATAGCGGACGCCAAGAGGGGGAGAGACCGAGGATGACCCAAAGGACGGGTGACCGACGAAGGTCCGTCTATGTCCGGCCGTGGACACTTGCCTGAGTGTTCATATATATGTGTATACACGTACGCACATCCCGAGCACAGACCCTCCAGTGGAACCGCGATTTTCTACCCTTTGACGGACCTCGCGATTCTTATAACGGGTGGCTTGAAATTCATCGCTCTACTAATTCTCGTTCGGTTCAAATCTTATTTTATTTATATATATACATGTTCATTTCCATTATATTTATTTAATTCATCGAGGATTGATATAGATAGTTTTCTACGTTTCACAATATTGTAGGATGTATATATAAAACGTGTCATTATTATATTTGCCAGTTAGTTAATTATGATTCGTAATTATGATTTGATTTTATTATAAGTAATCTTAAAACATATGTAAATAAAATATAATACGACAATGAAGACACATTTTTTATTTGTCACGCTGAAGAAAAAAATATACCTTCTCTCATCCTCGTCGTTTTCGTAAAAATATCTATACACGATACTAAATTAAAACTTTTTCTTAAATTTTTTTTTTGAGCATATACGCAATATATCGTACAGCGTTAAAGAAGTTTTGAAATATATATATAGAGAGATAAGAAACTGCATAAAAACCAGTAATATATAAACAAACGCGATAAACTTTCTTTCTTATACTTTACTAAAAATATAGTTATTAATAGTTACATAACATTAATCATCTTAATACATTAATGCACGAACGTAAATATCTTCGCTTACATTAATTTAATAAAATATGTAGCATAAAATACATAAATTAAAAATAATTGAATTTACTGCTGATAGAAGTAAACACTATTTTCATAATTAATTAGCTTTTAGGTATTTGTCCAATATGTGTGTCGTCACGTAATGTACCAAGGATTAATTAGATTTTTTTTTTCATTCGAACTTTTAATTTCATACGAATAAAATATATATATATAAAATACATATATATATATATAAAAGAAAAAGTTGCCAATTCTGTTACAACAGCAACATGGAAAATCGTAATGTACCTTTTTTTCTCTGTATACCCTCCAAGAATCAAACGAGTTTGACTCGATCTGTCAATCGTATTTACCTAATCATTTTTCACCGCGATTAATCATTTAGTAACTTAATATATCGACTGTATCATTTGATCCCGAATAATACGGTCCGGTTAACGTAATTATTTGTTTTGGTCGTGCAAATTATCGCGATGCGATAACTATTTTCGCCCGTGCAAAAAGTCAGTATATTATAAGTTTTAGAAATAAATTAATATTGATGAATTCCATTTTATTAACATAAAACGTCGTCGATCTGGTCAACACATTCGTAACAACCATCTATATGTACAACAAAAACTAAATAAAATTCAAAGCCATTTACGAGAGATAAACTAAAAATCGACGAGTAACATTTTTTAATTAGCTGACAATTATTGTGAATAATAATTATTTATTCGAAAAATAAATTTTAAATGTATGCAGCATACGTTAATTAAATGTATAAACAGTCTATTAAAAGCTCATCGTAAATAAGTAAATAGTGTTATCTGTATAAAGGATTTCCCTAGATACATATTAAATAATTTACTCCACTTGACGAACGATAATTTCAGATTAATTACTACGTTTAAGCCTAAAATTACGAAATTTTAGTCGAGTGTCGTCGATGTCTACGTTACACCAATTTTACGTACACTCGCATTAAACAACGTTTTAAAACACACAATTTTAAAGTCACGTTAAATCGAATAAGATAACGATTTTATGTCATATCATTTATTACTATTTAATATACGATAATAAACAAAAATGCTTAAACGATCAATTCGGTAAATATATAACTATATATTCTCCAAAAAATTGTGACTAAACCTTACTCTATTATACATGTAAATAATTTGACAATAAAATATAACGCGAAAGAAATAAACGATCGCAATTTATGTGTTAATTATTCGATACTATAAGTACCATAAATATTTATTTAAAAAATCTAAAAATATTTGTCCAAATGTTTAGAGCGAAAGAAAAAGAAAGAAAGAGAGAAAGAAAGAAAGAAAAAAGAGGAGAAGAGAAGCAAAGCATACGATCCGAGAGGCGACATAACTCAAAAGGAGAAGTCGTAAAAATGTTAATAGGCTTCCTTGGTTCCCAGACGCTTCGAAAAATCTTCCGCGGGGACATAGGTTGCAACAATTAGTTACCTCACGGCGCGAATTCCCGCGCGCACTTGATTTGGCTAATGACGCACCGGCTGAGAGGCCTCAATAGGCTATTTTCAAACCCGTCGAAAGCGCTCCCGCAGTGCATTGTCGTCAAAAGTGCATTGCCGTAACCCCTCCTTAATTGGATGGTAACGTTACCATGGCGCCCTCGGTTTTCGATATTACACTTATGCTGCATATATATACACGTACGCACAAATACAGTGGTACCCCGCGGCAAATTTTTTAATTTACGGTGTACGTTTGATAACAAAGTCAAATCCTTTGTTACCTACAAATGAGTTAATTTTTGGTTCACTCGCGTTTTCCCACCCTTATGGGTGTGTACGCTCGATCTTTCGGAGCATTATATATAGAATTAGTCGATATAGCGTATACGTAAATAACCTTAGATCCAACGTTCGTATCGTTTAATTGATATTTTGTTCGAAATATTCATATGCAAATGATGTGCCGATGACGTGCGCTCGCGCGCAAACCAAGAAAATTAGGTATTTCTGGGAATGACGCGCGTCACTCTTTATAACCGAGGAGAAAAATCTGCTAATGTATTATATACTCACTTGTTGCGGCTATAAAATGTAGGAATATTTTCAACTCATTATATCTTTTCATTTTTGTTTATTTCCACCTTTTATCATTTTTGATGTCTTCTATTATTCTTAATTTTTTCACAAAGGATCTTGTATACCTTCTTCTTATCGATAATTTCAATATAATACGTCGGACAATTGGAGGTACAACCGACAATTCAACATACCAACGTATACCCCATTTTTCTTTACATTAAAATCGAACACTCGAAGAAACAAGTTAAAACTACACTCCAAAACCTTCGAGTGAACGAATTTAACCGATTTAATTGCTTGCACACATCAACCTTGGTGCTTGCAAAACAATTTCGAATCGATTCGAATAACTAAAAATTTGACCAACGTGATTCGCTCAAAACGATTCGCAATCGTTTACGCAGAAACCGAGCGATTTTCAAAAAAAAAAAAGAATAGATGGGGGGAATCATCCATTGCCAGAGGTTGCAAAGGAGAATAATCAGCATGGCGAAAGTTCGCGAGGCGCGCGCGCGCGCGAGTTCGCTTATCGAAGATTGCTGTTATTAGCGCGCCTCGCTTTCCCAATGCGATATGCGAGATTTTTAGTCTTGAAACGCAAAATTCGTGTAATCTCTTACATTACGAGGGAGGAGGGTCAGTTCGATCATTTCTCGGTGAAATAAAATTTTATGGTTTATTGTAATTGGTGGCGTAACCCGGTAGATTCACGCGCGATGTATAGCTTCTCAACGAGAGTTGAAGGTTTTAACGACTTTGTTTATAGTGTGCGGATGGGTAGTTTCATTTTTAGTTTGCAATCCACCGTCTCTGTTCTGGCGTTCTGTTAAATTAATTTTGGTGCTTCGGTTGTCGATGTCTTAACGTGCTTGGCTGCATGCACAGTTTTTTTAGTACTCTCCTTTGTATAAGGTTTACATAATGTACAATGAATTTTACTTATCGTTGCTCTCCGTTAATCAAATATCAATTATAGAGAGTGTTTTGTAAGATTCGCATGTATATTATAGCACTCTCTAACTTACTTATTAATTACCTTTTTTATCTTTAATCAGTTCGATCTCTTGTTACGTGTATTCTCGATAATTTATATGTATGATAAAAAATGTATATTAACGGTGACTTGTCCTTTTGTCGCGTGATAATGCAAAAGACAATATCGACCGTACGGGCACCATTGGGTAGTTCACATTCGAATATTATACTCCATCGCAGTGTATCCGGGTTCAAATAATATTCAGATAATCTCATTTAACCGACAATAATCTATATAAATTTTCGGAGACACTTCCTCAGTACGCCTAACCCAATAAATATAAATATATCCTCTTTTTATATTATTTCTCTGTAAATCCGTCAAAACTTGTGTAAATTTTCTGAAAAATGAAAATTATTAACCTCCCCGTACAACCCCCTTAACGCGACAAAATTCTCCGATCCGCCAGCTCCTCGGGATTCATCGGAATTGATATCCTAACAACTTTCCCCCCACGGCGTCTCAAGTAAAAAGTGGCAACCAATCGCGAACGCATTTACAACCGATCGAGCAAAAGAGAAACAGGCGTATTACACGCATTCGCCATAACTAAAGTAGTAGGAGGTATATAGCTAGAGAGAGAGAGAGAGAGAGAGAGAGAGAGAGAGTGAGCGAGGGGCAGAAGGGAAGGAATAAGAGTTACCGAAGCGTAACGAAAGCTCGCGCGCCTCATACGTTTACGGAGGCAATATCGCCGGGTGTAATAATCGAGAAAAACGGACGGACGCAGGAGGACATTGGCCGGGGCTGATATCGAGGCGCCTCTCTCTATATACGACGAACCGGTCGATGGGCGGGGGCGACGCGGAAATCGCGTGACTATTATCGGGATGTTAATAAGGTAGCTACCGCGTGGGAGGGAAAAGCGGGACGTTCTAACTCATCGACATATGCCTATTTTATACATATATACAAATACACACACACAGGCGCGCGTATATATGTATACCACTTTTCCGAAAGGATGATGTATCGATATATATATTTCTATATAGTACTATCCCGCGAGTGAGAGGGGGTAGATATCAGAGCTGAACTGGTATGGTTAGATCTTTTAATTGAAATTGCGAGATGTCGCCATAAGCTTACGGGTTTTCTTATCGACTATGTGTGTGTATATATATATATATAGCTTTTGTAAATAAATGAGGAATGGGATAGTTGGACGCGGCAAGATTTCGTTTGTGTTTCATAGTGCAAAATTGTATTGAGTCTTATGAGATAGTCCTTCTTTTTCTTTGATGTACACATCCGATTAAATACTATTCATTAACGTATTTATGTCCACGTTGGTAATTTATCGGGTTTTAATTCAGTCTACTTTTATCAGGAGCACACGTAATTTCTTTCCAGTTCGTTTGAATTGGAAACGTAACGTTTCATTTTTCGTAAACTCAGTGGACAGATGATACTTAACAATTTACAGTTCGATACGTCATTGAGGGAAACGAAATAAGTATATTTTTTTTCAGATTCGTAAAATCATTAACGTTTGTAATGAAAAATTTTATACATATAATTCGGGATACTTGCTTAGTAAATCGATCAACGAGACGCTAATTATAATTATTTAATACAATTTCCGCATCGCATAGTCAGTTTCGTAATTGTCCATTATTTTAATAAATTGCGGAAATTATAGTCTTAAGATGTAAAAGAAAAAAAAAAGAAGGTTAGTCACAAACTTATAAATCGAGTTGTTTGATCATATACGGAATATACATATATACATACGAAATGAAGGTAATAAGCGTAGCAGCATTAGCTTTAAAGAGATCGTTAATAGGTGGAAAATTGAATCGGCATAATATAGATGAAGATATCTAGCGATTTCCTTCTTCCTCGATGATGAAATTTCTCGGCGCAATATAACCAAAAGAGAAAACAAAAATAAACCTATAGCGTAAACGGAGAACCATTCGTATAAATATTGAATAAATCCGGTATTATAAATTCGGTACTTTAACGACTACACCGTATACGTTTTATAATTGATGAAAAAAATATGGCCGAGGGAATGCGAAAGAAGGAATCGGAAAGGCTTGAGAAATGAATAAATCAGGAAAGTAAAAGACGCATGAACAAAAAAAAAGGGAAGACTGCTAGACGTAAAAATTGAGGGAAAGGTAGAAAAAGCGCGGCAGACGACGTACAAAAAAGAGGAGGATAATCAACGACAGACGAATTGAGTTAGCGAGTATATAAACGGCGAGACGGGATAGGGTGAAAAACGGCAGAATGGAAAAGAGTCGCGCGATAAATTGTAAAGGCCGTACCGTTATAAAAGCTCGCGCGAGAACTCGGTCTTTTCGCCTCTGGCAGAAATTGATATTTTCCCTCGAGAAAGAAATCGAGACGCACCGAGGAGTTGGGAAAAAAAAGGAAAGAAATATAACGGAGGAATAGAACTTACGAGGCTCTAACGAGAAATGATTTGTCGATGAGCAAAAGTAGAAAAAAGAAGCTGCCGCGCGATAGACGCGCAATCGACTGCTCGGTCGCGGAGTCAGAATAGTAACGTGGTATCTTCTTTTTCAAATCGTTCGGTCGTAATAGCTCGTGCGTTCAATGAATTCACTTAGCGTATGGAGATGTAAGCAAATAGATTTTGAAGTAGATGAAATTGTTGATTGTCAATAGATATATAAATTCTACTTAATTAATATTTTACGATATTTTATATGTATATATATAAATTCATAGGTATAAAAATATTTTTTTTTATGTCAAGTTGTCTCGTGTGGTTTTTATAAGATTAGCATTGCGTATCAGCCATTTCGATAATCGTTAATCCACATTTTATTTCTCGCTGTAAATATGAAAATTCGATTACTTCACTAAGCTGAATAATCTAAGAAAGTTTAATAATTTAATTCAACTCGATTAAACATAGTTCGCATCAGTAGAAAGTGTAGCACGATTATATTAATAATATATATATATATAGATGTATTTTTTCTCTCGTATACGCAGTATTCAACTGTACACGTAACCGAAATATATACAACTGTATTACCGTTATCTAAAGGATACAATTTTTGTATACTAAATAGCAAATGTCACCCGCATAAATTTTTCGATTATTTTCACCGAAACATAGTATGTGTAACACACATATACCGATAAGTCGGCAAGATAGCAAATCTCGATTTGAATTATAATATTATAAGATTATTATAAAATCTCTGTATCGCGTGTAATTAACCATGTGTCCGATAAAGTTGATTGAGTTAATAATAATAAAAAAACGAACGTCGAACCGAAATAAACGAAATAATTTCACGAATTTATGTAAATGTTTTAGTATCACGAAGGAGAAATTATAAACGAAAAATAAAAGGTGACTACTTGTATATAGGAAACAAGTTACGCCAGGTCGAAAAATAAATGTCAAACGTTTTAACCAAGCTGAAATGTATCGTTTAAAGTAATAACATATTATATTTTTTTTTTCTTTAAACTATATATATGGGTACGTTGAGAGATAACAAAAAGACTATACTTGCATATGTACCAAGAAAATAATAGGCTATAGTTAACTACTTCGATTATTACTATCACATTGTTGCGTCAACATAAAAATTTTCCACGCGTCTTTCATCATTGATATACACACACACACACACACACACACACACACACGCAGACACATGTATGTATAGACGCATAGAGAGACATTCACATGTATTGGTATGCACCCTTCGAGACTAAACAAATTTTTTGCGGTCCTTTCGATCAGCTGTCCTATTGCAATTTCGAATGAGGTTTGTAACTGGTTTTCGATTCCCCGTCGCCACCTCGAGATAACATTCAGCTACCTGCGATTCCGATGCATATTTCTCTTCTGTATATATGAGGAGGTCGGCTCTTTTAGTTACCTTGAGAGATCTTCCATTCCGTAGTTACACGTGTACGCGTTAACTGTTTTCTTGTTAAATGCACATATGAAAATTATCATTTCCATCTCTCTGCAATATTTATGGATAACGCGCGCGCTATTTTCTATATACATGTTAAAGAAATTATATATATGTGCACTTTTTCTTTTAATTTTTATTTTACAAAAGATATTTATAAATTAATCTTTTTACCGCCACGCTAACAAGGCTTTATTGCCATGAGGGAGATCATTATCACGACGGTGTAAAAATTATACGATTATGACATATAATTACGGAGCCAATTTAGATCTGGTAAAATTATATTTGTATACAGTACTGCTGAAAGATTATATTTTCTTTTAATGTTACAAGATATTGTTATTCAATTTTTCTATAAATTTATTTTTACATAAATCGATTAAATAAGAAAACTATATTAGCTGAGGGGTTTCGTATTAAAAAGAATAATTGGTATTATGTTTATAATATTCTCGCATCTTTAAAATTAATTACAATATTTCAGTAGTAAGTTTTCGCTAACTGGCTAAAAAATAAAATATTAAGTTGTATATTTATACATTCTTATAAATTGTTTATTCTTATTCTTTATAGAATTGAACAATGATTTCCATCTCACGAGTACAATATAATATTTTTATATATTTTAATATTACTAATTAATCATCAAATATATTAAAACATTCAAAAACTGTAAATCTTAATTGATAAAACTAATAGCGATCCAGTGTATACGCAATATAAATAAAAAATTTGTAAAAAGAAAAACGTTGTATCCATCGCGGATATGTCCAATAACAATTAATTCAAGTTATTAAACGGAATGGAAGTCATCGAGATAATGACACGAGGGTATAGAAAAAAAAAGGAAAATTGGTCGATACACTTGTGTACAACATGCGCGATTTCTCAACGTTTTCGTGGCGACTTTGTAATCAAGCCTCACTCTGCACGCTTCGACGAACAAACGCAGGGAGGGAAAATTTAATTCGAACTAGTCGATTGATTATATATTTCTCGCCGGTTTTATCGACAAGCGTAAATCGCTCTCAATAATGATAAATTAGGAAATAGACGCGAGTCGTGCAGAAAATTTCATATGTATACCATTTTACTTTTAAATACGTATGTGTACATATACTTTTGTTAAATACTATTCGTTGCGACACATGATTCGAAAAAAAGAGAATGAGTTGACTTGTCATTTTTTTTAAACGAAAAATTGCGCTTGCGTTGGGACAACAATAGATAAAGCGTATATCCACGATAAGGCAAGCGTAATTGTTTCACACGATAAAGAGAAGTAATGTACTGAAATTAAGTTAAGTATCGTTAGGTTTTTCGATAATAGTTTCTTGTTGTATGCGGTCGACTCTTTCTTAAAATAAACATTTTAGTCGTATTTTACGTAGCTAGGAGTTAAATGAAATAACTGTATAATATGTTCAATTTTTATAAATATATATAAGTATAATATGTTATTAATTTTTTTGACTTTAATTTGACTTACTACAATTTTACAAAGTTTCGTAATTTAATTCGTGTACGCTCTTCCTTTCACCATAAGGGCGAGTGTATAGAATATACCTCTCCAACAAGAGAACAATCCATTAAAATCAAAAAACGTTTTTACAATCCATGTCGCAACTTTATCCACGGGCAGTCCTAACTGTCATCGGCGAACATTTAACAATCAAATCCTCAAGCTCAGAAATACATAAATAAATCATATAACCACTCGATAAAAAAAAATACTCAATTGATAAATCGATCGCCTAATAATCGCCAAATAAAATCAGAAATTGTATAAAAAAAAACTTTCAATGACAACCGCTCGGAGATTAATATATTGAGGTATATGATTCTCTTTTTTTTATTTCGTATATATATATGAGAAAGAGAAAATACTTACCGGGCGCGTGGCACACGCTAACCGCCGGATTATAAGACGCCCACACACGGAGGCGTGTTAAGGGGATCGGCCGCATTGTACTCAGAAGCGAAGGAAACTTACGGCTCCTATAATGGGTATGGAAGTGCCGAGGCAGGTTCCATTCATCCTTCGTATATGCAATTTTCCGTTTCGCGCCGGATGCGCCTTACTTACCCTTAGGCACCGTGCGTGTCGATAAGAGCGTCGGGGAATTTCGCGGTCACTTTTTTACGCGTTTGCTTCCAAATTACCGTGCTTGAAATTTTATTGAGAAGAAATATTTTTAGCGCAATTTTTTTTAAACGGTATTTCGATTGCAATTTTAATGTCCGTAAGTTATGTTCAACGTTTTTCGAAAGTCCGGTATAAGGGCATGTATATATAGACGTATGGAATATGAACAATTACAATTATCCTAAAATGTATATATGCAAAGATACACGATTTTATTAAAAAATAATCTTGAAAATGCTACGTCAAGTGTTGTTTATATATAGTTTTTTTCCTTCCTGTGTACAACGTGAATTTTCTAAGTATATATATAAAAATTCGTTATTATGAAACGTTTATTTATTCCAATGATGCGTGTGATTGACCTATACGCGTTTTAGTTAAAAAAAAAAATTCCTTTCCCAATGTACTCGATAAATAGCTACTTATCCGAAGAAAAATTAATTTCGGATAGGAGAAAAACCTTGACTCGAATATCGATTAAGGAAATGGTTGTATCTAATGTGATATTTATTCGGCTAATTTACAATTATAATTCCTCGCAGCAAGTGTCTTTTCTCATTCGAATGATTCATCCTGGAGATGTATCGTATTAATGAATTATCCGTTGAAAGCAAAAAAAGACGATTTTTATTACAGAGATTCGATACTTCTTTTTCACTTATTCTTATCATCTTGGTATATCCATCAAACAGTCGAGGAAAAATGTCGAATCGTTTAAATATTCATCAAGCGTCTCGCACATAGACAACTCCTCGGTCCTTATCGTCGAACATCTCCGAAACATGCGCAAAAATGATCATGTCCAAGGATACTGTCATCCAAGTCGTTTATTACGATCAAATTTGTGTATATACGCAGAGAGACATCACGCGTACAAAAACATATATATATATATATATATATATATATATATATATATATATATATATATATATATAAGGTATCGCAGGCGTATACGAAGACGAAATGTTAATATAAAATCCGTACGCTTATCGAGAATTATAAGCGTTTGAAAATAGAGTCGTCGCGGTAGTAGACGACTCGATTCGAAATTCAAAACGTCCCTTATCTGGAGCAAGAGACACGACGTCCATGTACCGGCGAATAAACTTCCCCTTATCGATAAGAGTATATACCGTTTGTGTCTTCGTATGTAGGGTTGAAGGTAGAAGAAGATAAAAATAAAAAAGAGGAAGCGGAGGAGGTGAGCTAGCGTGTAAATGAGAGAGATTGACCGACTTGGTTTTGTACCTCGAGAAAACGGTTCGTGCTTTCGATATTTATGGCCGGTAGGGTTTGTAGGCGTTATCGTGACCGCAACACAGTATTGATTGTACCTACTCTTCTTTAATTGATTTCGATATTCTTACTGCGTATATACGTCTACTGCTTATATTTAACCGATTAATTTATTGTTATACTCACATACATATACATATACATATATATATACACTTTTTTATTCAACATTTATTTTATCTCAATTTTAGTTATAGATTATGATAATAACTTTTTTACACGATCTCTTTTTAACATCCGATGTAAAAGTTGTCAAAGTTGCAAATGTGGTAAAAACAATTTTAATTTATGCAACTGTATAAACTCATATAGTTTTTACCAAGTTTCTCGGTGAATGATACATTATGTAACATTTATCGATAGCTCACTGATTAACTTTAATCAATATTTCGCTTCTTTTTCTATTCGAGTCACAAGATTTATCAATTATCAAACAAAATTATTATTATATTATATATTAAACTTTCGATTTTCGAAAATTAATAATTACACCGTAACAGTATACATATATAAGCAGTATATATACTTGTTTTCATCTAGTTTTTGGAGTTTTTGAAAAAATGAAAGTTGTAAATTATAATTTGTTTTAATAGATTTTATTGTATATAAAAAGCATTGATTTACATTTTTATATCAATATTGGACAAGTAGCACGTAATAATTTTCTTGTACTAATATAAATACATCAAGAATCTAAATATGACAGATTGAATTCGAGCGAGAATTAATTTTTAATTCAATAAACGCCATTATACATACACCTACACATTTTGACATAAGCACGAATTATTCAAGCATTTTTCTATTTGACGTATATATATATAACATTCGTGTTTATGTCAAAATGTATAAAAGTGTATAATGGCGTTTATTGAATTAAAAATTACTTTTCACTCCATATATATCCAATATATATATAAAACGACAATAAGATCTTCATCCTTTTCTTCGTGCTCAATGTAAAATAATGTAAATTGTAAATTTGATATGGTATTCATGGATACACGAAAACTCGGCGTGTATTTCATAATAAAGTAATCAATAAACGGAATTTATTGGTCGACGGGTATAATGACAACCCCGCTAGCCCGTTTAATCCAGTTCTCTTTTACATAATGTACTACGCGAACAAGTTCGGAAACTTACCTCGCGACTTAGGACCGAAATTATCGGTATACTAAATTTTCGTACGTCGCTACTGTATACGAAGCGAGTAACAAAATAAAATGTCACGCATCGAAGATCATCTAATATAAAACGAGGCGGATAGTTTTTTTTCACTCAACCTCCTTGCTTACACTTGGATTCTTTACTTCCGGGGGACCGTTAATGAGCCGGTTCATTGAATTATGTGTGTATAACGAATCACGATCGATTTCCGAACGATGTTTTGTCGCGCGCGCTGTATACGTTTCTTTAATGAAGCCGTGCGACCGCACTCGTTCAATCTTTAATAAAGCGAGCGAGCGAGTTTTCGTATTTCTTTCTTTTTCTTTCTTTTTTTTCCCTCTTTATCTCGTCGTTTGATACGCAATTTTTTTTCTGCGTTTCTCCTCGGCGACTTCTTTTTTCATTAACTTACGTGAAATTCAGGCGTGTCATTAATGGCTCTTGATGTACAGATAATGTTATTTTTTTTTGTCCCCCGATACTCTCTCCCAGAATGCATTTAATCAATTATTTTCTCAAGTAAAAAGCTTGTTAGCACTCGTAGAAGCAAAAACTTTACGTGTGCGTGTGGGTTTGAATTTTAAAAAAAAATCATGATTTACTTAACGTAATTGTGAGAAAGTTTATTTTTTTAATTGAAACGAGAAATGGTTACATTTCGAGTACGAATGCGCGTTTGTTACTTATAAAATTCGATTTTTTCCGGTTGCTTCGTTAGCGCGCAGTATCAGATTTGAACCTCTGATCCTTTAAAACAGAATCTTTGCCAAGCGAATAATATAATTGCAGATGTAAATATTCTGTAACTGATGTATATAGGAATTCTGGATTCTCAAAATATAATATTGCTTAAAATAATGTTACAGTACAGTGTTCCCTTAAAATTTACATATGATTACAATCCCGCGCGTTCCGCAACTGACTAACAGTAATCACGCGGATACTAGATCAAAGCTTAAAAGTCCCGCAAAGTGGGTCAAAGGCCTCCTTGTCGTAATTAATTTATTAAATCTAATAAATTCTATCCTCCCCTCTATATACATATACCTTTCTCTGTCTCTCTCGCTCTCCCTCTCCTCCTACGCTTGAAAAAATAAAAGGATAAGAGAGTCTGCGGAGAAGATCGAGAAAGATCTTCTTGGGATCTCGACACGTCTGGAATCAGTCCGGTAATTAGAGGGCCGACAAGTACACGTTCGAGCCTCTCTTTTCTCGATCGAATCGACGCGTAGGCCGAGCGCGGATTAATTTGCTAATTAGGCCCGATGTATGGCTAATTATTCCGCGGACTGCGAATAAATTTTACAGACGCACACGTAGGTGAAAGCAGAATTTTTGAATCCGCGCGTCGAAATCCTTTTGATCTTTGATTTTTGACGCCTTTTTTGACTTGCGTGTCTCGACTTCGCTTTTTTTCTTTCGTGCCTACCCCCCCCCCCCCCCCCCCCCCTCGCTCCTCTTCGCGCCGGTACAAATATGCCGAGAGAAGTGAAGGAATGTTTGAGTTCCCTCATGTGAAATTATCCTGCGGCTTATGCCGAGTTCGACTTTTAATTATATAAATGCTTTTATGTATTTTTGCTTTATATTAAAATCAGCATCGAAAGTAATAGTTACCAATGAATTTAGCAGTTGTTAATTAGCATTCTTATACTCAAACGAGGTTATCAAAACGTACAATTTTAAAACTATAAGAGAGAAAACTAGTAACGAGTGATAATGGAATTATAAATAGCGATCGCTTTTTGAAAATATAATTATTATCGTGGTATAGTTGCCCGGTTTTTGAGAGTAAAATTTATTTCGTAATAATTAATTAACCCTGAAAATTATACGTATCTCGGTTAACTAGTGAGCGTTTGATGATTTTAACTGGTAAATTACGTAGATGCATCGATAAATTTAAGACTTTCAAAAAAGTAACTACGTATATTTTATATATTACGCTGCGTTTTATGCAATTATATCATTTTAATTTCTTTTTAGCGAAGGTAAAAAAAAAGTTTATAAGAGTTAAGTTGCGCATTTACATTAAGTATTAGCACACATATCTCTCGTGATTTCAAATATATTTTTTGGAATAATTATTTAAACATATCGAAGGAAAAAAAGATATTAAAAATTTCCTCTTAAATAACAGTGTAAAATGTTATTTTTTTTTATTTTCCGCACGAGAGCGTTAAATTATGTAAACAGTGTATTAAGTGTACGAACGTGTACGGTTTACTTTGTTATTACTATAACTTTCACTTGAAATTTACTTTTTATATTTCGTATTTCTTTTTTATAGATTATTGCACAATCGAAAATAGCACGAATTTGTATATCGCACTGATGTACATACTTACATCGCGTATTATCATTTCGTAAATTGACGAATATTTCGGCTAATTAAAAAATTAATAGGATAATTAACTCAGAAAGTTGTAATCAAAATGCTCAATTAAAAAAAAAGAACAGCGAAAAAGCGAGTGACTGACGTATATACGCGGAAAAAAAAGAAAGGAACACAAGGAACACGAGCCAAATGTAACAAAACCATGAACGCAACAATTAAATCGGCAAGGATCGGTATATATAAATGCACCCGAAAAGAGAACCTTTCCTCTCGAATAATAAATTAGTCAAGATCCCAGCATCACCTTTCGAATGTACCCCATAACATAGAGTCTGCACGTATACATTGTATATATACATGCGTATACCTAGAACGCACTTTCGCTCGACTCGAGAGACAATAGGTCCATACTTTTTGTTTATTGTACCTACATATATATATATATGGTATAGTAGGGAGGTGTGAAAAAGGATAATAATATAGAGTTACTCTCGCGCCGTAGGTGCCGAGAGCATTTTCGCCGTCTTCTATTATTAAAACGAGGCACCTAGGATAGATCTAGGTATATATCCTCATTTGGACCCCTTCGTCGGTGTGTCTGTGTATCTCTGTACCCGACCCCTGCGCGGATGTGTGTGTGTGTGTGTGTGTGTGTGTGCACGCGAGAGAAAAGTTCGGGGGCTGCTGCTCACGCATAATGCACATTCACAGAGGGTGTAAGTCGAGACGCGCGCTGCCACGATGCACATCGCGGGCTCGTACAATGAGCGCGTCAGAGTACGCGCGAGCGAATCTCTATCCTATTATATTCACCGAGAACAGTCACAACACACTATATACCGAATCCTCGCTCTATCCGTTGTTTCTCGACACTTTTTTTTATTCCACGTGTGTGGTTAATTGTTACTTCTGTTAACAAGTGTTGACGGCATACTTCTTTTCCTTTTCTCGCGCTTTACATATCAATATTTCTCTTTATTTTACGGTGTAAAATGAATATGGTCTGCTATTTATTTAAATATTATTCCAACAGTTTACCTTACATCGCCTTAAAGATTATATAAAATTCAATGTTAAATTTTTCATTTTTTCAATTCATTTTTATCCTTGCTATTTATTTTTGCCGTATTAATTTAATTGTTAATCTTTAAGGGGAAGAGCGTAGGTTAAAATTGAAAAAGAACTATTCAATATTAACAACTAATAGTTTCTTTCATAATAATTGTGAACTTATTTTAAATTTTAAACAAATTTTATTGCTATAATCATTTTTATTTTTAATTTTTTAGCTAATTTATTTGCAACATAACTATTTTAATTAATCACGAGACTTTTTCAATCTTACCTATACCATTGTTAAATGTCAAGATATTATATATACACACTACTACGTTTAAAAATATACTCGATATAACAAAAGGATAATACATGATTTTAATTCTATATATATATACAACGCAGCTAAACGAATTAATTGGTATACCGATCATACGAAGGCAAATGCGCATGAACGTATATATCCATTTAAAATATCTGCAAATAGTAATTTTTCCTTTTTGTATTATTGTTGCATAGAAAGTGATTATCAAAATTATTTGACCCCCTGCCTTTGATTTATAGAAGGAAATTGTATTGTATTGTACATAACTTATCTCTTGACTATCTGCGCGGGAGGACTAATAGCATTTAATAACCATTTAATGACAAAGCAAGAGAATAGTTATGCTGACCGGTGCTTATTGCGATAAACATTCTAATTTTCTTCTACAAAATTATCTGACAATAAGTAATGAAAATAATATATCATTATATCAGACGATAAAAAAAAATATTCTTTATTGTAAAACGTTTCTTGACGCTTCTTTTTTTTAAATATAAACAACAAAGGTACACTTATATTAAGACTTTTTATGCATCGGTATATTAATTTTACGAATACATTAATGAAGAGTGCAATAATTTTGTGGTAGATTTATAAATACCTTTGCAGACAAATGCCTTATACACTTTTCAATATTAAATTAGTATCGAGTTGAAGAATGAAAAATCTTATATATTTATAATATTACCTGACCCACTGAATTTGTTATTAATTGCTCGTTGATTTATACAATATTTAATTTTAAAAGAACATACGTGCAGCGATTCTGCAATCATTCACACAACCTAACGGTAGTGTAAGATTTTCAAGTATTAAACGGAACCTTGTTACACCTATGGAAATGCGCGTATAGTTGCAATTCGTTAAAATAAAAAAAAACTCCACAAAACTCCTCCATCTTTCAAAATCTCGACAAAGTCCACGACGATTTACCGTATCGCGTGTCCTTTCGTAGGTGGATTATAAAATATGAAAAATTCCTTAGTAATCTTTATCGATGGGACAAACACGTGTTCGCGGGTATTACACGGCGACGCGTCCATACGGATGATCTATGCGGTTCTCTTCCCACTTTGGAATTTTCCGCGAAGTGCGAGACGATTAATTATCACGGAAAGAAAGATGGAACAAGGAAATGCGCGGACGTATCGATGCAATTTTTCTTTTTCTTTTCTCGTCTTTAATTTTATATACAGACCCACACATCACACAGACACACACAACGTCGCGGCGCGTTTCACGCGAGAAATGTATATTTGTAAAACGCAGGATATCCACGCAGGGTAACAAAAAGAGTTTGACAGTTTAGACTAATCGTTATTGCTCCTAATAACTATAACACTTGATGATAAAGAAAAAAAAACTTGTCGTATTAAATAAGAATTTGCGGTGATTTTAGCGCAAATTAAAAGGGGGGAGGGGGGCTCTAATTGCTGTCGTAGAAAATATATACGCTATATAAGATCGACGAGAATCGAAGTATACTTCCATAGATGTGAAAAATGTGGTATTTAACTTCTCGTACCGCTAATTCGATAAATGTCGAGACAACTGCATTCGAATATTTTCTCACAATTGTAGATAGATGGTTACTTTAGATCTCGTTGTTTTATTTTTACTTAGAAATACAAAGTAAATATAATAGGTATATACTTTTGTAAATACGTACTCGAAAATATAAAAATACGTACAATATTATTTCGACATTTTATTATTTATATGGTATTTTCGATTGAAAAATCTAAATTTCCGATATGCACATTAGATTTCAAAACCAACGTCAAGACAGAAAATTAAAATTTCATTTTGGTATAATTAAATGCGCTTTATTTCCTTAAACTGATATCAAGAAGCTAATTATAATAAATTTTAATATTTTTGATAAGAGAAAGCAAATTTAAACTGCCGTATCATTAATAAGATCGAAAATTGCATTTCGTTCGAATAAACTTGTTGATACAATCTTAAAAGTTATATTAATTTCATCGTGTATAACATTCAAATTGTGAATTCAAAAGCCGGACATAAAACGTATAAAATTTAATATTGTCCATCGATATACGATTATACATTAAAAAAAAGATGTCCTTCGATCAATTACATATATACAAATATGTATATACAATACTAAAAAAATGAAGCTTCTTTCGGTAGCACGTCACCGATAATCGTCAACTCCGATTAAAAACAGCTCTTATTACTCTAAACTCATGGAGCAATAAAAAAAATGGTCAATTATCATCCGTTGGAATTGCGCAAAGAGGGGTAAGGAAAAAGCTTGGCTCCGAAGAAAAATGATGTCGAGACGCGAAATAAGGAGCGCAGATAGGCCGTTAAGCGCGCGGATGTAGGTAGCGGTTTCGCGCGCTATCGCGTTACATTCCGATAGACGTCGCTTAATTGTGTGCCCCCGATGAGAAAAAAAAGGAAAGAAAAGAAAAAACGAACAAGACACGTATAGGTACGAAGGTAGAGAAAATACCGTGTAGGAAGCGCTATCGCAGACCCATAGACCGTGCGAGTACGCGGTGGGACGATAAGCCGCGGCATCGAATTCACCGGTTCCTCTTCTTGTTCTTTCATTTCCTTTAGTTTGTAAGCTTCTTTTTTACACTGGTACGTAATCGTCGTAAATTTTACGTAGGAATTGTTGGTTGTTACTTCGGATTGTTTGATAGATTGGGAGCAAAAAATTTTCCTCAATTCATCCGTGATGGGTAAACAATTATCTATATGTGCGTATAATACACTTGCTCGTATATGTCATTTACTGCATTTCTACAAAAAAATTGAGTTAATCGTTATTTTGTATTAAGAACCGATTTTGATAAATATTCGTAACTAAATAAAATTTAATTTAATTATACGAAAATATACGAAAATTCTATAAACTTAGGAGATTATTATGAAAAATGTATAAATAATAATAATATATTCCTAGTAGGTAAATTACAATAATAAATTGAAGATTTAATTTAATATGTACTGCTATCCATATGCTTTAAAATCAATTATGGTAATATTCTAAAATTTAAAAAAAAAAGCGACACATATCAAATAGGCATTGTTGTAAAACCTATATATATATACATACAGATATAGAATGAATATTAAAAGTCTCTCGTATACGTGAAAAGGTAAGTAATCGTGTGTATATCAAAAAACGAAAAGCTACACACCAGAAGAGTATCAAAAGGAATAAGCACTTATAGGAATGAAAAATATTAACCTGTCAAGGAGTAACCAAGTCAGCTTAACCATCAAGCGCGACAAAAGCCTCGTATTATCAAGTTAAAGTGTCTCGAAAGAAGTCGCCTAAAAGGTATATATAACCGTGCAGTATAAGCGCACAATCGATTCCGTGGTAAAAGAGACAACTCAATCGGGTAGCGAATCAAGCGATAAGTTCGCATTTGGGCTGCCGCCGCCGGCTCGGTGGTGTGCACGTGCCCCGCACCCGTCTATGTATATACATACATACCCACACCCATACAGCCGTATATACTGTACGAGCATATATACATATCCTTGACGGGGAAAAAGCGGCAAGGTCGCGCATACTTAGATTGCCGATGCCGATACACATATATACCCTGATGTATATTATTCCCCTCCCTTTCCCTTCGGGGCATATATGCACGGGAGTTGTTGAATCGCGACGGCCTCCCTCTCTCTCTCTCTCTCTCTCTCTCTCTCTCGTGGTTTCGAATCACGCGACGGAAGGTACATAACGCGCGCTGTTATTTTCGATTATTTTGTGAGAAAATGAGGTATATATTTAAACCGACGTTTCTTCTTCTATAATTAAAATATTTTTTTTTGCGAATAGCTCGATACAATTACTCTTTTTTTTTGCCTTAAAAATTATATTTAGATTATCCGAGACAGTTGACGAATATAAGTGCTTAAATTATGTTTCTTATGAAAAATATTTTCATTTTTTTTAGTCAATAAATTGTCTATATACGCGTGATACAAGTATAGAATACCGTTCCACAAATGAAATTACGCAATATTTCAATGGTATAATAATTAGAAAATGTATACTATCTCTTACAACAACATAATGCTAGGAGTTCAACGTTTTGCAGAATTAACTTTGCAATATTATGCATAAAGTTATACGTATTGTAAATTAGATTAAAAAAACTGTTTCTTTTTACAAGATTTCATTTTATAATTAAACTAATTCACTTCTCGGTTAACAAGAAAAAAAAAACTGTTCACAATGACGTAACAAAATCTTTGCATTCAAATATTTTTAAAATAAAAAGATTCGCTGATCTAAATATCATTTACTAATGTGCGCTTACGCGTACAAAAACACGATCGTAAAAAATAAACTCCGTAATACGGAAACAACGATGAATGTAGATTCGCGAGTCGAACGCCATTGAAAAATGTTTATTTGGAAAAAAAAAATTCTATAATATATATATATATATATATACGTATACGTATGTATCACGGATTATAAATCCATAATAATTTATGTATATCTCTGAGAAATCAATGAAAATAACGAATATCTAATCACATTTTCATAACTCACCCATTACGTAACAATAATTTTATTATCTGTCTGAAAATTAATTTTCGCGCGCGTGCGCTTCGTGCATCACGCTCATAAATAATTTATGAGCCGCGGCTCTAACGACTTTAATAAACTGCCTCCTAGGAAATAAAATGCGCGAGCGCACAGATTTTGATAGGAAAAATCATTATACGCCTGTACCCACACACACACACACACGCGCATATATATATGTACATGCACGGGCATGTGTTATATAGCCAAGCGATTCCGCAATATCGGACAAAACCGCTTATGTAAACAGACGAAGCGTGAGACGCTCGGTAAAACAAATATATACTTGGACGGGTGTAAAAGGGGAGGCTTAAAGAAAAAGAAGAAGATGGAAGAAGGAGAATATGAAGAAAAAAAAAGTAGAAAAAAAAACTGTATGTATGTATATGTATATATGTATAGGACGAATGAAAAAGGGTCGACAAGGCCCTCGATCCATCAAAGTCAGTCAAGATATACCCCCCTTTTCGTATATTCCCTCATCTCTTGCTCGCTCGCCCTTTTGCCCCGATTTTATTTTTACAAGCGTGTCCGATGTCTTCGAGGAATACATTACGAGAAAGAGAGGCAGCGCAGATACCAAGTTTGCACGGTAGCTATATACGTGTGCTTTGAAATTTTGACGTTTGTAATTATGACGTGATCTCGTACGTACACACACGCGCGCGTATACACGTACAGAGAGAGAGAGGGAATTGCATTTCTTGTTTTCCATTGCCCGGAGGATTATAAATCATAATTCATTGCACACGAAAATTGTATCGATGGGGAGTAAGACTGTATAAATCAAAGTATTTGCGGTTTTACATCGGGGTTTGACAGTAGTTACAAAGCAGTTTATGTGTTTGCTATATAACAAGTTATATTGTTTCGCGCGATTCGGCTGATGAAATAACTTGCCCGTACTAGACGCAGTCCAAGGGTTTTAGTTGGTAAATTGTAGTTATTTTTAGAAAGCTATTAACACTGACATTGTTCAATATTATTCTCTATTATATATATATATATATATATATATATATATATATATACGTTGCACGCAAATAATACACGCGAAAATAATAAGGTACCTTTTTTTCTTTATCGCCGACTTTTGGATAAACCATGTGTTGGTATATGTTAAATAGAGTTGCTTACATAAATTGATCGGTTTCTATAACAAATTATAGATCATGCAACTTGTTTTTATGGACAAAAATTTCTTCTTTTATTATTAAGTATATATTGACTCGATATGTTGGTAAATCTATATACGCAAAGTCAAAACGCTATATGGAATTGTTGAACTATAATCAATACATGTACACGGTAAAGAGGTTATACAATAAAAATTATAATGTTGTTTAGTAATGGTGAGATAAATATGAGAAATGATAAAAATTACTATTTTTTTATAAGAACAATTTACTACATATATATATATTAATATTTACTATATATGTCTCGTAAATTGTTCCTATATAACAAAATAGTAATTTTTATTATTTACCAACATTGTAATTTTTACTAAAAAATTTTTCTCCATGGTTATAATAAAATAGTTTACAAAAATATATTTATAAAAATGAATCGTTATATATTTATAAACGATGACAAATTGTACCCCGTACGTATAACGTAAAACTAAACAACTAAATAATTTGTACCTGTATACCTCAAAATAATGTTTTAATAATCTCGTGTCCGACGACGAGTGCAAAAGGAAAAAAAAAATATAGATCACGAGATGTGCCCATCTAATTTTCTTCGCGTCCCTTGAAAAAGGGAAGAATAACTCGAAAATAAAGAATGTCGTACTCCCAATCATTAGTCTAATAACATCGTAAATAAATGAAACTTCATAGGATCTGGATCGTTAAACGGTGAGATTTAAACAAATAATAATTATCTGTAACCAAAATCATTACCATCTCCCATCCAGCCCGTAAATTACCAACAATTTCCGGTGATTCGTTGCGTCGCGACAATTTTTCTACCGCCATAAAACATAATCACGCTCGCGGTGCTCCTCTTTGCATACTTTACGAGTCTCGTCGCGCTCGGCCGCTTCAATCCCGAAAGACAAAAAATAAACAGAAAAGTGGGTACGTACACACAGACACACACACACGCGCGCGCGCGCGCGCGTACATGGGTGTATATAGAGCCAAGTGGTCTATTAATTACGTCGAGTAGGGAAAGGGAGGTGGAGGGAGAGGCTCGAGCTTACCACCTCGTTCCTTTATTTATTCGTTTATTATTCATTAATCAATCAATAATCCAAGCCAGGAGTCATTGCCATGGAATACCGTGGCGATAATGCAAATACGGTACGATAAGGGGAGATGAGGCTCTCTTTGCGCTTGAGCTTTAATAGACTCGCCCCCGACAAATTGCAAGAGCGCACGCACCTTGTATTATGCAAACGAAAAGTGTATCTCGCCGGTGAAGTTAACGCTAATTACTCCCCGTGGGCTTCTCTTTTTATCATTCTCTTCCTTCTCCTTTTATTTACTCTTTTCTTCTTATTATTAGTTTCATTTTTCATTTTTCATTTTTCATTTTTCATTTTTCATTTATTATTATTATTATTATTTTTGTACACGCGCGTATAGGTATACGATCGATCAACGTTTACGAGCGCGTCGCGGTTCGATTAACAGTGCGGCTCTCCTCCGTAACAAAAAATCCGAAACACCGCTAAAGTTTCGCGCGCCGAGTTATATATATATACATATACGCCTCGGCGTTATAAACTCGAATTGGATAGTTTTTCATTTTATTTATATACATATTCGAGTTCACTTTTCCTCGTCGTTTTACCATCGAGGATATATATGTACCTTGAAATTGACTGTTTAGAATACTCCTCGTATATTTCGTTACACATTTTGTTTTATTATCCGTCTTGTCAGTGGCATCTTACCAGTAGGAAAGTGCAGGACATTATTATGTCCTTGGTATGCGAATATTAATCGGGCAATTTCTTTACATATATTGTTGATCAAACCGAGAAAATTGGTTTTTACTTACACATTCTTAATTATGCATTAGTGTAATTTAATATCATTTTTTTAAATATTATATTTACATATACATATTTTTCTTTTCATCCATGTATATATATATACAGCTATAACACTTTTTTTTATTAACCTGTTAATATAAATTACCTGCTGCATATACAGCTGTATTTTTAATTCTATCATTTCCATCGGTGATATTGATACTACGCGGTTACGATACATATACGAAATATTATACAATAGGGATAAATAAAATAAATAGGATGAACGCACCGGGAAATCTTGTATATAGGGGAAAGTATACCGAAAAAAAGTAACCTGTTAAAAGCAATGAGCGTCTAAACATCCCTAAGTTAACATTTGCCTGTACAGATGTAATACGTGTTTAGGTATATAAAATGGTAACGTAAACACCGATGTATTTAGCCAGGCATTACCATAGACACGTGTTCCATTCGTGTATAGTCGAGTCGCAAAAAATGTATAAGTCTTAAATCAGCCGACACTTTTCCGGAGGAGGAATGCACGCGAGACTCGCCGCGTGGGCGAGTTTATTAAAATGCGCTCGAGCTCTCGTATAACCCGCCTCTCTACGTATCTAACCGGCAAAGGGCTTCTTACGGTGAGTCGCGTGGACGACACTCAACTTGAATACTGAAGAGCGCCAGTTCCACAGATCCGAGATGCGTCTCTCTGCGCTACTATACTTTATTTTTATACTCATTCTTATTCCGGTTTCCTATGTCTCTCTCTCTCTCTCTCTCTCTCTCTCTCGTTCATTCTGTCCCTCTCACTCTTTCGCGCCGTTTTGCAAAGTACACGTTGAATAATTATTCGATCGGGACTAAACATTTCACGATGCTTACAAAGTGCTGCAGGCTAATAGAGTTCTGTGCTATGCTTATATGCTTATATTATTATACGAATTAAAAAATATTTTAATTCGAATTATTTGTGGTATTAACTAACGTACATACTCAATTTTTATCAGCTACCTAATCAAGTTTAAATAATATATTATATTGAATTGAACACAATTAAAAATGTAGCTTAATTTAGTCAATTTTGGCTGATAATTTTTAAACCAATAATTTTATTATTCTTTGACAAGTTTTGCAATTAAATTTGCAATTACTTTCGTATAATATTAAATTATGTTCGACTTGAAATTTATTTTAGTTATTGGCAACAGGATGGTTGACACAAAGTAATTGATATACTTGAAATCAATTCAATACACAAATGGATTATTAATATGCAAAGGATTCATTAAACTTTTGAATTGTATTATTTAAGAGATAGGAAAGGTAAACATGGAATATGGCATCCCCTTGTAAGTGAATAAAGTAAATGATATATCGATTATACACTTAAAATACAAAACTTGTGTATTATTGTATTTATATTTCACGATCGATATTATAGAGTTGGATACAGTTATATTATTATTATAAATATAACGTATATATAGATTACTTTAATAATTATACTCACTGCAGGAGTTTATTCGGTAATAATGATATACAAATTAAATTAAATGGCTTAGCTTATTCCATTTCTTCATCATCGACCTAAAAAGAAAAAAATTCAATCGCCTTAGCGTGAATAAAATTCTGATAACGACAGTTGAAACAAAAAAAAATTGATAACCGTTACATAATCATTACGTATTTTTATCATATAGGTCGTATACGCATTACATCTATGTTAGATGTTACACCATATCACTACTGGGTGAAAAATTTTTAATTCGACACGTTACTCCGTTATTACTCATAGTTTATTAACAACTTCTAGTAGATTACGCATTTTTTCTCGGACGGCTAAATACATTTACCTACAAATATAAAACGATCGGAAAGTGTCGTAAGACGTATTACGCGTATAATAACACCTATATATATAATAATTCGAATATTTAAAATAAAAAGTGAAAAAATGATTTGGCGCGCACAATCGTACCGACTAATAAAAGTATACCCTATATACATAGACGCGCATAAATGCAGACGTATAACGCGAATTGTTCCTAATGAGGTATTTAATATCATTGGTTGATTGGTAAACATTTGCATTTTACAAGCCATAGAGACACTTTTTACGGTGTTAATTTTTTTTTCGCTCTCGAAAATCAGGGACGCACGTACTTGGAGCTCGGATACACCTATAATAGTTAGCTCACGGTTTATAGACTTATAGATAGTGCCGAGTCATTTGCCGTGATTTGTCCATTGTTCATTCGCGCATGGACACACCGGGGGCGCCCTGCGCATGTAACGCGCTCTCTCGCTTATATTTACGCTTATTGGACTGGAATTATGCTTGTTACCACCGTGCACTTTTACTTCCGACTTTTCGAGAGTACGTATATATATGCACCGCGGAGAAATTAATTTAATGCGGCTTGCAACACACGTATATATACTGCTCGCTCACCTCTCATTTTTTTTTGTATCTCTCTCTACGCGTACACTTCGATCAGATAATATATATCTCGTCCGCGTGTGTGTGCAGTGGACTCGGACGGGTATAAGGGATACGAGTGCACATGGTCCGTATTTCAGAGTTTTAATGTTTCAGTGAATTTGGAATGTTGAGATATACATGTATATATTGTAGATGCTGTTTTCGAATTTAATGGACTTTTAGTGTGGTCTTTTCGAGTGTCTATACGTTTTCTGCTCGTGCGTCTTAAATCTGTATAGCTTGTATTATCATTTTATAATAATTCATCCAAAATATCCTTATTTTTCAATTTGATTAAAGAAACGTTAAATACTTATTTGCGTAAACGTTAAACGATAAACCAAGACATATAAAAAATAAAAAATGTCCTTTTGAGATAATTGCAAGAACGGACCGTCCTTCGATTAATAAATTAAAATTTGTATTTATTATTAAAACATGTTTATGAAAATTTACGTTTATCTTCCTTTATACGCATTTAATCGTAACATCTAAAATGATAAAAGTCATAAATTACAATCGTACAAGAGTATTATCTTTTTTCTCTGAGGGCTCAAAATTAAATCAATCGCATCGTGTGTCTATACCTATTTTTTTTTCTTTTTAATCTATACGCGTGCGAGAATAAAAACCGATCGTCTCCTTTGTCTATCGTCCTAATTGGACTTCCGGCCAATACCGAACTTGACCTCGAAAATCGATCGTACACCGATGATACCGTGGCGATATAACTCCGAAAATGCGTCTAACGACGCCGTAACGAAGTAGCCAAAGAATGTCAGGGCAATATTTATCTGACCGTTGATCTATATAACGAGAGTTGATCTCATCATCCGTGTAACGCGCGGCTGCAGATAAGCAGATTTTGGAAGCGCAGCATGAACGAACGCATTCCGTTACGCGCTACCGGGCAACTAACCAAGACTTTCGTATTTTTTAACTTGGTTTATTTTTCCCCCCCTTCACCCGTGACTGCGAAGTTGGGGTTTCGTTCGACTTATTGCTTATACTTCTTTTTTTTTATCTCTCCTCTGAGTGACAGCGGAATTTAAATCTGATGGACGAGCTCGGGCAGTTCGGAGATTTGGAGGGAAATCGAGTGATTTTCATCTGATGAGAGCGTGGGATCTTATACCACGGAACATGTGGAACATTTTCATATTTTTTTTTTCTTATTTCGACCGTACACGCCTCTCTCGTTTAATCGATGCGATTGTGAACGTGACATTGTAGCTTCGCTTGGATGACTTTCTTTTCAGTTGTATACTTGTGTACGAATGTCAATCATTCGTATAGAAACTTATTACGTTTGAGTGACCCCATCGACTATCATTTCTTTAATTTGATAGACAATTAATTGGATCATAATTTTATGGTAAAAACAATAATATTTAACGACAAAATATTAATAATATTTATAGCACTGTTTATATTAGTAAATAATATGTTTTCGATGTAATACCGTCAAAACTGCATAAGTAACATTTATTGAATCACAATTTCACTCGAATTGAGTTACGTACGATTCGAAGTGATTTAGAAAATATTATATACATTTATGTTTCTTTCCATTGATTGAGTTATCAAAAGGTGAATTTCATTACTAATATTTAGTTTACCATAGAAATGTCGAATGACAAATTCTAATTTACACAATGACATTATTTTGTGATAAACATATTGACACGATCGATTCGTCGAACGATATATAGCCTGTTAATTCTTTCACAAAACGACACCGTCGAAAACTCGAAGTAAGAATAGTGTCTTCTTATTCCAAGTATCTTTACGAAAGTGGCAAAAAATAAGCTGACCGGTATACACGCAGCTCGGCAATATAATGAAATCTTCGGCGAAACTTTAGCAGATTAATCGGTTTTTACCCTTTATCGGGCAAGAAACGTATATATACAAGGGGAAGCAAGGATGATGTAAAAACAAAACCGATAAAACAAAGAAGGTACATATATATATATATATATATATATATATATACACATACACGCACACAGTGTATAGAAAGACTATATAGAAGAACGCCGGTTTCTAACACGCGAGTCACGTTCGTATATATATACACCACGTGCTCGATCGTACATTTCGGAATTCAACGATTCGTTCGCTCTTTGTTGATTGTCTCGCGTCTCGTAATCACATTTTATATCTCGGTAACATTTATTTTTTCTCAATCCATATTTATATCTCGGACACTTGTAAATAAAAGTAATCTATCGAAAATATATACATAATTAATTATTCAACGAGTTAAGCGAGTCGGATGGATCGGTATATTATTAGCGAAAAGTCAAATATTTCCACCTTTTTGCGGAGGGTATACGTGTATCTCGGATACACCGCGTAAACAACACACCATGGAATAAAATTGAAAATCCAGGCACGCGGGGAGCCTCGCGGAAAAAAGAAAAGGAAAAAAAAAACCGTAAAACGTCCATCGCCACCGGCTTCCCACAGTTGAGAAAACGCTCCCGTCTGGCGTGCGCCTTATTGCGAATAAAACGGAGAGGGAGACGATTAATTGGCTACGACGAAATCGCCGATTTTGCGCTCTTCTTTCGCTTATACTCGCATATACGCATCTGCGCTTATGTTTATATATATATATATACACACAGGTTTCTATACACATAGACGTATATATAGACACACACACACACACACGTATATAAGGATATAGTCTTTTCCAAGCTTGAATTATGTTGCCTCCGAGGATGCAAGAACCATCCTCTAATTCATACGATTTTTCTCCCGCGGCGTCCGTTTCTTCCGTTTTTTTTTTCTCCTTCTTTATCTTTGTTCGACCCCGGCTCTGAATTTCATGAATTTATAAGGACGCCCGCGGCTCCTGGTCTTTGTTAATTAAGAAGTGCGAGTCCCTCGTATACGCGTATCCTTTATTTTTCTCTGGAGGCCAAGTGGATTTTTCATCCCGTGCGTGCGAAAAAAAATTCTTCTTTAAATAACGATTTATCAGAGTTCTCCCTCTTTCGGAGTCGGATTCGAGCAGCCGCGAGTGTTACATTTTTTAACGTAAATATTTCGTTTTATTTTCCAGGCTTGTTGTTGATTAATCGTTGAGCTAACGCGTGCACTCCAAAATAAAAGTAACATTTATATCGGTATAATATAATTGGAATAAAGGTGTATAGCAAGAGATTTCCACGGGAGTGCGTACGCAGTTGCGTAAAATCAGTAAAATAGTAAAAATGCAAGAGGGATGGAGTTAACAAAGGCAAGGCAAGACAAGGCACATATATACGTATAACGAAATGGAAGAGAGGGACCGCCCTGAAAGATCTCCGATTGGGTAGATATATATACGGTTGCGTAGGTAGCTCTCTCTCTCTCTCTCTCTCTCTCTCTCTTTCTCTCTCTTTCTCTCTCTCCCTTGGTACGGATGTAATCAAAGCTCTTGGCGAGAGACGCGCGGCGCATCTTCACAATGCGATTTCGCTCTCCAACGATGCGCGAACGCGCGCGGCACTGGGTTCGTTTGCCTATGTAAACACCCGAGGAGAAAAATATTTGCACAGGATACCACCACCTCGTGGTCTTTCTTCTCTCTCATTATCGGAGCGACTCTCTCGGAAAGGTGGAAGGGGGCAACGGTCGTCTCCAGGTGCACGAGATTGATTCGACATGCATAAATTAGAGAGGATAAAGCTTTATTCCGAGATTGAACCCGAGCACGGGAGGATAAATTGATGACTCCAGCCAAAGGGGGTATATAATAATTAATCATCGCGTCTACCATCGATTCTCTCTCACTCTCACTCTCTCTCTCTCTCGCTTCATACATACACGTACTCCGCTCCCTTGATTTTTTTATCCGCGCAATATTTTACTTAAGCAATAATCGCCAATTAAACGGCTTCGTTTCGGTGTATTGAAAAATACAAAAATTTATATATATACACACTCGGTGGTTGTATATAACTATACGAGATTAAATTTTACGACACGACCTATTATTATTACTTATACATATATATAAAATAACCAATTTACAATTCATTCGAACTTTATACCTTTTTTTCGATTACGTGAAAAATTAACTCGGGATTTACTTAATCTTGCGCGGAAAAGGTTGTAATTTATGCACCGAACTCAGTGCCGAATTGCAGGATCGTAAAACGGCGACCGCTATAAAATTTCGAATAGGGTTTACCAAGGGAAGAAAAATAAAAGACCGCGCCTTTATGACTGTACAATAAAGGAAAAAAAAAGAAAGAAGAAGTATTTCGCACGTATGAATTTCGACAAAAAGTTGGGAACCTCGCTGGCAGTTATTTCGTTGTCGGCTTGGGCTTAGAAAGTTATGTACGTCGGATTTTTGCGCGATTGAGAAAAAGTTACGGAGAAGCTCGGGTTCATTTAACGAGGACGTAGAAAGCGCGTGCATCTCTCGTAGTTTTTCTTCGGGGCTTCGCCCTAAGTGACGATTTCGAAAATCTTGTTACTCGTGTCTCGATAGGACAATTTTTTTCTACATCATTCTGATACAGTTTTCATATAATTCGGTGCACTCGATTTACTCCTTGGTTACCCTGCACTCAGTTTCCCATAGTTTTGCTTATTAGTTTTGATTTATTAGCTTACATAATTGAACTTGACGTATATCTCGTGTATTATAAATGTTGAAGTTAAAACTCTCCTCAACGGATCACTATTTTTTTCTTTCGAACTAGCGTATAGAAGCATAATTTCAATCGTGGTAAAATTTTAATTTTATTTTATTAATAATTCATCGTTTGGTTAAATTAAATGATTTCCTACATATTATCTCGATATAAAGGTATATATCAAATAATAACACCTTTCGCATTCGATTGGAAGATTTCACTTGCGTATACATTCATCGCAAGAAAAAAAAATTCTTCAATGTTGATTTTCCATAATACATTGTGCGAACCGCGAGGCGCGTATTATTTGTATATCGTGACAAAAAGATCGTGTATACATATATTTAAATAATGAAAATGCATATAAAGTTAGAAAATGAGGAATATTATGTACGTGTGTAAATTACTCTCTAAAAGTTAAATGAAAATGATCGTCAATTCGAAAATCCGAGATCATTCGTATAAAGACGTACAAGAGCCAATAAACGCAGGCTCGAAAGAGGCTACAACATAATAGAAAGGGGCAGTAGAAAGTCCGCAAGGGAATTTTATCTGCGACGTATCGAACGTATGGGATTGTAAACATGCGTGTGTACGTATACGCATACACACACAGGTAGATATACGTGTATAGGTATATATATATATATATATATTCTTGAACCGAAATCGACGTATCTTACGTGAAATCGGAGAAGACGCGCGCTTCGTGTCTCTTCGATTCGTCTGGTTTCACTGTCGCGGCGACACCTACAGAGGTACACACACACGCACACACGTATATGCGTGTATGTAAAATCGAGTCTCGAGATTATCGATGGAACGTCGAATAAGAGATGGCCCGAGGCTAAAACGACATTGAGTGAAGGATCGAGGGTGTTTCCGAGCGAGGTTAATTTCCTTTTTCCACGTATACTCGGCCGAGTCACTTTCGTGTTTTTACCTTCGACGACCAACTTGCCTGCTAATTGGGTGGATTACGGGTGGTACATGGAAAATTTTACTTGGGATTTTAACTCGATATTCCAACACGCTCTTTTTTTTCTTTATATATGTTTCGACCGTTTGGGATCATAACTTTGATCTTCGATCACGCATTTATGCACTTGATTTTTAGTAGTCACGTGTTTATCAACAATTTTAAGTAAAATATCGATAAATTGTCCAAGGATTTACGATATTAAACCAAAAGCGGTTATTCTCCACCCCTCATGCAACCCAAACGAGACCTCTGCGAGTACCAATATTATATTGTCAATGTATATCATTATCCTTTGAAAATTTCAACTTAAAATAATTGTAAATATACGGACTTGAAGAAGAAAGAAATGAGATGATAAAATAAATATGAAATTTCAGAAAGCGAAGCCGTAGCGAAGAAGAACCTGGCGTGGTGCAAGTCACCGAGGAGGGTCCGAGATCGACGAGTTACGGACGAGAAGGTGAAGAAAACGAGGAAGAGCAACGGCAGCAACAGTTGTCTGGGCCAGGGAGCGGGAACAGCGATCAGGAGCCGGCGGCCCCGGCCCCGAGCGAGCCGAACACCGACGACCCGGAGGTACACAAAAGGGTCGCCGCGGTGCAGGTGCAGGTGCAGGGGATGGAGGGCGACTGGCGGGCTTACTGCGAGCACCCGCTGTCGGTCGCCACCGCGGCTATGCTCAATCTCCAACAGCAGCACCAGGTGACAGCGGTTGCCGGTCATCCGGCCGACGATCCTGCCAGCTACGTCTACGAGTACTACACCAAACTCCCCGACAAGGCTTCCGACGTCAAGCTTCCACCGACTCATGAACTATGGCCTACGTGAGTTACTTTACTTTACATTAACCTTTCCAGCGCTTACTCGAGCTAAATCCTTCCAATTTATAACTAACTATATACTTATACTTAAGGAGATGTAAACCCATTAAAACAGAATCACTATTTATTTTTTTCTTAAGCGAACAGTATGCTTCATCGAAAAAACGCTCTGTAACGGTGTTGTATTTACATTAAAGATAGTCGATGAATTTTTTCAAATTTTTTTATCAATAAATCAACGAGATTTTTGAGCAGCCGTGCAGCATTGTTTTTAGCTACATATTACCGACCAAAATATGGTTATTTCTATATAATTAATTTTAAATTAATTATTTTGAAACAATCGCTCTGTAATGGTATTATATTTGCTTTCAACATTATATGTAAATTTTTTCAGAATTTTAATTCCATTAGTTTTTAAAATTTTTGGGATTTTAGAGGTAGATAATTGTAGAGGTTCCTGTAATTTGGGTATCACATCTCCTTAAATATACAACAAGTACAATTTGCATTTATAACCTTTTTGTTGATACGATTACAATCTTTATAATATACGTGTGTGTGTATATATGCACCTATGTATGTGTGTGTATATATATATACACACCTGCCAGGGGAAATTTTACGAAATAAACAAATATTTAATTAATTAAGTCCGACACGTCGAATGTGCAACTGCACCTCGCGCGCACGCAGGATATACCTCGAGAAACTCCACGGTAATACTGTAATACACGTAAATTTTCATAACTCAAGCAATATCCTTGTCAGAGAGTAATTAGGAGCCCGATACTACTCGCGGTACAGACAAATTTATTACCTATGAAAGTATTAACGAAACCCCGCAAATAGTTGCCCGGAAAGGTACGCGCAACACGAATTTATGCGCAACAAGTAAACTCGTTAGATACACACTGCCCACGCAAGACGATTTTAATGTCCAACGCGTATTATACGACGGATTAAAACGACACATGCGGGCGCGCGTAATAATACAATAACAATGGGAAAATCGTCACGTGAAAATTTTCGTATTCGCAAATGTAAAACGCACACATGCATATACACATATTTAAACCAATGAGGGAAATCGTCAATGTCTCGTGAGCAAAGGTTTAAGAACCTCCCAGGTTGTTCTTCTCATTTTATGTCCCTTTCGATGTCGCATAATTCAGGAATACGAGAGACGAGTTTCGTTCGTATAGTCACGGGATTTCTTTCCCTAGCGTGCGCGCGCGCGCGGCGTACGTTTTAATAAGTCCACGACCTTTTAATCACTTTAATAATACCTGACCCCGATCGTAAAGACAAGATGGGAGAAAGCACGCATTCGAAGGGAAAAAAAATAAATGATGACGGTTCGTCGCGCGTTTGACTCTACGCTCAATCATTTTGGAAGTACGGAAAAAATAGCGATAACGAAAATTTCTTGACATTTATTATACACTCGAGGTTTCGATGTACACCCGGGAACATTATAAATTTACGGTATGCTGTGGGAAATCACTTAACACGAGAATCGTCGAATAAATCGCGTTACCGGCTTTTTATTGGTAATTATAAATGTTTAACTCGTAGAAATTTTATTGTTGTTTATAAGGGGGATTTTAGTAATTGTTAATGCATCACGGTACATTCTTTTACATCATAGGAAACTGTACAATGAATCTTTAATCATTCGTCTTTCGTGAATTTTATAAAGATTAATTGAATAAAGCGGATATATATACATATATATATATGGTTAGATCGCCGTTGTTTTGACTAATTCACCCACATTGCGTGACGAGAAAACCAAATATTGAAAAGGTACCGCGCTACTTGGTGCGCTCTATCGACACGCAAAAACAAGAATAATCCGCATAACTAAACACCCCGAAAATTCGTTTATTATTGTTAGAGAATGTATCAGTATTCATTCCGTCGTGCGTCACCCCGGCTTTTTTGCGTATCCACGACATAATTCATCTCGTTGATCGTATTAAACCAACGGGTGAAAGAAAAAAAAAAGAAACCCATGAGCCCGTAGAATCGAAAGTAAACCCAGGTGAAGCCACGCGGGGAAACAAATAAAACTCATCGCGTATTTTCCGTGCGCTGTACCTGAATCTATCGGGTACGTCTTTTCTCTCTCTCTCTCCGCGTATTCAAACGAATGTTTACCGCCGCTCGTCGTAATTGATACACTCGCATACATTTTCTCATGGAGGCAGGTGACAATGAAAATTAGATTAAAATCCGTACGCGATGCTATCGAGAATTGAGATTAAGGCGCGGGTAAGATCGAACGAAGATAAAACCAGGAGGAGAAGGTACGATGCATCCCTATGTGTACACAGAAAGGCTTCTCGAGCCTCCGGCACTTTTCTCTCCCTCTCTCTCCCTCTCTCTCTCTCTCTTCTCCTTCTTTGGCTTCTTTTTTTCATCGTTGCTGCATTCAAATGCGTATATACGTTGAGGACGTTCTCAAACAGTAAATTACAAAATATGCTAAGCGGACGATATAAATCAAAAGTGGGTCCGGACGCAGTTAGTTCGCACACTTGCGAGAAGACGAGGGGCCAGAGAATAACGACGAATAAAGACCCTCGAGCAAGAGTAAGAGAGAAAGAGGAGGAATCACGTTGAACCATGAACGGAGGTAGGTGAGATCGTCTCTAGTTTGCAAACCGAGCAAATGGACTGGAAGACTTGGCCCTCGCCTCTATCTTAGATCGTATATAGATCATTCGTGCTCTAGTTTTTGGAGGCGCGCGCGCGCGTTTACTTTCTATACGGTTACCAGTGTCACTTATACGTTCGGGTAATTATGGAGGTTTCGAAAGGTTTAACCATCTTTTTCAATTGCTTTGCTTGTATTAACAATAAATACACTTTTTACCCATCTAGATTTTTCATAAATATAATAAAGTACGACTGAAACTCTACATTTAATTCAACGGGTTGGTTTAGCACCAGGAATTAAATTTAAATCAATCTTTTAGCTAAAACAATAATTGAAAAAGATAGTATAATAATTTAAAATAACTCTGGTATAAATATTAACTGTAAGTATTTAACTATATCTGAATAACTGCTCTTCCTTCGTAATGATAATCGTTATGTAAACAATCGGAAAAAAGGAAGAAGATATAACTATCGAGGTGGATTTGCAAAAAATTGACAGTTAAAAAAGATTTGTGGCGCTAATCTGGCGCCTTTGCGTAGGCGCGATTATTGTAGCTTAAAGCAATACAAAAGAGAGAGAGAGAGAGAGGGAGAGAGAGAGAGAGAGAGAGTGAAAAATTCGGAACCCGAGGTGTAATCACTCACTCGATGTTCAGTTTTACGAGCCGACATTTACGATCGGCCGTATCCCCCGCAAACTCACCGCAGTGTCATCCGAACTCGACTGTAAATTTGGTATTACCGACCTCTGATGCAATCAGGCGCCTCCGCGTTTATTATTTTTTCTCTCTTTTTTTTTCGTTTCTTTTGAACATTTCCAGACTATATTTAATTTTATTTTTACATAGATATAATATATATTTTATTTAGTAAACCATATAATTTAATATAATTAAGGAAAAATGTTGTACGGGAATAAAAATAAGATCAACTATTTAAATTACACGATATAATATAAGTAATAACTATTAATTAAAAGAAACTTAAAAAAAATGTTATCATTACGTTTTCTATAGTAGCTAAAAATTTAATAAAAAATTGCATAGCTGTAGCGTACTATAGTAAAAATGTACATTTAAATATAGAAAAACCGAATGAATCTTTGAAAAATTTGGAATATAATTAAAATTATTGTGCAGTTTAAAAGAATGTAACACTAACAAAAGCCCCACGAAAATAATACAAAAGTCTCGAATGATAACAAGAATAAAACGCGAATAAAAAATCCAAGCGAAAATAAAAAAAGAAAGTACGTTGGTCACCACGGGACGAGAGGAGTAACAAAATTTTCATTAAATTAGAACGCACGTTTCCAAATGACCGAGCGGTTGGTCAAACGCCTCGTTTTCACGGAAATTTGTTGGCGCACCGAGAAGGTGCGCATTAAAACGCGGCGGTGTATATATATATATATAAGTAGAGACACCCGTGATTGCGAGTTACATTACGCTACAATTATACGGGCGCGTGCGAGAGCTATCGCACGATCGCGAGAGTCCAAGTAGCCGTGAAAACGGTTTCGTTAAATCCCTCGTCATTCTTAGAATATACGCGGCTTACAAAAGGCGGCGAAACGAAAATTCCACGACGCACGTCACCATACCGAAATATAAATGTCATATAAGGAGAATTATACCTTGAAGAGAATCACGTTTTCGAATCTACGTGGAATCTCTCGCGCCTTTATACTTACGATCGATCCGCGTGCATTGCGCTTTTTCCTTTTTTTTTTCTTCTTTCTTATCAAGTTTCTACACGTATATGGTTTTATCTTTCCGATCTATATTACCTACTAATAAAGGATGTATATCATACGTGCCCTTAATTTTTAATCGAGTTTTCCTTTTTTTTTTTCGTTCGGTCTAGGCTTTCTTGGAAAGGGCCCACGAATTTCGATGCCGTTTTCTCGTATAATGTATAAAGTATACCGAACATGTTGTTTGAATCGTAATGCTATAATTTTACGACGTAATCGGACATATACGCACGTTTCGTCAAATTTCTATATATTTATAATATATTTAAGGAATTTGAGTATATATGACGTGTAGATTTATTTTTTATCCCACTATATGGTTATAATCGTACTTAATCACAGTATAGTATCTGCCGTAACTGCGGTGTAATACAATTAAAACGAGTTAATAATCTAGTTGCACATTAAAGTCAAGCAAATAATAATGCAGCGAATCCACGTTTTGCGAAGGAAGGTGCATTAAAACAATTCGCATTTAGTGTACACGCGTAGTAAAACAAAAAAATAGGCGGTCGTGCATCATCGCGATCTTGGCGCAAAAAGTTCCACGGTGTAATTCCAAGAGAGAGGGAGGGAGGGAGTAAAGAGCTAGGGAGCAGAGAGAAACGCGTCCTCGTTATTCAACCAAGGGGGGTCAAAAGCCACCGGTCAGTCTCTCAATTACAGGGCCTGTGTCGCCGGTTCCGTTTGGCTCGCGCCTCGCGCTATCGAACCGCGGCGATCTCGTCACGTCGTAAAGACCCGTAGCCGCCTCATTCGAGACACGTACCCTATCTTTATTATACGCGCGTATACGTACATACATACATACGTATAATATACATACATTCGCGTTTAGGCGCGTGCCATTGCACCGAAATCGCGGTTCTCGACTTCGTGGAACCCCCCGCGGCTAATTGGATCATTTTTTCCACCGTCGACCATCATCGCGTGCTCTTTTCCCACACGTATAACGAAACTTGCGAATTCCGCGAGTGCGCGCGTTATTATCATTGTCCTCGCTACCGTTTTCTTGTCGCTATATGCTACTTTGTTCCGGATTAACTAGTTTCCTAGCTTCTTTTATTTCATTTTTTTCGTGTTAATTGTCACCTTTTCCCCTCTTCTTCTTCTTCTTTTTTTTGTTTTTTTTTATTGCACTGCGTTTAGAATTTTAATGGATTACCACTTTTGTGAACAAGATTTTTTTTGAATAATTCTTACCCGTTTCCGGAAAATTATTGTTATAACCTTTTTAAAACTCATTTATACGCGTGCGAATGTTTCGTGTGCACCTCCGAGGTCAATGAATTTGGAAGCTGATCGTCGGATTTTAACTAAAGTTCGTTTACCACTCGTCGCCTATTTTGAAAGCACTTCTCGGTATTATTATACTGCTCGTATTTTATCTTATTTTTCGGTTAATGGTGTGCTGATGTAACCGTAGCTAAAAATTATAATTATATCAAAAATTTTTTTGCTGTACTTTATCATTTATTTTTCAATATATTTTTAATTTGCCATGCATTAATAAAATAAAAATAAAAATATATATTTTCGTTTTCTCCTATACTTTCTACCGGATGAAATGATTATTTGAACGTAGCCGCAACAGAATACCGTCGGAAGAAATTCATTTGGCACCCTTCGAAGTAATAGAAAATTATATAGACACTATAAACACCTAAAAACTAGTTTATTGCACAGTATAAACCATCCTTTCATACACCGATACGTTTTTAAGAATTTTCTATTATCAAATAAGTAGATTTTCTAATCTTGCAAAGCTGCATAGAACATTTGACTTGAATTACTTCTACTAAATTAATAATTAAATTACTTTATAAACTTGTACTGTGTTTCTACATTTCTTTACTGTTACACTACAACTTGAGCCTCATTTAAAAGTAACATTTTGAAAAATTGCTGTTAAAGAGGACAAAAAATTCCAACACATCAAATTTTAATAAATCGCGAGATAAAACGTGTTCTCCAAGACGTATACATTGTTGTCTCTACCCTATCTTAATACCCTAAACCACCGACAGCTTTTACTGTCAAACAAACACCTACCAACTTGTTGCCAACAAGTTTTTTTTCCTCGGTGGTCTAAAAAACGCTACTAGATCGAAGAAAAACTAGTTGCTCGGCATACGTTTTCGGTGCATCCGGTTTGAGAAATGCCCAAGTGCCGGTTTTCACCTGCGACGACCGGTCGTGCCGGCGACGACAACCACCGGGGGTGCACGTGTACAACGAGCTTTTACGACGACCCCGTGATCCGACTTCCTCCGCTCTGACAAATGTAAACGTCTTGACTTTGCGCGAGACGACAATTTTTTTTTTCTCTTCTTCTTAGGCCACTTGCTCCAGGGACAAAAAAAAATGTGAAATTGCGTGCGCGCGGACGCGCGGCTATTACCCTGTGTCATTTACATTTTTACGTCGCCTCCTTTTCACTCGCAACCGCACCACGGATTCTCTGCGTGATTTTAATAGCAATAAAGTTAATTCTCAGTATTAGAGGTTATTAGGCTATTATTTTTGGCAGGCTAATTGCTATTTCAATGTATCATATTATTTACAAAAAATTTCAACCAAAATAATCGGGAATTTGGTTATTTCAACATTATTACGTATGTACTCTTCAAAAATAAATACACCGACGTATTAATCATTTGGTTGTTACTGTATATGTATATATATAACGCTACTTTAAATTAAAAAATTTCACTTGCTAGTCTAACGAAACGTAATATTTAACGTACATAAATTCATTAGTAATATGAAGACAAAAAATGTTTATTTTATGAATGTACAAATCTTCATGTTTTCGCATTCATTCGGGATGTCAAAAATTGTGATTTGTGCGCAAATACAGAACAAACATTTACGTGCTTGGAATGTTAAAAATAATAAGATCTATATCAGGCTAATACTAGAGATATGAGAAAATAAAAATGGGAAGAATTTTTGAAAGGACGATATAATTTTTCCCCAAGTCCACATAACGATTCCACATTCAAAATTCACATTACGTGCTTAAAATACAAAAATATAAATAGTCAAGAGAGGGACGTATTGTCTACGTTATTCTTTTTTTAAATATTATATAAATAATGCATTTTCTGTAGTTATATAGAGAATACAAGAAATATTAGACTTATTTAAATAGAATGTTTTACGTTTCGCAAAAGTAAAATATAATTGTCTACCGGAGATAGATAAATGTTTTTAAGATTGTTTATGTGGAGGTTAAGTTACCTACAGTGATTGTCCGCGAAGTTATCTATATACGCGTGTGTGTTCACCAACACTCGATTGAATGTATACGCGTGTTTGCACGAAAAATAAAACACTCGAATCACCGTATAGAGAAGCGGCGTAAGATCTTAAATATATAGAACATAATGAAGTTTTGTCCGCGCGCGTAAAAGCCGGGAAGCGCAGTATATATACGTATATAATATTTACTCGTATATGGTCAAGGAGCCAAAAGGAAAATTCATCAATGCCGCGGTCAGATATATTCAAGTGAAATAAAAACGTCCAAGAGTACGTACTTCGACGTATTCCAATAAAGCATTCGAGGCGCACGTCGACAAGCAACTTTGTACTTATATCCTTTTTCCTCCTTGCGGGCGCATCCCAATACACTTCTGTTCGTTTCGTCTCTCGTATATATATCTGTTTACTGAAGGAGACGCTTATATATATATGTGTGTGTGTGTGTGGAAAAGGTGCGAGTTTTGACGGGGATCTTTTGCTTTAGCCATTATCGGACAAGAATGAATGAGCTTCCAAGAGTTTTATATACGAACGATGCGCGCGTTGACCAGCTTGAATTTTATGACTCGAAAAAGATACACACTTATATACATATACATCTGTAGAACGAACAATCAGTGCGTGGTTCAGTCATCACCTTTTTTTTTCATTCGAATGGGGAAAATATTTTATTGTTATGCGGATTTTAGAATATGCGTTATAAAATGTGTGTAATGTTTGACATTCACAATTTTTTTATATATGATTATTCGAACGTATATACTGAATTCGACTTTTGTGTCACTGTGTGACCTGTGTTCCAAATTCTTTAATTTATCGATCTTTCTTTATAAAATAATACAGAATAATATTTATAAAACAATAAATGCATACATATATTTTTTAACAATAAATAATTATAACATAAAATTAAGTTGCATTATAAAATTAGTTACACTGAAGAAAAAGCAATTAATTTATAAAATATTTAATTGAAACTGTTACGTATTTTGTAGATTTAAACATGTTATCAGTCTTTGAATTGAAATTATTTATCTTATAGAAACAAATATTTTTTAGTTTCAAATAATTATTTTACCAAACGTATGCAATAAAATGTTATTTGAATTCTCAAAATGTTTTCATCGAACAACTGTAAACGTTACAAGAATGTCAATAATTTAAACGCGAACTAATTTTAAATAATGACTAACCGTAACAAGATTACGTTGAAAAGGGAAGACATGCAATTTATTATATTCGCCGTTTATTTAATAAGTAGTACATATAAAAATCGTAAAATTCACCTGAGTGGTTTTGAGATAAAGTAAAAGTACAAGATAAGTATTCCCGAGTGTTAGATAGGTAAAAATGGCGGGAGCAATAAAATCGGCCCGGGTGGAAGACGATCCTCGTCGAGCGAAGGAAGAAGGGAAAGTATAACGCTTGGCATTATGTGAAGTAGTTAACATGTTATATTTAGCATGATAATACGGCGCCACAATACCAAGACCCTTATAAACTGCCAACGCTCTCCCTCTACAAGTAAAACCGTACCGACCCCACGGTCAGATGCTCCCGTACAATGCAGCGTGAACATTTTTTTATTCCTCCCTGGGTTACCTGATCTTCGTCTAGCACCTGCCATTGAAGGAGGTTGCGCGCGAGCGGGCCCTCATGAATTCAGCTTAAATGAAATGGATCCGCGCGTTCCTTCCTTCCTTCCTTCCTTCCTTCCTTCCTCCGTTCGGTAGCGCGAGCATTTTCGATTTTTCTAATGCAATGCTAATCCGCGATATACGTGACGAGAGGCGCGTGTGAACGGACTCGAGACAAGCAAAAACTCGCGCGAAAAGGCGAGCGCTGTTTGGAAAGCATCGGATTCTTTTTTTTTTTTTTAAATTTGGGGATCAAATGGTTATGAATATACAGAAGATGCGTTTATATTTATCGAGGGTTAGTCGATCCCTTTAGATGTGCACGTACTTAAAATAAGTTTCAAGGTTGTAGATATACTTGCGCATCGATGGGATCAGTGATAGATTTTGCAATGCAAAATCACGAGATTTGCTTTGACACGTTGAGAATTCACGTACGGTGACGCATTGACATTGTATTTTACAGATAGTATTTTCAGTCATTGTTATATATATAGACGTTCATGTTGTTGTTTGCAGGGGTGTAATGGGTCAGAAACTCCTGGTCCAAGATGCGCCGGGCGGTGGTTCGACGAATCGCTTGGAAACGGGCTCGGAAGGCTCTGGAGGTGAACTCCATCACTTCCTTCATCAGTACAATCAACAGTCACACAGTCCAGGACAGGGTCTCCAAGGTGGTTTACCCTTGCCTCTCAGTCCGCAATCCCAACAGGCTGCGATCGCGGGGGTGAAGCGAGAACCCGAGGACCTGAGCTCGTCTAGGGGGGCTCAGCAATCGGCCAAACGTCACAAGCAGAACCAACAACCGGACAGTCCGACACCGCCTGGTCTTTACCATCACCATCAACATCAGCTGCAGGTACCGTTAATCTTTTACATTCATCCTTACAATATCGATCTTTATTTATTTCCATTATTGAACGATTATTTTATCGATATTGATAAATAAACCACAATAATCTTTTTTTATTCAATTCGTATTAACCACTTATAATGGAAAAGCAAGAGTAAAAATAAATCGTTGTTAAAAATTTGCGTAAATCGGCTTTATTGGAACAATTAAGAAATAATGAATAAATAAATAATTATAAAAAGAATGTTAATATCTACTTTATTGTACGTAATAAACATTTGGGTTTTGGATTACAGTACGGAAGTCCATACGATCCATACGGGTCGTGTAGTCCTCGGTTACAAACGACATACACGTCGGCGTCGTCGAACAACGGGAACGGTACCAACGGCTCGAACGGATCGAGTGGCATCCACCAAGAGGCGACAGCTGTCTACGTGACGGGTGATGCACTGCCGCCTCTCGTTTCATCGGGTTCAACGTCGCTGCCCACCTCGACCGCCTCCTACACGAGGTACGAAGTGGTCCCGAGTTCGTACGCCACGACGCACGCCATACGCTCCTCCTCGAGCAGTAGCAAGGTGCTTACCGTCGATCTGCCCAGTCCGGACTCGGGGATCGGGGCTGACGCCGTTACGCCCAGGCAGGATCATCATCAACCTACTGCACTACATCAGGTAACCCATCTATTTTTCCTTAATTATACACTACCTTCTTGAAAATATTAATAACGTCAAATAATTGACAATTATAAAAAAAATACAACACTTTCTTTTTTTATAAACACTTGAACCTAATTGAAATTTATCCACGCAGTTAATTTTCGTGAAACAATTAATCGCTTACAACGCACTCGTCTGTCTTAAACGCGGATCATTAACAAATTGACAAGACAGTAAATTAGAGACAATTTTAAACGTTAATAAACAGTCATGGTTAACGATTGAAAGATTTAATCGTTAGTAAATCATAAATACATCGAAGCTACGGTTATAAGTTCGGCCGTGACGCAGTCTACTCGTAGGCTTCACAGTTTATAAGCCATAGATCTATGGAATTTGTGTTGAATAGCTTCGAGAGTATTTGCTATTGTATTTGTAAAAGGTGACTGAATTTAAGAGCAATAAATTTCAATATTTAAATGTATTCAATACTCTAGTTTATGTTTTTCCATTATGTAAATATATCTGGTGTAAGATTTTATAGCGTCCGGTATTATACCAATTGTTGTTAATTAAACTATATAGCAAGGTTAATTGAACTGTTAATTATTAAAATTGTATTCTAAATTCTTGTCTACAGGTTATGCGAAACTTTTGAAGTTAATCCACATTATCATACAATTGCTACTTCCGTACGTTTTAATTTTTTTATTTTATTAATTCATTCAAACTTCATCTTGATCACTATAACGATGTACTGCCTGTGCCAAATATTAAAATTCGATAAAACGTGTAATATACGATTGTATATGATATAAAAGATATTTCGTCATCTATGAGATTTTCTATCTCTTTACACTATATATACATTTATTGTAAAATATTAAATAAACAACTTGATTATTGGTGTGGATATAAAGTATCTAATTAATCCATTCGGGTGAAAAGCGTAATTTAACGTCTCTAAGTGGAATTTTTAATTAAACAAGTAACGAGGACAATTTTAATTATTTCACGTAAATGATTAATAATGATAAAAATTTTATAGAATATCAAGTCGTCGAGTTGAATGACAAGTGTCTATTAAATTTAGTTAACAAAATTAATGCGATATAAAGTACAGTTTTAAATACAGATATTGAATGGCATTAATAAATTAAACGGTTTTGAAATTAACTATCATAAATTAAAGTGAAATTTCTAAAGTTTATTATATTATGTTATGTTTACTGATTACACGGAGACTGATATGTATTTGAATATCTTTCACAACTCGCGATGTTATGCAATTTATTACTTTGTACGCGCAGTGTCTTGAGCTTCGATAATATTCCAATTAGGTGTAGCGATAATTATCATTAAACGTAAAAATGTTGGTACACCCGTAAAAGTATATTATTAACATTACACGAGTGACATTCTTAAAATTAATCAACATCAAGAAATAAAAAAAAGAATAGTCGTCTGTCAACAATTCAATCGTTCGAAAACAATGTAAAACAAAATACAAAGTACGTCGTGTGGGTAACGAGAAGAAGAAAAGAAAAAAGCAATAACGAACGAAGCCTAAACTATCTCGACAAGATCGCAGAAACAATCCGTAACGGAACAAGCACGAGCGAGCGAGACGCAGTCCGGCGATACAAAATCGACACGTCTAAGCCATATTAGTCCCGCGAGGCAAGCAGCCGCAAGGAGAAAGCCCGCGCTCGCGATCGCGCGTACGATACACGCCAAACGATTTGCCTTCTCTCTTTATATACGAACGATTAGCCGGCATTTCCTCGCGGCGAGTTATCGATCTCGCGATACGAGAGGTACGATAAAACGACCGAGGGACACGAGCAACGCGAAATTTCGCGCGACTGATCGGATTTTCTGATCTTTACCCCTCGACGCGTTTAATTGCTTAATTTTACTTAATAGGCTACTTTTTCGCTCCTAAGGATATCCTGCGTGATATATGTCCTTAATAATGCTACCCGGTCGTTGACCTCATTTTTAACATTTCCGATAAGTATATACACGCTGATCTAGGTATGCGTATATGCGCACCTTTTGTTTTTTTATTGGAGATATCGAGGTTTCGCGGATCGGAGGACACACACTTATTTTCGTTACACGTGTACATATATGAACGCGAACTCGTTTATCGCGTTACTTAATGTTCATATTTTTATTTTTCACTTAGTTATTTATTAATGTGACTTTCAAGAAAGAGAGAGACTCGACTAAGAATGTTAGATTTGAGTTAATTGCTCAGCACAGTTTTACCTTACTTTTTTCCCTGGAATATAGAGAGTATTTGTAACGTTTAATCTAAATTGAATCGCAAAGCTTTCAAATAGTTAATTTCAAATTTGAATGGGTGTGATTAGTAACAATTTACACCGTTTACAGCGTTGTTCAATCGTAATATTAATTTTCATACTTTTATACTATCTTCACATTTTTTATGTAATATTCGATTTATCGATTTTCAACGATTATCAAAATATTCATTTTATGCAAGGTTACAGTAATTCAATTTTTAATTAAAATAATAAGTACGACTTTCTATCGTGTAATAAAGCATAAAAATATATAACCAAAACGTAAATAGTAATTATAAAATTATACACGAACATACGACAATAACATTTTGGTTTTTGGAGCTTTCACAATCCACAGTATATACCGTTATACCTGCTGTTTTTGCTGATCACCACCCTGTTCTTAATCATTTTTTTATATTTAAATTACAAACATAATTTTATTAGTAGATCAACAATGTAGAACCTTATCAGTATAATAAATTGAAAATCAGAAATATGTATGTATAATAATCTTTGTAAAAGATAATGAACATGTCCTATATTAAGAGGCCGTCGAAGCTAGCGATTTTATCGACATGTAGGAGTGACCGTTTATAATTTATATCAATAACTAAAAAAGTTTATGAGGAATTTTGGCACCAGAGCGCATTTCTATACTGTAATATAAGTAATCTTAATGAATTTGCACTAAAATTTGACAGATTACTTATATTACTGTATAGAAATGCGCTCTAGTGCCAAAATTCCTCATAAACTTTTTTTAGTTATTGATAAAAATTAAAAACGTTCATTTCTGTAATATGTCGATAAAATCGCTAGCTTCGACGTCTTCTTAAATGGTAAAGTATCGATCAGAAATTAATGATTTTAAATGATCGAGAATTAGGTGCATGACGGTACGTCTTATTTGTTCTACGTCGATCCGAGTGTGTGTTAAAGATGATTATTTTGTGTTGCACAGTCGTCATTCGATTACACGGAATTGTGCTCGGGTGGCGCGGGTTCAGGCGCCGCGGTGGTCCTCGAGAGCGGGGCAGTCATCCACCACCAGCCGCTGCAGCTGCAACTCCAACAGGGTCACACGCAAACAGCCCAAGTGCAACGGAGTAGCGGTGGGCTTGTAGCGTCGGGCGCGACCACCCCTAACTCGAATCCTAACCCGCCAAGATCACGGCCCTGGCACGACTTCGGTCGGCAGAACGACGCTGACAAGATACAAATACCAAAACTGTAAGTATATATATATCTTTCTCTCATTCTATAAGTATATACGCTCGATCAAAAATTTAAGTAATATAATCGTTTTATTATATAATATTATATTTGTATAAGTCGGAACAAATTAAAGTTACTATATTTATTTTTAATACTACAACAGAAACAGCTTTTATATCTGTTAAATTATATATATATTTATATACAGGGAATCAAACTGTTTTATAAAACGTATATCTTAATGTTAAAAATAGGCATGGTCAAATTATCAAACCGATCCTCACTTTTTACATAAAATTCTATACAGGGTGATCCAGAAACATAGGTAACATATATATATATTCCGATTCAGAAAATTAATTCGAGTATAACCCCGTCGGAATTTTTAAAAAATATTAATTAGGCGAGGCGTAATTAATTTTTGAAATGGGCCAATCAGAGGCCGGATTAGGGAAGAAAGGTGAGCGGCGTTGCCGCGCGAAACTAATGCAACAGGTCAACGAGCGAAGCGGCCGAGGCGCTTGAACATAGCTAATGCGTATAGCAGAAGCGAAGATCGCGAAAGCGAATGAATCGCAAAATATATTTTACGAGATTTTTTGATTGTATGAATAAAATGTACAATCAAGGAAATGATTTTTATTTAAGTTTGAATTATACCGCAGATTAATAAATTCATTACTACTATTATTATTTTACTTACTAAATCTATGATACGCGTGCGTTATAAATATGAGATTATTACAGTTTTTAATCTCATCGTATTTACATTAATTTATTGAAACCTTTATGACGAATTTTAAGACAATAAAATTTTGAATTGAATTAAGTTTTGTGTACAATATAGCCAATAAATACGTTTACCATAAAGATATATCGCTACATATTGGAAATATATTAATTAATTTTGCAAGTATATTGGCAATAATATTGATAGGTAAATAATTCATAGTCCGTGTAAAATGAAATTTAGCTCAAGCCTCAATTCTCCGTTTAAAAAACATAATGCTACCGCGAGCGCTCTCCGATGTTCGCGCACATCAAATTTTGTGCTCGCGGAGTAAGCCCGCCGCGGGCGCTCTCCGACGTTCGCGCTCATCAAATTTTGTACTCGCGGAGTAAGCCCGTCACGGACGCTCTCCGACGTCCGCACTGCAAGAGCAAACGTGCTCGAAAAAAGTTACTTCGTTAAAATTACAATTCATTGTGTTTTAGACCTAATAAATATTTTGGAAAACTCGTTCCAAATGTTTAGCATATTAATAGCAATAGTCTGGCTGTTGAATTGAATTGAGTGTTCAATATACAAAATGCCAATGAATAACTTCCATAAATTCGCAATATATTGGTAATATATTAGCAATAATATTGCTAGTAAGTTATTTCCGAGTCCGTGTAAAATAAAATCTAGCTGAACCCTCGATGAAGTTTTATAATAGTCTGGGAATTATCTAGCTGTAGTATATCTATAATATGTTTACGTTTACCAAATATTTTTAAACTGATTTTTTATAATATATTAGTATATGCTGAACAAATCGATATCATTAAAATTAATTGGATCATATCTTTACTAAAAATCGGTATTATGAGAAATCGTGGATTTATGTCACGCATCTTAGTAATTATTCGGATGACCAAAGACAGACGTTCATTCACGTTTTCATCCACTTGAGGTAATAAAAGATCATCGATTCGTCGGTAGTATTGACAATTTGGAAGACACGAAACATATTGGCGATATATTGATAATACTTTGGCAATATGTTGGCAACATATTGGCAACATATTGGCAATATATTGGCAACATTTTGGCAACATATTGGCAACATATTGGCAACATATTGGCAACATATTGGCAATATATTGGCAATATATTGACAATACTTTGGCAACATATTGGCAATATATTGATAATACAAATAATAAATACCCGCGAAAAAAAATTAAAGTTTATATGAACTTTATATAAACTTTAGGTTTGGCTAAACTTGATATGGGGTTGGCCAACGAGACTGAGCCGAACTTGTGCAGTTGACTGTTCAAGTTTGGTGAAAGTATATCAAATGTTCAGCTGAAATTCATATAAAGTTTTTATAAAGTTTTTTTACAATTACTGACAAATAAAATATAGTTTATACTAAGTTTAGCTGAACTCAATATTAACGTGATAGCAAGTTCAGGTTTATAAAGTCATATAATGTTGATATCAACATACCCAAAGAAAAATTTTGAAAATCTGCTTCAACTGACATCAGTAAGAATACATCGCTTAGAAAACTGGTGAAAATAGATACATTGTGGTTTTTAAATTTCTTTTTTCAGGTTATGTCTTCAAAACTAAGGAAATAGACAACACTTTTCAGTGACGGATTCGAATTTTTTGGAATATATCTCCGTTTTTCTAAGCGATGTATTCTTACTGATGTCAGTTAAGTTACTGATGTCGTTGGCCAACCCCATATCAAGTTTAGCCAAACCTAAAGTTTATATAAAGTTCATATAAACTTTAATTTTTTTTCGCGAGTATTTATTATTTGTATTATCAATATATTGCCAATATGTTGCCAAAGTATTGTCAATATATTGCCAATATATTGCCAATATGTTGCCAATATGTTGCCAATATGTTGCCAAAATGTTGCCAATATATTGCCAATATGTTGCCAATATGTTGCCAACATATTGCCAAAGTATTATCAATATATCGCCAATATGTTTCGTGTCTTCCAAATTGTCAATACTACCGACGAATCGATGATCTTTTATTACCTCAAGTGGATGAAAACGTGAATGAACGTCTGTCTTTGGTCATCCGAATAATTACTAAGATGCGTGACATAAATCCACGATTTCTCATAATACCGATTTTTAGTAAAGATATGATCCAATTAATTTTAATGATATCGATTTGTTCAGCATATACTAATATATTATAAAAAATCAGTTTAAAAATATTTGGTAAACGTAAACATATTATAGATATACTACAGCTAGATAATTCCCAGACTATTATAAAACTTCATCGAGGGTTCAGCTAGATTTTATTTTACACGGACTCGGAAATAACTTACTAGCAATATTATTGCTAATATATTACCAATATATTGCGAATTTATGGAAGTTATTCATTGGCATTTTGTATATTGAACACTCAATTCAATTCAACAGCCAGACTATTGCTATTAATATGCTAAACATTTGGAACGAGTTTTCCAAAATATTTATTAGGTCTAAAACACAATGAATTGTAATTTTAACGAAGTAACTTTTTTCGAGCACGTTTGCTCTTGCAGTGCGGACGTCGGAGAGCGTCCGTGACGGGCTTACTCCGCGAGTACAAAATTTGATGAGCGCGAACGTCGGAGAGCGCCCGCGGCGGGCTTACTCCGCGAGCACAAAATTTGATGTGCGCGAACATCGGAGAGCGCTCGCGGTAGCATTATGTTTTTTAAACGGAGAATTGAGGCTTGAGCTAAATTTCATTTTACACGGACTATGAATTATTTACCTATCAATATTATTGCCAATATACTTGCAAAATTAATTAATATATTTCCAATATGTAGCGATATATCTTTATGGTAAACGTATTTATTGGCTATATTGTACACAAAACTTAATTCAATTCAAAATTTTATTGTCTTAAAATTCGTCATAAAGGTTTCAATAAATTAATGTAAATACGATGAGATTAAAAACTGTAATAATCTCATATTTATAACGCACGCGTATTATAGATTTAGTAAGTAAATTAATAATAGTAGTAATGAATTTATTAGTCTGCGGTCTAATTCAAACTTAAATAAAAATCATTTCCTTGATTGTACATTTTATTCATACAATCAATCTCGTAAAATATATTTTGCGATTCATTCGCTTTCGCGATCTTCGCTTCTGCTATACGCATTAGCTATGTTCAGGCGCCTCGGCCGCTTCGCTCGTTGACCTGTTGCATTAGTCTCGCGCGGCAACGCCGCTCACCTTTCTTCCCTAATCCGGCCTCTGATTGGCCCATTTCAAAAATTAATTACGCCTCGCCTAATTAATATTTTTTAAAAATTCCGACGGGGTTATACTCGAATTAATTTTCTGAATCGGAATATATATATATGTTACCTATGTTTCTGGATCACCCTGTATACATTAGTACACAATCACGCATACGCCAGTTTTTCACCTTGAAGATTTTTGTAATATGTTTATATTAATTTTTCCTCTTTGTCCACTTGTGTGTATCAATCGAAATAAAATAAACTAAAATATATTATTATAAGATAGAAAAAAGAAAGAACCAAACTCGAGCCATAAATATTTAAAATATATAGAAAATACGCAAATGTCGTACAATTCTTTCATATAACTGTATATACACAATGCAAACGTTATAAACGCGAGAGCAAATTCAACGAATAAATATATCGAAATAAAACTTTTACGAATGTAAAGCGCATATCTCGAAATCAAGTATAAATTTCTTAACGCGCGGAATCGTAAATTAATCATTTAAATAAATCAAAACCGCTTGTGCGCGAAATTTCATGTACGGTAGCAACAAACGATATCGTTGTGCACGTATAAATGTATATATACACACACACACGTACACGTATATCTACAGGACAGTTAAAATAATATCAAACGTCGACGAAGAATTTCGCTACTGCAATCGTCGTGATTGCCGGTGTATATACATATATACCCAGGAGAAATATTTGATTACCGCTCGATCGGAACAGCATTTTTTCTCTCCCTATACGCCGTGAAAGAAACGTATTAGCTAATCTAAACCCGCGATCTATGCGTATCTCAAGAAAATTATTTATCTCGCAACAAATAATATTTTCGATCACAAATCCTAAATACGAATCATTATATAGTTAATAACAAAAAAATCGATTTGTTCATTAAAGTCGAGTATATAGATGTATATGTATACGTAAGCTCGCGTGTAAATTTTTCGAAAGGAATACAAAAAGATAACAAAACGATGATAAACCTTATCGTAGGTATAATTACGCAAATGAGCGGTGGTAGGTATAAATATATATATATATATATCGCGGCGATAATCTAAAATCTCCGCGGATCTCCATTAAATTAAGTAAAAGCGTAATCTCCTCGTACAGCAAAACAAAAGACCGGTGCAGCAGAATCCGTGGGGTATAGACATATATGTGTGTGTGTGTGTATGTGTATAAATATATATATATATATGAATCTTCCTTTTTTTCCGTTGAATGTGTATAAATGAAAAAATAAAAGCGTAGATTTCGATTAAACTCGGCGAGGTTTTATTCGCGCGACACGCATGTGTATATACACACACATATACATATACGCATATACATACATATATCCATTTGCATACGTATACGCGCATACGTATAGACGCGTTGTAATAAGGTGGAAAAGGTAGGCGGCGGACGTTCACCCGAGGTGCGACTTATCTTTCAGTCGCGCGAGTATTTTCTTGCGACTCTCGCACGGATCTAACTCAAAAATTGTATATATATATATATACATACGCATATATACACCTATGACCACCACACTGACAATTTTCATGTCGCGCGCGATCGCCTGCGTATATACGGTGAAAATCAAATTGATAAAGCTTGGAAAGTTTTTGAAAGTTTGGCTGATTAATTGCGTGCTAATGTTATAGAAACTTTGTGACGCGTTGCTTAACTTTGAAATTAAGCTTATTTGACGCTTGCCAGTTTTTTTCTTTTTTCGTTATGTACGAATTATATCCTTTTACATAACGGGTTTTCGTATATTTTTTTTTTGTCGCAAAGTTTCTTTTACGTTGTAAATTGGGTAATACAGTTTCTGCCGCGGTACTAAGAATGTATAGCGTTTTATTTAAATGTAATTTACACCATATGAATAAAAATTATTGATTTACCGTTTCGAGTTGAAAATATAGCGTGATTACTGAATCCTGTGTACCGAACATATTAAAGAAATGTTGCACGATTAAGAGATTGCGTTTATGTCTACACAATGCACGATTGTTGTGTTAACGAAATGTTGGTTAATGTTCGGATAGTTTGACAAACGATTAGATTTTTTAACTGAAAAGTGCATGATATTCGAGTGAAAAGTTTGTATTACCAAATTGTTTGTAAAAACTTGCAACGTACATTATTCGCAATCTATAAACATTTTTTAAGTATATATGCGAATGAATGTCTATTTTATTTACGATGAAACTTGAATGTAACAAAAAGATAAAACGAAAGTTAAAAATAAAAAAAAAACGTATTTGAACGAACGTTAATTTGTTAGAAGTTTAAATAATATACGATAATGGATTTGTTATGCTCAAAAATGTACCGGTTGGATCTGACCGATAAGCTAAGTAAGGCAACAGAGGCGCTTAATGTCGACCGGTAAGCGAGCCCTGTGATAGAGACGTTCACTTCCTTCGGATAAAAAAATACGCTAATTTGTCTTTTTCTGTGAGAGCTTACAGATAAGCGAACTTCCTGAAGTATATACAACCGCGTGACGATTTAAGAAATACGAAGCAATTTACTTCGAAATATCTTTAATAATTCACGTTCAAATAACGAGAAAATCTTTTAATTACTCATAATCAACAATGTATGTTTTAAACAAATTAGTAAATATCGTGAGATTAAAAATTAAATTAAATTTATTGAAATTCTTGTAAACGGTATTTTAAATAAAAACATTTTTAGGTTATATGCAACGTTTTATTGGCAAAAAATTCGCTAACCTCTTGAGGCTAAACAAAACAATTTTTATTATTAAATTACACAATAACCAAACGAATAATACAAAAATTTAATTAAATCAACACAATGATGGTTTTACCTTATTAATCTGAGAATAATCTCATCGTACTAAATGTGTACAATCGTGTTCACCTATTCATATATACAAATCAGTGTCAAACAAGAACGTTTACAAAAATCTATGTTTGTATAAATTTTTATTTTTTTATTTTGATGTTTAAGCTATACTCGATAAGTACATAAAAGCTTTTTTATACAAGTAAATATTATAATTACGTTACGACAAAGTATTAATAAAAAAAATAGTTTAATAATCGAAAAATATAAATTTGAAAAAAAGTACAAATGTAAATATTCATATATAAACAATCGATATAAATTCCTCGATGTCAATGTAGAAAAAAGTACCATTATCAAAGTGAAACCAGAAAAATGTCGGTCCGCTTTCTTGAACGTAGACCGATATCATGAATAAAGCAGAAGGAGGACCCCGGTTTTACAATACAAAAACAAAGTCCCCGCCCATATATAAAAAGTTAATGTCTCGCGCGCGTGCGCTCGTCCTTAAAACAGATGATAATTGCTCGTATATGCGCGTTTATAAGGAAAAAAAGAAAAACTAGTGCCGATAAAACTTTCTTTTCAAGTTTTTCAAACGGCACGCCCTGATAGAGCTTCTCTATATAACGTTCGATCGATTTCTCGATCAAAGAAAAATAGTATATATCGAGTGGCCCCGCGGGAAAGTCATTAACGATCTTTGTCCTTATCGGTAAAAGACGCCTTTTTGTTTCTAATTCAACAGCTATTCGGCTTATGGATTCAAGTATCACTTAGAATCGCCTATCAGTACCTCGCAACGACGGGAGGACGACAGGATAACCTACATCAACAAGGGCCAGTTTTACGGCATCACGTTGGACTATGTACCGGATCCAGACAAGCCTCTTTTGAAAACGGGACAGACCGTCAAGGTAAGAATATCAACCCTCTCATCACTATACCTTTATCGGAATCTTATACATTTAGATCACTTTTATTTTTTATTCTTTATCGACTAGTTTCTGCATTTGATGTAAAGAGAATACAAAGTTAAAATAGTCAAGCTCAAAAAGTGCATACATCGATGAGTCAAAGGGTCGTGGATAATACGAAAATAACCAGGCTTGTTTATACGTACATATATACTCACACACAAACAGATTTACATCTATATACACACACACAAATATATATATAGAGAGAGAAAGAGGCAACATACGCGAGAGAAGCAGGTATATAAGGGGTAAATAAAAACCAGGGAAACGAGGTCGTTTGTTCTCTCGGCTGGCGAACGACTTTAATTGGCGACTAAACGCCGTACCGTTAGCAATTTCCATTACGATAAAGCTCGGGCGCGACATTTTTCCCCCGATTACGAGTTTGAGCAGCTTTCTTCTTCTTCTGCGACGTTATATCACCACCAACCGCGGGACGAGAGAAAACTTTTCAAAGAGCAGGGGGAGGGGCGGGCGAAAAGGGGGGTGGGGCGGGAAGAGGGGGCCGGATGTTCATCGAGTTTCACTACGTACGTGCTGCGACAACGAAATTCTCAAGAAAAACATTTTCTCTCTATCGTCGTCCATGTAAACCAACGTTTTATTCATTATTTTCATTTCCTTATTTATCAAACATTATATTTTCTAATACACTTTTAGGCCCTCTACTTTGTAATCTCCGATAAAGACTAATATGTATATATATATATACATAAATGTACGAATATAACTCGTTGTATAATATAGCTGATAACCATATTCGTTACAAGCTCGCGGATAAATTTATTTGCGAAAACTAGTTTCCAAATATACTATAACATTTCTTCATTTTATTTTTCTTCCAAGACGAATTTTATACGATCGTGCGTTTGCTACTATTTTCTTTATTTCGCTATAGGCTATCTCTTTTCATTTGTTGCGTAATAATCACGTTTAGGGCTTTCAGTTCGTATGATTTAATATTTTTTCTCTTGTTCCTTTTTTTCTCTCGGATAAGATTACATCGTTATTTCCTTTTGGATTATGTAAGAGTGTATGTAAAATCAAGGCGCTACTGTATACGTTCATGTGTATGTATATACGCAACGTTCTGTTCTAGATCTCTTCGATTAATACATATATATATACACGCATAGTGATTGATCGACGTTTCTACTCGATTATTTCAGATTTTGTCAACTTGTGCTTGCGTTCCAGTATAGGAGTGATTGTAATTTAACGTACATGTTATATCTTTTAATACTTGACTACCTCCTTAATTTATTAGAACATTGAAATTATATTTAGAAAATCAATATCGCGTGTACATGTATATACGTATATATTTAAATTTTACAAGTTCGTTTGATGTAAAGTAAATGATTAATTCAAACCAACTTGAAATTTCAATTCAAACTTGCAGAAAATATGGAAATTATAGGTTTACTAGGAAAAAAGTAATGAATGTATAACGAGTGGTAAATTAAAATCTAGGTATATATATATAAACGACAAGTTGCAATTACTCGAATGAAATAATTTCGAGTGTAACAAGCCAGTCTTCGCGAGTAAATGCCTGAAAGGAAAAATAAATCATATAAAAAAATTGATTAAGCGTTGAATTCATTGTATTATAAGAAAGCGATTGAGTAGAAAAAATGAAAAAAATGATTAAAGGGGTGGTAGCGAGGGAGGTTTGGAAGAGACGAAAAGCCGATGCCCCCCGAGCGATCGTACACTTATATACTCGCGAGAGAGACGCGTTCACCCGAATCGGGAAAAATCGCGGTTGCCGTCATCGCGGCCCCGTGAATTCGCGTATCGCGTATCCGTCCGGGAACGCGATACCCCGCCTCGGCAAGCGAGCAAGGATGTCACCGAGAGATCGTGCCCTCGGTCATTCCTCCTCCTCCTCCTCCTCCTCCTCCTCCGCCTCCTCGTGTCCCCTTCATCTCGTGCGTTGCTCGTGTCGACCATTGATAAGGAAATTTCAATGCGTGGTTAAACGTATCACTTTGTTCCCGAGTAATACTCAACTGTGCTTTTCCTCTTTCCTCTTTATATATATTGCTGGTGTTTATTTTTTTTATTACTTTATACAATTTTAGTTCATATATTGTTTAGTATTTCCAATTTTTCAATTTGAATATATATCGCGTTACAAAATCTAATTTAATGTAAATCCGACGAGTCGTGATAAACGTATCCGAAAAATCAATAATTCAGCAGATCTTTTATACCTCACAATACTATATACATGTATGTGTATAATACAATTAAATTCATTATAATTTACGTTATACTTTTGGATTGCGCAACGATTAAACATATAGGTTCACCCCAACGCGTATATCGTATATGTGTGATGTACATATACATATATATACACGCATAGTGATTGATCGACGTTTCTACTCGATTATTTCAGATTTTGTCAACTTGTGCTTGCGTTCCAGTATAGGAGTGATTGTAATTTAACGTACATGTTATATCTTTTAATACTTGACTACCTCCTTAATTTATTAGAACATTGAAATTATATTTAGAAAATCAATATCGCGTGTACATGTATATACGTATATATTTAAATTTTACAAGTTCGTTTGATGTAAAGTAAATGATTAATTCAAACCAACTTGAAATTTCAATTCAAACTTGCAGAAAATATGGAAATTATAGGTTTACTAGGAAAAAAGTAATGAATGTATAACGAGTGGTAAATTAAAATCTAGGTATATATATATAAACGACAAGTTGCAATTACTCGAATGAAATAATTTCGAGTGTAACAAGCCAGTCTTCGCGAGTAAATGCCTGAAAGGAAAAATAAATCATATAAAAAAATTGATTAAGCGTTGAATTCATTGTATTATAAGAAAGCGATTGAGTAGAAAAAATGAAAAAAATGATTAAAGGGGTGGTAGCGAGGGAGGTTTGGAAGAGACGAAAAGCCGATGCCCCCCGAGCGATCGTACACTTATATACTCGCGAGAGAGACGCGTTCACCCGAATCGGGAAAAATCGCGGTTGCCGTCATCGCGGCCCCGTGAATTCGCGTATCGCGTATCCGTCCGGGAACGCGATACCCCGCCTCGGCAAGCGAGCAAGGATGTCACCGAGAGATCGTGCCCTCGGTCATTCCTCCTCCTCCTCCGCCTCCTCGTGTCCCCTTCATCTCGTGCGTTGCTCGTGTCGACCATTGATAAGGAAATTTCAATGCGTGGTTAAACGTATCACTTTGTTCCCGAGTAATACTCAACTGTGCTTTTCCTCTTTCCTCTTATATATATTGCTGGTGTTTATTTTTTTTATTACTTTATACAATTTTAGTTCATATATTGTTTAGTATTTCCAATTTTTCAATTTGAATATATATCGCGTTACAAAATCTAATTTAATGTAAATCCGACGAGTCGTGATAAACGTATCCGAAAAATCAATAATTCAGCAGATCTTTTATACCTCACAATACTATATACATGTATGTGTATAATACAATTAAATTCATTATAATTTACGTTATACTTTTGGATTGCGCAACGATTAAACATATAGGTTCACCCCAACGCGTATATCGTATATGTGTGATGTACATATACATATATATACACATTTATTGTTATACATCTCTGAAAAGGGTATATCTCGAAACAGCTGAAACCAGTGAAACAATGATGGGCGTGTATGCATGAAAATCATAAAATGTCAAATATAATAAAATACGTTTGCCTTGTACGAGTTTTGAGCAGCTTTCTTCTTCTTCTGCAGACGTCTATATCACCCAACAACGCGGCGGGACGAGAGAAAACTTTCAAAGAGCCAGGGGGAGGGGCGGGCGAAAAAGGGGGGTGGGGCGGGCAAAGAGGGGCCGGATGTTCATCGAGTTTCCTACGTACGTCCGCTGCGACAACGAACTTCTCACAAGAAAAAATTTTTCTCTCTTATCTCGTCCATGTAAACCAACGTTTTAGTCATTATTTTCATTCGTATTTATCAAAATTATATTTTTAACCCACTTTTAAGGCCCTATACTTTGAATCTCCGATAAAGACTAATATTTATAATATATATATACATAAATGTACGAATATAACTCGTTGTATAATATAGCTGATAACCATATTCGTTACAAGCTCGCGGATAAATTTATTTGCGAAAACTAGTTTCCAAATATACTATAACATTTCTTCATTTTATTTTTCTTCCAAGACGAATTTTATACGATCGTGCGTTTGCTACTATTTTCTTTATTTCGCTATAGGCTATCTCTTTTCATTTGTTGCGTAATAATCACGTTTAGGGCTTTCAGTTCGTATGATTTAATATTTTTTCTCTTGTTCCTTTTTTTCTCTCGGATAAGATTACATCGTTATTTCCTTTTGGATTATGTAAGAGTGTATGTAAAATCAAGGCGCTACTGTATACGTTCATGTGTATGTATATACGCAACGTTCTGTTCTAGATCTCTTCGATTAATACATATATATATACACGCATAGTGATTGATCGACGTTTCTACTCGATTATTTCAGATTTTGTCAACTTGTGCTTGCGTTCCAGTATAGGAGTGATTGTAATTTAACGTACATGTTATATCTTTTAATACTTGACTACCTCCTTAATTTATTAGAACATTGAAATTATATTTAGAAAATCAATATCGCGTGTACATGTATATACGTATATATTTAAATTTTACAAGTTCGTTTGATGTAAAGTAAATGATTAATTCAAACCAACTTGAAATTTCAATTCAAACTTGCAGAAAATATGGAAATTATAGGTTTACTAGGAAAAAAGTAATGAATGTATAACGAGTGGTAAATTAAAATCTAGGTATATATATATAAACGACAAGTTGCAATTACTCGAATGAAATAATTTCGAGTGTAACAAGCCAGTCTTCGCGAGTAAATGCCTGAAAGGAAAAATAAATCATATAAAAAAATTGATTAAGCGTTGAATTCATTGTATTATAAGAAAGCGATTGAGTAGAAAAAATGAAAAAAATGATTAAAGGGGTGGTAGCGAGGGAGGTTTGGAAGAGACGAAAAGCCGATGCCCCCCGAGCGATCGTACACTTATATACTCGCGAGAGAGACGCGTTCACCCGAATCGGGAAAAATCGCGGTTGCCGTCATCGCGGCCCCGTGAATTCGCGTATCGCGTATCCGTCCGGGAACGCGATACCCCGCCTCGGCAAGCGAGCAAGGATGTCACCGAGAGATCGTGCCCTCGGTCATTCCTCCTCCTCCTCCTCCTCCTCCTCCTCCGCCTCCTCGTGTCCCCTTCATCTCGTGCGTTGCTCGTGTCGACCATTGATAAGGAAATTTCAATGCGTGGTTAAACGTATCACTTTGTTCCCGAGTAATACTCAACTGTGCTTTTCCTCTTTCCTCTTTATATATATTGCTGGTGTTTATTTTTTTTATTACTTTATACAATTTTAGTTCATATATTGTTTAGTATTTCCAATTTTTCAATTTGAATATATATCGCGTTACAAAATCTAATTTAATGTAAATCCGACGAGTCGTGATAAACGTATCCGAAAAATCAATAATTCAGCAGATCTTTTATACCTCACAATACTATATACATGTATGTGTATAATACAATTAAATTCATTATAATTTACGTTATACTTTTGGATTGCGCAACGATTAAACATATAGGTTCACCCCAACGCGTATATCGTATATGTGTGATGTACATATACATATATATATACACATTTATTGTTATACATCTCTGAAAAGGGTATATCTCGAAACAGCTGAAACCAGTGAAACAATGATGGGCGTGTATGCATGAAAATCATAAAATGTCAAATATAATAAAATACGTTTGCCTTGTACCATGTACGCGCGTATATTTATTTATACTTAGGCACGATCAATTATACCATTGTCATTAAAAATTATCTTTGTCTATCTTGTTAAAGAGTGTGGTTATGCTGATGTTCCGCGAAGAGAAGAGCCCGGAAGACGAGATCAAGGCGTGGCAATTCTGGCATGGTAGGCAGCACTCCGTCAAGCAACGTATTCTCGACGCAGGTAAGAAAAAAAAATAGTAAAGAGAATATACTCGTGTTCTTAGGTGCATCTAACCTACGTGGTGACTGCATAAATTTACGGATGGGAAGGAAATCGCGTCTATCTATCTATCTATATATATATATATATATATATTGTACTAAGTTAACACAAGGCGCGCGCATAATGCATAACTTATTAATCTTTGATCGTTTGTCCAAGCATTCACGATCCACTGAGGAAGTGACTGCGTTTTAACTGGGTAAGAAAGGGTTAATCATTCATTTTAATTTTTACTTTTGAGTTTTTATTACAATTTTTCACGTATTTATTTTTCGTTTTGGTGTAACCCTATAATTTTCAGCACGATTGTTGTGATGTTTTGTGAAATTTATGTATCGATGTGAACGCACCTTTATAATTTTAAATTTTATTATATATTTATTTTTTTCTTCGCTATAAAAATAGTGTAATTACTTATTTTTTAGTAATTATCTTCCGTTTTTTAACATTTTGTTTATATGAGTTAGACGTATTACATTTTTATAGATACATTGTTGTTTTTATTTGTAATTCATAATGTAGCTATATAAATTTAAAGTTTGAAGTAAAACATTAATTTAATACATTTTTTTTTCTTGTGTATTAAATTACTTTAAAGCACGATAGATTCTTATTATTTACTTCGATGCCTATTAGTTGCAATGTTAATGTTGAATAACAAAGGTATTTAAATCGAAAAAACAATTAGTTAAATGATGTAAATGCTCGTATTAAAAATAAACTACATATTTTGTTTTGGCAGACACAAAAAACAGCGTGGGTCTCGTAGGCTGCATCGAAGAGGTGGCGCATAATGCGATCGCAGTTTATTGGAATCCGTTAGAGTCGTCGGCTAAGGTGAGAAAAAATAAAAATCTATTGTATTATCATAAACTATTGTCTCGGGTAATGGTATGCGACAATTCTTTAGCCACGTTTCTATTTTCTTTTTCCTCTTTTTCTTATCTTTTCTTCGTAATTCTTTTGCAGATAAACGTGGCAGTGCAATGTCTCAGCACGGATTTCTCCAGTCAAAAGGGAGTAAAAGGTCTACCTCTTCACATTCAAATCGACACGTACGAAGAACCACCATCGCACAACCACGCCTACACGTCACCCTCTCACCGAGGTTACTGCCAAATCAAAGTCTTTTGCGATAAGGTAACGAGAAAACATTATACTTATTCAATAATTGTGACACGCGTGAATATAATATTTTAAAAAGATGTACTTTAAGTACAATGGTAAATTTAACGATTGCCCTGCATCAATCATTTGAATGAATAAGTAATTAAATGGAAATAAAATTTATATTTATTGGATAATATTCAATTTTTTATTCATTACGTTACTATCACTTTGTGTATAAAATCAATTACTTATCTCCTTTAATCAAAATCAAAGACAAAATTAACTACATGTATTTACGTCCGATTGCAGGGAGCTGAAAGGAAAACTCGCGACGAGGAGAGGCGAGCAGCTAAACGAAAAATGACGGCAACGGGGCGAAAAAAGTTGGACGAGCTTTATCATTCGGTGACCGAGAGAAGCGAATTCTATTCCATGGCAGATCTCCATAAGCCTCCAGTTCTCTTCTCACCACCAGCCGAACATTCGATCGACAAGGTATTTTATTATCCCTATATATATCTTCTTCACTTAATAATAAACGAATACAAAATTTAGCAATCAGTGGAACTTGTATAATTTTTGTAAACTAATTTTATTGAAGCTTAGCGCTTCCGTTGTATACGAAAAAAAAAGAAAGAAAACAGATAAAGAAATATACGTTGCTCTGTTCTCTCCCCGCCGAAGCGCTGCACTAGCCGCAACTCCTCTAACTTGCGATTCAGCAGACAAGTAACCTTGAGCCGAGTACAAGAGTGATCGATTTTTTTTCTTTTTCGTTAATATATTCTTTTAATATCCTCTTAGTTTACCGTTACGCTCGTTAGTGCTATTAACCTATGTATATTCATAAGCATTTTGTGATAAAGTGTATAATAATTTTTGTATCAATGTAATGATGTTCGTATTTAAATTTTCCATGAATTTCATTAGTATTATTGAAAAAGTATTTCTTAATCTTTCAGTTGTATAAAACATGTTTTTTTTTTGTTATTTTGAATGTTCAAGAAAGATAATACGTAATATACGAATAATAATAATAATATTCTTTACGATTTGTATAATAAATTCGTGTTTGAATTGTACACGTTTGTAAAATTATTAATCGTTGCTTTTATACTCGACTCTGCATTTGACTCGATCGCAATAATGTACAATAATGTACGAATAATTTTACTAACGAATATCAAAGAGCGCACCAGTAAAGATAACGTGCAACTACTTGTGAGCGTTAAAGATAAAAAAGAAAGAGTCGAGCCTAAATAATCGAGTGCACTGAATTGCCAATTGTGTAAAATGAAAAGTAATAGTCACTAATGTGTATAATGTATGCGGTACAGTTCTCAACGATGGAGTTATCGGGATTCTACGGGGGCGGCGGCGGCAGCGGGGGTGGCGGAGGCGAGACGGACAGCTCGTCCTTGAGCAACGGAGAAGCTGGCGGACTGAAGGCCAGTGCCGGTGGCAGCCCGTACGGGCAATCGGGACGACCCAGTCTACCCGCTCTCAAATTCCACAATCACTTTCCGCCTGATAATTTGAGCTCTATGCACGAAAAGAAGGACTCGCTGCTTATGCAGGTGCAGGAGCTCCAAGGATCGGTGTTGCAAGGGGTTCAGCCCGGATTAGCGACTGGGCAACTCGTCACCGGTGGTACCCTCGGCAATAGGTTACACATGCAACCTCACATGCGCGATGCCGACGAACGGGTTATGCTCTACGTCAGACAAGAGGCTGAGGACGTTTATACGCCGTTGCACGTTACGCCACCCACCGTACAGGGGTTGCTTAACGCTGTAAGTATTTCCTTTTTTACCCTCTACCTTTTTCTTTACCGAGTAATATATTATCAATTACTCTTTCAAGTTCCATTTTTTCTTACTTATCCTAATATATCAGTTTCTCGCGTCAAACTTTTTCCGTATTTCTCTTTCATATCGAGAGTATTCAAATTTTTTTTTCACATTTTAGTACATAGATATCTCTTACTATTATTTTACGTACGATATATTCTTTTCAAATTGAAAGACAACCTATAGAACCTACTAAACTATAAGTGGAGTTAAATCTATCGTATTATTTCAATTTTGGTATTACCTTCTTAGTATTTTCTTCTCTGAAAACTAAAACACTAGATTTTGAATACTCTCCTATAATATAATTGTATTGTCTAATATTAAGACAAAAAAATTCAAAGTAGTGCTTACATATATGTCTATATCAATTTTCTTTTACTTTTGATAGGTCTGCAAACCGCGAGGCCTTGACTATATTTACTCTAATATAGCAGTTTACTTTTACTTTCTTATACTTTGTAATATTCTGTACATATTGCATATATATACACATGTCCTACATGTTTATTTGTTTGTTTTTGGGCATTTGAAAAAAAAAAAATAATAGGGGAATGGGGTCATCGAAACTTTTATCTCTCAATGATATTATAAATGTTTAAGTTTTCTTCAATGTAGTAGCTTCATAAAAAGTCATAAAGGAAACTGCTTAATATACTCTGCACAGGGAACTTCAGGGCCTTATATCGGAGTCTGATGTATTCTTCAGATCTCTCAACGCAGAAAACATTTAGGTAATTTCCTTTATGATTTATTAAAGATATTAATAAATTAACACGATAACTTTATTACATAACATTATGTCGTTATTAACATTATTACGTACGTAAACAAATAATAAAAGATTTGATGACACGTTTCTCACGCAATATTTTATATTTTATAACTATAGTTTACCCTCTAATGCAATCAATTTTATTGTTTATCACGGTTGATGTATACTACTTATAGCTGTAGATCGTTTAAACCTAACATAGACGTATTTTACTCGTTCCAAGGAAAACTAGTATTTTTTTAACCCGTTCAGATTAAACGCGTAACGTAGATTGAAAGTTTGTTTAAACCTAAAATTAAACTTTTATCTTACGGACGATATCATTATCGGTAACGTTTAAAAGTATGAAAATTATTTTTGCGAGGGTTAAACTTTCTTCAATCCAGTGATATATATATATATATATATATCTCCTGCATTTGTCAAGCGTGGCGATCAAAGAAAACTTGGTAAAAGTATATGTAAATCGATCTCCTTGCATGCCCTTGCTACGCAATTACATTCCCAAAAACACGGCGAGCCTCGATGTAATATATTAATAATCCAATAATCGGTTCATTTACTAATTACCGATGCGCATGCAATTATCCTTCACTGGGATCCTTACAGCAGTACAGGCCTGAGAAAAAAGTGGAAAAAAAGAAATATAAGTAATATGAATACACATACATAAATGGCATGATCCCATGTTTTAATAAAATTCTGAGTGCTCTTCTCATTTCACTTCTCTTTAATTTCTCAATCTGTGGATCTTTCTATATACATATATATATCCTTCTTCTTTCTTACTCGTAAAACATTTAGACGTACTAAACAAAAAGTGCAAGTAAAAATAAGAGAAATAAAAAAAAAAATAAAAGAAGATACCACAGTCAAAATTCTAATGTTCTACTTTTTTCTATTTTACAGATTGAGTCAAAGTACAAAATTGCATCCTCGAGTATTATTAACCTCTATCGCAAAAACACAAAGGGGTAAGTTTAGTAGAGTGTCATCTTTACACTTTCGTTTGCTTATTTTGCCTATTTGCACGATGGTACTTTTCTTATACTTACTCTCTTGATTCTTTCGTAAATTTCCTACGCGCGACTTGACGACCGAGTCGTCGCGTGGCTTTCTCCTTATTTTTCTACGTCCCTTTTCTTAATGGTTCTATATCGTTTTAACACATTACTAATCTTCACCTCGTAACAACACTTGGTAACCGTAATTCGCTTTTTACTCGTTTTATCGCGTACGACCACTGTATATACTCTATTGACTAATAGATTGCATCAAACACAATATTTGCTTTTTTTACTGAAAGGATAGATTGAAAATGTATTTGGTTTTGAAAATGTTATTGAATAATTCACCAAATTGCAATTGAATAATTTGTACATTAAAATGTAAATGTTAATACGATTATTTAAAAATAAAATCAAAAATTTTAATCTCGTCGAAAGCGTCTTTTAACAAATGCATGCACGAAGAGTATTAAAATCTGCTAGGAGTCTTAAACTCGTGTAACGTTGTTAATGACATTCGCAAATACATATACGAGCTTCGAAATCGCAGTATGACATTCCAGCACGTACTTTTGACTCGTCTGTCCGTCCATTCAATACTTTGTACACATATATATACACACACGTATGCTTAAATGTAAGAAAGAAAGAAAAATGTACTCTTGAAACGTATAGTATCATTATATTTTCTATTTCAAAAGCTCTTCCTTTACCAGCCAACTATTTTCCACACAATAATGCTTATTTAAGCCAATGTAAATAATAATGGAGTTTACTAAGATTAAACGAAGGTAATTAATTGATCGTAATGCAGAATTACAGCGAAAATTGACGACGACATGATCCGGTACTACGTCGACGAAGACCTGTTTCTTCTCGAAGTGACGCATTCTCGACTGTCGGCTGAACAGCAGCAGGAACGTTCGAACCGTAACGCAGGCGGTTCACCCTCGGATCCGGACTCTATGGAACCAAGTTACGATGTCACTCTGATCGAGACGCCTATCAGCCCTCAATCGACGATACCGTCAGCGTCACCTCATCAACCTGTCGTCGTTCAACATCACGTGGCTGCCACGTGAACGGCTTTCACTATTTTTTTTCCCCCCTTTACTCGACTGTAATATGCGCTGAGAGAGGATTTGTGAATCTCAATACAGACTTTACGTGCGCGATAATATATATATAAATATATATATTTTTTACATTTCTCAAAGTGACGTTTAAAGAACGGCAAGAAATTTTGTTTCGACGACGCGATTGTGTATATTAGGATGAATTTAAATTATATAGGCGTGTTTATTCATGACGTTGTAGAAATTTAATTTTAAAGAAAGTAAAAACATATATAAACGAAACGCGTTAATTAGAGAGCGTTACCGTACCTATATATCGTACCTTTTTACGTGCTATTGGATTATTTACTTAATTCCATTAAGAAATGAATAGATACTTTATTTTACTTATCTCTAGTAAAATATACGTTATATGTGAATATGTAGATCAGTTATATTAAATTTAGTTGCTAAATGAAAAAAATTGTACATACGAATGCAAATTCTCATATAAGAGTATTATAAAATTTTTCAACAGTTCTTTTAACGTCTCACTTGCCGATTACTGTGGAGTACAATTTTATTAATATTATTATTATTATTATTATTATTATTATTATTATTTTTATTATTATTATTAATATTATTATCATTATCATTATTATTATTATTATATTATTATTATCGCCTCAGCGTAAAAAAGCATTTTTCTGTCACAGTAACGAATATACGTCTCTGTCGATATAACAAGACTTTTCTGTCAGGATATTTTTTCGTTAGGAATACAAGGAAAAAAATTTTGCTCGGTGTTTGTCGGTTACACTGACGGTACTGTGTTTATTTTTGTTTTATTATATATATTATTATTACATTTTTTTTTAATGAAAAAGGCGTTGTAACGTCCTTTGATCAATCAAAATATACGACGACTGCGAAACTATCGCTTCGAGTGTTTCCACTTTTATGTTTTTATTGTTAAGATGCACGTATGACGTATGCATGATGAATAATGGCTAAGGCGAATACACTTTTATTATATGTGCGCGCGCGTGTGTGTGTCTGTGTGTGTGCGTGTGTGGGTATATACATACATACATAGATGCACATACGCACACACACGCGTATACACACACACACACACACATATATATATATACATATATATACACATACTTAAAGAACTTGTTTACTGAAATGTCAAGAATAAAAAAAGTATAAAACAAATCTATTTCTAGTTTCCATATAAAGTCTATACGTATGTTGTGTGAATACGTTAAGGAGATAACTGTGGCGTTGTGACTTAAATTTGGTGAGAGAAGCCTTATACTGATAAAAAAAAAAGAGTAAAAACATAAGAATAAATATTGTTTCTATGATTATAAGCCCGCGCGTGTAAGATTTTGAGTTTGACTCGAAATATAATGTAGATTATATGAAAATATATATGTGCGTATACGGAGAATGTGAAATTTGCAACACTTTTGAGGAAAGTTATTGCAATTGAGAGGATCGATATTTTTTTTTTTTTTTTTTTAATTTTAACGATCAGTCGGCGTGCAATTTTTGAAGCGCTGCTTTGAAAATATTGTAAGGTGTTCTTTTTTTTTTTTTTAAATAAAAGGTTTTTATACTGTACCTTTCTGAACTTTGCCATAATAGTTAACGAGACAAAGATACGATATGCAAAAATCGACGAACCAGCGCATAGACGTACGTACGTTTGTATCACCTCACACACCCACACCCACATACACGCACACACAGAGAGAGATATAAAGTCCCATTTAGTTCTACACAATTCGTCCATTACAAGAGAATGTCAAAGCAACGATCAAAATACGCTTGTAAATGCATATTATTTTATTGAATACTATATTTTGTTACATTTATTATAGTTATTAATATTATGATATTGATTCTATCGATAGGAGAAGAAACTTACGTAATGCGTACATTGTTATTTTTATACAAAAAGAAAATGAAGAAGAACGTTAAGAATCGATGAATACAGTGCGAAAGAGAGGAAGAATGAATGAGAATGACATTTGGATTGTCCGCATTGATCCATGACATATACAAATGCGAAGGAAAAGTCGTGGTGAGTACGACTAATTCGCAGTCAGCCATTTCTTTTTTTTTTATCGCTACTTCTATAACTATTATCAGTTAATTATAAATAAATGAAAACAAAAAATGGCAAGATATAATCGCGCCATAAGGAAAAAAGTGCACACGCCTCACATTTTAATTGTCTATACATGTGTATAACTTACGTTGTATTTGCGTGAAAGAAATTGCGTAAATCGTTGTTGTTCTTTCCATCGATCTCGTGCGAAAGTTTGGCCCATAGATTTTTGTTTCGGCTTTTAGTGTCGCGTTGATGAAAATATGTATTTTCCGCGGCAAGATTTATATTTGCACGTGATTATAACAAAATAAAAGAAAAAAGAAAAGGAAAACCGGTTCGATAAAAAATGATTCGACAATAAAGGCCAGAAACGAAAATTTTGAGTATCAAATTGTACTGCGAATCTTAATAATAATAATAATTATGTTTCTTTCGCGCAGAGAGATCCTCGTGGTTTTTCTTTTGTATTTTTTTTTTAGTAAGAGGCATGTTTGCATATCGTTGACCATTGTAAGTGCATGTTACGCACGCTCGGTTTTCTATATATCTTTCCCCAGACTCCCTATACATTCCAAAAGAAAGAAGAAGATAAATAGTTAAAAAAAACAAGTGAATCTTCACTTTTCTCCTTTCACTTCCTTTTAGTGTTAGATACATTGTTAGATTGTACACCCTTACGTAGTATGCGGTTAGAGTTTTGCATATAGTCGATCGAGCGGAATCGTGCGAAAGAGTTTTACAAGATATAAAAATTGTCAAATGTTACGTCGCGACGTCTTGCCATCGTGAGATTGTGCCAGAGGTGATATTATATTATTACGATGTTTATTGAAACAATAAATATTATATTAGTACGTTTTATAAATTATTTACATTTCTTTATTCTAACGCATGACCGAATACCTTCTCCACCTTTTTTTCGAACGCACATATTTATCGACGTGTGGTCGAAGCGCCCAAAATATTCCTGTAACTCATCCATTATCAATTCGATTAATTGCCCGTTACGAGAGAAAAAAAAAAGTAAATTAGCGAAGGTGAAACATCTTTTAAATGCGCGCAATATTTCACCAACGAGATAAGACAAGGATCGTTAATGTGTCATTCAACCGTCCGGTGTGTATACCTATATACATACACTTTGTAAAAGAAATAACAGTAAGTATGAGTGTATACTTAGAACTTTTAAATCACAAGCAATTTCCCATTACTTACCGATCGAAAGAATAATTCGTATAACTTGATATTTTTTTATTTCATCGATATGTACGGCGCGAGTAGAAAATCCCAGCGTATACACTTTAATGTTTGCAAAAAGCGAACTGGACGCGTAGAATTTTTTTTTTCTTTCGGTGCTACCGATACGCGAAGAGAAAACCAGTTTCAATAAGAGGAGATGATACTTCCATAAGATTCTTCTTCTTCGCCAAGGATGGAAATATTGTATCCGGCTTTGTAAATAAGCGGCTGGTTGCAGCTAAGAAAATTGACGTTAATTTAAGGGAAGGAAGGATCACTTTAATTATCCACTGAAAGGAGGAACGAATTTTCCATTCTATACGTATTCTGATGGTGGACTAGACTTGTCGACTACGTCGTAAATTCAATAAATTTTGCATTACGTTGATATTTTGTCCTACACTACGCGCGTGATGATACTATAATATTTACATTTATATTTACATGTAAAAAAAAAGTTAATTTTGAATTGATTTTGAATTTTAAATAATCCAACAGCGTAATGAATACAAAAATTATGTAAATTCGGAAATATCGACTAAAACAAGCTTGTATATTTAGAAAAATCATGTATTTTTAACAATAAACAACAACATTTAACTAAACGCTCCTTGGAGGACAAAGAAATATTATCGATTTAACTTTTCAACTATGAAATATACATTTTTTTAATCTATAGTAAAAGCAACTCCATATTGCTCAAATCTGAAGAATCGCAGGTTTTATCTAAATCTGTACATAAATTTATTCCACCTTTCAAACTTTTAATTCACACTTTCGGTATAGTATGAGATTAGCAGTTTTCTGGGGATTCAAATTAAAATATGAAATTTAAAACTGTGTATACACAACCCTAAATATTTGGTAATACAATATAAACAATTTATCGCGCCTTTTAGAATAATAAATTAAACTTCCTACTTTGCATAATTTAATAATCTTCAAAAATCTGATTTACATTTTTTCTTTTCACATATTAAACTGTTCATCTCATCGATTACACGGTATCTTTTGTAACTCGAGTATTGGGTCAAATTTTCACTTTTTACTCGAACTGTTCGTGACCAATGAATATCACCGGAATACATGATTAATAAATATATATTTTTATAATACAATTCGTGTATGGGCTCTTCGTTTTAATATTCGTAGCAGGTTTGGACGGCGCGTTGACCTCTTTCGAGTGGACTTTCCCGCGACTCACCTGCTCTAGATCGAATAGATGCAAATACACGTATACATTTTTCTAAATTGTATAACGAACATTTATATTTATATTTATATATATATATACTAGGGGGGCTTCGCCCCCCTGCGCGCTTCGCGCGCCAACCCCCTATTTTTAATTTCGAAAAAGGTTTTTCGTAATAAATTTATTTAAAATAATGTTTTAAATTGTATTATTTTTTCACTACCATGGACACCTTAGAAATTAAACCGATTCACACAACACCTTGGAGGTACTGTTATAATGCATTGGGTTTTATACCAAAATTTAATTTTTTTTAAATACGATTACAATTTATAAATAAAAGTTTTTACCAAAATTTAGTATAATGAAATCAGAATAATAATAATAAAAAAAATAGAGACATTAAATGTTAACTGTAAATTTTAAACTATATGAATTCCTATAAAGCTTAAATTATATTTTAATAATTATAAATGTTAATGAAAAATTAACTTACCAAAAATAGTAAAGTGCATATACTTACTAAATTGTAGTATTTAGTAACAACTTATGAAAATTTTGGAATATTTTAAACGGATCTAAATACAACTTCACCTCCTAAAATTAATTTATTTAATGACGAAGGATCATCGCTAAAAGTTCTATGACATTAATATTTTGTACTTTTAGAGTAATAAAACTTTATTCTTTAATAAATAAATTTTTTTATTAATTTTATTAATTTTATAGAACTACTTATATAATTTTAGTGGCTAAGTATACTTAATTGTAGTATTTAGTAAAAACCTATTAAAATTTTAGATTATTTTAAACGGATCTAATAGAACTTTACCTCCTAAAATTAATTTATTTAGTCATTGCCAAGAGTTCTTATTTATTAATATTATGTACTGTTAGAGTAATAAACTTTCTTCTAATTATATTAATTTTTGTATTAGTTTTATAAAAATTATTTACTTACATTTTATTCTTAATAAGATGAAAAAACTTTTTCCATTTTTGTGATTCTAATTTCATCCTCTTGTACGATTTCGTTATTCTATCATAATATATACAATTTTTTTACTAGCATAGCCATCTTTGATTTTGATTTTAAGCTAATTCATTTTTTAAAACCTCTTACTGTTTCAATAATTTTACATCCTTCGTTTATAAACAATATGTGTTATGATAATATACCGTACTACTTACTTATATATCCATATTATTATTACAATTGTAATTGAAAATAACATAAGTTCGAATAACTTAAATTAATTATACATAACTTTTGCATTTTACTATTATTTAGTATTTAAAAATAATATTCGCTTATTTGATATTTTTTTATTTCATCGATATGTACGGCGCGAGTAGAAAATCCCAGCGTATACACTTTAATGTTTGCAAAAGCGAACTGGACGCGTAGAATTTTTTTTTTCTTTCGGTGCTACCGATACGCGAAGAGGAAAACCAGTTTCAATAAGAGGAGATGATACTTCCATAAGATTCTTCTTCTTCGCCAAGGATGGAAATATTGTATCCGGCTTTGTAAATAAGCGGCTGGTTGCAGCTAAGAAAATTGACGTTAATTTAAGGGAAGGAAGGATCACTTTAATTATCCACTGAAAGGAGGAACGAATTTTCCATTCTATACGTATTCTGATGGTGGACTAGACTTGTCGACTACGTCGTAAATTCAATAAATTTTGCATTACGTTGATATTTTGTCCTACACTACGCGCGTGATGATACTATAATATTTACATTTATATTTACATGTAAAAAAAAAGTTAATTTTGAATTGATTTTGAATTTTAAATAATCCAACAGCGTAATGAATACAAAAATTATGTAAATTCGGAAATATCGACTAAAACAAGCTTGTATATTTAGAAAAATCATGTATTTTTAACAATAAACAACAACATTTAACTAAACGCTCCTTGGAGGACAAAGAAATATTATCGATTTAACTTTTCAACTATGAAATATACATTTTTTTTAATCTATAGTAAAAGCAACTCCATATTGCTCAAATCTGAAGAATCGCAGGTTTTATCTAAATCTGTACATAAATTTATTCCACCTTTCAAACTTTTAATTCACACTTTCGGTATAGTATGAGATTAGCAGTTTTCTGGGGATTCAAATTAAAATATGAAATTTAAAACTGTGTATACACAACCCTAAATATTTGGTAATACAATATAAACAATTTATCGCGCCTTTTAGAATAATAAATTAAACTTCCTACTTTGCATAATTTAATAATCTTCAAAAATCTGATTTACATTTTTTCTTTTCACATATTAAACTGTTCATCTCATCGATTACACGGTATCTTTTGTAACTCGAGTATTGGGTCAAATTTTCACTTTTTACTCGAAACTGTTCGTGACCAATGAATATCACCGGAATACATGATTAATAAATATATATTTTTATAATACAATTCGTGTATGGGCTCTTCGTTTTAATATTCGTAGCAGGTTTGGACGGCGCGTTGACCTCTTTCGAGTGGACTTTCCCGCGACTCACCTGCTCTAGATCGAATAGATGCAAATACACGTATACATTTTCTAAATTGTATAACGAACATTTATATTTATATTTATAATTTGAAAAAATTAAAAAACAACTTTTGTTCAAATAATCCTTAGAACTTAACTACCTGGGTTACAATTCTTAATTTTAAAATCTCGAAGAGATAGGGCACTTGGAAATATTGAATATCAAAAAGGCGACACGCCACAATCGATTTTGATCTAACACCGCTCAAAAGATCACATTTTTTGAGAGCTTTCGAATGGCGGTGGTTAGATTATTGGCCAAACCGCTGGTGTAAGTTTATGCCCTAAAATACATGAAAATTAGTGATTTTTGAGGTTTATGGGGTATAGCTTACCCAACGGTCTTGGCCAATCTAACCACCGCCATTCGAAAGCTCGCGAAAATGTGATCTTTTGAGCGGTGTTAGATCAAAATCGATTGTGGCGTGGTCGCCTTTTTTTGATATGCACTATTTCCGGGCGTTATATTTCTTCGGAGTTTTAAATAAGAATTGTAACCAGGTAGATAAGTTCTAAAGATTATTTTGAACAAAATTTGTTTTTAATGATACTAGGGGGGCTTCGCCCCCTGCGCGCTTCGCGCGCCAACCCCCTATTTTTAATTTCGAAAAAGGTTTTTCGTAATAAATTTATTTAAAATAATGTTTTAAATTGTATTATTTTTTCACTACCATGGACACCTTAGAAATTAAACCGATTCACACAACACCTTGGAGGTACTGTTATAATGCATTGGGTTTTATACCAAAAATTTAATTTTTTTTTAAATACGATTACAATTTATAAATAAAAGTTTTTACCAAAATTTAGTATAATGAAATCAGAATAATAATAATAAAAAAAATAGAGACATTAAATGTTAACTGTAAATTTTAAACTATATGAATTCCTATAAAGCTTAAATTTATATTTTAATAATTATAAATGTTAATGAAAAATTAACTTACCAAAAATAGTAAAGTGCATATACTTACTAAATTGTAGTATTTAGTAACAACTTATGAAAATTTTGGAATATTTTAAACGGATCTAAATACAACTTCACCTCCTAAAATTAATTTATTTAATGACGAAGGATCATCGCTAAAAGTTCTATGACATTAATATTTTGTACTTTTAGAGTAATAAAACTTTATTCTTTAATAAATAAATTTTTTTATTAATTTTTATTAATTTTATAGAACTACTTATATAATTTTAGTGGCTAAGTATACTTAATTGTAGTATTTAGTAAAAACCTATTAAAATTTTAGATTATTTTAAACGGATCTAAATAGAACTTTACCTCCTAAAATTAATTTATTTAAGTCATTGCCAAGAGTTCTATATGTCATTAATATTTTGTACTTTTAGAGTAATAAAACTTTCTTCTTAATTAAATTAATTTTTGTATTAGTTTTAAAGAATTATTTATAACATTTTAGCGGTAAATAAATAAAAACCTGTTTCTTCCATTTCTCCCGTGATTCGTAATTTGCACCCTCTTTCAAAATTTTCGTTTTAATCCATAATTATATACAATTTATTTTTACTATGCAGAGCCCAAATATTTATTTTGATTATTATAAACAAATTCATTTTTTAAATATCCTTCTGTTTCTAATAAATACATACTTGTTTATTTAAAATATTGTTTTATATAAATATACGTAATCTACTTACTTATATATCCATACTATTTTTAAATTTTGATTTGAATAATATTTAAATTAAATACTACTAAAATAATAATTTTCGAAAAACTTTTGAAATGTAATTCGTATTTTACATTGCCACTGTTAAAATTTGAATTTTCTTTTGCCATCACTGTTTATAATAGAATTATCTTAAAAATGCAATAATTTATGTATTTAATTTTTAATTTATTGTATATTTCACATATAAATATTTGGAAAAGTGTATGTTATACTTGATTCATATTTATTTTATCTTCGAAAATTTGTGCATATTTTTAAAAACGTTACATTAAATTTTAGGTCTGTTTCTATTTTATGAGTTTTATCAAGAATTAGTAAACTAATACACATTCTTTCAAGTTATATTCACAACTTTTTTTTGCGCACGGAAAAAATACATATATCATCTATTCTTGAAAAAACAAATAACACGTACACACACACACGCACACACACACACACACACACACACACACACACACACACACACACACACACACACACACACACACACACACACACACACACACACACACACACACACACACACACACACACACGCACACACGCACACACGCACACACGCACGCACGCACGCACGCACACACACACACACACACACACACACACACACACACTTATATATATGACATATTTATATAACATATATATATATAACATATATATATAACATATATATATAACATATATATATAACATATATATATAACATATATATATATAACATATATATATGACATATATATATATGTTTTATATATATATAACATATATATATGACATATATATATGACATATATATATAACATATATATATGACATATATATATAACATATATATATGACATATATATATAAAACATATATATATATGTTGAATCCTGAATTCTTAGACACGGCGGCGGCGGCGGCGGCGGCGGCGGCGGCGGCGGCGGCGAAATATTTATATATTATAGAGAGATATATATATATATATATATATTTTTTAAACAAATATTTACCAGTACTAATTGTTGTATCGTAGTAAATAGTGAAATTTCAAACTCAAGAACAATCTGAAAGTAATAAAGAACTGTGTGAAAACGTACTGAAATATATAGGTACCTACATAGAAAAAATCAAATGTTTATATCTAATAAAATAATTATTACACATTGTCGTATTATATCAAACATCTATTAACTATGTATAATACTGTTACAGTGCACCTACGACTACGCATGTATTATTTATATATTAAAATTCGAACTATATACGTGTATACCTATATTAAAATGTAATTACCGAAGACATGTAAAATATCTGTATTTAGTGCCGTTAGTACCGAAAGGGGATGCGACGTTAAATAAATAAATAAAAAAAAATAAAGAAGATGAAAAAATAAGTAGATAACATCGATAATGATAAAAAAATGTTGTGTAAAATGTAACGAAGTTGAAAATAAGGAAAAGAAATGTCCCATCGAAAATTGACAAGTGATATGTAGTTTTATGGAAACCGGAGGAGTATCATCCGAAAGGCCGAGGAACCCAAGGTGCATCTTCCACATCTATATACGTATATACTTATGTTAAGAAGATACTTTCTCGTACGAGATTGAACGCAAGCCGCGGCGGTGTATATAAACGCGATATACCGATATATGCAAGACGCGTATATATATCGACGTCGATCTTAATGTCGAGCGAGCGCGCGAGCGAAAATGAAAACGAAGAAGAGAGTCGTCTTGGTAAGTAAGAGGCGAAGCAAAAACGGTGACCTTGGCGGGGGCCACTGGCCCTAACTTCGGTGTATATTATTTACGATGCCATTTGTGTTTCGGGCGAAAGATTACCAAAATACTTGTATACGCTACTCGGCCCCGCGGTAAAGTATTTCACTTGTATAATTGCCTCTCCGCGCGAGGGTAGTTACGATCGTTCTCGTAATACCTCCCACCGATTATATTTTCTTACTTTTATTCGATACTCCCGTGTATATATATACTTGTGTGTGTGTGTACGCAACTTTTGAGATTGCTAAATTTTTCGGGATTTTTTACGATGACGTTGATTATGTCATTGGTTCTTGACATTTTTTTACCTTACTCACTGTGGGAATTTTTTCATTAGCTTTTTCATTTTTCGAATTTACTCCCGCAAAGCTTGTTTACTTGAGCATCGGATGAGCCGCGTAAATGTATACGTAAGGATATTGATACCCGGGCGCTCCTTGGTCATTCGTATATTATTATCTCAATTGATCGGTGAACTGCTTCGAATACTTTTAAATAATTTACAGTGAACTTTTGATTTTAACGTAGGATTTAGATTTAAAAAACAATAGCAAACTTTGAAATTGCAATTTTAAAAGAAATGATCAAATAATTATTGTAATTCGTAATAATGATAATAGTAAATTAATTTTGAAGCTGCAATGATAGAGCTGCACACCTACAGTTTACAATAATTTATTTTAAAACAATTACAACCGTCTATGTATGCTGTTACTCATCACTATTCAAAAGTATATAATTCCATGAAATTATTCGTAAAATTGGAATTCATCACAATCCATTATCAATGTAATTACAATAAATACTCTATATTTTCAACAACCATCATTACCATTATTATCGTAGATAATAAGTGTAATTATAGCGGTAACGAAATAACAATCTTAAAAATAGTAATAATAAGTGTAATGCAATAATTTATGTTGCACATATTATCGTTACAACAAAGATTAACTGTTAAATCTAGATACTTTATACTTGGCTCAGCCGTTAGATAAGTACAGCTAAGATAATCTGATTATAACACTTGTATATAAAAATATGTGTATATCTCTATTACACCTAAACTCGATGGTTAATAAGTAGGGGTTCAGTGACACCCAGACGTCACATATTGTTTGAGGAAAGGATCGAGTCGAATCGCGATCGCTGATAGCAATCCGGTTCAAACGGTAAAGCCTAGTTTTTTTTGTTAGTTATATCCAAATTGATATGACACTTCCTATCGATCTCCAAGGAAGAAAAAAAACAAATTGTCTTTGACCTGGAATCTAAAGTGATTGATGTTTCGAAGATTTAAATGAAGAAAAAATCTACTCCCATTGCGTCAATCTAATTAGAAGAATATATAGATATACGAATTTGAAATAAAGAAAATCGGAGGTGGCGCGTTGTAAAAAAAATGTATCTGGAAAATGTGTGTTCTATCGCGAATGTAAGGCCGGTTTGGTAACTTACTTCTTTTTTTTTGTAAAGGAGGGGGGAGGGGGAGGGGAAGCAAAGAAGATGGTAAAAGGTCAAGGAACTTTAGCTAATTTGACCGGGCCCTCCGAGGCTTGATCAACAAAAAGTTAAATAAAAAGATTCGCGCAACCCGTGTAGGTTCCAAAATCTTTGTGAAATTTTTGCAGCGGGTACATAATAAAAACGCGAAACGAAAATAAATTATCCTCGCTAATTTGCGTTTGCAAATAAAATTTTATTTTTGCCGAAGGAATTCTTAGCGAGGAGTGCTAAGGGTTTCGAGTGAATTATTTGGAGATAATTTTTTATAGCTCTCGAGAGGATCTTTCTTTTTTATTCTCTTTAAGATACTGATAAAACGTGCATTTTTAAATCCACAGGTCAGCAAAAATGATATATCAGAAATGCATAAATAATTGTTTAATTTACCACGAAGTGACGGTACGTTTTAATATGTTACAAAGCTCTACCATTTATATACATTTCAGAGATAAAATTGAATTTTTGTTTTGTTTGAAACAATATTATTTACACGCGGTAAAAAGTATCTGAATTATCAAACGAGTAATAAGGATAATCGTATAACCTACTGCAATTTGATTATTATCGTATCGTAAAACAATGATCTCGCGTTCGATCGATAAAAAATAAACGTAGGATTGAGGTTATCTTGATATTTGGCGATTAAGTATAAAATGGATAATAGATCGAGGTAGCGCGAAAACGCGACAGGTACGTACGCGTATCCCTTTGACCATAGGAGATAGTCCCATCCCACGAGTAAGTTCACGGCCGCAACTCAGCCTCCCAAGGCCAATCGTTCGTGGAGAGTCCGAGTTAATGCCCGAGACCGCGTCCTGGGTGATCCAAGTACGTGTGCCCATTTATCGGTTTTGCTCGTACCACCGTCGCGAATTTTAAAAGTTGAGCGTAAGCGCTGACATCCCTTTTCTAACTATATATATGCTATGGGAAATCGCCGGTGGCTACGTCTCTCTTTCTACCCTCTTCTATTTTTTTTACTCTTACGATGCACTCTCAATCTTCTTATACGGTTATTATATACATATATATATATATATATATATATATACGCGGCCTTTTTTTTATTTACGCAAGATTTAGAAATTCACGTGATGCTATATGTAGGGTTAAGTTTGTCGATTCTATAGTTATGGATCATAAAATATTTATCGTTATGTTGTTGAAGATAATTTAAAATTAATATTACAAATATTTACATTAATTCCTTGAAACTTTATCTTTTGTGTGCCAACTATTTATTTTAGTTAGAAATTTAATCGTTATCTTCAACCGGTGTATTCGCTCAATATATATATATATACGTAACATTTTAACAAAGTTAATGGTACAACTCAATTAAAAACTATATTCATATATGTACTTTTAAAATTTATATTTGATTAACTTAATTAATTTTACTGGTTCGTCGTTGTCCACCGCTTCGATCGATATAGTCGGAAATTCTGTTGAGTGAAAATATATTTCTGCGAGGATATTTACGCGCAATATTTTACCCGCAAGAACGAATTCAGTGATACTCGAAGCCGCGTGCGCGCCGAGTTACTAAAAATTTTAAGGTATATATCCACCATAAAAATGTGCGCGTATGCAAATCAACTGTACTTTATCTATTATTTTACACACGAAGCACATAATATTTAATCATGCAGCGAAAACGGTAATGGGTGTACGTGGAAAATAATTGGCGAATGAAGTAACTCGACAATGTTTCCAGGTTGTATATTAATTTTATTGAATTTTAAATGTTGTTAATACAGATACCAGAAAATTTCACATTTTATTGTTCGTTCTTTTCGTTTTTAAACGGTATACGAATAGTTAAAGCGTCGTAACTTTAAAACCTACATTTTACGAGTTGTAATAGATTCCCGATTGTTTACTTTTCTTTCTTTTATAACTGCAAGAAAATCTGCTCGATTCGCAAAAAAATCTTATTTACATTTTTTCGATTCATATACACGTTTTTGTTATTCGTAATGTCTATACCTTTTTTATACGTTTAACTAATATAATTATTCCACGCATAAACGTATTTTCATATATAAATCAATATAGCGCCCGGGAAATAAGAAAAAGACGGTTGTTGCTTCCTTGTACGAAAAAGATAAAAGGAGTAACTGAATTAGTTTTGTGTTTATTTCTTAAATAATGTCAAACAGTACTCGAAACAAAATGAAAAAGTACTCGAAGAAAAGAAATTAGCATAAAAAAGTTCATGTGTACGACCAATGTTGAATCGTTAAAATTCAGTTTTCAGTTCAATAACATCCCGTTACTTCTGACAACCCAATTCACTCGCTATGAAATAACTCGGAAGATAAAAAAAAAGTGTCAATACTATGTAGAAGGCGGTTTATCAACACTAAGAATCAACGGTGCGTATACGTACATCGAACTTATCTCTCTTCCCTCGCGAAACATTTGCATAATCCATTATTAATCCAATCGTAATTTCAGCACCTGAAAGCACAAAGTTCCGCTTTGTATCGTTTCTTCTTAATTTCGTGTACACGTAATTCTCGAAAGTATAAACAGTATTACACGTTCACGAAAAGAGGATGATAAAAATTGTTTAGAAATTTTAAAAATAGTCAAATTTAACACTTAATGTTTTAGAACGATTGTTGCATTTTTCGTCAGCTTTGAAAATCAATTTCCGCGGATTTAGCCGTAGAAATAAAAACCAGTAAAACCTGCATATCGAGCACAAAAATACAATAATAAAATTTTGAATATTAAAAATTAAATAAATTAAATTTTTCAAAATGAGAAAACGTTAATCGTTAATTTTAGAAACTACAAGTCATAAAATTTTATACTTAAAAACCGCGACTTTACCCATTAAGGCCCATGCATAAATCAGCACGGTTAACAATAAAACTGAAAATTGTATCGTCTATTTTTTTCCAAAAAATGTACCTGATGTGTTTTGTGTTTTTCGAAATTCAGTATTTAACAATAATTGTTTAAACAACTAAAAGTGTAAGTTGCTAAATTGATAAACTAGTATAATGACAATCGCTTCTAGAAAGAAAAATCAAGAAGAAAACGTAGAATACATTTTTTCGAGTGGAGGCTTACTCTTTTTTACGTTATCTATTATTTTAACGCTACCTACAAACAATTAACATTCGATTTTTCAAGGAAAAATAAGGTTCCGCCTATGCTTAGGATATTGCGTTTAGATGAAAACAAACTATTGGATCGCCTGGTATTTTGTTTTTAGAGATGCACTTTGCACAATAAAATATATTCGAAAATAAGGTACAACCGCTGACTCCCAGGTATTGTATCTATAATTCATGAGTAGAAATACCATATATGTATAGATTCGCGAAATTGAAAAAGCAAGAACCCTAACTAAAAAGTTGTAAGGACAAGTGTATCGAAATCGAGAAAAAAAAAGAAAAGAAACGAATCAACAATTGACGAGATGAAGGGAAACCCATCAGGGAGAAAGAAGGTGAAAAAGGCCTCGGGTGAAGTGGAGAATTCGAAGAGAAGGAGAAGATGAAGACGAAGACGAAAGCGAAGAAAGAGAAGAAGAAGAACCAGGAGAGCGAGTATAAAGTGCGACGGGGGAAGGGCGAGCCCGTTATAAAGCTGGCGAGTCGCGTATTCGGCGGGTTAGCGCGCGCGATACACACCAGTGACGACTCTTGACCTCGAGGTCCCGTTCGAGAGGACGATTCGTTTTTCGCTTAACAAGTGTCCGTACCACATTTTTCTTTTCACATCAAGTGTACGCCATCCGTTGTGTTGATTTGGAACGTTTAATTAATCCAAACTATTTTTGTGCAGAACTAACTCGGGGACTTTCGGAGGGTACTCGCATCATCGTCATCATGAGGAGGTTCAAGATATTGACCGTTGCTACTTTTCTGCTACTCGCTGTTGGTGCTAATTGTGAGCTCGAGATTGACGAGGAGGATTCCGTTGTTGTCGAAGGTATTTTTTTTGTTTTTCACCTTACCACCTTCGTTTCTATAAATTACACGAGTATTCGATAACTATTTTTCTCTCTCGTAAAAAATTAATATAATTTTTTTTAATTACGAAAACATATTCGTTGAATACACGTTACTTTATAATCAGTTTATATATACGTGTCACAAGGATGTATGATCGAGCGTGGTTTTAAAAAAAGTTTGGCGCGTTGTTTGCCGGTATACCGTTAAATACTTTCGATTTAATTTTGAACATTCGATTTCGTATTCCTCTACCTGGTTTCTATTTATGCGCGGGACGTTCGTCAAACTTTCTTCAAAATAAATTTGAATCAATTTACAATATTTAATAAATTTGTATAAATAATCGAGCGAATGTATAAAATAAACAAACAAAAAGATTAACCATTATTTCATTGAAGATGCGTCGATCGTTATAAATAAGAGGTGTACTGACATACTATTTTTGGGTTCATACAATATTTATTTTATAAAATAATAAAACGTAAAAGCTTTAATTTACTTTATATTTTGAACATTTATTTATATAGGTGTATACCAAAAGTTTGAAAAATCATGAATAGTCTATAATTAATATTTTTAGGAACAGTTAAATTTCAAAATTTACAAAATTCATGCGTGTTATAATTGCACAAATATTTTTGATGTAATAATCATTTTAACTATGAGCACGTATCTTTATCGGGAATCTGTCTTTTTATTCGTAAATCCACACGCGATCAATATAAATTACGAAAAAAATTACAATTTACCAAAAGAGTTGATAACTAAAATGAAGTAAATTTAATAAAATTAATTGAATGAATTGTACTTCGTAAAAAATGTACGCATAAATAAAATATACTATAAAGGTATAGAAAATGAATCTCGTTAAATATGTAGGGAATCCTCTTAATCAAAGCTAAACAGGAACTGACGAACAATCAAAATTAACATTCCACATATATACGAACCGAATCCACAAAAAAAACTGTATAATATAGTGGGATAAATACACAAAGGATAATAATAACGAGGAGCGGTAAAGTAAAAAAAAGAAAAAAAAATAAAATTCTAAAATATATAGAGAGACATAACGATTTTCGTAATATTCTCTGGCGGAAAAAAGCGAGGTAGTTAAAGCTCTCGCTGAAATTCCATTACCGAGAGCCGGCAGGTATGCAACGGGACGGTCAGCGAACTCACGTACGTGTACGTACACCTGTGTAAGTACTCGAGAGCGCCACTTGTATGGTATTACGTTAACCACGCACGATTGTCACTAGTGTGTGTAAATCGAGATACTTATATGTACACAACAATACCACTGTCAAGTTGATTCAACTTCGCGGGAATTTTAGATATTCAATTAGACTGCTTTTTTATTATATCTTCGCGGCACATACGAGCCGCCTGTCCGGTGTAGTACGTTTTTTTAATTTTAGATTTTTGCTCGTAGGCCTACTTACTCACCCAAAAAGTAACTGTCAAAATTATATAAAATGTCAACTATTTGAAAATTTATTTTAAAGGTATATCGATTTTAAAATTCATTTGAAACCCACGTACTTTTTATAATTCGAATAGATTTGATAACCAGCCTGTCGTGTGATAATGTTCAATGATTTTAAGGTAATATTGAACGATTTCAATGTGATTTTAAAATTATTTCGTATAATCGTAATTATTTCAATAATTACACTATCTTCGTTTAATGCGAGGGTGTTGAATCTTTTTACATACGCATAAATCAACACGTATAAATCGAGTGATCTTGTGATTATAAGTATTTTTATGTAATTCCGGTTTTATAAGACTTAACGATTCTAAAAATATGAATATATTCGAAAGTCGCCGATCGGCAGGGATATTCAATATTTGTTGTTTTATCAATATATTTTCATAAATTAAAAAAAATAATTAACAAATCGTATCGTTGATTGAATATCCTTCTGTTAAATTGCGATTGTATGATTCGATGCGTCACAGGGCTAAATATCTATGCAAGATCCATAACGCTTATAGCGTAATCCTATTTATTTATAGTAAAGCAATTAGAGCTATTGAATGTAAAAATGGATAATAACATAATGATAAGTTAAACAAGTGCATACGCATATAATTACCACGAGAGAAGAAGTTTGAAAAAAAAAATATATAACTGGTTACAATTGATATCTTTAGCTCTACCGGATTCCGAAGATAGTTCGGTAACGGCGTCGCGACGCGGTTCCCGTCAGCTATTCAGTCAGCGTGGTCCATGCCTCACATCGAAAGGTGCAGTGGGTAAATGTACAACGTTCAAGGAGTGCTATCCATATTTCAAGATTCCAGATCTAGGAGCTTTAGATGGTTGGGTTCTCGGGATCTACGATACTTGTAGCTACACACAAGAGGATGGCAGATTAACTTTCGGTATCTGTTGCGCTGATCCACCAGTCTTGCCACCGGGTGACACGCCGCCCTCCGGGGATTCCGGTGGTCCAATCATCGAGGCTCCAGACGATGAAATCGTACGTATATACCTATTCTTATGCGTCACTCATCTTTTTTTTTTTACAAGACTGTATCTTGAACTAAAAACGAAGATTAATCCTCTTTGGTTAGAACTCAAGAAATAAAATATTACACTCAAAGAAAAGTGTATTAAACTTTACAATATTCTTGTTTTTTTTATATATCAATTGAAACACAACAATTAGGAGAAATTTTTTGGTAGAATTAACGATTGCTTTAACGAGTCAATATGATTGTCTAATTGAACAACGTTTCGGAGACATATTTGTCTCCATCTTCAGGTGCTAAACTTTATTAATAATAATTACTAATATTGAATACATAATGGTCAACAACAAAAAGATTTTTACCTTAACATTACACAATGCGTTTATCAACTTGTCATTAATTCACCCTGTCATTTTGTATCTATGATTATTTACAATAAATTATTAATTATTTATTATAGCAACAAGAATGAATAATTAATTAACTAAACACTCACAGAAGTTGGAAAGCAATAAGAGTCACATTTTTTTCTTCCTTTTCATTTTAATTAATACCCGATTAAGGCCCAAAAATTAAATAAATTAAGTAAATTAAAGAATTGAAATTTAAATAATTTAAAGTTAGGAGAAATGATTTTGAATTTATGGTTCATCAGATGTATTGTTTCAAAGCGCGTGAACGTTTATTGATCTTCACGCACCCCAGTGTGAATAATATACAATTCCAACAAATTTCCGACGTTTCAGAAACATTAATATCGCTCTACAAGGCCATAATTAAATTCTAAACATATATAACAATAACTAATTTGAAGAAAGGCACTACTGGCAAGGGGAGTGTTATGAGTAACATGGATCGAAGAGAAACAAAATTTTCACAACAACTGGATTAAAAAAATCAAAATATTCATATAATTTAAATGAAGCATAATATTGAATACTACCCAGGAGAACTCAAGGTTCAAGTCACCATATAATATTATCCAAACTGTAATATATGTTTTATAAAGTAATAATAGATTGGTGGATTTATAGATATTAATGAAATATTATTGTCAAGATATATCTAAAATCAACAAATATATATACACAAGGTTAAAATGTTGCATTGTCATTATAACTTTATTATCTCATCTTCTATGATACCTTTATTTTAAAAAAATACATTATTTATTTTCTAAAAACTGATCGTATATCTAAAACTGTAATTATATAATTAAAAAGACAAATAATTTAATGTACAATACCTTGTTTTGATGACTCAAGAAAAGTTAAATGCATACTGTTTAATACACATAATACAACGAAATTTCCATCAAATAATAAAAAAAAATTAAACTTTGATATTTATAGAAATATAAACTATCTTACCGATCCACTTATCATTGCTTTATAAAATATATTAGAGTCTGGTCAAGATCCGAAGGCTTTCGCCTGTCTATAGTAAGTGCATATATAACACAGGCCCACAAAAAAGTACCTGGTGCGGTGGACCAGACAACTTGTACTACATGTTTTTGCGGGTGCGCTGAGCCCGAATCTAATACCGTAATTGCGACAAAACATATAGTTCTTTATAGTATTTAACAAAAAAAGTGTAAACTTACAACTGTAAGCTCACATACACCAATCGCCCATGCATACACACATTTTTTTATATGATTTATTTCTTACATGTAGCATTTATTTTCATATTTACACTGTTTTTCGTTTTTGCGTTTTTTTTGGGGATTCAAAAGATCTCCTTAGCGGATTTCTTTTACGTTTCTTTTCTTTTGCAATAACCTCTCGTTTTAGACACCATGAAAAATCTGCCATCATGCCAACGTCTCATCTTCCATGGTATCATTTCTCTGTTTCCTTTATATCCTGGTGAAATATTTTACCTTGTTCCTCATTAAAAATACCTAGATTAGCAGGAGAGTAATCTAAATGCGAATGAAGGAAATGCTACTTCAGGATTCATTAAATCGACTAACTTTTCGTAACTTTTTAATAATTATCCTACGATAACATTGTAATTATGACTTTTATTATTACCTAAGCTCTCATCAATATCTTTGAAGCTAAGTCCAGAACACTTCTCAACTTTATTCATTGTTTTAACCAAGTTCTTATCATTTAGCAGAATGCACATTTGAAGTCCATCGAAAATTCAATTTAGCGTCTGATACATTAGAAAACTTTATTTGTATGTATTAACAACATCTTCCTTCTTTGTTAAATGTATTAACAAATAGCTTTATTCAACCAAGATTGAGATATGTAAAAATGCGGAAGAAGAATTTTTGTAGGAATTCTACTAATGGTTCATGTAATATTTCTACAGTTTATATTAAAATTTAAAAAAGTTATAGTAAATATTACAAGAATTATAGTAAATTTTATTATAAACTATCGTAATTTTTACTGGAAACCATACTAATTTTTCTCAGTTTGACAGTCTGTGATTCATTTAGTAGACACTATTGTAATTTTTAATCGAAACTTTTTTTCGGTGTAATTATCCTCTCTCAGGCCATTTACTTTATTTATAATGGTTTAGTATATCTCTACTGTCCCGCAAGCACAGAAAATAAGTGTACTCAGCTACACCAAGAACATGTAAGTTATGTACTCTGACCTGCGAGATATCATAGTATTGTATTTTCAGAAGTCAACTGCTAACCGAACTTTCATATCAACTGCTACATGAAAATCTGCACCGGGTACTTTTTGTGGGCCTGTGTAATTGTCAAAATCTATAAAAGTCAAATGCAACGTTTAAAAAACTATAATAACAAAATCAGGGTTGGATAAATAATTGCCAACCACTCAATTTCGAATACTTTTTCGTAGAGTTAGAGTAAAGATTAAAAAAACAATTCGACTGGCATAACAACACCGTATATGGTATCAGGGTTGCAAATAATTAATTACTTTTCTAATTCAATACCTACATTAATTAATAATTACTTTTGTACTGGGTAATTAAACTTTTTTTTTAATTCTTAATTACTTTTATACTGAGTAATTAAACTTTTTTTAAATTCTTAATAACTTTTGTACTGAGTAATGAAGATTTTTGTAATTCTTAATTACTTTTTTATTGAGTAATTTAACTTTATTTTTATTATTAATTACCCTGAGTACTATGAACTTATGAGATACTTCGATTCAGAGGAAGAAGAATTAATCATTCTTAAGGATTACCCATCAGTTTTAGAGTAGTTTTAATATATTAATTATCACGAAGTTTAATTATTCATTTCAAATGTAATTATTAATTTAAATAAGGTTTAATTACTCAGTCCTAAAGTATTTATTAATTAAAAAAAAGTTTAATTACTCAATCGCAAAGTAATTAATAATTAAAAAAAAGTTTAATTACTCAGAACAGAAATAATTAACAATTAAAATAAAGATTAATTACTCAGTCCCATAATAATTATTAATTAAAAAAAGTTTAATTACTCAGTACTAAAGTAATTAATAATCAAAACACATTTGATTCTACAAACAAACAAATATTTATTTAAACCAAAGAAACATTTATTGAAATTTCAATAATGGATTTTGTGAATTAAATAAAAAATATATTATATCTGCTAAAGATTTTGTTTAGCCAAATAAATATTTATTTGTTTCAACCGAATATTTAGTAATAGTAGTAATAATTTCCGTTTATTTTTGCATAAAAAATTTACTTCATTACAGTAATTGATTAATAAGTTATTAATGTTTTACGATACTTACTGGGAATGATTTTTAGGAGTTTGTTTCAATCACCAAATTTCTTCTTCCTTGCTTTATTTTCTAAACGCATGACTTAATTTACAGATAATATTGTCGCACTCGGAAATAAACGCATTTATATATTCGCAGATCGCATCGGTACAATTGTATACGCACATACTCTGCAAGTTTTTAAATTTTCTTATATACTAATCATGAGAAAAGTTAATCGTTTGCATGTAACCTGGATCCACCTAGTGGACGTTATCTGAAACTACTATTTTTTACAAACGGTTTATTTAATTGTAATAAATATTGCATACTTTTTTATTTGAAAAAAATGTGGTAGCGAAACTACAGGATAAAAAATTGTAAATAATTGTAAAGCTAAAAATTAAAAAAAATCGTATGTAATATTGATTTATATTTTGTTTTAAAAATTAATTTTAAATAATTAACAAATAATAATCACTTTCCGTCTGTATTGATTAGGTATGTAAAATTGATCTTTGTGTATGTCCAAACGTTTTGACCATTTATGACAAAAATTGTAAAAATCTATACGTGGTACTGCTAACAACTAAAAGAACGTTAAAAAGACATTTTTTTAAGAATGTCAACTCATTTTTCATTAAATAATTATTTAAATTTTTTTCGCGTTACACGATACACTAAAAGCTTTTGTTAATAACGTAATATATATGATATACATGATTAATTTACACAATATATAGAATGCATTTATTTATTATAGATTAATTTAGCAAAAAAATACATAAATTCAAAATTACAATAGAGTTAAAGTAAAGGTATTACAATGCACTTTTAATTTGGAATCTTTTTGGGACACTATACTCATATAATCTTTAATATCTTTTTGATTGATTATTAATTATTAATATGACATATGTAAGTAATATTTCTGTAAAGATTAACTTAAGACAGAAATACATAAATTCGGAATTATAGTAGTGAATTTTCTACAGTAAAGGTAACGCAATGAACGTACAATTCTGAATCTGACATACTATGGGAAGTGTAACTCTCATAATCTTTAAGATCTTTTTGATTGATTAATCCATAATCAAAAGTTTCTTTTATTTTAAACGCAGTTAAGGGGAGTCCGTAGAGTATAGTTGAATATATCACCACCCGAGAATTTGCGAGCAGAAGTGGCGCTGCCGTCAGATAGACTGAGTTCATATTCGACAACAATTTTGGACAATTAAAAAAAAATAGAGTTTTTACTACACAAAATCAAAGTTAAGCGCCATAGCTATTCCCTAGTAGAATTGAAATCCATCTAGTGAGCAGTACCAAGCCAGTTAAACTAGAAATAGGCTAAAACTAGGTATATTTTTGGGCTTGCGATGAAACGCTTTTTTTAACCTTTCCTAGCTATTTTATAGAATAATCTATAAATGTTAGGATTGAACTAAGTATTTTGAAGCTTGTAAAACTAGTTTCCGTAAGCAGGATACCTGGCGCATTATCTCTTCGAGTGAAATTTTCCAGTCGAAGACCGAGTGACTTTTAAGTGACTCGTTTTCGAGTGATTAGCAAATGACATTCAGTCGTATTAGAATGACTTGAGCCTCTCTACCTTATCGAGTGAGAGAAAGTGACTCGAATTTTACGGGTGGTATAATATATATATATATATATATTTGGCTGGTAATTTTTCCAACCGCTAGAGGGAGATGACTATTTCTCTATAAACTTGCTAGAGAGATCGTCATCTTCTTTTATATATAAACCGTATAACATCTTGCTGGCATCGCAGTACATCATGCCATAGGCGTCTAAGGTAAGATCTCCAGTTCTTTGCATGAGGAATCCAAAATTTCAAACTGGAGATCGAGGACGAAACGCTTATAATTTATATAAATAAAATTTCCATTTTTAAAGACTAAGCACAAGTTGTTATGCATTTTAATATTTTTATAAAAAATTGTTGATTTTGAGGTTAGATACTACATCTACTATCCCAATATCTATTCACCCTTACAAACGAGCGAGAACTCACTCTTTTTCGAGTGATAAAATCATTCTAAAAGGATGATATATCACTCTATTATAGGGTCGTTTAATGACTCTTCAGCCCGAATGAAGTTTTCACTCTTCCTTAAAATGAAAAATCACTCGAAGTCGACAGGCTCTGCTTTTTCTGGATACATCGAGTGAATTCTCACTCTATTCGAGTGAATTCTCACTCTGTTCGAGTGAAAATTCACTCGAAGAGATTTAGAGAGCAGGCTATGAACAAGCCTGCAAAAATATTTCGGATCAATTTGGTGATTAATTTATAAAAGTTAAAATATCTTGAAAATGAGTATTTGTACGACGCAAACAATCGTCGGACTCGATCGGAAATGGTAAAAGGGATCAAGTTTCACAACATGCTTCGCATTTTGTTTAGAACATTACCCAGAAATGAATACTTTATGTTTGGTGGTTACGCTCATTCCAATAAATGTGCGAGAAATGGGCGAAAAAGTGTTTCATCGGGAGTCAATAACTAACCATTTTCATTGTCCATTTATTAATTTCCCAGCTATTTCTTATATTCTGAATTCTACTAGGGTTGATGTAATGATTAATTACATTTTACTTAGCTGATCGAAAAGTCAGTATTTTCGACGAATAGTGAGAAAGTACGAAGTGATTTCGGTATGTGTTCTCAGAATTGATTCGTACTTCTCACTATTCGTCGAAAATACTGACTTTTCGATCAGCTAAGCAATATGTAATTAATCATTACATCAATAGCTATGGCGCTCAACTCTGATTTTGTGTGGTAAAAACTCTATTTCCTATAAATGTTCATAATTATTGTCGAATATGAACTCAGCTTATCTGACGGCAGCGCCACTTTTGCTCGCAAAATTCGGGTGGTGGATTTGTGAAGCTATGAGTACGCACTACCCTTAAATGAGAAATGTAACGCATTCAAGTAATTTTTGTGTAAAAAAAGAAAGCTTCATTAATTTCTTTGTATTCGTTTACTATAATGTATTGGATTCTGGCAAAGCTAACTTCATGTAAACTTATATTTATAATACTACCAACTCTGTAGTACGTACCGTTTACTCTTACCCAATTTACGCAATTCTGATTTAATAGAGTAGGCAGTATTACATCTTTTAATTTCTCAAAATTATGTATTAAAGATACATTATGCAATACAGAACCTTTCAAACACCTACTTACTAATTACAAAATAAACCTTTATTTTCTACAAATCTTTGGCACATTTGTAACTGATTTCTTAAAGCTAATGTATACGACGGATCTTTACGTGATGTTGTCACTTTACTATATTGTTTTATCTGACGATGTTTAGCTTCGAATCGTATACATGAAAGCCATTTAAGCGAACCAAATATTTGCATTACCAAAGGATAATGCAAAAGTATATGGTGTTTAAATTTGAGATTGTCTTTAAATAATTGTAAATATAATTCTATGTAAGATGAAACAAATTTTTCAAGTAAACCGATCGAGTTTGCATTGATATTATCTGACATAACAGTACATATTATTTGACGCAATTTCAAATATAATTTCCAAACTTTACATTTTGGAGGAACAAGATTGCCAATTAATAAGCATAGATTATTTACTAAAAAATACATTTCAGAAGATGAAATTATTATATACTTATAAGTTATAGATTCTAATAGTAATGTAGGAATATTTACATCTGGTGAAAACTATCAAAGCATTCTATTCTATTATTTATAATGTCTATTGTAAAGAACCCTGCTTCAATTATAAAATAATGTAGCATTTTTCCTATGTCATATCTGCATATGCCCTCGAATAAATCGTGCATTAGTTCAACGTAAATGTTATCAACTACTTGAAAATTGGGAATATCGTTAAAAATACAGTTTTCAAGTATTCTTAAAAAACTTTTTGGAATGATTTTTTTTCATCATATCTTTAGATGTGGTACAGATTCTACAACAGTAAGTACTGTTAAAACTTTTGCAAAAACCCAATATTGTATTCACTCCTAAATTATCACCGGCTATGTAAGCTAAAACAAAATAAATTTTCTTTTCTTCCTCATTAATTGTTAGAGTAATACCATTTGTTTGCAAATCTGTGATTTGAGCTATTACTTTACTAAAAACTTTTTCATTTCCTAAAAGTTTGTGATCTTTATAAGCATGCAATTGTAACAAAAAAATATTGTCCAGCATGCTAGAGAATTCCGAGGGTATACCCAGTATAGAAATATAAGTAGCTCCTATTTTATTTTTCACTTTGCGAGATCCAATCGGATTATTTATCTCTACATCATCAAAGTATAACACTAGCGTTACAATTATTTTATTGTCAAATTTAGTTTCAATATTTTTCCAGAATTCACATTGAAAAAAGTTTAATGATTCACTTACTTTTTGTTTATTTATATTATCTATTATAATATTAAACGTATCTGGTATTTCGAGAAAGTTTTTTAAAATTAATTTTAATGGTATGCTAGAAATTTTATTTTGCTTTACTACATACTGCCTTTTGCTTTTCTTTTTTCCATACACTAGATTGCTTTTAATTACTGTAGTAATAGGTAAAATTAGTACATTATGCTTTTGCAAAAATTTAAATGTTAAGTGTTCAGTTTTGATATTATTAAATCCATTGCAAACAGTATTAATCATTTCACGCAACTCAGAATTATCAAATTTTATACATAAAAATTCTAAACAATTAGTAACATATATTTGAATCATGTTCTCGATAATGTAGTGAACAGTTTGCATATTTAAATTGCTTATAGCGTACATTTTTGTAATAAATTGAAGTGATAACTTTTTAACTAATAATCGTAAATTTTCAATGCTAAAATCTGCATCTGTCAATTTTTCATTTTTAGACATACAAACTATTTCATAATCCGTCAGTTTAACTACTGATTTTACGTTAATGAAATGATCGATATCAGTCAGTTGTGGAATGGTTACGTTTTCAATTGTTACCTTTTTAAATTTGATGTTGTGTTTAGAATCTATATATAATAAAATTACATTCAATTTCTTCGTTTAATTTATGTTTATGTTTTAATTTAATATGCCCTTGTAGGGTATTAAATTTATAAAAAGTGTCAATACAAAAAAAACATAAATACATGTTTGATTAAAAATAATAAGGAAACCTAGCTAATTACTGCATTCTCTTTCTCATTCGGTAAATTTGATACGTGCTTAAATTTGTTTATTAAATTTTGCATATAAGGCAGTGCAGGATCATATTTAGTGTGAATATTATATATGGATTTTTGTAAAAGTACCCATAAATGTAAGCTATCAATAGGGTATTCTAAATTAAAAACTTGAAACGTTTTAAAACAAATATCCACTGCAGAATGTTATCTACTTTATATAGTATATTATTAACGCAAACATAAACTTCTTGTATGTTTTCAATTGGTCCAATGATGATTATAAACGGTTGAATAGACTGCTTAAGTTTCTGAGCGTGTTCTTGTGTCTCAGCTTTTAATTTCATCAAATCACCAGGAATCTAAATATATTATTAATTTTCTATTACTTTAGAGCATATCTTATAGTTAGAACAAAACATAAATACATGTTTGATTAAAAATAATAAGGAAACCTAGCTAATTACTGCCTTCTCTTTTCTCATTCGGTAAATTTGATACGTGCTTAAATTTGTTTATTAAATTTTGCATATAAGGCAGTGCAGGATCATATTAGTGTGATATATATATGGATTTTTGTAAAGTACCCATAAATGTAAGCTATCAATAGGGTATTCTAAATTAAAAACTTGAAACGTTTTAAAACAAATATCCACTGCAGAATGTTATCTACTTTATATAGTATATTATTAACGCAAACATAAACTTCTTGTATGTTTTCAATTGGTCCAATGATGATTATAAACGGTTGAATAGACTGCTTAAGTTTCTGAGCGTGTTCTTGTGTCTCAGCTTTTAATTTCATCAAATCACCAGGAATCTAAATATATTATTAATTTTCTATTACTTTAGAGCATATCTTATAGTTAGAACAGATAAAAAATAGTACAAACACTTACGCAAGTCTGCTTTACCATACTATTTTTGCAGCCCGCAATAGATGGTCTGCATCTACTGTTCTTTCCAAGCCGTAGAGTGGTTTTTGGTGGCACAAGATGAGACAGTAGCATTAAACTGGCTGCCGCTCTTGAATCTACAATTATGCAATTAGTTATTAATATAAGCACATTATTTAAAACAAAATTACATTAACAACGTGCATGATAAAATTAATTTCTTTTTACTTTATACGAATAAAATACATTGTTTTGAAAAGTTTAACAAAAAATATTTTAATTTAACTTCAAAATTCAATACTCAAAATAAATAGTTTTTAAATAGTCGTACCAGATGACTTATTCGTTGATTCGACTATTAGTAATAAATCATTTGCGGTAGTATCTTTCTTATTGAAACTCGTATTTTTCCTTACGGTGTTGATAAAAGTGTGCCAAAGATTTTCGTGTAATTTTACTTCAGACGTATGCATAGATTTAAAATCTATATCAATTAACTCGTGACCATTGGGGTGGCTATACAACTTCCATTTATCAAAAATAGTTGCTAGGTTATTATCTTGCACTTGGAAATCCTTTCGCCTCACGACAACAGTACTTGACCAGTACTCCAAAACTGTTACCCAAGGACCATTGTTTACTTTAAGCCACTCAATTTTTTTCTACCAGTTCAGGAGTAATTTCTTCAGCTTCTTTAACTTCATGTAAAACAAAATGAAAAAATAAAATTATATTATAAATTATATGATGAGTCGACAAGCTGCAATATAATTAATATCCAGGCGATTGAAAACGATTGAAGGATGATAAACTTATAGAGTATACATAGCAAAAATAAAAAATAGTGTCTGGAGCAAAAAGTTTGTGATTACAACTATTAGATTAAAATAATAGTTTTAATTTTCCATGCGTTTTTCACAATGTAAAATAATTTAGCAAAAAATGAATTTTTTTAGACATCTTACAAGACGATTAGGTAATAATTTTGTCCATTTTGCTTTCCGAATACAAAGGTATTGCTTAATCTCGCGTGATAACCGTCAGAACGGCAAGGCAGTAATGTTTACTAAGCATACGTATTACATAGCATCGTTTAGTTTAAACTTATAATAGAAAACAGCATTTTTTAATTAATTTATTTAGTAACTTAAATTTATATTGTTTTATTAAAATTTTAGAAACCTTTTTCTGCGACATTCGATGCATTCGCGATAAAAATGATTTACGTAAATAGTTGATCCTATATAAAAAAATTATATAAAAAGTATTATTTTTTTTTGTTAAATTACCAAAATTTTTCTCCTCCTCTTCTTTAGTTATATGCTTTAATAATTTCTGCTCCTTAGATTTTCGGTTTCTCCACATTGACAATAACTTTCCGCCCGCTGGCTGTGATTTATTTTTCGTTGAATTTTTTTTGCAACAGACGGTACATACCATGTACCAAGAACTTCGGTGTTAAAACGTTCACAGATTGCTTTTCCTATACATTCAGCAGTATCATTATCAAATCTATAAATCAAATTATGTTAAATTACATCACAAATTATATTACAATTTATTCAAATATTTGTAATAATATCTATAAAATATAAGTAACCTTGCTTCGTGGTTTTCTTTTTCATTTAAAATTAAATTACACGACTTATTTCTATGGGTCTCATCTAAATTTTGATGAATTTGCAAATAAGTTGCTATATAGTCACCTGCTTTACAATTCAGAATGTTTTTCAAAAAATTTGACTCATCTATATTAAGCAAATTAGTTTTATTTTCTAATACTTCAATAGGAAAACAAACTGCATTTGATTCATCATCAATTTTCTACAAATTTGATAAAATTTTTATTTATAAACGAATTTATTTTTTAAGAAATAATCCAATTTTGTATACGAGCTTACTTGTTTTTTCTTTGGAATAGAATCGCGCTCGTCGTTAGAAAAATTATGTTTACAATAATTTAGAAACAAAGCTCGAGATCCAATATCTGGTACTAATTCGGATATCATATTTTCAGATAACATATTAAGAATTTCTACTGTGATTCTATTCTCTAAAATAAAAACAAACTTATATGTATTTTTTGCTTTGTGTCAAACAAGATAAAAATTTCTTGATTTTGATCGTAAGAAAAGAATAACTAGATATCAAATTTTCATTCAAATGAATTTCAAAAAAGGTTGATACATACAAATATATAATTTAAAAAAGGTAACATCTACAAAACATTAATATGGAGAAAAATAACATTTATATTTCACTTTCAAAGCTCTCAATCAGATGATCCAACTTCAGCTCAATCAGAATACTTTTCATTTCTGCATCCATTTTCGTGTAGAGAGCTCAATAGCATACAAAATTGTTGATACAGAAGAGGTTCACTTGAATTCTAGAAAATTATACTTTGATTAATAAATGTTAATAATAGCTATATGTACAGTTAAATTATGCCGAATGTTATTTTCAAAGGCTTTACTTTGCTTGCTTAACATATATGTACCATGTGCGATGTTGTTATGGGAGTCTATATATCTTTTTTTAATCTTTACACTCAAATAATGAAAAAGTATTCCAAAATGAGTGTTGGTGACTACTTACCCAACTTTAAACAAACTAAATAAATAAATAAATTAGTAGGTAATATAAGTACACACGACAAGCAACAATTCACTTAGATAAACAGTCATTTTATAATACTGTAATACTATTGAGATGGCAATACTTAGGTGGGTTTTATAATATTAATTAAATAGTTAAAGTAAATTATTTGTGAATAAATTAGAAATTATTTTGAAGTTAATTTTTTCACAATTAGTGCATTATAATGTATAGAAGTATGAAATATCGACAGATTACGAGATGTTTAATTTTTTAAATTATAAAAGATCCGCTTGAAAATAAACAGATCATTGTAATAATGAAAATTAATAAATTTGACAATGATAACAAGCGAAACATATAAAGTTGTAATAAAATAAAATATTGTTCAACCTATAATCGTGAGTGTCTTTCCGGTATTGCTCTCAGAGATATATTCATTTTTTTTACACCGATGATTTTGAAGTATTTACCCATGAACGCATGTTTGAATGAACATTTCGGTATTTTTTCCTAGTCAATTATAACAATTATTTGTTAAACTTTTCAAATTTCGGTTATGGAGCAATATATGGCTATAAAGTAGAAGTAGTGGGAATCTGTTGTACAATACCTACTGACACCCGTAATACTGTTTTCAGTGCACAATATGTACAAATTAAAGTTAAATAAAATTTTGTTGCGAAACCTGTAGCAGCCGCGCGCCCCGGAAAGGCTGATGAAGTTGCCGGTTCGAGGTTTTTCCTTTCATTAAAATTTCGAATTGTCTTCTAACATTATTTTTCTTTGAAATATTAACAAGTGATTGTATATACAATAAAATTAATAACGACAATTCGTATATTTTGTAAGTTGATTCAAGCGAGAATTTAACAATTATGAGAAGAAATCTTTTCTGTTTCATTTAAATTACAATCGGTAGCATGGTGGCCCTGGGTAATTCGACCTTACACTTTCATATAAAAAAAAAACAATGTATTAATTATATATTATGTTTAATATCTATTATAAAAAAAGTCTTTGAATCAACGATTTATTAACATAATTCATCTTCAAACAATGCTTAATTAGAACAATAAACCGAATATATTTAATTAACAATATAATGTGATCGTTCGATTCGATACGATGATTATATTTTGTAAAATAAAATGTTTGTTGCTTAGGACAAGGCAAGCGGAAGCCGGTACGAAGGGCAATGGCCACCACCGTTGCCTACCCATCCACCGCATCACACGATTCCACCCCTACCGACCCATCCTCCGAACCACGGTAGCATAGGAGGGTCGAAGCCGAAGCCACCCCCAACGACGCAAAGGCCATTCACCACTTGGCCGACGAAGAAACCCGGTGGTTTCCCCGGGGCAACTCGACCTCCGTCGGCGACTCATCCACCCGTGATCGTACCCACGACACCACCTTCGAGCCCGTTGAGCGTCGGGTGCGGTGCTAAAAACGGTGACCAGGAGGTTCGCGCTTACGAGGTCGACGATAGCGGCAGAATCGTTGGTGGACAAACCACTCAGCAAGGCGAGTGGCCGTGGATCGCTGGATTGTTCAACGCGGGCAGACACATCTGTGGAGGCTCTCTGATCGACGATCGACATATTCTCACCGCCGCACATTGCGTCGCTCAGTGAGTATACCTATTTTCTTCATTTTCATCTTATTTTTTACTTTTTTCATTTTTCAAATTTCGAGCTCACTTCTAATTAGACAGGTAAATACGTATATGTATATATACATATATATCCAACATTTATGTCTCGTTGTGTTTGAACGAACGACCGGTCGGCGTTAATTTGAAACGCAAACGCTCGACCTACTTGACAATAGAAATTTCGTCGATTCTGTTTTAGGATGAACTCTTGGGACGTGGCTCGTCTGACGGTGAGGCTCGGTGACTACGACATAAAAACACCGCACGAGGTACGTCACGTTGAGAAACGCGTTAAACGAGTAGTGCGTCATCGTGGCTTCGACATGCGAACTCTTTACAACGACGTCGCGATACTTACGCTCAACGAGCCTGTCGAGTTCTCCGAGACGATCAGGCCGGTTTGCCTGCCTTCCGGCGCAAACCTCTATGTCGGCAAGAAAGCTACTGTCATTGGATGGGGATCGCTCAGAGAGGGTAATTTCAACATCTCATCATCTCTTCTCTATCATTATCCCTTGGAATTTCAATGTATTTACACATTAACGCCAAAACGAACAACAACTTTTTTCGATATTCCGAGTCGAAATTTTTTTTTCTATATAACTTCAGATATACATTATTTCAAATGACGTCAGGAAAATAGACCTATCTAACTTTTAAAAAATGTTATGATTTTTTAAATATAAAGCAACACCTTCTTATAAGCAGAGAAAACTACCCTCAAAGTTTCAGCCAAGTCGGGTAATAATTTTTTGAGATATTCGTGGAACAACACTTTTAAATGACAAAAATATAAGGCTCTCCCGTATAACGGTCGTGCCTAAAAATACAAACAAATGTATTGCTTTCGTTTTTTTAATTAATTTTTTTTTCATAACAAAAAATGTCTTTTAATTCTTCTGTTTGTGAACAATAAGGTCATCTATTGCTATACTTCAATTTTTGTTTTTCATAATTAGATAGTCCAAAAATTTGATTTAAATGAAAATTTATGATAAAATAATGAAAATAACTAATAAGGAAAGTACTTTACCTCCGGGAGACGGATCTTATCCTAACTTTAATTATAATTACTTCCAGTTTAATCGTTTATAACCTCTAAACAAATAGTGATAGACTCTCAAACCAAAAACCAGAAGAAAGTTAAATTCAAATAGATATAATTTAAAAAAGAAGCTTAAATTGCTCAATTTGAAGTAAAATTACGAAGATAATAAAAAAGTTGAAGAATTTCAGGCTAAAAGAAACAATCAAAATTTTTCATATTAAATTCTAGTTGAAATATCTTAAATTTTTTATTTTCTTCATAACTTTGCGTTAAAGTGAACAATTGAAGCTTCTTCTTTAAACCATATATCTACTTGAATTCAACTTTCTTTTGGTTTTTGGTTTGAGTTCCTATATCAATATTCGTTTTCGAGTTATAAACGAACAAAGTGAAAGTCATTTTCATTGAAATTATTATTAGATGTAGTATAACTTTCATTAAATTGGCCATTGACAAGTAATAACTTGGTTTTCTTCATATTTTTATATTACAAAAGGCATACCAAAGTTAGGCTAAGATCCGATTCCCGGAGGTCAAATCAACTATTTTTCGTTATTTTTTCATAAATTTTCATTCAAATAAATTTTTTTAACTATCTACTATCTAGTAATGTAAAACAAAAAATGCAGCGTTAAAGTATAGCAATCGATGACCCTTTTACTCACAAACATAAGAATTAAAAGAAATTTTTTGTTTTAAAACAAAATTAATTTAAAAAAAGCAATAAATCTTTTGCATTTTTTTACATTTAAAAAATCATAACTTATATTTGTCTATTTTTTCGTTGATATTTGAAAGAATCTATCTTAAGCTATATAGGAAAAGACCAGAAAAATCGAAAAAAATTTTGGTTTATTTTGGCGTCAATGGGTTAATTTAACAATATTTATTATTCAATGGGCATTATGTATACAGGGGGATAAATGTTACAATAAAAATTGCATGTCATTGCGTAGTCGAGGGACAGACATGACGAATTATAAAAATTACAAAACTTACTACAAGTTTTGGGAAACTTAATAGATTTTCAGTGAATTTTCCTATAAAACATAGCAATGTTTATTATTTATGAACTCTATCTCTCGATTATGATTATTCAATAACAATCACTTTTACTAGAATATTTTTCTCTGTGCATGATTAAATTAATAATATTTGACACTCCAGACTGCTGGAATCTACCTTTTTCAACTCAAGAATTATATTTAAAATATGAAACTAAAAATCTGAAAAAATTCATAAAGATATTTTGAAATATAACGGAGGGCTTAACGTTACGACGTATTTGAAAAAATAATTTTTTTCATTAATTTTAAATAAACAAGATTTGCTCGATAATTTAATAAGCAAAACTTGTTTGAAGCAAATACAAGAGCCCGACGTTGCCAGATTTTTAAAAATAATAGCCCATTTTACATTAACACATACTCTTTGTAGGGTCCGACATCCCATTAGTTAGTTTAGTAAGAGGGATGTGTCGTTTTAAATTTCGATCGTTTAAACGTTAATAATTCTTTATTTCCATAATTAATTCAAATGAATTAAAACTACCGAGTCATTGGCTTATTTTATACATATAAATTTTATTCTCTTAATTACATCATGTATATACATTATTCATTATATTAATATTAACGGTTCTGAACCAGTTTTTGTACTCCTCATGACGCATTGGTATATATTATTTTGTTAACTGTCTAAAAGCGTCACATTTTCAATTAACTACTTAGTGAAAAAACATTAATATTTCTTTTAAAAAATTCAAATAATTCTATTTTAATTTACTGTACAATTTATAAAATACATTCGTGTGTCACAAATTAATCTGTGATTAAGCGCATTTCGGTAATTAAATAATAAACAAAATTTTAGGCGGACCAGCTCCTGGTAAATTACAACAAGTAGTCATTCCAATTTGGTCGAATTCCATATGTAAACAAAAGTATGGTGGTGCAGCGCCTGGCGGTATTGTTGAAAGTTTCCTCTGTGCGGGTGAAGCAAGCAGAGATTCTTGCTCCGTATGTATATTTATACAATTTATTTACCATTTTAATTTTATAAAAGGAACATTTCATTTATTCGTTCTTTACTCATTTTGTAATATTATAAAAAATAATTCAAATTTAACAAATTAATCGATCGCATAGGATTAAAAATTTTTATATTTATTCAACAAGTATTAATATTCGACAACGTTTCGATATTATTTATAATATTAATATTATTGTCTGTACATATAATAAAAATTAATTTATAGAGCAGCATATTATAAATATGAAAAAAGACATCGAAACACATTCTTGAATAAATAATAAAATTTTGTATCTCGTCAAGCTAAAAGATTTTAATTTCGTTTTAAAAAATTATTTTGTAATTCATTAAAATTATTATTTAAATTTTAAAATAATAATGTATCTATTGTGATTGGCGAGGTTTAAATATTCTCTTTCTCACAAATATTAATTAGCGATTAACGGACCACTTATTATATAAACAGGGTGACAGCGGTGGTCCTTTGATGGTGAACGATGGACGCTGGACTCAAGTTGGTATAGTTAGTTGGGGAATCGGATGCGGCAAAGGACAGTATCCTGGTGTATACACGCGCGTCACGCATTTCCTACCCTGGATCTACAAGAATCTCAAGTAAAGCAGCTCAAAGTCATCGCTCGTATTTTTCGATTAATGTTTATCATTTTTTCTCTTTCGCTTCGTCCTTACTCGATCCAAATGCAGATATGAGACGTCTCTTTTTCCTCGCGCACGGAAAGGGAAACGTTCTTTACGCTCGGCTCGTAAGGATGCCTGATCTCGAATGCTTCGTATTTTTCAAATAGTTTTTAGATAAGTTTTTTTTTAAAAAAAGGTGCAATAAATTGTCGCACCAAAATTTTATAAAAAATGCTTCTTTTTTTTAAGTTCGAATTAGTTGGCACCTGGATAAATAATATTACTGCATACAATGTTAAACTGGATATATTGAATACTTGTAAGTGATTAACACATTAATATCAACATTTTTGATGATTTTAAATCTAACATATAAAATTTATGTAAAAAATCGACATTTTAATTTGATAGATTATATTTTTCTAGGTGCATACTTTTACATTTATTTAAATACCTCTCGGTACAATCGGACACGCGCGTGGTTTCGTCACAAAGACATTAAAAATAACATTACGTTGACTTATTTTTCGTTTGTAATCGATATTACTATATTATTTTGATTTATCGTAATGCCTATAAATCTTTAAAACGGTCCTAATATTAACGTTTATACGTACGCTCGTATGTAAAAATATAAAACTATGAATACACATATATAAAAATAATATCGCATCAAAAAAACATATACAGATCTAAAATTCTTTGAATAAACTAAATGGAATAACGTTTAACAAATCAGCAGTCATGTATCGCAACTACTAACGTTAAGATGTTGTAAAATATTGCGTGCTGAAAAAAAACAATAAAACACATGTTTTTAAGTTGTAAAAAAATACTTATGAATCTGTAACAATATTCATTGTCATTATTTCATGTATTTCTGTCATTAATAAAACAATTACTTCAAATTTTATAAAATTGTTTTTAAAATTAATCCTCATACCTTGAAAATAACAAGTATCGTAGTTATCGTCAGGTTGTGGAATAAATGGCGGCGTAGCTGTCTGCGGATTGTCCCAAGGAAAATCTTGGAAAAACTTCATGATACGAACTGCCTTTGCTGTTGGTCTAACACTTTGATCGAGCGTTAGCAAAGCATCTATAGCTTCAATAGCATTTGGCGACAAACTCTCTTCGTCTTCAGGCCATGGGACATCCCTTGCCAGAATATTGGCAAAAACTGCTTCAGGTGTTTCGTCATTGAATGGCGGAACACCAGTACAAAATTCGAATAAGCAGACTCCTAGTGCCCACAAATCAACTGCTGGTCCATGACCTATAAATAATAATTACAATTAGTTTATTTGAATCGTAAATTGAGAAATTAAATAAAACAAATGATTTTTACTCATCAGCTTATCAAGAGTTAATAATTATTAGAGAAATATTAGTAAAATTTATGTTTTATATTAATTAATAATTTGCTAACCTTGCCGAAGTAGTAGTTCTGGAGCTAAATAATCAGGGGTTCCTAGTATTCTGTCATCTGATCGATTTGCAACTCCTTGTGTTCCTCTTCTGACAGATTTTGGAGTCCTGTAAGGTGTATAATTATTTCCTGATGGTGCTGGTGTTTTAATAGGAGAAATTTCCTGTGGAGAACCATGTTGAACTTGGAGTTCACTACCATTGAAATCATTGTTTGTATTGTTTGGTACATTACTAGGAGGCAAATCAAATCTTGTTGTCTTAATGAGTAATGGTTTTTCCTCTTCTTTTGCAAACGCTATATCGTTCTTGTGAAGTCGCTGTTTTGTAGAGGAAACTGGAGTACTGAAAGCCACTCTTACAGAATTGCTCGTTGCTTCAGATTTTACCGAGCTAATTTGAACTTCTTGGACTTTGCGAGTAAACATTGTCACAGCCGTTGGAGGACTTCTACAGTTGTAAATTTGACCGCGATTCTTCCTTTTTGGAGTCATATCTCCATCCAAACCCATTAAGCAAATTTCTTGAGTTAAGCCTGTCCCTTGCATCGTTAAATTTGTTCTTTTTCTCTTGGTACCTCGAGCCAAAGTATTTGTACATGTACTCAAGGGACTAGTCTGATGAGGTAACGGTTGCCTATGAGATGCTTCAGCTTCTAAAGTAGATTCATCTTCCTCTTCAACAATGTAATTAGTATCCGTCACTGACGACACTGCTGATGACATCCCTGATGAAGATGCTTCACAAGTATGATAACTGCTAGTTGACGAACTTTCACTAGAAAATACAGATACCCGTATATCCTCAGCAGAGTGAAATGGTGTCACGCCAGAAACTCGCGAATAATCACCTGATGGAGTACCAGAAGAAACTATTGAATTTGACGAGTGATGATAAGTTTGTTTGCCTCTCAATTGAAGTTCAGGTAACAAGTCCGTAGCAGGATTACTTCTGTCACTAACATTTGAATCATTGCTCATTGTTGATCTTAACCCAGAGTCAAATGTTAGGTGGGAAGTCAAAGAGAGAAGCTGACCAGGAGTTCGTGTGCACAAACTAGGAGTACAATTCACTAAATCTGAAATTTCTAAATCTCTATGAAAAGAAGATATTCTGCTTAAACCAAAATCTGTTAATTTGACATGACCCTCTTTGGATAAAAGCATGTTATCCGGCTTGAGATCTCGATGAACAATACCATGAGAGTGAAGGTATTCTAAAGCTAAACAAATTTCTGATGCGTAAAATGCAGCCATTGATTCTTCCATGTAACCATACACACCTAATAAACTTTTTAAATCACCTCCAACCATATATTCCATTACTAAATAAACACTGGTAACTGACTGTAATGAATAAAACAGCTGAACACAGAAAGGACTCCTAACAAGAGCAAGTGCATTCCTTTCTATGACTACTTGAGATGCCATATTTTTGTGAATCATTTCATTTTTTTTCATTACTTTTATAGCATATACCTGATCTGGATTTGTTTTCTTATAGCCCAAGAAAACTTTGCCAAATGCTCCTCTGCTTATTGGTTTAACAATTTTAAAATCTTGTATTTCTGGTACCTAAAATTCATAATGGATTAAATTAATAAGACATTACAATTTATTAAACTGCCTGAGTAGATAAATAAAAAAGGAAAATAACAAAAATTTTTATTTTAAATGGTACTTACAATATGAAAATAAAATGTTTATGACAGAAACAATTTTTTATTAATCATTAAATAATTTGATATACCTAGATAGTTATGGTTATATAGGTGCAAAATAAACTTAATTTTAAATAAACCACAAATAGTTTATTGAATTAAAATAGATATTTCATAGGTTTAAAATAATAAAGGAAGATCTTCATTGATCTCTGAAATAGAATTCCTTTCATATTTATACTTATAATATTTAATGAAAACTTGCTACAGTAATTAAAATTCTATAATTAACAATTAATAAAGTAATGATTGTGACTTATAAAATCAGCAGAGCTTATTCAATTCAAATTACAAATAATAGTACAAAATATGTATTGCATCGATAATAAAATGTACTTTATTATTTATAAACAAGTAAATACTTTATTACATTTACCTTTGCTGTGCGATTAACTATCTTAGAAATGGTATTGAATATAGAATTATCAATGTTTTTAAGCTCCGAAGTAGATTGTTGAGGAGTAGTAAATCCATTGCACACGTTTTGCTCAGGATCACTCTCAGACAACGCTGAATCCGAAGGATCCTTGTTTATATCGATGGAACCCGGCATGTCGAATATTCTAAACACGTAATAATAACCTTAGTCCTAAACCTAAGTAACAAGATCAACACAGCTCGCCTCGCAGTCGTCCGTAATACCTCGTAATTCATCTAAGCAATCGACGTTTACGTCTTGTGCGTGTCATGACCGGTTCAATGTTTTGAAATATTTTTAAAGGTCTTCCAATATAGCGGTTATACATATAACACCTATATATATATATATAAGGTATATTTTTTTTTCCCTCCACTTTTTACTCCGAGAAACCGGGGAAAGTGGCGCGCAGCAACTTCAAGGCGTACCTGCAAACCGTTGGCCGTTGGTCCGTATGGGGTTTGCGCACATTTCGGAGCATACACGCGCACGGCGCACCAGCTGCTCCAAAAATTAAACGTCAAATCTAAACCGCCAAAACCGGCGGCGTTATACATATAGTGAGTTGATTTTTTTTAATGTTCAGTTCAAAATCACTTTTATAAGCTAATTTTCCTCGATTTGTTTGTTTGCTGCAGTCGTGATGAGTTTACATATATGACTTTCAGTTGTTCATTTGATTGTCGATAAGAAAGTTCTCAACCTAGCAATTTATGGATAAATTAATAATAATATTTGCGTGCAAAGTTGTTAACTACTTTTAATTGAGTTTGTTTACGAGGAATCTTTGATAACCTCTAATATGTCGAAACCAGCGGTTAAGAAGGCACCACGGAAAAAAGCGGCAAATGGATATGTTTTGCCAGATCCTATTCCAAAAGGTGAAATATTGACTGATTTGAAGAAACAGAAATGGATTATTAGTAATTCTATTGGCGTTGGGGGTTTTGGTGAAATTTATGCAGGTGAGTTTGTTGTTTTGACCAAATATCAATGTTTTTGTTTAAACAACCAATGTAAAATAGTTTTTCAACACCCTATAATACTTACAATTATACATTTCTCATTTTCAGCTGCACCTTATAAAGATAGAACACCAACCGATTATCCAGCTGTAATTAAAATTGTATGTGTAGTTTCATTATAATAGTTTATTACATATAAATTTTATTAAGTGTACAGAATCAATGTTAAAATATTTTTAGGAACCACACGGGAATGGACCACTGTTTGTTGAAATGCATTTTTACATGCGAAATGCTACGCCCAGTGATAGTAAATATTTATTTATTTTTTACATAAGTTTTAAATTAAAGGCTTTACAATAATTATCACTTATTCCATTTTTCTATTCCATGAGATTATTATTTTTCAATAGTTATTATTTTTAATATTCTTTAAGAAATTACTAAATTACTAAAATATTAAATTAAATAAATTTTCTGCAGTTAGTGAATGGAAAAAAAATAATAAACTTGCGCACCTTGGGATGCCACCTTTCCTTGGTTCTGGTAGTCATGAGTGCAATGGCCAAAAATATCGTTTTATTGTTATGGAACGTTATGGAACAGATTTACATAAATTATTTATAGAAAATGGTAAAAGATTTCCGGAGCATACTGTGTACAAAGTGGCTTGGCAAATTGTATTAAAATTGATTATTTTGTTATTAAAATGGATAATTATTTTATAAACAATAATAATTATATTTTTTTTACTTTTTTCAGATAAATGTTCTAGAATATATTCATAATAAAACATATGTACATGCAGATATAAAAGGAGCAAATTTATTACTTGATTTGAAGTCACAAAATAATATTTATTTAGTTGATTTTGGCTTAGCATCTCACTATACTACAAAAAATGAATATAAATTAGACCCAAAAAAAGCCCATAATGGTACTATAGAATATACTAGCAGAGATGCTCACATGGGAGGTAAAACCTACACTTAATTACAATTATTGTATATAATTCAATTGCGTTTTTATGCAGTGATAATTAAACTAATAATTATTCTAAATAATTACTTGTATTTTAGTACCCACAATGAGAGGTGATTTTGAAATCTTACTGTATAATATGATTCAATGGCTATGTGGTCAATTACCCTGGGAAACAAATTTAAAAGATAAAGTTTCAGTTCATCAACAAAAAGAGAAATCATTTAATAATGTACAAAAGTTTCTAAAAGAATGCTTCAAAGCAGAAGACATTCCTGTAGCTATTAGTCAATTTATGTCATTACTTGCTTCTGTAAAATACAATGATACCCCAAATTATAATAAATTTCGCGATATACTTAGTAAGGGTTTGCAGAAACTTAATCAATTACCAACAGGTAAATTACAATTTTCATCAAAAGATTCTGACAAACCAGCAGCAACTCCAAAGAAAACAAAAACAAGTGCTGTTGAAGCCAAAGGATCTGCTAAAAAATCAAAACCAACTCTAGTTTCTAAAAGTCCACGCGGCAAAAGAAATATACCGCTTATCGATGAGTCGCTCAATAGCAGTATTGATTCAGTAATTTTAGATGAGAAATGCATGAGTGGAAGAGATATAAGAAGGCAGTTATTAGATAATATTGATGGCGATGCTAATTACGAAATACAAATTAAAAAAAGAAAGACTAAAACAAGTTCAAGTAATGACGATACACCATCGAAACCCACGCCTAAAAGAGGTAGAAGAAAATTAATAAAACCGGAAGATATTTCTATAACCGATTCTGAACCCGAGGTAAAATTATCATTTCATAATTGCATTCAATTTTAATATATTAAAATATATTACATTACAATTTTTGTTAGATTATAACAAGAGGAACAAAATCTAGACCAGGATCAAAAGCTGCATCATCAAGTAGAAAAAGAGATCAAGTTATAAAAAGATTATCCGATAGGTCTGAATGCGATAGTGAAAAAGACATGTTTGAATAAAGTAATGACGGTTAAATTACTTATATATTAATAGGCGTATAACTGCATTTATGCAAAACGTTTTGCAAACAATGCGCCGTAAATGTAGAAAAAATATTTAGAGTACTTTTGAAAAATTGTATAAAAAATAATTGCAACAAATTTTCTCTAATGACTGTTGAGCAGTATTGAATAAAATCAAACTGTAATTACAAACCTATATTTTTAGTAATAAAGGATTTTTTTTATTAAATAAGATTAACATTTTAAATGAAAATAAGTTTTATTTTGTAACACTTATTTAATAAATATTTTTGTATTGTATGTAATCTTTTTATCATAAAGATTTAAATTTTATAATTTTTTACATTTGAGCCTTAAAATATTGCTTGACATTAATATAATAAATAATAAAACAAATTTAAACTATTTTTTTAATTTTTGTATTTGTGGAGCACTTATTTTTACCTTTCCAGGTATATTTCTTGCAATTGTTTCTTCCTTTACTGATTTGAGTAGATCTTTTTCTCGTGAAGTTATTGATTTATCTTTTAAAAATACAGCAACTGCAGTTTTCGCCGCCTTTCCTCGTTTACCAGTACCAGGAGTTAATTTTACTTTGAACCTTTAAAATTAAATGATATATATTAGTTATTTTAAAATAATGTAGATTACAGTAAACTAATTTTACTAACTTATAATTTTGTAAGGTGCTGTAAGGTGCTACCACTGGTACAGAAAACAATAACTCATCCTCAGCTACTGGTTTACCAGTTAATTGATTTAACATATCAACTTCAGGTGCTGGACCAGCATCATCATCATCTACATTTTCGACTACTTGATTGTTTTGCTGCGTGAAATTAATTTTTGGCGATGGATTTTTCTTTTTTCCCTGTACTTTTGGGCCAGATGGATCTTTATTTTTACTTTTTCGTTTATCTTCTTTTGATGCACCAGCAGACTAAAAATATTAAATTGTTCTACAAATCAATTTACTCTATAAATAATTATTTTAATTACCTGCAATACTGTCATTAATAATTTTCTATCTTCTTCATCTTGATCTTTATACTTTTCTTTAATTTTTTTCAGTTTTCCTTTTTGACCCCTTTTAAGACCAGTTTGATTTTGTTTTGTTTGTGCATCAGACTCATTGTGTTCCTTCTTTATATTTACTCTTAAGCCCACATTTTTCTGTGCATTCTTATTTTGTATATTTTTTATTGTAACTGGTTTATCATCACCTAAATATACCACAGTATCAACATCCGTTTCCATTTCAGTAATTCCTTTTGAATTATCTACAGAAAACTTAACCCTGCACATAGATATTCAGAATAAATATTTGTAATTATTCAAATAATTACTGAGAAATAAAAAAAATCAATAGTACTTACTTTGGTCCTGTAAGATCTAATTTTATTTGTGTATCAGGAAAAAGAGATTTTTCTTCACTATCACTATCTTCATCATCTTTTATACATAATTTATTTACCTCATCTGTTGGTTCTTCGTTAATAGTTTGCAAACTTTCTTTATCTTTACTTTCGTCTACAAACAATTAACTCGTTAAGTATTATGTTATATAGTAGTTAATGTAGAAGATAAAAGATAGAAGAGTGTTAATGTGGACGTTTTCGCACATGCGATAATTAAGTGTACTATGCATAAATAATTGATTATGCAATGAATCTCACGACAATTATCGCGACTACAAAAAAGTTTGCGAATAGTATATAATGTATTTTGTACAGCTGTGTGTAAAGTTCATCCCTAAAGAATCAATTTTCGTATATTAACTTACAGTTGTGTACATTACACATAGATCAAATATTTCTTTACTGATTTATATAAACTTTAATTAAGCACAGCCAAACAATTAATATGTAGAATAAATTTAAAATATTCATAAGTGCATTATTTCATATTACCTTCACCATCTTCATCTTCTATTTCAATTTCATTATAAGTTTCAATAACTTGATCTCCTTCGTCGTCATCTTCCAAAGTGCGCACCCTTCTTTCATTTTCATGTCTTTCTATTGAACTATCTTCTAATCGAAAGAGAAAACCTAAACCCATAATTAACTGACATGGAGGTAAGTAATTCTTTTTACCACGAATCATGAAAGAACCTGTAGTAAGATATTCTCCAGTTGGTGCAGTTTTAGATACTTGATCACTGTTAACCCACCATGCACCAGCAATAACTTTTGCTTCCCATGCAATACTATTATAAGAAGTAATATGAAATGTAAGAAATTACAAATTGATAAAACAGCAGATTTAATTTACTGTACCTGTATGCCACAGCCATGGTACCAGCTTCAGCCAAGGACTTTGGAGGTACAGCTCCTCCGTTAGGATTTTTAATAACCACAGAACTGGCACCACTAAGATCTGCATGCACATATACATCTCCAGCTCTCAAATATCTTTTTACAATTAATTCGTTTTGTTGCTGATCTCGTCCACCAATAACTAAACAAAATGTTATTCATTATTATTTATTATAAATTAAGATTGCTTTTAAAACCTATTAAATTTACCTAAATAATTTTCAGAGGTAATAAACCAATAAAATTTTTCAAACCAATAAACTTTTCTTGCTTTATTTATGCTATGTATTGCTTGAACTTCTTTCAAAGTTTGCTTGGTCTTTCTCTCTGCAGATTTTAATGCTTTTCCCTGTGATTCAATAGTCTTTTGATGTTTTTTAGCAGCAGAACGTTTTTGATCATAATATTTTCTTGCATTTGCAAATGCTGAATGAGCTAAATCAATATCAATTGACATTGGCTTTATTTCTGCTTCTTCTTCATCACTGTCCTCATAAGGATCACTTAGTAAAAGTGTTATGTGGTTGCTCTCTAATTTTAATTGCTTAATAGCACATGCAACAGGATCACCTTTAGCTTGAGCTTCCTTTAGAAGTATTTGTATATCTTGCCAAGATATTTGGTTTGCCAAAGCACTTTGTATTGCTAGAATTGCATTGTCTACTAATTCTTTATTTCTGGTAATTAATTCAGCTTTATGTTTATCTATTTCTTGAGTTTGACCTAAAGTTATTAGTCTTTGATCATGATCCTTCTTAACATTTTCTAATTTTTTCAAAGCATCTCGTTCTTGCTGTAAAACTTTTAAATCTAATTTTTGTGATTCCATAGTAGAAAAATATTCATCCACTGCTTTATCAAATGTTTCATATTCTTTGTGTGGTAGATGTTTACATTGTTGGAACAGAAAAGGGTGAAATTCTATATTTGCATACATAAATTCATCTTCATCAGTTTTTATGGGCTTTGGTTCTTTTTTCTGTATAATGTATCCTTTAGATATATTTGTTCGTGCATCCTCCAACATTTTTTCTGCATTTTCAAGAGCAGAATATAATTTATTTACATCTTCATTAACATTGAATTCCTTTCCTATTTTACAACCCAATTGAAAGCCTACTTCTAATAAAACATGATCAATAACAGCAGCACCAACTTCTAAATGAGGATTTAAAATTTTTTTTAAACTTTCTCCTTGTTTAGCATTTTTAATAATTTCTTGAAGCTCTTGACAAGTAGGTATTACTTTTGTATGAGCTCTAAAAGCTGGGTATTTTTCTTTAACAGCCAATCTAAAATTAAAATTACATGAAATAATACAAATTACGCAATACTACAAAATATTTGCCAAATATTTGCCTTATTTTGTCTCCTTCTGTGTGAGGTCTTAAAATATTTAATATTGTCATTTCATAATCAGTAAGAACAATATTACCACGATCATATAATTCTAGTATAATGTGATAAGCAGCTGGGCCACTGCCAAATTGAAGATCAATTATTCGATCAACGCCAATTTGTTTTAAGTATTCTAGACGTTTGTTTTTTAAATGTTTTCTCATCTACAATATAAAAAATTAATTAATTAAAAAATATATTTCATAGTTTTATAACGAACCTTCATAGAAAATCCAGATGGTGCAACATTTTTTGGCCACTCAAAATCAGTTGAATGTATACGACTACCAGACTCGAGCAATAAGATACACTTTTCTTCACTTCTTTGAAAACGTATTAAATAAGTTTTGTGATCTATATCATAGATTTGATTTACGCGCATTCCGATGAGCCTATAAAAAAATTAAGTTTGTTCCAAATCAAAATAAATAATTTAATATAACCTAAAATTTTCTAGCAAATAAAGAATTATTAAACATTTTTTCTTAAACTTACTTTTGAAGCTCAGTAACGGAACACACTAAATCGTAAGTATTAAATCGAGTCTTCATTATTATAAACAATGTATTATCCTGGTTCCAAAATCATTGATAAATCTCCCGATTTTGAAGAGAGTAAGAGACCTTTCTGACGTGTTTACGTTTACGTCCGTCTCCGTTCTGCTCTATTACTCCCACTACTTTATCTCTATAACCAAGCAATAGAATTTGTCTCCGTTTTACATTTTATAGTACTTTTTATTAAAGAAATATCAAGGAAATTGGAGAAAGTTTAAAGTTAATTGTAGAAAACAGCATAAAAATAGATATAAAAATAACTTTCTCTTATTCATAATTTCATGACAATTTTATGAGTTATTATTTGTTAAATTTCAATGATACACAAAAACTATTATAGTTTTCTTAAGAAATAAAAAATGCATTAATGGATTTTATAATTTTTTTTATTCAATAAAATTGAAAATGATATATAAGAATCCTTTGGGTTTAACGATAGGATTTTTGGTAGCGGGCACGTGCTCCTGGACCACCGAATTTCTTAGGCTCGCATCTTCTTGGATCAGCAACCAAAAGTGTCCTATCATACTGAATTAAAATATCTTTGATTTCCTTTTTACTGGCTTCATCAACATCTGTAAAAAATTATTTTATATGTTTTTAAGCATTCAATACATAATTTAAAAATTTCTAAATTCTATCATCCAATAAAAAGAAGTTTTATCATTTTATAATGTAAAAATTAATTTAATGTATGAGAATTTCCAGTTTCTTTAAGATGTCAAAAGAAAAAAATCAGCGTAATATTTTATTGAGTTAATTTTTTTCTTTTTAGACTTTAATTCAACGAAATACATATTCTCATATACTACATTAAATATGACAGAGCATAAAATGATTCAACAGGCAAATTTTAATATTATAAAAAAATATAAATATAAGTTCTTAATAAATTATTTTTAAAGCTTAAAAAGTACATACATTTCTGGTAATAAGCTACCAGAGCTTTTGAAATCGCCTGTCTGATAGCATAAATTTGGGCTACGTGACCACCTCCATTTACTCTAACTCTGATGTCAACTTCTGAGAATTTTTCCTAAAAATAGTAATAATTATTCTATTAATGAGAGTTGATTATTATAAACTATGTACCTAATTGTAGTACAATTAAGAAACTCAGATAAAAATTTTTTAATCAATTAAAATCATGTTCGGAATAAGTAAAATCATCACATTAGTAAACAGAAAGAAAAGATAAAAACAAAAAGGTGAATAAAACTAAACTACTAATTTATAAATAAGAAATTGTTAAATAATTTAGAAAATAAACTAATAAATTCATACCTTTCCAAGAAGTAGAATTGGTTCTTGAAGTTTATATTGGAGAACTCTGGGTTCAACCAACTCCAAGGGACGTCCATTTACTCGAAGGATTCCACGGCCCCTTTTGCAATAAGCGACTGCGGTAGCGCTTTTCTGTAAAAGTAATTTTTATTACGCTCAAGAAAATTAATTCGAATTAAAAAATATAATAAAAATACAAGCCGTGTGTATTGTCGCATGGTGTTATTAACATAACCTCAAACGACATGTCGCTCAAACTTACTTTGCGTCCGAAGACCTGCACGGAATGGATCTGTTGCTTTTGTTTCTGTAATGAACATTATAAAAAATGTTTAATAACACAAATTTTCAATAAATAGTGTGATACATTTAAGAAAATATTAAAAAATGCGAATCGTACCTTCTGCATCTTGGAGGAGCACGTCTTAGAAAGGAAGTCCGCGTGTCGCTGATACAGAAAAAGCGGAAGTGTCGGTGACTACTCTAGTCACATGGGAGTAAGCGGCGCGAATGATTTTGGTTTTTCAACAATGTACGTGGATTTGTTCAAAAATCATAATACCTAATTATTGATTTTATTTGTTTTTTTATTGAATGTTATATGAAATTTGTTTTGAACATTTTTACGTGTGTTAATATTAATGAACTTAAAAAAAAGTTATAAAAATTATCTTTTTACTAAACTGTTTTTCTAACCTCTTTAAGCAACAATTAAACACAACAACAATGAATGGAAATAATGAAAATACCGATCAGTATTTTAAAAGCTATGAAGATTATGATGTAATTTATTAACATTCATTTCTCTAATTATTTTGTAATATTTATAGGTACTTAATTCATATTCCTTTTTAGATTCATCAATTAATGCTTAGTGACAAACCAAGAATCAATGCGTACAAGAATAGCATATATAATGCAAAAGATAAATTTGCTTCTAAAGTAGTTATGGATGTAGGAGCTGGAACAGGTAATAAAATACATTTTTTAAGCAGAATTATTAATATATATATATCAAGCTGACATTTTGATTTTTTTTAGGAATATTGTCAATTTTGTGTGCACAAGCTGGAGCTAAAAAAGTATATGCAGTTGAAGCAAGTAATTTATCAAAATTAATTCTGCAAGTAGCAGAAGAAAATAATGTAAAAGATAAGATAGAAGTAGTAGAAAAAAAAATTGAAGATTTGGATCCAGATAGTATAGAGAAAGTTGATATTATTGTATCTGAGTGGATGGGCTTTTATTTACTTCACGAAGGAATGTTAGATTCTGTAATAATTGCAAGGAATAACTTTTTGAAACCCAATGGATTGATGTTTCCATCTATAGCTAAAATATATGCTGCACCTTGTGAATTACCAAATTATTTTGAGTTTTGGAATAATATTCATGGAGTTAGCATGAAGTACGATCAACTTATTTATATTTTAATTTAAAAATACTTATTAAATTTTAATATGTTTCAGATGTATTGGAGAAAATTATAGATCTACAAAAACTTTAAAACCAGAAATACTAATTATACCAAAGGAACATATTTTGTCAGATAGTAAACTGTTAGTTTGGCTAGATTTAAAAACTGTAACTTTAGATGAATTAGATTCATTAGGAGGCGAAGAGACTGTATTATCTTGTTGCAGAAATGGAAAATATGAAGGTCTTTGTATTTGGTTCGAAGTTGAATTTCCAGATGGTACATCTTTGAGCACTGCTACAAATGCAGATCCAACACATTGGAAACAGACTGTTATAGTTTTACCTCAATCTATTGATGTAAATGAGAAAGAACCAATTGCATTTGAGTTAAAGCTTAATAGGAATGACTCAAATCCAAGAAGATATAATGTTACATTTATAATGTTAGATGCTTCAGAAGTAGAACATGATATACCTTGTGACTGTTACTTTACCAAATGTATTGTTACGAAAAAATACATTGATAGTAAATCAGGTAATACATAGAAATTAATTTTCTTGTAATATGTTACATTTTTTTATTAAAAATATATTTTTCAAAAACGTAAAAAGTAATATTTGTTTACTTAACTACCCTGCAGGGTAGATATATATGTATAAAAGTAATAGTTGTACATAGAGCAGAGAAGAGAATACATAAATCATTTATATAGATTTATATTTTATATTATAAATATAAAAATAAACTATATTTACTATTTTAAACTCTTTTTATTTTTGTAATCTAAATGTGATTCCTTCTACAGCTGTAGTTTTACCAACATCAGAATCAGGTAAATAAGACGTTCGAAACTAAAAGAGAAAACATTTTAACAATTAATTTATCAATCAATGAATAATGAACAATCCTTATCTACTTACCTTTGGTGTTTTATTATTTGAATGCATGTAACCGACAATCATACTATGGGTTGTATGGCACCAAAGAAAGTCACCACAATCATCTAAAGGAGAATATTTTAATGCCATTACGCCACCCAATTTTTCATTAACATTTGCTAGGAATCTAGAATCTTAAAACTTATTTATTTTATTTATTTGTATATTATTTATGTATATTATCTACGCATACTAAACTATTTACCGATAAAGTCTCTTTTCATGGTTTCATATAAACTTGTAGTAGGACAGTCTGATTCCACAATAGATTCTGCTGCTGTACGAGCTAATGATGTTCGAACTAAATGTTCTCCACATCCTGTAGTAGTAGTAGCAACTGAAGTAGATGACTTATTTGCCCAAACACCACATCCCCAAATACCTGCCTAAAAAAATTTAGTTTGTTTTCATTATTATTATATTACTGATGTTAATATTTACTATCCAATAATTTATTTTACTTGTCCCACTCGTCCTGGATACTTCAAAATTATGCCTCCACTTGAACAAGCAGAAGCTGCATTACCCAATTCATCAATGCAAATAGCTCCTACTGTGTCCATCCTTTTATTCTGCATCTAAAATAAAGTTTTTTAATGACTATTTTAAAACAAATATATTAAAAAATAATAAAAATTTTATATTTAAATACCGTGTTTATTTGATTTTTACTTGATTCAACTTTTCTCTTATAATGTTTATACAGTTTTTCAGACCTTGCTAAGAGAATAAATTTACTTTTATAAGCAATTTATTTAATAAATAATACTGCCAAATAAAATAAATTTGTCTACCTGATATTAATTTTTCATTAGGTACTGTTTCAATCCCCATATCTTTAGCCCACAAATAGGCACCTGTTCCAACTAAGAAACTAATATGTACATGTATTTATTAGTAATTTAAAATAGTATTTTTAAAAACTTAATAAATGAGAAAAATGTACTTTACCTAGGTTGAATTCTACCATGCCCAAGAGTAACATCTTGATATTGACATAATTGTTTAGCTACTTCAACAGGATTTTGTACACAACTAACTGCCCCGACTGCTCCATAATGTAATTTTGTACCTTCCATAACGCTTGCATCACATTCTACTTGCCCATTGTAAGTTAAATTTGATCCATACCCAGCATTAGTTAGAGCAGAATTTTCTAAAATTACTACAGCACTTGTCACTGCTTCGACAACATTTTCTGTTATACTTAATGTCTCTATACCCTATGAAAATATTAAATTAGGTTTAATTTAGCTATCTTAAGTTTAATTAATTACAATATAATAATTAAAATTATACTTTTGCACATGATTCTCGGCATAATGATCGATATTCTTCTTTTAAAGCAAGTGAATGTTTACCCGCTCCTACAAGAAAGTAAAATAAAATTTGACATAATTATTGATATTTAAATTAATTGTTAAACTTAATTATAGTTTCACATTTTACGTACCGACATGTACTGCTATAAAACCTTTGGATGGTTGACCCATTAGTTTGGATAATTAAAATTTTATGTGTAAGTAGATACTTTTACAAATGAAAAATATATGTTTAAAAAGTATGTAACCTAAGTCAACATGATTCTATAATCAGAATACAAATTACTATTGATAAGTATCATATTGATTTAATGAAACAAAACGAACAATAATTTCGAAGTGACTTTGAGAACTTTCTTTGTTAACTTGGTTTTTGCCTCGTAGATCTTGTAAATATTCCTCAAATTGTATATAGCAGAAATAATAACAATCGACTTGCGCATGCGTGGAAAAAATTTAAAGATTTATTTTCTATTTGTAATAATAATAAAACAAAATAAAAAGTACTATTCTTCTATAAATCTTGTACATATGTGTATTGTACTAAGATATTAACATTGTAATAGTTAAAAACAAGTTTAATATGTAATTTACTAAAATTTAATTAAAACTTGAATTCCCTATTTAATACCAATTGAAAAGAGAAAAGAAACTATCACATCGTCTGCTATAAACACTAGCCGTACGTATATATGCAGTGCCGTTTGTGATAGTACACGTGCATAGAGCTATATTTTAACTTTTTCAAATTGTTCATGTTGATCAGGTAATTTTATCAAGTAAGTATGAAATAACAAAAGATAAAATTCACATAGTGTTTGAAAATTGTAAATATATTATTGTCCACTAATCAATACACACGTAATTTACATATTTTATTGTCCTAACCTAAAGCTGTTTAATAACTTTTGAATATTTATGTCTTTTAATTTTATATAATTTCATATTTTATTTTCACAGATGGATGTAACAGAGCAGTTATCTGCATTTGAGGTGTATGCGAAGAAGAAAAAGAATGCGATACCTTTACCACAAACAAAGAAACCAAAACCAAACATAAAAGTTAAATCTATTCAAAATGGCAAAGTTGAGAAGAAAGTGCAGCAAAAAAAATTAGAAATATCTAATGCAATAACAAATAATCTAAGTAATTTGAAAAATGTAAAAGTTGCAAATAAGGCAAACTTAAAACATGTTAAACAAAATAAAAAGTTTAAACCTTCTAAAAGTACAGACCAGAAGGGATCTATTAATGAAGATAATAAATTACCAAAGATACGGGAAAGTATTGTACCGACATCTGAGATTCTTACAAACATTGAAGATACTGAATTTGATCAATTGCATTCTAAAGCATTAAATGTAGTAGACGAAGCATCATCAAATCCAATTATTGATGGGGAAAAGTTATTTGAATGGCTCATATATCCTTTGAAAAAAGAAGAATTTTTCTTGTAAGATATTTTTTATATTCTTTTAAATATTATTAATTCTGGTGTGAAGATATACAATATTTTTAATTTATTTAGGAAAAATTGGGAAAAGACACCCTTACATATTAAAAGAAATAAACCAAAATATTATAGAAGTTTATTATCAACACCATTGATAGACAAATTATTAAGAGATAATTACATATTGTTTACAAAAAATTTAGATATTACATCTTTTACAAATGATGTAAGGGAAACTCATAATCCTCCTGGAAGAGCTTTACCAAGTGTTGTATGGGATTATTATGCCAATGGCTGTTCAGTTCGAATGTTGAACCCCCAAACCTATATACCAAAACTGCATACATTAAATGGTATATTGGATTTTTTTTAACTCTTATATTTAATTTTGTTTTCAATTATAAGTTTTTATTTTTATACTTAAGTAATATTTTTATAGCAACGCTTCAAGAATACTTTGGTTGTTTTGTTGGAGCTAATTTTTATTTAACTCCACCTAATAGTCAAGGATTTGCACCTCATTATGATGATATTGAAGCTTTTATACTTCAAGTTGAAGGAAGAAAAAGGTGGAGATTGTACAAACCAAGGAATGATAAAGAAGTTCTGCCTCGATATTCATCTCCAAATTTTTCCCAAAAGGAAATAGGAGATCCTATTTTAGATACTGTTCTTAATGCTGGAGATCTTCTTTATTTTCCACGAGGCATAATTCATCAAGGTGATACTATAGATTCTGATCAACATAGCTTACACATAACTTTAAGTGTGTATCAAAAGAATAGTTGGGGTGATTATTTAGAAAAACTTGTACCAGAAGCTTTAAAAGAAGCTATTGATAATGATGCAAGGTTTAGAAAAGGTCTACCACTTAATTATTTAAGACATGTTGGATCAGCATTCTCCAGTAATGCAAATGACAATGTACGACAAGAATTCATTGAACACACAAAATCTCTTCTTAGTATTTTAGTAACAAAGTACATAAACGTTGATAAAGCTGCTGATGAAATGGCAAAAAGTCACATTCATGATTATCTTCCACCAGTATTAAATGAAGATGAAACTCTATGCTCTATTTATGAAGGAGAAAGGATGATTAAAGATGGTGTAATTGTTAATAGAGTAGAAATTGAGCCAGACACTTTTGTAAGATTATCTAGAGCACATTGTGCAAGGTAAGAAAAATTTATTTTAGAACCTTAATATTCAAAAACATTCATAAGTTTATCATACAAATGGTATCTCATTAATGACAAGTTTATTTAAATTTCTATTTTAAGGTTGATTGAGGAAAATGGTACATATCGATTGTACTATTCTTCTGAGAATTCTAAAGAGTACCACGAATATGAGCCGCAATTTTTAGAGGTAGATTTGGAATTTGTAGATTCAATACAAAAACTTATTGCAAGCTTTCCACAGTTCATAAGAGTAGAAGACCTTCCAGTCAACGATCTGGACAAAAAGGTAAAATATTCTACTAATAAAATTATCGATATTTAAAAGAATATAAATGGTAATTTTTTAATTTTAAAAATTGTAGATTCAGCTAGTTAGAGATCTTTGGGAGAAAGCGATTGTTATATCCCAAAACCCATTACCTATTATCGAAGATTAAACTCTAAATTGTAGATATTTGTGATATTATGCGAGTAAAATATTTTGTATTATAATAAAGTTTTACTAAACAAATTAAATTGACTTACTATTTACTAGAATATCTATTTTCACTAATTTTTTATCCCGACCTAAAAATATTATCTGCTTTTTTTTAATTCATATATTTATTTATATTTATTTATTTACTTATCCAGAGTTGCGTAACCAGCGTTGCAAAAATTGTAATTACGAAAAAATTTAATTAGTAATTAATTTTTGGCTTAATAATTAAACTCCATATTAATTCGAAATTACTTTTCGACTGGGTATTGAAACTTCATTTAATTACAAATTCCTTGTCAAATGAGTAATTAAACTTTATTTTAATTCTTAATTACTTTTGTACTGAGTAATTAAACTATATTTTAATTCTTAATTACTTATGTACTGAGTAATTAAACTTTGTTTTAATTATTAACTACTTTTGTACTGATTAATTAAACTTTTTTTTAATTAATAATTACTTTGGGACTCGGTAAATACTCTATATTTTAATTGTTTATTACTTTTGTACTGAGTAATTAAACTTTATTTTAATTATTAATTACTTTTGTACTGTGTAATTAAACTTTTTTTTAATTAAGAATTACTTTGGGCACTGAGTAATTAGACTATATTTTTTTTTTTTTTTTATTCTCGACTTTGTGCTCTCTTTTTTCCTGGCACTTCCTACCGTTTATCCCCTGGGGGACTTTAACGGTGTCCACCTACCACCTATGTGTGGGTGCTTTTATCCCTCCCTTAAAAACCCCACCATCTCGCATTCGCCCGGGGTTATGCCCGTGGATGAGGGAAACCTGTGAAGCAGGGAAAACCTCACCCGAGATGGCCGGTGTATTCGAAACTTTCTTTTTGGGTGTAAAAGTCACATTGCGTAGGCCTTGACACCGAAACCGAATGTTTCACACCTCCCGCTCACGTTGTGGAATGTGAAAAACACTTAACCGATCACGAAAGCCGCACGAGAATGGTCTCCCATCCAAGTACTAACCGCGCTCAGCGCTGCTTAACTTTCGCGATCGGCCGAGGTGCGCTTCCACCACTCCGCCACCGCGTCGGTGAGTAATTAGTCTATATTTTAATTATTAATTACTTTTCAACTGAGTAATTAATTTATTTTTTAATTAATAAATACTTTAGGACTGAGTAATGAAACCTTAATTAAATTAATAATTACATTTGAAATGAATAATTAAACTTTGTGATAATTAATATATTAAAACTACTCTAAAACTGATGGGTAAACCTTTAGAATTAATCATTCTTCTTCCTCTGAATCGAAGTATCTCATAAGTTCATAGTACTCAGGGTAATAAATAATAAAAATAAAGTTTAATTACTCAGTAAAAAAGTAATTAAGAATTTTAAAAACATTTAATTATTCAGTACAAAAGTTATTAAGAATTTAAAAAAGCTTCAAAACTCAGTACAAAAGTAATTATCAATTAAAAAAAAGTTTAATTACTCAGTAAAAAAGTAATTAAGAATTAAAAAAAAGTTTAATTATTCAGTCCAAAAGTAATTAAGAATTAAAATTAAGTTTAATTACTCAGTACATAAGTAATTATTAATTTAAAAAAAGTTTAATTACTAGGTATAAAAGTAATTAAGAATTAAAAAAAAGTTTAATGACTCATTACAAAAGTAATTACTAATTAATGTAGGTATTGAATTAGAAAAGTAATTAATTATTTGCAACCCTGTGCGTAACTACAATTGTTACTTGTAATGAGATATTATTTTAAAAATAAATAGCACTGATCGCAGTAACCCTACAGAGGAAAAAGATTTTTCCTGTTCGCAGGTCTAGATTAACAAAAAAGGTTTAACACACTCGCTCATTCATACTAACAAATCCATACATTCACACTTAATTTTTGGAAACTAAGTCGTTACACCAGGATTCCAAAAATTATTATTTTTTATATAATTCTGTTATAAATTTAACCCAGCCCTGTTGGGGTTCATTTGCAGCGAAATCTACTCGCTGCAGGTGAACCTTAGCAAGCCGGTCCCAAGTCTGGAAGTCACTGGAAACAGTGTAATTGGGGAGGGATAGAGGAGTAACATCTCTTTAAAAAACCGTGGCCTTTCTGGCTCGGAAGGAAATTCCATGTATGGGCTTCTATTTAGGATACGGAACAGCACACAATAATAAGACAATGGAAAGGCTTATAGATAGATACATTAAAGATAAACCTTTAAGAGAACGACCACTTCATAGGGATCAGTATGCGTACAGAGTAGGGCACACCATGGAGACTGACTTGTGCAAAATAGTGAACCTAATTGAGGATCAAGTTGAAAATGGAGGCTTCGCTCTGGTGGTCTTTCTGGACATAGAAGGAGCTTTCAATCACACCTCCAAAAGAGTAATCAAGGAGGCAATGAAGAGACATGGAATAGCTCAACTAGTCACGGACTGGGTCGAACTCATGTTATCAAATCGAAAGCTAGTAATGACCAAAGGTAACACCAAAGTAAGTGGCTGGGAGAACACGGGATGTCCACAGGGGGGGGGTATCTCCCCATCTGAATCTTCTGGAATCTTGTAATGAATACACTATTATGCCTACTAACTAACATGGGCTGTGAGGTTGTAGGATATGCAGACGATCTAGCAATAATAGTTAGAGGACCATTTTTAGAAACACTGTTTAACATCATGCAAATGCCTTGAATAAGGTATATAAGTGGTGTCAAGGAGGTGGGCTATCGGTAAATCCGGAAAAATGGAAGTTATGGTGTTATACACGAAAATATAAGTGGAAAACAAGCATAAAACACCTCGAATATATGGAGGAAAACGGCTAGAAATAAAAGAAAAAGCTAAATATCTGGGTGTATTGAGCTGAATATTGAGCTCTTTCAGCTCACTCTTAAGGCAGAAGCCATTAAAGGATACTTAAGAGTTAGAAATCTCTTAAATCGAAGGGCGAATAGAGGACTCTTAAGTACTCTACCGCGAAATCTAAGAGAAAACTTATATGAGGAAACTGATAGATGCAACATTGAGTTCCTATTCGATAAAAGGTATAGAGTCAGCCTGCCTATCAAAGACGACTGGAGTGAAGGACGAGTTAGGGTGCCGGAGGGCAAAGAACTCTGGTACGCTGATGGATCCAAGAATATCCAGGGAGTCGGGGCAGGAGTGTATCGCACAACGAATGGGAAAGGTATGATATACTCCCTAAAGGAACACATTACCATTTCCCAAACGGAAACATTTGCAATCCTGCAATGTGCTAAAGCGACACAAGAGAACTGCAAAAATGCTGAGATATATATTTTCTCGGACAACAGAACTGTGTTACAGAATCTGAATGGTTACACCACTAAAGTCCAGCCTAATTTGGGAATGTCACAAGATACTAAATAGGCTGGCAGAATCAAATAAACGGCTAACGCTAACATGGATACCAAGTCATGTAGGTATACGTGGTAACGAAATAGCTGATGACCTAGCAAAGATAGGTACAAATGGAAAATATGTAGAACCAAGCCTGACGGTGAAAATGTCACATAGCCGTCTCACAGAATTACTAAGGGAATGGCTGGTGAAGGAACACCAAAGAGCATGGATAAAAACTGCAGGATGCAGACAAGCTAAAGCCACACTCGGAAATGCAATAAGCAGACACTGGGAAGAAGGGTTTAAGAAACTTAACAGAAACACAGCACGCAAAGTAATGAACATACTCACTGGACATGGAAATTTGCGATATCATAAGTATAAAATGGGACTGGAAACATATCCATTATGCCGAATGTGCAAAGAGGCAAACGAAACACCTCTACATATACTATGTGAATGCCCCATCAGAGTTATGACAAAAAGATGGCGCCTTACAGGTGAATTTCTTATTAATTCAGGAGAAATCTCCAGTTGGGATGTCCAGAGAATACTAGCTATATGGCAGGGTCTCTGGGCGGTACCCGATTGATAAAACCAAGGACCCATTAGAAAACTCACCCAGGTGAAGCAAATTTGCTGTATACTTGGGGAGCTAAAAATGGGAAATGGAAAACAGGGCGCAAAGGGAATACCCAAGTGCCTTGCATAACCTGGTTAGATAAGGGAAGAATGCCAACTGAAAACTGTAATAATAATAATTATTATTATTATAAATTTAACAGTATTATGAAAAACAGTAATACATAATAAATAAAATTTAATGCGTTCATTATTTCTCAATCAATTTTTCACCTTTGTGATAGTTGCCCTATGTTTTATATCTAAGTCTTTATATTCATTAGATAATTTATTAAATATTTTTATCGCTACAATACAACTATTTTTGTTGCTTACAGATCTATAAGTCACAGGTGGTAATATAATTCTATTTTTTGTTGTACTATGTTGAATTTTTAATATAAATTTTTATTATAATTTTTATATAAATTTTTAAATCGTCTTATATTTAATGGATTGTTTATTGAAAAAGTGTTTTTTTTAATTATTTTTAAAATTCTTGTTTGTATCACTGCAGTACCATCCGCGTATGATAGTATTGAATTATTTGACATACTTATATCAATAAGTCATTGTCATATATAATATAAACAATAGTGTCCAAGTATTATCCCTTGAGGAACACCAGTATTTAAAATATCAAAATCACAAACATTCTGTCCTATATAGTTACTCTTTGTTTTCTACTTGTTCAATAATCAGTAATTAATTTATGTCCAGTACCTTTAATACCATATGTATGAAATTTATCAAGTAGTAAATAATTTAATGCAAATAATAAAAAATAATAAAATAATTTAATGCATCTTTGGTTTCTATATTTTTTATAAATCCAAATGGTCTTTTACCTAAAATTTCACTTTTATTAATATAATCAGTAACTCTATTATGTATATTTTTTTCCTATAATTACTGATTTCATCCTTTTTGCCTGATTTATATTAGGATTAGTTCACCTGTTTTTAACGCTTGAGGCAATGTTGATGTTTCAATACAAGAATTAAATACCTCTGCCAATGTTTCAGTTATTAATGGGACATTATATTTAATATCTTAGTAGTTATTACCTTTATTTTTTATTTTCATATGATTTATTATTTTACCAATTTTAAATAAATAAATTTAAATAAATGGTATTAATATTACTTTTTGCTAAATCTATTTTCCCATTTAATGGTGTTATAATCCAATTACTTAAATTTTCTTTTAAACTACAATAATATAAATTCATTTTTTAGCTATATCTATTTTATTTTGTCGAGATTAATTTTACTAGTGGAGTTGATCGTATTTTTTTTGACAATCCCAGTTTTTCTTTTATGCAAGACCATAATTTTCTAGGATTACTAATGTTTTTTTCAATTTTTTTTTATTATGTAAATGTTTAGCCGCTTTTATAACGTTATTTAATGTTTTGGTAAATTGTCTATAATCATTTTTTTTAGTTTTTCATTGTAAGGATCTTGTTTGAATTTATTATATAGTTTTTCTTTTTTATGACATGAATTTACTATTGAAATTGTTATCCAATCTTTTTTTGGAATTGTATTCGTTTTATTTGTTTTTTTTTACAAATATAGGTTTTTGTATGCAAAATTGCACATCTTTTATAATTGAATTTATTATGGCTTCAATTTAGGAGTGTTGAGTAGCTTTTTATAATCATAATAGTAATTGATTAAAACACGTTTATTTTTTTTGTGTCATTATTTACTAGCTTTTTATGTATAAGTGCATTAGCAGTTAACTAAATACAGGTACGCACCACCTAACTATAAATAAATTTAATAAAATTTATTTAGTTAAATGGTGCGTACCAATAGGTAAAATAAAGAAGCAAATAACTGTTTTAAAAGTAATAAATATAAATATATTATATATGTATATATATATATTTATACATGTAGATTATTGTTCCGTTTTATCGTAAGTTATTAAAAAAAATGATAGGTATATCGTAAAAAGTAAAAATGATATTGTCCATATTTGAGCAATGTTTTTGGCACTTTTAATGTCATTTTCACACCCCGTCATTCGTTTACCAAACTTTCTTGGTGCGTTCGTGTTTATTCTCTCGTTGCCTGCCGCGCACAAATTCACTGTACGACAAATATCCATCGTTGTCCAAATCGTCTTCTTCCAAGACTTTGTCGATAATATCTACAATAATTAAAATTCTGGATATTATATTTTAAAATTTGTTTAATCGATACATCGAACTTCGAAATTGGTTTAATAAATTTAAAAAATATCTGCTTAAATTATTCAAGCTAATTTTTTCATACTCATCGCGAGAACACAAAAGTTATAGAAAGTGTTTGAAAAAAATTATGTGCGAATAAAATAACGAAAATTTGATCATAAAATTGTACTAACCGACAATCCAGGATAAATCATCTTTTATTTCTTCTTTATCCGTCTGTTTGATTTCGTTTTCAGAATGCTCATGCTCGTGCTCGTCGTCGTGCTCGTGAAGCGTATGCTGAATAGCGTGCAATATTTCTAAACCATCTAGCTTTGTATTATTGTCCGTGTCGTGCAGGCTATCACAAAATAACGTTATATTACATAAGTACTACACTTTTATAAAAATATATAATTCGATTATAATATATAGTATATAATATAAAAATAATTGTTTAATTAAATTGTATAGGTTTCGAACGCGTTTATTAATTTTATACGAAATATCAAATACTAAGTGAATAAATAATTATTTACTTGAAATAATGAAATTCGAGCTCCTTTTCAGACATCTTCGAAAGGTCTAGATGCTCAGCGATTGGTCCCAAATCCTCCTTTAAATGTCTGCAACGAATTAAAAATGTAAATTAAATTAAATAATGCGTATATAACACTATTGTACATACTAGAATTAAAACGTTGAAATTAAAATGATCTAGAAAAGAAGCGGTTAAAAAATAAAATAAAATTTTTATCAAAGCTAGAATAAATTTTTAGATTTACGTTATCACTATTACACGTATAAACTTTTTTAACAAAAAGAAATGAGTTTAAACTTTCTGGCTCTATGCATTTTACAACTGTATCATACAGCTATTAAATATACTGTTTATTTTAAAATATTTAATGATTAATTACATACGTAGCGTCGTGAAGCAGCTGTTCATCTTGAGTCAACTTGACTTCGGGTTGAGGCGCGTAATGGTGATGGGATATGCTGCTTCGTGGATGATGAGGACCACGGAAACTGCTTACCACGTTTAAAACCGAGCTTATTAGTAATACTATTAACATTTTTCTAGCTGCAATCAAAAAGTTTTATAATTTAAGTAATGTAAAAGTAATTACATTTCAGATTGGTATATATTTTTTTAATAACGATACTTTCATGGAATTGTAATTAAAAGTTAAGTAATATTTTTAAAAAAGTACTTTAAAAAAAATTTTTTCATTTTAATAAAAATAAGTGTTATTTTTTTAATTTCTTTAGGGCCATGTAGATATTTTATTTATTTAGACTAAAGCACCTACTTGAATCTCAAAAAATTAAAAAGCAATAGTTTCAATTTTTTTTAATTCAACAATGTGGAGGGTGAAAGACAAGTATTATCATTATTTTTTAATTTTAATAAATGCGTACATTTTTTTAAGCTTATACATCAAATTATTTGAAATAATGTTTCGGTTACACTTTGTATAAAATATCTATTTACTATGAACTATGACTAATATATTACTTACTGCGACTTAAAAATTACCGAAAAATTTTTGTTTATTTTATTAATGACTTAAAGTTTCTTGTCAGGACGGTTCCATTTATTCTAAACTTATTTTACAAATTTTCCCATATTTAATGATTTAAACACGATGCAATTTGGTTGCAACCTCTCTTCAAAATAAATACTAGAAAAACCTTTAAAACTACTTTCAAATATCGGGTTTACAAATCTTTAACTTGTTAACATAATTTTTTCAAGTGTTAAAATTAATTTTTAAATTAAAATATACCTCTACAATGTCAACTGTAGATTTACATGCTACAGTGCTCGAATACCTTAATGATTTTGTTTGGTCATAATCTCTTGCATTTCACACATTCGACAGTCTTTTAAAAGCAATCGTTTTTTTTGTAATATTATCATTGTAATCGAAAGAATACCACGAAAAAGGAATATCGAAGAATTCACTCTTAAAATAAATTAAAAATTCGATCGATCCATTTGTAGGATGGAGTATGTAAATATATCTATATCTGAAGAGGTCTTCTTTATACCGAGTCCAGTGCGACACGAGCTAATTTAAAAGCGTCTATATCCCATTCACCGAGGGAAAATGAGTCTCTCGACGCAAAAAAACGCGAGAAACGCGAATCGGCAGGGAGTCGTAATGCCGAATCCATTCGAGCGAAAATCCCGCGAATCGGTGAGCGATGCGCATCGACAATAGAACCTGCGGCGAGAGAGAAAGAGAAAGAGAAAGAGAAAGAAAAAGAGAAAAGGAGAGAATACAAACTCGACGACAGATGGACGTCGACGGGGGGGTCCCAGTAATTATTATGCGATTACCCACAAGCCCATTGATTTAGATTGGAACTGCGCTTACATGTGTCCAAACGCACCCCTACGAGTTTTTCGCACTTGCCCGATCTGTTTGCCTTTATTCGTCCCAAATGACTGTTTACCAGACCTACATGGGTTTTCTTTTTCATCGAGTCTTGACTCGGGTGTCTTGGCTGGATCAGGTATCTTTGATATATAGAAATTCTCGTCGACGTTCCTATCGAAACATTTGTATACATTATTACTTATTGTTTTTCTTTCAAAGCTTTAGATATTAAGATGTATATATCGAATAGCCTATTAGCTTTGTACTTCTCGATCGCGAACTTGTTATACTTTTACGATATTTAAATTATTTTATAGTTTATGTATATATATATATGGTGGATACGTGTTTATATAATGGTGCTCGTGACGAGCAACGAATTCAATTATACACATGTGTCCAGTGGTCTCGTGGATGTTAATCCCTGATACGATATTAATCGATTGCAATATTTTGTCTTTCAAAATTTATCTACTCGGTGAATTTATCACTTTGACTCTCATTAATTTATCACCACTTCGATCATATGCATTATCAATATAATTTCTTAAAATTTGGATAGCTGTATACCGATGAGTAGCGAGGAGCCCAAAAACTATTGAATAATCAAGCAATGTCTATCAATTTCAAAATATGTACTGATTAAAGTTGAATATCGTTAATACCATCTTAGTAGGTAAGCTATGATGGTTCTAGGACAGTCCTAGAAAAAACGTTTTTTCTAGGACAGTCCCAGAACCATCATAGCATTTTGGGTTATGTATATATCTTGAAATTGTAGGAGGGCATTTTAACCCAGTGTCCCAGAACCATCATAGCCTTTTCGGGTGGTGGGGGTCGCGCACGTTTTACGGTAGCTGCCAGCAGCACGCTGCGCCCGTTAACGCTTGCTGCGACCGGTACGGCGGCGCGAACCCCGATCGGTTACGCGGGCTCCGACGCGCACGCGGGAGCCGATGCATGCGAGCTCCGAGTGTTTACGTCGGCACTCTCTCTCTCTCTCTCTTTCTCTCTCTCTCTCTCTCTACGCAGGATCGCGCTGTTGCTCGACGGCTAAGCCGATCCACGTGTTGACTCGCGCGTTTTGCGAGCGGTACGACGCGAACCCCGATCGGTTACGGGAGCCGATACATGCAAACTCCGAGTGTTTACGTCGGCTCTCTCTCTCTACGCAGGCGCGCGCTGTTGCACGATGGCAAAGCCGATCCACGTGTTAACTCGCGCGCGTTTCGTTTACTACGCGCTGCTCTCTCTCACCTTTCGGCGAAATTGAGCTTGTTTTTTTAAGTTTTTCGGAATGCCCCGTGTTTTGATTATTCGGTCGTGTATAGAAATGCTCTTTTGCCGGCGAAATCGAGCATTGTGTTTTGTTTTAAAAAGTGTGTTTTATATCAGCTATTGAGATCGCGTTTTTCATTTATATTTTATACAGTTTTATATATTATAAAGACATAAGAGTTCTATGTGTAATGTTTAGACATAAACAAATAGAACTCTTATATGTTTTTATAATATTTAAAACTATATAAATAAATATATGTTTTATAATATTTAAATGTCTTTATGCATTATAAAATGTTATTTCCTTAAACTAATCGATTAGCTTAAATGAATAACATTTTATAATGTAATAACTACTGTATTTTTATAAGCGTAGAGGTGGTGTTGTACTTGGAAAAGTACATTGCTCCGCCCTTTGCGCCTATAAAAGACAGTGGTTAGTTACGTAAATTATTAGTTCTCATCAAGATGGGTGAGAGTTATGTGCTCGTGACCCTACCAGGAGTCAATGGGGATGGCTTCAGCGTAAGTACTTTTTAATTAATTATCTATATTCAACATACATATATATATATATACATATTCTTTCTTACTCTCTCTCTCTTTCTCTCTCTCTCTCTCTCTCTCTCTCTCTCTCTCTTTCTTCCTCTCTCTCTCTCTCTCTCTCTCTTTCTTCCTCTCTCTCTCTCTCTCTCTCTCTCTCTTTCTTCCTCTCTCTCTCTCTCTCTTTCTCTCTCTCTCTCTCTTATATCCGTATATACTTCCTTACTCTCTCATATTCGTACGCATATATAATGTATAATGTTATTTTTCAGCATCAACTCCCTGTGATGGCAGTGCCAGTGGCACGAAGTACGGGTGAGATATCGCGGTTAGTATCGCGACCTCCACCTCCGATACCGATTTATCAGCGAGAGCAAGCAACGTTTGATGGAGGTTCCTCAAAGGTTCAAATATTTTTCTATATATATTTTTATAGAAATCCGCAGACACACACGTACATTATTTATTTATAATTTAATATTTTACTTATTTTCAGCAAACGACATTTTTATGGCAGCAATGGCTTAAGTATATCGCTGCAGAGCCACCGCTGCCATTTATACAGCCGCCACCGACTCCGCACTCGCCGCTGGCACTCAGCCCGCTACGACCAACGACACCGCCGCCAGTTTTGTGTTTGGTGAGCAGTCCTTCGCCTTCTCGGGCTCTGTCTCCTCTTTCTGCTCTAAACCTATCTTTAACGACACCGTCTCCACCACCCTTATCTCCTATCTCCCCCCCTCTTCCTCCTACACCTCCTCCGCTTCCACCACTACCAAAAGATAGCCCACCCGTTTCTCCACCGTCTCCACTCCCCGTCACCCCCAAAACTATTCCTAAAACACCCACAATCATCCAATTTTCCCCCGAACCACCAAGAAGACTGAGAAGACGACTGGACTTCTCACCATCACAAACTGAGCGGCCACCAACACCGCGGACACCGTCGCCCTTAAAACGGCCACCGATAGAATCGATGGCCTCGCTGCTGCGACCTGAGGAGATCGTCAAATGGTTGGACGATCTCCTTACATCGCTAGCATTGCCGGACTCATCACCACCGAGGCCATCATTAGTTATAGCAAGGGATGAGGTGTACCAGCCTTGGACAAGAAAAAAAACAAGGCCAAAGCCTGTTCCAACTGGTACACCTCGTGCCCCTCTGTATAGTTTAAGGAGAAAATTTTATGAATTTTAACTTTTAGTTTTAAATACAATTTAATAATTATATATTTTTTTTAACTAAATATTGTATTATTTAATTTTATACATCTATTATATTTAAATATTGTATTATTTATATTTAAAATATTAAAAAAAAAAAAAAAAAATAGAAAAAAAAAATGTCTTTTTAATTTATGTATGTGTGTATTATTTGAATGTAATTTTTTAATTTGTGTGTGTGTGTGTGTGTGTGTGTGTGAAATAATGAATGTGTATAAAAGTGTGAATGTTTAAGAATGTTATATGTGAAATAATGAATGTGTAAGAATGTTATATGTGTGTGTGTGTGTGTGTGTGTGTGTGTGTGTGTGTGTGTGTGTGTGTGAAATAATGAATGTGTATAAAAGTGTGAATGTTTAAGAATGTTATATGTGAAATAATGAATGTGTAAGAATGTTATGTGTGTGTGTGTGTGTGTGTGTGTGTGTGTGTGTGTGTGTGTGTGTGTGTGTGTGTGTGTGTGTGTGTGTGTGTGTGTGTGTGTGTGTGTGTGTGTGTGTGTGTGTGTGTGTGTGTGTGTGTGTGTGTGTGTGTGTGTGTGTGTGTGTGTGTGTGTGTGTGTGTGTGTGTGTGTGTGTGTGTGTGTGTGTGTGTGTGTGTGTGTGTGTGTGTGTGTGTGTGTGTGTGTGTGTGTGTGTGTGTGTGTGCATATGAAAGACTGAATGTACGTTTGAATATAAGATAGAGAGAAATATAAGTATGTGACTTTTATTTATAGTATATATATATGTGTGTGTGTAAGAATGAATATAAAAAGAGAATGTGCATAAATAGAAGAGAGTATAATATGTATGTAATTTTATTTATTGTATATGTGTATATAAAAGGGTGAATGTGTAAGAATGAATGTAAAAAAAATATGTATGAGTGTTTAAATTAATTTTTAGAAAGTGGAAAGAGCCCCAACCACCGCCCTTTCCTGTGAGACGCTCCTTTTTTTTTCTCATCTCTCCATTTACTTTCTATTATATTTATTGATTTTATTATTTTTGTTTTATAAAAATACAAGAAACTTATACATTAACAATATAAATCTTAAAAATAGTAGATTAACTGTACAATGAACTATGAAATGGGTTTACATTATTATTATATTCACTTTGTACTTCAATATCGCTATCTCCATTCGCTGTAAACATGTCTCCCTCGTCATCTTCTCTTCTTAATCCTCTAAGCAACCATGCTTGCAGATTTTTCGCATTTTGAACTGCACAAATAGGATTAATCCTTCTCGTATGCATTGAGCATGCATCATGTTGAGGTGTGGTAAGTTTCTTCAGACTGGGGCAACCTAAATCATCTAGATTTAAGAATAGTCTGAAATTAAAAATTATTATTATTATTATTATTATTAAGTAATATATACATTATATACATTTTTAATATAATTACTTATGTGGTAGCAGTTCGTTTAACCACTTTTTCTTTTCTAGTCCTTTAACAAAAATTCGGGCGGCTCCATGCAATGCATCGCTTAGTGATGGTTTTAAATTTTCGTATGGAATATCCCCTGAAGTCCAGGCAATACCATGGAAATTTAATTCAAGCCATCTGTTAATGCATTGATGGTTTTTTGACAGGTTATCCCACTTGCTTGGAGATTTAAAGTGGAGTACGATTGGGATCGCATCATTTTGTAAAGCAATTACGACTACCTCCTTTGCAATAAATTTATTACAGGCTTCCTTAAAGCCTTGTACATCTAATACAAAGTCCATGGTTATCTAGGAATAAATAATACATTTAAATTAAATATAGATAATATAAAATTATACATTGAAATCATATATATCATATATAAGTAGATATACTTACTAAGTATTAACGTTAGTAAGATATCTAAAAGTCTAGCTGGAGACTTTGTTCTCAAGCTTATGATGAGAAGCAACTGTGCTCAGGCTTGTAAAAGCAGTCCTCTTATAGCAACAGCCCCACCATCTATCACCGTAGCGGCACCGCCGTACCGCAACCCCACTCTTGCAACGCAACCCCACCGCGTCAGCGTGCGCAGCTGCAGCGCCGCGCCGCAATCCCCACTATCTCAAGAGTGTATAAAAGTCGACTCGTTCTCAGCGAGAGCATCAGTTTGCCTGGAGCAGCTCTAATAGCAAAGGCTCCTACATTATACTTATATCTATATTTAACTTGTGTATGTATATTATATTCATTCTTTCTATATTTTAACTTGTGTATATGTAGTCATTGAAATATTATCACTTTTTACAGTAGATTCTAAAGATGGGAAATAAGAGTTTCTACGCAGCTGCAGCGCCGCGCCGCAATCCCCACTATCTCAAGAGTGTATAAAAGTCGACTCGCTCTCAGCGAGAGCATCAGTTTGCCTGTAGCAGCTCTAATAGCAAAGGCTCCTACATTATACTTATATCTATATTTAACTTGTGTATGTATATTATATTCATTCTTTCTATATTTTAACTTGTGTATATGTAGTCATTGAAATATTATCACTTTTTACAGTAGATTCTAAAGATGGGAAATAAGAGTTTCTACGCAGCTGCAGCGCCGCGCCGCAATCCCCACTATCTCAAGAGTGTATAAAAGTCGACTCGCTCTCAGCGAGAGCATCAGTTTGCCTGTAGCAGCTCTAATAGCAAAGGCTCCTACATTATACTTATATTTTAACTTGTGTATATATGTGTAAATGGAAGCTTATCGTTGTGGTATTGAGCTGACATACTACCATTACTCCCCTATATAATATACATATAGATCCCGTTAGTATTGAGCGTTTATCCCTTCTCTCTTTCTCAATCTAAAATATTTGACGCCACTACCACCGCTGCTATCCCTTCTCTCATATTAATTGATACCATCTCCCACTCCTATCTAATGAAGATATAAGGACACATTCAAGGTAGAAATTAATTAGTTCGAGCCAGCAGTCTACCGAGATGAGTTCTTTTGAATACTTTTTAACAACAGTGAAATCGCTACTGAAATCTTTGGACTATGCAGCAAAGGGTGATGCTGATCCTTCGGATATATTACGATGGTTAACTTTGACTACGGAGTCTATCAATGCCTTAGAGAAGTTACCATGTATAGAAAACTTTTCAAGAGCACAGAAACAGAGAAGGCAGACAGCTATGACTCATCTATTAAGTATTAAAAATAGGTTGCATAGTTTATTAAAAACAGGCGGTCGTGTACAAGATTTAGGACCATCGTCAATGATAGAAGAGAAGCGAGTTCAATGGGAAGATATGCAATCGGCCTTCAAGAAACGTATAAGATCTGGCGTTATAACAAATCTAGGACATCTAGATATCGTATCGTTTATGTGTGATGCACAAGTTGTATTCGAATCAAAGATTAAGGCACTGCTAAATGAATACAATGCTCTAAAAGTCAACGCCGAATTATCAGCCGAATATGTAGTACAGAAAAGTGATTCTGTTACTGGTGAAGTCAAGTACTTTAACACTGAGAATGGTTCAATCTACAAGACAACTGATTTGAAAGAATGGTTTGATCTCCATATCAAGCAAGTTATTCAGCGAGAAATGGATGATTTTGAAGAGAAAGGATCAGGATGGACTCTTCGACAAATTCTCAGTCTCACCATAAACATTAACAAGCTTGAAGTCATGAAAGGAAGTTCATATATTCCATTACCAGATTCAATTGAAAAAAGAAAGGCCTGCGTTAATGTGAAGAATTTAGATGATCAATGTTTCAAGTGGGCGGTTTTAGCTGGTTTACATCCTCAAAAATATCATGGTGAACGTGTCAGTGTTTATAAAAAGTATGAAAATTATTTAAACTTTCAAGGTCTAGACTTTCCGATAACACTAAAAGATTTAAAGAAATTTGAGTCACAAAATTGTGTTTCTATCAATGTATATATTTTAAAACTATTTAATAATAGTTACACAGTCAATCCATGTCATATAACATCTTGTAAGAAGAATTATCATGTAAATCTTCTACTTATTCAAGATTATTATATCGATGAAAAAGAAGAATATGATATGAATAACGATGTTGAGGATGCACCACTTCCAAAGTTTCATTACGTATGTATAAAAAACTTATCGCGACTGGTGAGAAGTCAATTGACTAAACATTCTAATAAATGTTATATCTGTGACAGATGTTTACGTTTCTTTTATTCAGAGGATAAGCTTCGAAAGCATGAAATAGATTGTAGCCAAATAAATAAGTGCAAGATTACATTGCCTACATCTAACAAAAATATTCTCTCATTCAAAAATTTTAGTAATAAATTAAAAGTGCCGTACGTTATTTATGCGGATTTTGAATGTCTACTTAAACCTGTGGACAAAGATGAACGAGTGTTCCAAGAGCATCAGGCATACAGCATAGGATATTACTTAAAGTGTAGTTTCGATGACTCAAGATCTAGATATCGAAGTTACCGTCAAGAAGATGAAAGGGATAAGAAGACACCTGCCGAGTGGTTTGTTGAAGAACTTCAAAGCCTTCGTTTTGAATTGGAGCAGTTACATGCCACTCCTAAGCCAATGCATCTTTCATGTAAAGAAATGAAACAATTCAATGAGGCCACATCCTGTCACATATGCTGTAAAATGTTCTCTACTGATCAAAAGAAAGTTCGAGATCATTGCCACTTGACTGGGAAATACAGAGGAGCTGCACACGAAGGTTGCAATGTAAATTTAAAAGATGCAAGATTTATACCAGTCGTATTTCACAATCTTACTGGGTACGACTCTCATTTTATTATTAAAGAACTTGCGTGTTCCGTTAATCTCAAGGGTCGTGTACGTCTCATTCCTGAAAATAAACAACGATATATTTCATTTACAAAATATATCGAAGGTAGCGATATAAACTTCAGATTCATAGATTCCTTTAGATTTATGCCTTCGTCTCTCGATAAATTAGCATCATATGTGGACAATCTTGCTATTACCCGTTCAGTATTCGAGAAAGAAGATGGCTTTGCTACGGAACAGATAAAGTTATTGTTACGAAAAGGTGTATTTCCTTACGATTACGTAAGCTCCTTTGATAAGTTAGAAGAGGAAGGACTTCCATCACACAAAGACTTTTTCAGTAAATTGTACAACAGTGGTATTCCTATTACAGATTATGAGCATGCAGTGAATGTATGGAACGAATTCAACATTAGTACACTCGGTAAATATTCCGATCTATACTTAAAGACGGATGTTTTACTACTCGCAGACGTGTTTGAGAATTTTAGAACAACGTGTATGGACACATATGGTCTTGATCCCGCACACTACTATACTACTCCTGGTTTAACATGGGACGCTATGTTAAAGTACACAGGAGTTCATCTTGAATTATTTACAGATGTAGACATGTTATTATTTGTTGAGCGAGGGATCAGAGGCGGCATTAGTCAATGCTGTAACAGATATGCAAAGGCTAATAATAAGTATATGTCTGAAAATTACAAAGAAGATGAAGAGGAATCATATCTTATGTATTACGATGCCAATAATTTATACGGATGGGCTATGACACAGCATTTACCATATGGTGACTTTAAGTGGATTGACTGTGTAGATGTGCAAGATTTCTTCAACGTTCCAGACGACTACGACATCGGATACATCCTCGAAGTGGACTTAGAATATCCCAGACGTATTCATGACTCGCACAAGGATTTGCCGTTGTGTGCAGAACATTTAGCTCCACCGGGTTCTAAGCAAAAGAAACTGATGACAACGTTAAATGATAAGAATCGCTATGTAATACATTATCGAGCTCTTAAGCAAGCTCTTGAACATGGTTTAGTTTTGAAAAAAATTCACAGAACTTTGAGGTTTCGACAAAGTGCATGGTTGAAGCCCTATGTGGATTTAAACACAGAGAAGAGACAAAATGCCAAAAATGAGTTCGAGAAACTATTTTTTAAGTTGTTAATTAATGCTGTTTATGGAAAGACAATGGAGAACGAGCGGAAACGAGTCGACGTTAAACTTGTCAACAAATGGACTGGTCGTTATGGTGCTGAAGCTCTTATTGCAAAACCAAATTTTCACAGCTGTTCGATTTTTGAAGAGAATCTTGTTGCGATACAACTCACACGTACGGAAATGACAATAAGCAAACCTATATATGTCGGATTGTCTGTTCTTGACATATCAAAAACTCTTGTCTACGACTTCCACTACTCATACATGAGACAACGAGTTGGAAACAAGTGTAAACTTTTATACACTGACACGGACAGTCTTATTTATGAAATTCGAGGAATCAACATTTACCAGATCATGAAGGATGATATTGAGAGATTCGACACATCCGACTACCCGGACAATAATCAATTTGATCTACCTCGAAGGAACAAAAAAGTTATAGGATTGATGAAAGATGAATGTCAGGGTCAAATAATGACTGAATTTATTGGATTACGCAGTAAGATGTACAGTATCCTCGTCGAGAATGCAAAACCTATAAAGAAGGCTAAAGGAATCAAAGGAATAGTTGTAAAAACAAGCATTAGTTTCGATGACTATAAGAATTGTTTATTCAATCAATCAACAATCACTTGTCAGCAGAACAATATTCGTTCTAGAAATCACATCGTTCGCACTGAAAGAGAGAAGAAAGTTGCGCTCAGTCCACATGATGATAAGCGCTATTTACTACCAAATAGTACGGATACGTTGCCGTGGGGGCACTACGATATCTTTGATGATGAGGATCAGCAACTGTTAGAGATGCTACTCCAACCAATTAGAGAAGAGAGTAGTAGAGAGGGAAAGAAAGTATTGCTTAAGCCAACCAGAATCCAGAGTGGTAGAGAGGTGGAAGCCGTCGAGGTGGGGAAAGGTCTTAATAAGCGAGCTCAATCTCAAGCTCAGCACATTAATCCATTTAACGAGCTGGAGAACACTGAAGAACCTCTATCAAAGAAGCAGAAAGTTTAAATATACTATGTAAGTATTGTGTGTTTAATGTTCTATATATATATATGAATACATATTATCTGACATATAATCTCTCTTATTTCAGAATGGATCTAACCATGCTTAATAAAATTGCACAGAATGCTTACCTTCCAAGGAAGAGGCTTTCTGAATTGGAAGCGGAGAAGAAATATTTAGTGACTAGAGTGAAGAGAGTGACTACCAAATACGGACTAAAGATTGTCATCACAGTTGATGAAGAGTGTGACATTTTTCTACCCGATCGAGTATCAAAGGCTTTGCAGATCAACGATAACTTGTTTGATGAATTGGCTGAGAAGGCCAATAAATATGCTTTGTTTATTTTGTATCATGGTGATGATAAATTCAAATTTTGTGACTTATAAATTGTATTTATGATGTAAATTAAATAATATATAATTTTTTTAATAAAATAAAAACAAAAAAAAAATAAAAAGAGAAAGTTTAAGGAGAGAAAAAAAAATAATAACTGGTTGTTTCTCACGGGTGAGGGCGTAGGTGGGGCCCTCACCACTCTCTTTTTATTTTTTATAATTCAGTTTTATCAATCCAACTATTGTGTGTACTATCAAATCCTAACCATTTTACAAAGACTTTATTTCCTTTCCTCTTAATTATTTTTTCCACAAGATAAATATCAGGATATTTAACTTTCTGCAACTCTTGCTCATAAAATCCACCAGAGATTAATTGATCTTGATAATCTTTTAAAAGGTAAGTTACTGGATTAGTATGTACTACTTTTCTAATTGTAAATATTTCAGTAGTCCAATTAGGAGTATAGCCTTTCTCAAATACATGTTTCGCTTTACTTACTCGAACTTTATCATCAATTTTGAACTTTAATTTCTTTGCAGATTCTTTTTTGTGATTCAATCGTGCTAACAGTAGAGGTACATTTTCAACTGTCACATCATTCGGTTTCATATTAATTGTACGATGTTTTCTCTCGTTGTAAGCAGCTATCAAATTTGGTAATATATCTATCCATTTATTATTTCCGCGAAGACTGAACTGCAACCACATCTTATTTTTCAGTGTACGATTGAAACGTTCACATATCGATGCTTTTAGGTTAGAATATGTGGAATAGAGATTGATCTTGTAATGTTTCATAAGATCTTGAAACGTTTTATTATAAAACTCTTTTCCTCTGTCTACCTGTAAATTTGTTGGTACTCTACCATTTCGTAATATAGATTTCATAGCTGCAGCAACATCTTCACCACTTTTTCTCTTTACTGGAACAGCCCAAGCAAATTTCGAGAGGACATCTATAACTGTTAACATATATCTAAAACTCTCATTTTCTTTAGAATAAGGTATCATTTCCACGAGATCAGCTTGCCATGTCTCATCGTATCCACGCATATCAAAATTTCTTCGCTGATAGTTGCGGCGAGCTGGCTTATGAAGCTCCTCTACTACAGTTTTCTTATAGTTTATCATTATTCGATGTTAGTACATTGACGTTCATCGAAAGAATACTTTAACGCATTCAAGATTCTGTATTTTATACTGTGTATATTACTTCTAACCGAGATAGAATCTATTGTTAGATATTTCATCATTCTTTAGTACACTAGCATCTACCAAGTCACTCTCTTCAGCCAATTGGACTACCACGTCTTTGATACTTTTAATATCAATATCTCGCTTTTTAAACATATTATCCATTGTATCTCTATACGAATCAATTACTTTGTTTAAATTTTTGAGATCATTTCGTAATCCTGAAATAATATCGAGTAGTCTATTAACATCCATTTGTAATGTTTCTAAATTCACTACATCATTTGATTGACTAGGTGATGCTACATTGCACAATCTCTTGTTCTCCAAATCATATTGTCCATCAACTGTAGTTTTGAAACCTAAACCAGGTGGACCTCGACTAGCTCCACCTTGCTTGAGATTACGTCCGAACACGTCAACGCTCATTATTAAACTGATGTTTAAGAATACATTCAGATCAATATATATAGCCCGCTTCTCGTAGCTCCTCGATAATTGAATGAATTTCATTGATATGACTGGGATTCCCAGCTGATTTCTCAGCCATTAATAATCGAAGTCGATCAACAAGTTCATTCGGATCATCCCAGTATACATAATCCATTTTGGTATTGCATCGGGCAATCTTATATCGTGGTAAAGAACTTCTTCGTTGAAACAGTTTATTTTTAATTAATGATCCACCATATTTCTTCGAAAATAATGGAAGTATTATATCATTAAATTTCTTGCTTTTATGAGAACGAAGAGATTCATCAGAACGAAATTGCTTTTTGTGTGCATTCGTTGCTTCGAGAATATGACGATAATTTGATAAATCATTGGCACTAATGTACGTTTGTTTAGGATTTTTCATAATCAATAACTCTAACAAGCCCTGTGTTTTTGGATACTTAGCACCCATAATGGTTATGCTGTTAGTATCAAAAGATATGGGTGTATTACCGAGTATGTATGAATTACCCTCCTTTCGCACACCATAGATTTTATCTAAATTACATGATTGCTTCTTTTGTAATATTAGTAAATACTTATTCATATTTTCTTCTTCATCTTCACTACCAGCTGTTTCAAAAGTAGTTTCCATATCCCGCATTTGAATAGTATTATTTAATGTTGATGTACTTACATTAATTGTATCTTCATCACTCTCATTGAAGACTTTTGTTGTCTGCGAATCATTCATACTTTCCGAAGCATGAAATGGAGGATATTTGTTAACCGTTTCAGAACTAGCAACAAGTCTTTGCAGCGGATCAACAATCGGTTTAAAAGTCTCACCAATCATTCTTTCAAAGTTTTCCTTTCCATATTTTAATAAATTATACTTATGTTTGACAGCATTTCGAGCTTTGACAAGCTGATGTAGTATATCCTTTCTACGTTGAATCTCAACTGAATCCATGTTAACTCTGAGACATTCAAATCAATACTATTAATTTGATGATTAATGCGCTATATTTATAGCAAAACAGTCGAACCCCTTTCGATATCTACCAGAGTTAATTGGGTTATCTTTATTAATCATAAGAAATCCATATTTGTCATCACTCCAACATTTCGAACACAGATCTTTGAATTTTTGGTATGTCATATCTGTGTTAACATGATTATCATACAAATGTTTTAAATTAACTTCATCTTGTCGAAATATTACCAACAAATTGACATTATCTCGCACGAGATGCTTTGGAATGTGAGCATAAGATTGACAAAGGTAAAAACAATCAATATTTTTATGTCTACCCATGCAGAAATAAGATTTTACGTTGTCTTGCTTTTCGCAAGCTATATCATCAAATATCATTATAGAGTTCGGTTGCACTTCATTTGGAGATACCACTTCCTCATGTTCACTAAATGGAAAGTATTGTATACCATCTAAAGGTTCTAATAGCTCCTTCAAAAATTTATATTTTGCTTGATTTAGTGATTTTGAATATACGTATACATTTTCGAATCTTAGACCATTTGGATGTGTAATGAGTGCCAATAGACTGTTTGTTTTTCCACAATTTGATGGTCCACAAAATACCGCACGAATACTGTCTGGAAGCAACTGCCCATGTCGATTAGATTTTTTATCCTGCTCGACGATGGTATCGAAATTTACTACTGGTAGTTTAACGTCTTGTTCTTTGAAATTCATGTTGATTGTACGATGGCTGACCTACGACTGTTTGCTTACCTATAAATAGGGCGCTTATATACCTTCTACATCAGTCTAACTTCAACATTCAAAGGTGATGATTATACATACAAAACGACATCGTCGAGGTGGTGGTGGATTTGTCAATAAACTCATCAATAAATTACCATTTGAATTACATTTACCGGGATATCAATATTGCGGACCAGGTACGAAATTAGCTAAGCGTTTAGAGAGAGGTGATCCAGGAATCAATCCACTTGATACAGCTTGCAAAGAACACGACATCGCATACTCACAGAATCGTGAAAACATTGAAGCGAGAAATATAGCTGATAGAGTTTTAGCAGAAAAGGCTTGGCAACGAGTTCTAGCTAAAGACTCTGATATTGGTGAAAAAGGTGCTGCATACGCTGTAACTAACGTTATGAAGCTAAAATCAAAACTTGGGATGGGAGTGGGAAAGAGAAAGAAGAAGACTGTTGCATTTGGTGAGATAGTAAAGGCTGCCACCAAATCTATTATACCTGGCAAATGTGCACGAAAGGCTATTTCCTCTGCTTTAAAGGGTGCACGTGAGGCTGTCAAAGAAGCTGGAGGTAAAACATACGTTAAACTTCCGCGAGTCTTACCTCTACCCCGAAAGACAGGGGGAATCCTACCATTTTTAGTCCCAATATTTGCAGGGTTGAGTGCAGCAGGTGCAGTGGCAGGGGGCGCTGCAGGAATAGCTAAAGCTGTTAATGATGCTAGTGCAGCCAGGTCACAATTGGAAGAAAGACAGAGACACAACAGAAAAATGGAGGATATTGCACTAGGAAAAGGCCTTTATTTGAAACCACATAAGACAGGATTCGGTCTGCGACTTAATGCTACTCCAGGAAGCGGTTTGAAGATAAAAAAAAAAAGTTCGAGGATTTAAGACTTCCACAGAGGGCGCTTACCGACTATGATCTGGTAAAATATGCCAAAGTTTTAAAGATTTCATATTTTCGAGGTGTGTTTATGCGTGATGGATTACCAAGTAAAGGTCCACGTAAAAATGAGACAGGTATTGTGAATTTAGATGATCAAAGAGGTCGCGGTACACATTGGGTAGCATATCGTAAACTAGGTAACGATGTGGTCTATTTTGATAGCTTTGGTGATCTTCAGCCACCTTTAGATTTGATGTTATATTTAGGAGTGAATAAAATCAAATATAATCAAGAGAGATATCAGGAATATAATACATATAATTGTGGTCACTTATGTCTACAGTTTTTGTGTAATCAGCTGGAAGGTATATAAAGAGAGGATTGTTTTGATTATATTCATTATGATTGAAACAACCATGGAGAATAACTCATTTACTCTCAGTCTTTCTGGTTCATCTTCTATACTCGAAGCACAGTATTTTCCTCCAATTGAACTTTCACCAAATAAAAACTACGTTCTTGGTTTAGTAGAACTTTTAACTTTTAATTCAATACCTAACATTGATACAGATTGTAATAAATTCTACGTAGGATCGGAGATAATATCTCTTCCCACTGGTAGTTACGAAATCGAGGATATAGAGAAATATCTTTTTGACAATCTAGCTTCGAAAAACATCTCAATAACATTGAAACCAAATAATAATACTCTGCGTAGTGAAATAAACTGTAGTCACCCTGTTGATTTTCGACCGAAAGACTCTATAGGACAGCTTTTAGGTTTTACTCAACGAGTTCTTACATCAAACATCACTCACAGTTCTGATTTGCCAGTGACGATACTCAAAGTTAACTCTCTGCGAATCGAGTGTAACATAACCTCTGGTGCCTATAAAAACAATCAACGAGTACACACAATACACGAGTTCTTTCCTGCAGTGCCACCTGGATATAAAATCATCGAAGTGCCATCACACATCATTTACCTTCCAGTCGTTGTAAAGAGTATAGATCAATTACAAGTGCGCATAGTCGATCAAGACGGAAATTTGGTTAATTTTCGTAGAGAAGCAATTACAGTCAGATTGCATATAAAGTCAGCATAATGGGTATCGTCTATAACGACAAAGGCTATAAAAGCATATCAAACTATGCACCAATCATCAGTCGAAATAGAGCACTCAAAGCGCTAACACGGCAAAATATTCAGTTTTTAAAAAGCCTTGGCTTAAAGGTCGTAAGAAACTCTGGTGGAAAATAACTTGTATATTTCAGTGTTGTTTTACAAAGAAAAATGGAAGACATTTTGAGCATACAGTCGCCTGTAAGATTCGATGAAACGATTGAACATTACGAGGTTCACGCTCACCAACCGTACACAATATCTAACTTTAACAATAGTGATGAGATACGTATAGCCATCCAACATCAAGATTTATGTCTACTACCATCACGTAGTTCATTACATATTTGTGGTAGACTGATAAATAAGGATGGTAATGCTACTAAAAATACTAGCCTGGTCAATAATGCCATTTGTCATATGTTTGAGGAAATACGTTACGAGATCAACGCAGTAGAGATTGATAAATGTAAAAACGTAGGTCTTACTACACTAATGAAAGGATGGCTTTCATTCAATCCTAGTCAATCATCAGTCATAGAGAATGCTGGATGGCTTGATGTTAAAGAGACAGAAAAGAGAATCACGAACGATGCAGGTTATTTTGATGTAGCTTTACCTCTCAGTATGATTCTTGGATTTGCCGAGGACTATCGAAAAATCGTTATCAATGTAAAACATGAACTCATTCTGATAAGATCAAGAAATGACTCGAACGCGATTATACAAACGGATAATGAAGATTTTAAAATCGTATTGAGTAAAATTGAGTGGTTCATACCATACGTATCTGTAACCAATGCATATAAAATTCGTCTGCTAAATCATATTCAAAAGAGCAAACCTATCGACATGAGCTTCCGCAGCTGGGAGTTGTACGAGTATCCATTACTTCCAGCTACAACTAAACATGTGTGGACTGTAAAAACTTCCAATCAACTGGAGAAACCAAGATTCGTCATTCTTGGATTTCAAACTGATCGGAAAGGTAAAGCAAGAGCTAACGCAAGTCAATTCGATCACTGCGACATAAGTAACGTAAAGTTATTTCTCAATTCACAGTACTACCCTTATGGTAACTTAAATGTGAATATAGATCAAAATCAATATTCAATATTATATGATATGTATGCTAACTTTCAACATGTCTACTACGATAAAGAGATATTGGAACCTATGCTAAAGAGAGAGGACTTTAAAACTTATATTCCATTAACCGTCATCGATTGTTCGAAACAAAACGAATCTTTAAAAGGTGCTCCTGTTGACGTACGTCTTGAATTTGAATCGCGAGATAACTTTCCAACTGCTACGTCTGCCTACTGCTTAATCTTACACGATCGAATAGTTCAGTATAATCCAACAAGTGGTGACGTGAAGAAGCTTGTCTAAGATGCAGTACGTAGTTGATTTGCAAGGTTTCAAACAACCTGGCAATGATTTTGTAGTTAAGGAGTTTGCAGTTGTTCCTCTCAATGAGGACAGAGAACCAGTTGTCCTCTTATTCAAGGAACCTTATTCTTGGCGAAGACTTACCGATAAGTATAAAAAAGAGAACGCTCAGCTTGAAAAACGTCATGGTCTAACCTGGACATCAGGTAACATTCCCTATATTGAAGTAGGGAAACTTCTTCGAGAGGCTTTGCATGATGCAGCTAACGTTCTCGTAATGGGTTCTTTAAAAAAGAATTGGCTTGAACGATTCAAATTTAACGTTTGTGACGTTTTAGAAATGGGTAACTTACCTTTGGAGGAAGTCAAAGTGGTCACGGTTTGTCCAAATCATAATGGTGCATATAAGACTAACTGCGCCCTCCACAATGTTAAACTTCTAAAAAAGTTTTACAATGACACTCAAACTGAACCTATGGATTGGGAGTAAGGTGGGGGGGGGGGTGTAAGGTGGGGTTGTATAAATAGACAGCAAACACCAGATCTGGCATCATTCAACATTCACCACCAGCATGGGTAACTATATCAGTTCCAAAGGAGAACGTGCTTCTCTTGTCGCTAATGACAAAAAGAAGAAGAACATAGTACAGGAGACGGCTTCGGAACGGAAGAAAGTTAATGAAAAATATTCAGGGTATAGGAAAAGTGAGAGTAAACCGGTATATATTTCTTATGACGAGTGCGATTGCCATATGAGTGCTTTTCTTAATTAGTACGATAAAATATAAAATAATTACAGTTTGCATTACACATCTCATAAAAAATGAATCGAGGTAAGATATCCTACACCCACTATGTTGAAAGTAACAGAGAAAAAGTCGGTGATGGTAAAGAAAAGACTACGTACGAAGCTAAACCAGAATCACTTTGGAAAAAAGTATCTACTAATACTAGATCTATACCTGAGCAGGATGGTTACAGAAAAATGAGTAATTGAATTTGATTGTTCAAATTTATTAGAAAATTAAATGGAGAGATGATTGAAAAGGAGCATCTCACAGGAAGGGGCGTTGGTTGGGGCTCTTTTCATTTTCTAATATACGTAAAATTCATTATATTTAAATTTTGTACAATTTGTTTAAAGTGTAAACGGTAACTATCGAGTCGCAAATGATTTCATTCAAGTGTAAACAATTGCTATCAATGTGCGTATGTATTGGCTCCCGCGTAACCGATCGGGGTTCGCGCCGCCGTACCGGTCGCAGCAAGCGTTAACGGGCGCAGCGTGCTGCTGGCAGCTACCGTAAAACGTGCGCGACCCCCACCACCCGAAAAGGCTATGATGGTTCTGGGACACTGGGTTAAAATGCCCTCCTACAATTTCAAGATATATACATAACCCAAAATGCTATGATGGTTCTGGGACTGTCCTAGAAAAAACGTTTTTTCTAGGACTGTCCTAGAACCATCATAGCTTACCTACTCATCTTCTATATTCTATTGAAATTATTTTAATTGTACGAACAATAAATAACTAAATTTTGAAAGTCTGAATCTTTTTTAAAATACTAATTGGGCTTAGTTTATTATTATATATTAATTCCTGGTTCGCTATATGTTAGCAGGATATATCTTTTAGATAAAAAAACTATGTATCGATTGGTTTTCTGATAAATGTAATTATGTTTAAGCTAATTAAGCGAATATTATCGGGTCATTGATATATATCATTCGGATTTAATTATTTAGAAATATTTTTATTTCGCCCATAATAAACTATTCGTAGAAGGTACATTTTTTCTAAGGCCATTGAAACCTTCTAATTAATTATTTAACTTTAATAATTTTCGTTAATTTTAACTGCTTGACAGGGTTTTTAAGTATGAACGTTATACGGGAAAGCCTTATATTTTTGTCATCGAAAAAAGTGCTGTTCCACGATTATCTCAAAAAGTTTTCAACCGATTCGATTGAAATTTTGAAGCTAGTTTTCTCTACTTTTGAGAAAGTGTTAGTTGTTTCATACATTTTATTCCGTATACAAGAAAATTTTACCCAAAGTAACATATAAATTCAAATACGATGAGATGCATGTATTATAATATATAAAAGTTGAAAAATAAAAAAAAATTAATTGATGAACCGATACTATTCGCTACCCAACCGGGTACTCGGGACGTACATTCAAAAATAAAGTTTGATTTTCATATAAAAATAATATTATTACACTTGACAACTATATATAGTATGGATCGATTTACTTTAATACTTATTACGAAACAGTAAAACTATATTATTAAAGCCCTAAGTGAAAAATCATAGTGTACATTTTCCGTTATAATTTGTTGAAGTAAATGTCGCGTTGTCATCACGTGATCCGCGGACTAAAATGCACTTCGCGCAACACGTATAAAGATGGGGGTGTAACGAGGTGGGCACACCGGAATGCGAGCGTCTCGCTCGAGAGGTTCGCCGATAAACCGGGGATTAAAGAGAGCGCGCGACGAGATATCGGGGGGGGGGGGTGCGGCAGGGGGAGGTGAATGCATATGTCGAAGAAAGCCCTCGGGGGTTTCTCGATGCAAGTGGACCCCCGCGGCCCCCGTTTCACCACCCCCGAGGGCTGTCGAGATCCATAAATAATTTATATCATTTGGCCCATTCACCCGGCGGCGTCGGCCCATATGTACCTGTGTCGTCTTACACGCTATGTACAGCCCCACCCGCCTCTGTGTATGTAGACGATCTATACATACATACACATATACGAATCTCGAACCCCTCGAGTCTTACGCAAATTCTTACGCTCAAAAACGATGTGCCCCTATCGAATCTGGTTTTTTTTTATTTTTTTCTTCTTTGAACAACGATTTGTGATGAAAAGGGCTGCGAATCGTCATTGCGAGAATGTACGTTTACTTTTTAAAAAGCAAATAAATAATTAGCGTTTTGCGTAATTTAGTAGTGAGTGGTTTGTTCAAAATTGATTTAAATTATAGGAGTTCGTATAGGGAGAAAAGTATTTCTAGTAAATATGACAATGTTGTTGAGCTATCGAGGGGCATAATTCACAAATGATAAAAATGACTATGTTTCGTAGGAAAATTTAGTAGAAATTTTGAAATATTTAATAGATACGTAGTGAATTTTTCTGCAAAATATAGTCATTTGATAACATTGTCATTTTTAATACTACAATTTCCTCCGCGGGTATATGGATAAGTGTAGTTAATACGAAAAAAATAATCAAGTTTTTCAATTGGTCGCTCGCAAAATATGCATTGAGTTCTATGGAATATCGTATTCGAAAGGTTTACTTATTATTTAAAATAAATGTTTACTATTTTATTTAAATTTTGATTGATGACTTATATTCAGATGCATCAGAGAAAAAAAATTGAGACACGACAGTATTATATTTTGGGTAAAGAGAATATGAAAGATGTAAATCAAAGAAATCCTTCTTTCGACTAAAAATAATATTTAAAATATATATTTCAAGAAAAAAAATTGTAAATAAAATTTAATGAACAAGTATAAATGGCTTCCTCTAATTTATACAAAAAGTAGAATAAATTCCAAAATTCGAAAATATTCCTATGTATTGTAAGTAATCAAGTAGAAGCTAATCTTGAAAAGAAAGGAGAGAAATGATGTAAATATTGTAATAAAGTGTAATACAACTATGCTGATCTCTATTTAGATAGACTACAATGAAGATTAAAATTTTTTAAATAAATGAAACTTTACCAACCACAATAAAAAAATTACAATATTATCGTATACATATAAAATGTATGACATATATTGTAACAATTACTATTTAAACATAATGAAATTTCGATGTTTTTCACTATAATACTTATTTTACTCTATACCTTATTATTATTATTATTATTATTATTATTATTATTATTATTATTATTATTATTATTATTATTATTATTATTATTAACGTCCAAATGGACAAAATTCTTTTTCGATTTTCGTAGTTGTTATACTTGATGCGTAAATCGTAGCGTATCATAATGTTGATTTTTTCTATATAATTTTAGATAGATTCTTTCAAATACCATCGGGAAAATTGAGCTACGTATGTAACTTTCAAATATGAAAAAAATAACTTATTTTGTTGATTTTAGCTATTTTCATATATTTTCATTGAAATCAATTTTTTACTTATGTTAGAATAAAAAATAAAAAATACAGAATCAAAGTATCACAGTTTAATGTACCAACATTAGCAAACCAAATGATTTATATGCATTTTTTATTACAGAAAATAATTAATTAAAAAAAGAAAGCAATAATTATTTTGCATTTATTTAGATTTGAAAAAGTATTACTTTTTTTGAAAGATACATAGGTCAATTTTCCCGACGGCATTTGAAAGAATCTATGTCTAAAACTGTGTAGAAAAAAATCAGCATTGTGATACATTACGATTTATGCATCTAATAACGACTATAAAAATAAAAAAAAATGTTGTCCATTTAGGCGTTAACGGGATGTCAGACCCAAATTACAGGGATCTATACCTTTTAACATAAGAATTATGTTGGAAATATTAAATTAAAAATCTGAAAAAATTTATATCGATAGTTTAAAACAACAGTGAGGACACGACGTTTTGATTTTTTAACAAAAAATAAATGTGTTAATAATAATTGAATAAACAATTTTCGGTCGGTAATTAATGCTCTAAAAAGGCATGAATTTTCAACGCAAAAATCAAAATTAAATTAAAGATTTAAATATCTGAAAAAATTGGCATGGCGTTAAGGATTTTTTCCAATATTTATTCTTTTGTTTATAAAAAAAATATTAAAAATGACCATTTTCTGAGCTCGACATCCCCTTAATTAGATTTTCTACGCACGATCATTCTTGTATATACAAGTTTAAGTTATGAATTTTTTAACAAATTAAAAAAAAAGTTTGATAATTTTTCTCAGTGGAAAATGATTATCATCGATAATAGCTATATAATATTTTCGAATTTGAAAAGTATAATTGTCGATTCCATAAGAGTTTTTATCTATTATAAAAATATTACTATTTTCGTTAAAAATCTGCCTGTGTGAGCTTACTATCGATTGATCCACCGTGTATGCAATACTTCTAGAATTTAGTGCAATTTTTCGTGTACAATGAAAACTATGCGTTAACGCAAACATTGTTGTAACGTAAAATGTATATTTTGATCGCTGCATAAAACAAAAATATAAATGAAAACTATGATTTAATTATCCCGTAGATTTACACACCCAATAACCTTTTGTTTATCCCCTACACCCAGAAATGAAAATCCCTGAAATATCGAGAGTTGCAACATGCAGTCGTACAGATGGCGCAAACTGCATCTGCGCACGGTTTGGGAATCGTGGGATTTAGTATTCGTGACCACCCCGTACATTACTCCAGTCTGATTTCAGAATAAAGAACCAGTAACTTATGTATAATTGAATTTACGAGTTTTTAAAGCAATAAACGATTGGAATGCAATAAATATACGACTGTACGAAAATTTGAAAAAATATAAATTGCTTAAGAGAAGTAGAGTTGCGCTTACTTGTTTTCGAAGGCTTCAGTAGGGGGTTGAGACTACCGGGGGCTCGAGTTTGCGCATCGAGTGAACAATTTATCGACTTTTCGAAACGAGCTTGCGTCCTCGACGAGTTGCGCCGCTCGGTTACCCGTGTCGCCTCGATTCCGGGCTCCTCGCTATCTTTCGCTCGCTTTTTTTTCAAATTATTCCGCAAATTGCGTAGTTACTCGATTATTTCCTTTTTGTTCCAGGTCTCGCTTTTCAAAATACGCGCCAACCTTAATCAAAGTCGTTGTTGTATTTTTGGAGGCCATGCGCTTCGATCATCGGCCTTTTTCCTTTCTTTTCCTCCCAATTGAATGAGCAAGGATTTTTATAAAAAAATAATAAGTAGATAATCGTGACTTTTCTTTTTTTTTTGTAAGCAAGAGACACGTTTTTCCATTCACTTAATTTTATTTGAAGTTGCGTATTCTTTTTTTCTAATTTGAACACGTATGATACCTATTCCCAATTTTCATCATATTATCCAGTTTTTTCCTTTATGTATAATGATTAATTTGTATTTACATGTTTTAAAAACAGTTTTGTTCATTTATCTATTATTAATTGATTAACAGCGTTACGTTACATGTACATGAAAATTAGGATTTAATCGGTTTTATTTAAAACTATTAGGTAAATCTATAACTCGAAACTTTTTTTAAAATGAAGTTAAAATTAATTCCATATATAAATTTCCATTATACAATTATTATAAAAAACCATTGAGATTTAATTTTAGTTTTGGATAAAATATCTAAAATTTGTATATCTTTTTATTTATTGTCTATCGTATTTGATATAAAAATATATTTAATAAATGACATAATTGTGAAGTGGCTTATGGTGACGATGGACAAGGTTTTTAGTACATTAACAAATATCTACACTGAGAACAAAGTTATAAAGATTAGAAATTATTTATAAGATAAAGAAAAGTAATACAAATTATAATACTGTCCAGCAATGAAATTACCGACTGTCCAAATAAAATAAATTACTATACTGTATAATAAAATTAATGGAACTTATGGTTAATATTAGAATAATTGTAGTAAAAATTAGTAGACTTTTAGTAAATGTTATACTATAGAATAAGCATTTTTTTAATTTTGACACTCTGTAATGTCATTACTAGACAGTATTGTAATATTTACTAAAAATTTTTTCTCAGTGTAATGTTTTATATTTGTATTGTAAAGTAGTTTAACGCATTTCAAAAGTTGATATTTGTATTATTTAAAAGGAACATACAATTTATCAAATTGTGTATCAATAAAACGTATTTTGTTAAAACAACTAGTTTCAATTATCGCGCGAAAAAATGCCATTGCGAAGCTGTCATAGTTTAATAAGGATATCTCTGAGATTTTACATATTATTTCTTCAGTAAATAGTTCTTTGTTCAGTTCTCGGTGATAAGTTTTGTCAAAAGCTTTAGCGAGGATCATATTGAACTTAATGTCTCTTGTTCGACTTGAAAATAATAAAACTTGGGCAGAGCACTATTTCAAACTTTGTATCAATGATAACAGATAATAAAAATTCCATTTTGGCGAATAAGATAAAAACACATACATTCTGAAAAGTCAAATGGAAATAATTGAATCCGATTTATATTGTGCACAAAGGTATAAATAATATCATTTATCGCAAAAAGCACTAGTATTCTAAATTAGTTTTTAGTTAATATCTAAATACAACACATCATTGTAAAATGTGTTTTAAATTATATTGTTTAAGAAATAAAGCGAGAAGTGTTTAACAAAAAAATTGTCGATATAGCGTTGTACTGTGTTATATGAGACTTACATACAGTAATCGATCGCGAGGATATAATGTTCTACAAATATTTTGCCTCGCTAAATTTTGTTGTTAATAAAATATATCTCGACCATTAGAAGTAAATATTGCTAATTGTAATAAAAATAAGTAAATCGACTTGTTCGAGAGAAAATTTGATATTTGATTGAGCGATTAGCCTCGAGATTAGACGTAGAAAGAGTCGGCGAGAGAGAAAAAGAGAGAGAAAGAGAGAGAGAGAGAGAGAGAGAGGTAGAGAGATATATATATATATGTATATATATGTATATAGATAGATGGAGAGATGAAGTTGGGAATAACGTAGTTTGTTCGCACGGTAACGCCCGTAAGCATTAACGTTCCAAGGCTAAGAGCAAAGCTGCCGGGGCTGGTTGACGATGGTCGGCTCGTCCCATTAAAAAGTTGTTAAACGCACCCCGACGAAGCCCCGCGGCAAATTATTTTCCGAGCGCCCCCAAGACTCTCCTTCGCGACTTTTACCTAGCCGAAAGGTCTATTCTCAGCCCGCTACAGTCCAACTGCGATTTTCATTAGTCAATTTCTTGGAGAAACATTACTTTTTTTTCATCACAATTGAGCGTTGTGTGTTTATTTCTTACGCTACTTTAGTGAGTGACGTGCTTCTAAATTATTGCCCAGCCAGATATAGCAATTACATTGTCCGTCCAGTTACTTTTATTAAAATTTTTAAATTTTGTGTAAAAGCGTACGTAAAATTATTGTTAAAAATACCGTTAGGTTTCATTTGTCAAAATATTTTTTCAATCTCTTTTTCGATGTTTTCGTAAAAAGATACTCGCAATGTCATATTCAAAATTAGCTTAGTTTGTTTATACTTGCCGTTTGAAAATGTTGCATAGCTGCGACGCTCGAAGTAATAAAAATACATCGTTCGTTTATACGTCAATCGCAAAGAACTATTCACATTTGGTAACAATGCTGATAAAGAATGCGGACAAAGTCCCAATTTAATCTGTTTTTTAGAGTACTATTTGTTTGATGATTGTTATATTATTCTCATATACTATATTGCTATTTTTATCCATAAAATTATAATACATATCGTATATACATATTTTACATAAATGTCTCGGACGTAACATCTTTATTTGAATAGTTTATTAAATAATATATATGTATTATTCGATTAATAACTGAAATAATATTTTTGGTTTCAAATATAAACCAAAATAATAATCATATTCATCCTTGTCTTCTATATCTTTCAAAGTTAATATGATAAATTTCCGTTTTAATAGTTTCTTCGTTTTCTTTTAATTACGCAGAAATGTACTTTTTCCAATTTGTATATAACGTTTTAATAGCAACAGGACTTTTAAAGCATCGTCCAAAATTTTACTTTTTTTATGCAACGCAGTCGTAAATGCGACCAAGCATATTAGACAATCTACACTTGATCTATTTATTGTTATTAACACTTTACAATAACTTTTAAAGTTCTTTTCAGAAGCTACAAAACCCATGTTTAAGAAATTCTTTTAGATACATATTTTATAAGATATATGGATTTTTAGATTTTTTGAAAACAGTGTGTATCCGTAAAACAATTTTTTAAATAATTAAAAAATAATTTTTTTGGTGATATACGAAACTTTGAATTTTTTGTAATTTTATTATAGAATGAACAAAAAGTATATACTAGTAAAGTATAATGTAAAACAGTATTCTATGCTCCGGGTGAAGTTAACAAAACATTATTGTCACGACAATTTCGGCACTTTTTTTGTAAATGAGGATCTATCCGACACTTTTCATTATCTCTCAAAAGTAAATTTAGAAAAATTTGAGTTTTACGTTTCATATTCACGTTTAGATTAACAAATTTTTATAAAAATAATATGTCTTCGATATTTTTATAATGACACCCAATATATAAGTCACTAAAATAATAAGGGAGAAATACAAGTAATGAAAATGCATACATAAATAACTCTTCGCTTATCGATTATATAGTTTAATAATATAATTAAAAAAACACAAATAGTTAAATTTTCAATGAACGTAGAAAGAGTTTAACCATTACTTACATAAACAATGAAAATTCGAGTAAACAGTAAAAGCACATATACTGAAAATCGTCTAAATAGTTGAACTATCGGTCTATCTATACGAAGCATAAGTTAATGCAAATACGTCCAGTGTGTTTTACTCTAAAGAAACTACCGTATATACTCATATACAGTGTCGTGTTGTCGGTATATACACAGAGACCCAAGCCGAGCTTTTTTCATTTGACGTTTAAGCGTCGCGCGTGCGGCCAGAGGTAAAAAGCTCCCTAATGCGCACGTACGACGTTTTTGCGCCCACCCACGCAGTACAGGGAGAGGGTGGAGGTGAGAGGGGTGTCGGGGAGGGGGAGGGTGGGGGGTGGTAAGTGCGAAATTATTTTAAAAATATTTTCTTAACCGCGTTACCCTGAAAGCTGACCTCGCGAGAGGGTCGCGAGTGTGCGCTCTACAGAGAGATGGAGGAGGAATCGGGAACGTCGCGGTTTTTCGGCTCTCGTTGTGGCGGACGGCGTACCCTCCTAAACTTATTACCGAGTCGGCCCTTTACTTAAGTGTACCCGCGCACTGAGTTTCTCGCTTGGCTTTTCTTATGTACCCGGTTTCGACCCTTTATTTTTTTATCTCTCACTCTCTCTCTCACTCTTTCTCGACCGGTACTTTATGGAAATTACCATTTGCTCTCGGAAGGAGGGTAACCTCTGGTATGCCACTGAAATAGCCGTTTATACGATCGTGTACTGAGTTTCACGGTATTTCTTAGTTTCGGCTTGTTGATCTTCTCGGTGGAGTTTACGCGAGCTTCTGACTCCTTAATTCTCATATATTACGTCCTACCAAATCTGAAGTTAGATTTTTTAATAATCTACTTTCTCGTCTTGGCATATTTAGATTCAATCTATATCTTTTATAATTTTTATATAATTATGTCTTATCGACAACATTTTACAACGTATTCATGTCGCAGAAACGGAACGTCAACGCATTTACATAATTTCTTATTTTATTCTTAAGTTATACTTGCGTAATTCAAATAATCTGTTACATACCTGTTAATGATGTAGCATACATGACTTTGACCGACCGAGATAAATATATATACAAATTATTACGTCTATTAGACAAAATTGACCGTTTCGTACAATATCCAACGTAAAGATACTGTAGATAGTTAAAATAAATCATTCTTCAAAGTTTTAAACGTATATTTTAACCGCCCCTATAAAAAATTTTCACCGCAAATATAATTTTCCGGGCCAACTTTTTTATAGGTGTTTTTTTTTATTTTTTATTGTTATGCAAACATGCACAGTGACGTATTGTTGATTATCTTTTGCATCTGTAGTTGGGCTTTTCATAAACAGTAGATTTTATTAAATAATACGATATATATTTAGTTTGCTGGGTCGGTGACCAGTCGGGTATGCCACCCGTTAATCGAGCCTGCGTAATATTTGATATAAAAATTTTAAATTAATTATAGAAGCATTGTCTAGCTTTGAATTTGAAAACAAATTTTCGACGCATATATTTTTATATCGTTATTAAAGAGATTTCCTGGTGAATGTATGTGCCTCGTGATATAAATTTAGAAAAATTTGAGTTTTACGTTTCATATTCACGTTTAGATTAACAAATTTTAATAAAATAATATGTCTTCGATATTTTTATATGACACCCAATATATAAGTCACTAAAATAATAAGGGAGAATACAAGTAATGAAAATGCATACATAAATAACTTCTTCGCTTATCGATTATATAGTTTAATAATATAATTAAAAAAACACAAATAGTTAAATTTTCAATGAACGTAGAAAGAGTTTAACCATTACTTACATAAACAATGAAAATTCGAGTAAACAGTAAAAGCCACATATACTGAAAATCGTCTAAATAGTTTGAACTATCGGTCTATCTATACGAAGCATAAGTTAATGCAAATACGTCCAGTGTGTTTTACTCTAAGAAACTACCGTATATACTCATATACAGTGTCGTGTTGTCGGTATATACACAGAGACCAAGCCGAGCTTTTTTCATTTGACGTTTAAGCGTCGCGCGTGCGGCCAGAGGTAAAAAGCTCCCTAATGCGCACGTACGACGTTTTTTGCGCCCACCCACGCAGTACAGGGAGAGGGTGGAGGTGAGAGGGGTGTCGGGGAGGGGGAGGGTGGGGGGTGGTAAGTGCGAAATTATTTTAAAAATATTTTCTTAACCGCGTTACCCTGAAAGCTGACCTCGCGAGAGGGTCGCGAGTGTGCGCTCTACAGAGAGATGGAGGAGGAATCGGGAACGTCGCGGTTTTTCGGCTCTCGTTGTGGCGGACGGCGTACCCTCCTAAACTTATTACCGAGTCGGCCCTTTACTTAAGTGTACCCGCGCACTGAGTTTCTCGCTTGGCTTTTCTTATGTACCCGGTTTCGACCCTTTATTTTTTTATCTCTCACTCTCTCTCTCACTCTTTCTCGACTGGTACTTTATGGAAATTACCATTTGCTCTCGGAAGGAGGGTAACCTCTGGTATGCCACTGAAATAGCCGTTTATACGATCGTGTACTGAGTTTCACGGTATTTCTTAGTTTCGGCTTGTTGATCTTCTCGGTGGAGTTTACGCGACCTTCTGACTCCTTAATTCTCATATATTACGTCCTACCAAATCTGAAGTTAGATTTTTTAATAATCTACTTTCTCGTCTTGGCATATTTAGATTCAATCTATATCTTTTATAATTTTTATATAATTATGTCTTATCGACAACATTTTACAACGTATTCATGTCGCAGAAACGGAACGTCAACGCATTTACATAATTTCTTATTTTATTCTTAAGTTATACTTGCGTAATTCAAATAATCTGTTACATACCTGTTAATGATGTAGCATACATGACTTTGACCGACCGAGATAAATATATATGGGAGATTCCATGTGAAGTGATCCATTTAAAAAATAGAATTTTGTTTTAATGTATGGAATCAGTAAAAAACTACTTGAATAGAGTGTAGCTAAATTTTTAGACCTAAATTTCAATTAGTACCAGAGCTGTAGCCAATCAAAAAATCGAATTTTTTTAAAAAAATGACTTAATGGCCATTTTTATCACTTAATAACTCAAAATCTAACAATTTTTTCTTATATACATTAAATTTGAAAAAGTTTATAAATTTCAAGAAGAATCTGTTGAAATATTTTATTTACATTAGTTTAACACATTGAATATAGTTATAATTAATAAAATCCTTTATAGTAAAATAAAGGGTTGTACGATCAAAAATATTTTATCCATCCAAGAATCTAATTCATCGATGATTAATTACCTTCAAAATGGTGCAAAGTTTGAGTGCGGCAGAGCATTTCACACAAAGTTATGGTGATTTTAGGCAAATTTCTTAAAAAAAGAGAGCGAATGCATTTTATGAAAAAAACAGAGTAACCGTATACTTGCATTCAAACAACATGGCACTAATATTCTTCAATAATACTAAAATATACTATTTAATGTTGGTTACTGATACTTTTCAATCTCTAAGCTGCTTACAAACACAAAGCAGTAGGTGTAAGCAGTTATATCTGTTATATAATTGAATAAATACCTGAAACTTATTAAAATTCCAATAAATCCAATTACATAACAGGTATAACTGCTTACACCTACTGCTTTGTGTTTGTAAGCAGCTTAGAGATTGAAAAGTATCAGTAACTAACATTAAATAGTATATTTTAGTATTATTGAAGAATATTAGTGCCATGTTGTTTGAATGCAAGTATACGGTTACTCTGTTTTTTTCATAAAATGCATTCGCTCTCTTTTTTTAAGAAATTTGCCTAAAATCACCATAACTTTGTCTGAAATGCTCTGCCGCACTCAAACTTTGCACCATTTTGAAGGTAATTAATCAACGATGAATTAGATTCTTGGATGGATAAAATATTTTTGATCGTACAACCCTTTTTTTTACTATAAAGGTTTTTATTAATTATAACTATATTCAATGTGTTAAACTAATGTAAATAAAATATTTCAACAGATTCTTCTTGAAATTTATAAACTTTTTCAAATTTAATGTATATAAGAAAAAATTGTTAGATTTTGAGTTATTAAGTGATAAAAATGGCCATAAAGTCATTTTTTTTAAAAAATTCGATTTTTTGATTGGCTACAGCTCTGGTACTAATTGAAATTTAGGTCTAAAAATTTAGCTACACTCTATTCAAGTAGTTTTTTACTGATTCCATACATTAAAACAAAATTCTATTTTTTAAATGTATCACTTCACATGGAATCTCCCATATACAAATTATTACGTCTATTAGACAAAATTGACCGTTTCGTACAATATCCAACATAAAGATACTGTAGATAGTTAAAAAATAAATCATTCTTCAAAGTTTTAAACGTTTATTTTAACCGCCCCTATAAACATTTTTTCACCGCAAATATATAATTTTCCGGGCCAACTTTTTTATAGATGTCTTTTATTTATTTTTTATTATTATGCAAACATGCACAGTGACGTATTGTTGAATTATCTTTTGCATCTGTAGTTGGGTTTTTCATAAAACAGTAGATTTTATTAAATAAATACGATAATATATTTAGTCTGCTGGGTCGGTGACAGTCGGGTATGCCACCCCGTTAAATCGAGCCTGCGTAATATTTGATATAAAAATTTTAAATTAATTATAGAAGCATTGTCTAGTTTTGAATTTGAAAACAAATTTTCGACGCATATATTTTTATATCGTTATTAAAGAAATTTCTCCTGTAAAATGTAATGTGCCTCGTGATAGATAAATTTAATTCTAATTAATGAGACAGAATAGATACAACTCATTACAATATATTTAATATATTTACTACTTTTTGTTAGAATCTTGATTTAAAAAATATACATTGTTATCATTACAAACCATCATATATAGGTATTATAATAAAGTGATTAATGTGCAGCAATAGTGATAAGTATTATATGAAAAATATCAAATCCTTTCGTCAAATAAACTCATCCGCGCTTATATTAAAGAATATTTTTCTTAATTCAATTATAATTCAAATGTCAAAATATCTTAATTTTAAAGACTATACAAATAGTCTTTTCTATACATATTGTAAAGCCAAATCAACGTAATTCTTTAGTCTGGAAAAAAATGAGTCAATAAAATTATCCGGTGACAACTTCGACAAACGAGTGCCGTACTCGATGCGCGTGTCAAAAGTCGACGTATTTTTTTTTTATTTTGGCCCGTGTTCTTTGGAAAACAGAACGCCTACCGTTTTAGACGGTCACGTGCGGATGCTCGGGTAAGTAGTAATTTGCCAGGACAATCCTTGGATGTTAAAAGCCAGCCAATTCAAAACCAAAATAGCACTGTTGGGGTTTTGTGTGCACTCTAGAGTGGCAATTCATTATATACATCATCTTTTCCTTTATTCACACGGCGCTATAGGCGTTACCGGTACTCTGTTTTATTTGAGTTTGTCAATGCCGGTTTTAATGCCGACTAACTCCACTCTTGTATTCAATCGACCGATTCGATTGTCCACGTGTTTTCAGAGGTTGATATTTAGGAATATGGTAAATATAAATATTTCGGGGGAGATACAATAATAAGCAATTGTATAATAGAATTATTTTAAACTGCGTGACAAAAATGATCTATTCAGTAAAATTTTGAACAATTTTTTGTAATTATACTATATATACACTGAGAAAAATTTTAGATTAAAAATTACTATAGTTTCTAGTAAAGAAGTCACAGACTGACAAATTGGGAAAAATTACTACAGTTTATATTAAAATATAGAAAAGTTATAGTAAATATTACAAGAATTATAGTAAATTTTATTATAATCTATAGTAATTTTTACTGTAAACCACACTAATATTTCTCAGTTTGTCAGTCTGTGACTTCTTTACTAGAAACTATAGTAATTTTTAATCTAAAATTTTTCTCAGTGTATATCGTGGTATAGCACGCAGATGTAATTTACTGATTAATTAAGTTCGCATTTATCTAACTAAATAAAATTGTATAATTTTTTTAATTTACTTAAAAATTTAATCAATATTTCCGAAACGCAGTAATATTCGCATTTTTGTTTGTTAATTTGTATCGGTACCAAAATATTTCTATAAAACATTACAAAACCAAATAAAAATTTCAACGAAAAAGAAAACTATATAAATTGTATAATTATTTACATATATAAATATGTATAAATTGATTATTATAAAGAATGGATTTTTTAACATACATTCAAGAATTTTAACACAACTTTTCTTCCTGCGTACTTCACTTTTGTCACTGTATTAAAATAACCATTTTCAAATTATTTATCAGAAAAATAATTGAATATAAATTAATTAAAATTCATCTAGTGCAATAATTTATAGTATTCAATATAAATGTATAAAATAAATATGTATTAATAATTTATGTTTACACGCTAGTACAAAATCTGACCATATAAACGTAACGTTTTTTTAAGCCAAAAAAATGGCCAAGTGTCATAAAATACCGAAGAAATACACAATTAATGACAAAATTAGAGAATTTATTAAACCATTAAATGTTACATTTCTACTAGAACAGGTATAAAAAATAAAATAATTGATATTTAAATTACGAAAGTATATTCAACATTATTTTTCTTTTACAAAACTTCAATGGATATTTTAATTTTACACCAATACTTTATCGATGTTTAAAGTGATTAAAATAATTAAAAAATCAAATACATTTAGACGCAAAAAATGTCTGTACAAACATTTGTAATTCCGAAATTTATTAAGACACTAGGTTTAATTGAACTCGTGTAGGCCAATCTTCAATTCTACAAGAAATGTCTAGTCATATACGTTTTCCAAACATATATTTTGGCTTCCTAGGCAGTTATAAAGTATTTATAACTATATCCTTTATAAAATAATTATTTTTGTAAACTTTCATAGTATTTAATATTGACGCTCAGGAGGTAACTTCATAGAGCTCTTAATATTTTAAATTAACTTAAAATTAAATAAATAAAAAAAGCCTTTCAATATTAAATTTATTAAAATATCTTCGGTCAAATAGAAGGTTGTAATAATAAAATATGTCCGTAACGATATATCAGTTAATTGTTCCTATATTGAATTACCTTTACGCGGTGCATGTAGAAAGCCTCTATATTGGTAAAAGAGTAAATTAAGAAGCGTATTCTTTTGAAAATAAAACATGTTCGCGACGTCAAACCACTACTTAGAGTGAACATATAGTTTTAGGGTCTCTCGGGGAGGTAGGGGATTCTGTGCATTAGTGGCTATACGACTATTTCGACAAGGGAAGATCGTTAACCTCGATAAGATGCGTCGCGATAAAGTGCGATCTCCAAGACCATATGCATCAGTCTTCCGGATCAACTTTGGTACGTAGCGGAGAATGCCACTTAAATTTTGATTGAAATGTCAAGAACCAGTATTGAATTAGTCGAATGCGACATGGGACACTTGCAGCTAGTACTGTAATCGGACACTTGCTTACCGCGCGGTGTTTTCTTTTCTTCTTTGTTTTTTTTTTATTTCACTTTGAATTATTTTCGTTTTATGCTTCTTGCTTCTCGAGATTTTAAACACGTGGCTGAGAAAACGATACGCTGGCTTGCAATGTTGTATCTTCCCTATTTTAAATTAACTCGGGACGTAATTCCCTATGTGCGATGGTGCTTCATTTTAAATATACGTTAATTTATTCGTCGCGATGAAAATTTAGCATGTACGAAAGATGAACAAAATTTTACTGTTATAAATATATTATATAGTATACGAAAATTGATGATTTTGATAGATTTCGTAATGTTTTGGTTAGTTTTTTTAAAGTATCTATCATCTTCTATTTATATCTATATTTATAAATGTATATTAAACTTTTTTATAACAATATAAATAATTTACCAGTCTTTATAGTTTGAATTAACTACATTTATTTATTCGTTTGATTTATTTTCACTTCAATTTAATGATTTAGTTTCGTGATTAGTCTAATACTTAAACGAATAAACATAATTAATTCTAAGTTTACGCAGTATGTCATATTCATCTTGTTTTGGCAAAAATGTATTTTTTTTATTATAATTGAAAATCTAAAAAATTAAACCGCGAAATTAAAATTTTTTTATTTTTTATAAATGATATAAATTATAAATGCATAATTAATTGAATTAATTATTACATCATATCGTCGTTATTATACGTACGTAAAATATATAAGAATAAATAGATGAAAGACAGTAGACGTATCGTTACGATCAATCATTGAAATTCAGGTGGGACGCCGAAAACAAGAAAAGGAGATTGTTATAAATATTATTTTGATCCAATAGGATCAGGAACGATAGAATCGTGTAGCGTCAACGCATCCGGAACCTGGAAGCACATTGTGCTTTACGGAATAAGGATGAAAGCCGACTACGTACAGACACGAGGGAGATAAATAAGAGAGAGTCCAAAAGGACAAAGTATCGGAGAGACAGAGACACAGAGAGAGAGGGAGTGAGAGAGAGAGCGAGAGAGAGAAAGTGAGGGAGTCCATTCGCGGCTAGTGTGACAGATTTCGACCACGCCTCGCCGATATGGTGCTTCTATATACATCACCCTCTCTCTCTCTCTCTCTCTCTCTCTGTTTTTCTCTCTATCTCGCTCGACTTTGATCTGACGCGCTTCTCTGGCTTTCAGCCTACGATGGGGGAAATCCGCCACCCTAAAAGGGACCCTTGACCGACCTCACCTGCGCTTTCAAAGCCCCGTGAATTTTGCGCTCGAAAATGTAGTAGACTATGGTTTGTAGCTTCCTATTTACCTCATATATAGATGCCATTACTATTTTCTCTAACTTTTCATATTTCATTAACTGTGGATCTTCACATGGATTATTTGGAATCGAGGGATATGCTAATGGTTCACCAGCAATGATACTTTCGGTTATTGAATTTTGACAATATTATCATCCACGTTAGACTTACATAAATTTCATACATGCTTTTATACAAATTCACCGCGTGGACAATTAATATCATATACTACTTGATTAATCGATTCGCTTATAAATTAAGTAAAAATAATATGATTCATTACTTTACTGATGTTGATTATCAATAATTTTATTTACATATATAAATATGTATAAATTGATTATTATAAAGAATGGATTTTTTAACATACATTCAAGAATTTTAACACAACTTTTCTTCTGCGTACTTCACTTTTGTCACTGTATTAAAATAACCATTTTCAAATTATTTATCAGAAAAATAATTGAATATAAATTAATTAAAATTCATCTAGTGCAATAATTTATAGTATTCAATATAAATGTATAAAATAAATATGTATTAATAATTTATGTTTACACGCTAGTACAAAATCTGACCATATAAACGTAACGTTTTTTTAAGCCAAAAAAATGGCCAAGTGTCATAAAATACCGAAGAAATACACAATTAATGACAAAATTAGAGAATTTATTAAACCATTAAATGTTACATTTCTACTAGAACAGGTATAAAAAATAAAATAATTGATATTTAAATTACGAAAGTATATTCAACATTATTTTTCTTTTACAAAACTTCAATGGATATTTTAATTTTACACCAATACTTTATCGATGTTTAAAGTGATTAAAATAATTAAAAAATCAAATACATTTAGACGCAAAAAATGTCTGTACAAACATTTGTAATTCCGAAATTTATTAAGACACTAGGTTTAATTGAACTCGTGTAGGCCAATCTTCAATTCTACAAGAAATGTCTAGTCATATACGTTTTCCAAACATATATTTTGGCTTCCTAGGCAGTTATAAAGTATTTATAACTATATCCTTTATAAAATAATTATTTTTGTAAACTTTCATAGTATTTAATATTGACGCTCAGGAGGTAACTTCATAGAGCTCTTAATATTTTAAATTAACTTAAAATTAAATAAATAAAAAAGCCTTTCAATATTAAATTTATTAAAATATCTTCGGTCAAATAGAAGGTTGTAATAATAAAATATGTCCGTAACGATATATCAGTTAATTGTTCCTATATGAATTACCTTTACGCGGTGCATGTAGAAAGCCTCTATATTGGTAAAAGAGTAAATTAAGAAGCGTATTCTTTTGAAAATAAAACATGTTCGCGACGTCAAACCACTACTTAGAGTGAACATATAGTTTTAGGGTCTCTCGGGGAGGTAGGGGATTCTGTGCATTAGTGGCTATACGACTATTTCGACAAGGGAAGATCGTTAACCTCGATAAGATGCGTCGCGATAAAGTGCGATCTCCAAGACCATATGCATCAGTCTTCCGGATCAACTTTGGTACGTAGCGGAGAATGCCACTTAAATTTTGATTGAAATGTCAAGAACCAGTATTGAATTAGTCGAATGCGACATGGGACACTTGCAGCTAGTACTGTAATCGGACACTTGCTTACCGCGCGGTGTTTTCTTTTCTTCTTTGTTTTTTTTTTATTTCACTTTGAATTATTTTCGTTTTATGCTTCTTGCTTCTCGAGATTTTAAACACGTGGCTGAGAAAACGATACGCTGGCTTGCAATGTTGTATCTTCCCTATTTTAAATTAACTCGGGACGTAATTCCCTATGTGCGATGGTGCTTCATTTTAAATACCGTATACGTTAATTTATTCGTCGCGATGAAAATTTAGCATGTACGAAAGATGAACAAAATTTTACTGTTATAAATATATTATATAGTATACGAAAATTGATGATTTTGATAGATTTCGTAATGTTTTGGTTAGTTTTTTTAAAGTATCTATCATCTTCTATTTATATCTATATTTATAAATGTATATTAAACTTTTTTATAACAATATAAATAATTTACCAGTCTTTATAGTTTGAATTAACTACATTTATTTATTCGTTTGATTTATTTTCACTTCAATTTAATGATTTAGTTTCGTGATTAGTCTAATACTTAAACGAATAAACATAATTAATTCTAAGTTTACGCAGTATGTCATATTCATCTTGTTTTGGCAAAAATGTATTTTTTTTATTATAATTGAAAATCTAAAAATTAAACCGCGAAATTAAAATTTTTTTATTTTTTTATAAATGATATAAATTATAAATGCATAATTAATGAATTAATTATTACATCATATCGTCGTTATTATACGTACGTAAAATATATAAGAATAAATAGATGAAAGACAGTAGACGTATCGTTACGATCAATCATTGAAATTCAGGTGGGACGCCGAAAACAAGAAAAGGAGATGTTATAAATATTATTTTGATCCAATAGGATCAGGAACGATAGAATCGTGTAGCGTCAACGCATCCGGAACCTGGAAGCACATTGTGCTTTACGGAATAAGGATGAAAGCCGACTACGTACAGACACGAGGGAGATAAATAAGAGAGAGTCCAAAAGGACAAAGTATCGGAGAGACAGAGACACAGAGAGAGAGGGAGTGAGAGAGAGAGCGAGAGAGAGAAAGTGAGGGAGTCCATTCGCGGCTAGTGTGACAGATTTCGACCACGCCTCGCCGATATGGTGCTTCTATATACATCACCCTCTCTCTCTCTCTCTCTCTCTCTGTTTTTCTCTCTATCTCGCTCGACTTTGATCTGACGCGCTTCTCTGGCTTTCAGCCTACGATGGGGGAAATCCGCCACCCTAAAAGGGACCCTTGACCGACCTCACCTGCGCTTTCAAAGCCCCGTGAATTTTGCGCTCGAAAATGTAGTAGACTATGGTTTGTAGCTTCCTATTTACCTCATATATAGATGCCATTACTATTTTCTCTAACTTTTCATATTTCATTAACTGTGGATCTTCACATGGATTATTTGGAATCGAGGGATATGCTAATGGTTCACCAGCAATGATACTTTCGGTTATTGAATTTTGACAATATTATCATCCACGTTAGACTTACATAAATTTCATACATGCTTTTATACAAATTCACCGCGTGGACAATTAATATCATATACTACTTGATTAATCGATTCGCTTATAAATTAAGTAAAAATAATATGATTCATTACTTTACTGATGTTGATTATCAATAATTTTATTTACATATATAGGTATATAACGTAATGTTTCACTTTTCTTGAAATAATGGTAACTATATAATTTTGCAGTAGAATACGTGTTGCGACTTTAATTACGTCTAAAATTTTAATAAAGAGAACTATTCGTAAATTTAACTGTTTGCACTTGATTATAATTATGAAAGGTAACAGTAAACGTATTTGTACAATGATGCTATTATTCATCTATTTAAATTTCCATTTATTCTTTTTTTCTTTATCGAAAAACGTTACATAGAACACATTGGCTGTTCAAATTTGTAGGAATAATGCACTCTTAGATGTGAATCTATTCGTGTACATATATTAAATTCATTGACGTATACGGTACGTACCGAATAATTGCATTTTGTAAATATTTTACTTTAAGTAAAAGTAATACTTCTCATAAACACTGGAAATTTTAGACGAAATAGTAATTTTCGTATCGAAATTTTAAGGTATGTTTGATGTATTGCCTCAGCGACAAACATTTCGTTAGCGTTTTTTTAAAGTATCTATCATCTTCTATTTATATCTATATTTATAAATGTATATTAAACTTTTTTATAACAATATAAATAATTTACCAGTCTTTATAGTTTGAATTAACTACATTTATTTATTCGTTTGATTTATTTTCACTTCAATTTAATGATTTAGTTTCGTGATTAGTCTAATACTTAAACGAATAAACATAATTAATTCTAAGTTTACGCAGTATGTCATATTCATCTTGTTTTGGCAAAAATGTATTTTTTTTATTATAATTGAAAATCTAAAAAATTAAACCGCGAAATTAAAATTTTTTTATTTTTTATAAATGATATAAATTATAAATGCATAATTAATTGAATTAATTATTACATCATATCGTCGTTATTATACGTACGTAAAATATATAAGAATAAATAGATGAAAGACAGTAGACGTATCGTTACGATCAATCATTGAAATTCAGGTGGGACGCCGAAAACAAGAAAAGGAGATTGTTATAAATATTATTTTGATCCAATAGGATCAGGAACGATAGAATCGTGTAGCGTCAACGCATCCGGAACCTGGAAGCACATTGTGCTTTACGGAATAAGGATGAAAGCCGACTACGTACAGACACGAGGGAGATAAATAAGAGAGAGTCCAAAAGGACAAAGTATCGGAGAGACAGAGACACAGAGAGAGAGGGAGTGAGAGAGAGAGCGAGAGAGAGAAAGTGAGGGAGTCCATTCGCGGCTAGTGTGACAGATTTCGACCACGCCTCGCCGATATGGTGCTTCTATATACATCACCCTCTCTCTCTCTCTCTCTCTCTCTGTTTTTCTCTCTATCTCGCTCGACTTTGATCTGACGCGCTTCTCTGGCTTTCAGCCTACGATGGGGGAAATCCGCCACCCTAAAAGGGACCCTTGACCGACCTCACCTGCGCTTTCAAAGCCCCGTGAATTTTGCGCTCGAAAATGTAGTAGACTATGGTTTGTAGCTTCCTATTTACCTCATATATAGATGCCATTACTATTTTCTCTAACTTTTCATATTTCATTAACTGTGGATCTTCACATGGATTATTTGGAATCGAGGGATATGCTAATGGTTCACCAGCAATGATACTTTCGGTTATTGAATTTTGACAATATTATCATCCACGTTAGACTTACATAAATTTCATACATGCTTTTATACAAATTCACCGCGTGGACAATTAATATCATATACTACTTGATTAATCGATTCGCTTATAAATTAAGTAAAAATAATATGATTCATTACTTTACTGATGTTGATTATCAATAATTTTATTTACATATATAGGTATATAACGTAATGTTTCACTTTTCTTGAAATAATGAGTAACTATATAATTTTGCAGTAGAATACGTGTTGCGTACTTTAATTACGTCTAAAATTTTAATAAAGAGAACTATTCGTAAATTTAACTGTTTGCACTTGATTATAATTATGAAAGGTAACAGTAAACGTATTTGTACAATGAATGCTATTATTCATCTATTTAAATTTCCATTTATTTCTTTTTTTCTTTATCGAAAAACGTTACATAGAACACATTTGGCTGTTCAAATTTGTAGGAATAATGCACTCTTAGATGTGAAATCTATTCGTGTACATATATTTAAATTCATTGACGTATACGGTACGTACCGAATAATTGCATTTTGTAAATATTTTACTTTAAGTAAAGTAATACTTCTCATAAACACTGGAAATTTTAGACGAAATAGTAATTTTCGTATCGAAATTTTAAGGTATGTTTGATGTATTGCTCAGCGCAAACATTTTTCGTTAGCGTCTATTTAGAGTATCTTTTTGTTCATTACATGATAAAATTCAACTTCTCGATCTGATTCGAGATATTTTATTTAATTGGTTCCGTGAATGATGAAGGAAAGAAGATAGTTATTAAACTAAAATAATTGATCATAATCTATTTGTTTTCCATATGTACCAAAAAATAATGATATGTATCGGCATCTTAAACTACAGACTCGGCTTCATTGAGTAATAATAGGTTCAAATGTGATTATTCGTATTATAACTTTTTGTTAGTGTTATTATGTCTATAATTTTAACACCGATCATGGTACTGGTTTCAATTTAATTTAGTTTCCGAAACTTTTGAACAATTGTATTTATCAATTTATAAATATTTTGGGTAAATATTGTAGTGCCAGTATGGTAAAAATTCAAAAACAAAACACTCATTTAAAAAAGTTACTATCCAGTACATATATGGTAAAAATTGTAATGTGATCCTTAATTTTTATACAAAATTCTAGACACAAGTTATACTGTATATAAGAGCGAACGTCACTATTTCACCCAGAACATTTGAGTAATTTTTATTTAACTTTACTCTCCGTGTAAAACAAAAATAATTAATGATAATCATGTAAATCACGTTACTTGGAAAATATTCCAGATCCATTATTTGTCATAGCTGGACGTTCAATCGAAATATTTAGTATTTGTAATATTATTAATCAGTGCAGATAAAAACCATTTCACGTAGACGTGTTTAACTTTCTTTATGGAATTTGTTAAATATAATTGAATAATATTTTATATATTAGTATAAAAATGAATAAGTATTAACATACGCGTTTTAATTTTTTTTATTGTTTCGATTATTATGAATAACTTTCATACTTTAGCTGACCATAACTGTACCTCATCTACTTGAACTAATATATGTTAAATAAAAAATATATTTTTGTATAGTGTAGAATGAGATATTAATTATACGATGAAGACTATTTAATGTATGCATTCAATTTACATTACGCGTAAGACGTAGTCCATCGAATATATTGACATTTTTGTTAGAATGACACTTTATATTCTGATCATTGATCCACTTTAACAAACGCAACGGAATTTATTTTTCGAAACTGGAAGAAAAAAGGATTTTTACTCAAAATGAAAAGTAACTGTTAAGTAATAAAAATTATCTAAAAAAACGATTATTTCAGTGATCTTTTAAATATCGGTTATTATTTAACAGAGCATACCAATATTTGTCTTAGTTTCATATATATTAATTTTACGTTACGTATTTCATTTAAAAAACGTAACGAACTCAAAAGAAATCAATATTGAATTTATAAGCGTTCTACTCAATCCATTTCAATTAGCAATATAAATTAAAAAAGGTATGTTTAAAGCTTTTTAATTAGTATGGTAACATTAATTTTTTTTATTATGAAAGATCGTAACCGTATAGTATAATTTTTCTCTTTGTAAAAAGTTTGTCAAAATCCGTTTATCGATAGGAGTTTAATAAATCGACTTATAGATTGCGCGACCATCGCCGTCGAAGTATACGTAAAATCCTATAAGTAAGGTTTCTACGTTTGTCCGATGGAAATACAAAGTTTGGTATTCATGTATACGTATATATATATAGGTACAGGTCGAAAATCGGCAATGATCCGTGCAATAACTAAACTATCCAAAATGTTAAGAAATAAAATGAAGTAAAGAAAAGGGAATACTGCACCGAGTATTTTTTCGCCTCGCAATTTCCGGGTTGCGCTCTTCCCTTCGATTTAAAAGAAGCGAAGAGCCGCGCTCGCCTTAACTTCGGTATTAAGCCGTCGAATAAGCCAAGACTTTTTGGTCTCTCGCCTTTTTTCCCTCGCCCGTTTTTCTCTATTTTTCCCTTTTCCTCTTTCCTTTGGCCTCCGGCTGACTCTCTCTCTCTCTCTCTCGCTTGCTCTCTCGCTCTCTCTCTCTCTCTCTCTCTCTCTCTTTCTCTCGTTTTTTTTCATCAGACCCCCGTCGCTCGGAGCGTTTCGTGCATTTGCGCCGAGAGAGGCGAAGCCTTGACGACGGCGGAAGCGTCACGTACTGCTCTGAAACAAAAACGTAGCGACGTCAAATGCGATTACGAGAGCTCGAGAACGCGCGGATGGGGGAGGCAGGTGGATATGTCGGAGTTAGAGGGTTCGAGAGCGCTCGCAGAGAGATTCCGAGCCCTGCACACGACGAGGACGGAAAGAGGTCGGGGTGAAAGAGCCGCTCCTCCCCCTTCCCATCCCTCGCCACCTCACCAACCCACCCCTCTCACCCAACTCTCCCTCTCTTTCCCTGTGTGCGTCAACCCCTCCGCCGCCGCCGCCGCCACCGTCGGTGCCGCGTGTACATCTTCTGCCTCTTTCGCTCCTCCTCTGTGTGCACGAAAAATCGATCAACGGTTAACAGTCCACGTATATACGCACACGTATACATCCTAGATGTACACATATGTGTACCTTTTTTATACATCGCGAATTATTATAACTATTTTTATCATCATTCCTTTTTTTTCTCTTTACTATTTTTCTTTTTCCTGTGATTGTTGACGGGATATATTGCGACTCGATTCAATTTTATTTCTAGATTTTTATACGACTTTCGTTACTGAGATATAAATACATTTCAAACAGAAATATAGTTTTATTTAATGTAACTAATACGCTGCATTCGAATATTTTATTTCGAAGAGATAATTTATGTTACATCGAAAAAGTATATTAATAATCGTTAGTCTATTTTGATAATCGTTTGAACTATACTCGCTGTCGATCTAGCATTTTTCTTCGTAAACTTATTAAATCACATTTGTCGAAGATTACATATAAATATAAATAAACTGAAAGAATTTTATTTTTCTGTTTTAAATATTTTTATATTTTTGTCATTTTGTGAAATGTCTATATTTTATAGTCAGACTGCATCACTTCCGAGATTGCTATAGAAACGCAAATTAAAGGCCTACGATGAAGTTAAAGAACAGTTACATGCAATACTGCGTTAAATTATTTGTATAATAGAATCATGAGATTATTACTATTAAAATACTAAGGAAATATATAAAATTATTACATTTACAAATTAAAAAAATTTAAATTACAATTATAAGATACCGATTACATATTATTAACCAACCTCTATAAAATTATTAAAAAAATTGTAATTAAAAAAAAAGTTGCTATGTAAGCTTTTTTTGTATAAAGTTAGAACATCCTTTTACGAATTTTGGCACGAGCCAGTTTACGCATAGCCAAGAATTGAATACATGCGGCTTACACGCACTAAAAAATTCAGTTATTAGCCAAATTACAGGGATTTACTTTAAAACACTTAAAAATTTTCTGCAATTATCGAACTAAAAATCTGGAAAAATTCATACGTGACACTTGAGTAATGTAGAAGAACCTGACAGAGATTTTTTTAAAGTATTTAATTTTAAATTAATAAAAAATTAATAACCACTTTTTGCCGGTAATAATTAGATGAGAAATTGATCCTTATGGCTAAAATTTAAAAAAATCATACTTACTACTCAAAGCAAGTAGAAGAGCGTTACAGAGAGATTTTTCGGAAAAAGTCAACCCATTGTTAATTAAAAAATAAATGGGGATTCCAATTTTTTAATTGATTTTTTACACCCTCCATTATGTGTAGATAGAAATTTTTAGCCGAACTTGAGGGTCAATGATTAGATAAATAAAGTGTTTTTATTTATCTAATCACTGACCCTCGAAGATCGATTAAAAATTTCTATCTCCAATTTTTAAGTCTCACATCTCCTTAATACAAGCATGTTTTCATTGTTATGTAAATTATTTTTGTACAAGTAATATTCAAAAATATCTGACCAAATAAATAAATCATACAAAGAAATAACGCGATTACAATAAATTGTGCATAAATATAATTTTTAATTTGACGGCTACACAAGTATTAACACCACTATTACTTATTACTCACCGATATAAAGAGTAGTCTACGTCATATTAGTAGGAACATCGTATCCGGACTTATTTTTGCTCGCCGAATCAGTATCTGGATACAGATTTGTCCTTACACGACGCTATTGGTCTTGTTTTACTCAGTAAATCAATCTAGCATCAGGTTAAACCATAATTGATTTTTTATTATATAGCTAATAATGTCTTATAAATCTGGACACAATCACTCGCAATAATATAAAGATTACTTAATATCTCTTGAGAAAAGAAGCTTTAGAATAATAATTTGTAACTTTATACCACAGTAATTAATGTATATTTTACATCGTAAGGGTATTATCAAACTTCAAATATTTCATCAGAGATTTGGATCATACAATTATTCCTACGTATTTTGATTGTTTCTTCAAAATTTTTGAGAATTACAGCGAGGAGCGAAGAGAACGATTTGATCATAATGTCAAAAATGGAATTTCGGTACGTGGGGTAAAAATAAGGTGAGTAACATACCTATCTTTCTTCCTGAATCTTGAAAGGAGAAGGTATCCTAAGTGGGTAGAAACGTAAACGAATATCGCTTCTTAGATCGTTTCGAGAATAAAGGAGTAAAAAAGCACAAACGATCATATAGGATACGAAATTTTCTGATAGTAAACAGCTTAAGGGGGTGCCAAAGTCAACTTGTATCCTCTCTAGCTTATCGACCGAGTTACAGTGAATAATTTGAATTACAGTTTATAAAATATTATAGTATTCGACAAAAGTACGAGGAGTGTTTTACGCGTTTGTTTACAAACAATTGACCTCTCTACTAAAATTGAGACTAAAATTCTATCGCAAAATCTCTTATACCAAAAAGTATATAAAACATCAATAACGTACGTCACTATTTTACCCAGAACATTTAGATAATTTTTATTCAACTTTTCTATCGGTGTATAGATTGATTTTAAAACGTGCAATTTTGAAAATATCAGCATTAATGTAAGCGTGATTTCAACAAGTGATTTCTTAACAAAGACATCGTATGACCTCCGTCGCTGATTAGCACCGATTTGGGAGCATAAAAAGACCGACGTCAAAATAATAAAAAAAAATGTAAGCGTGAATTCAGTTATATTAACCTCTGGTCTGTGCTTCATCATACTCTTTCCAAGTCATTAGATTCGTTTCCTTCCTTCATTATTTGGTTAGAGTCCTTTTATCTTTCTTGAGCAAGAGGGCAAGATGACCTCCCAAGTTTCGGGACTACTCTACTTCAAAACTTGGTTGGTATTGATGGTTATCCATCAGCGACGAGACGATCCCTTTTTACGGCAACTTCGTCAGATTATCGTGCTAAAGAATGAAACCATTTATAAGGCTAATTTATTTTTACTTATGGTGTTAGCTTATTTTAAAAAATTGCAATAATTAATCAAAGAAGCGTCAAGAATCATTCATTAATCAAAAAAATATTTGAGGTATAAATACTGTAAATTAAAACTATGTATTTCGGAATTTTTTAAAAATATTAAAATATTAAGTAGTTATAAAACTGATGAAAATGAATTTGGTCCTGTAGAAGTCGAGATTTGCGAACCGTCGGAAAAAGGGGAATAAAAACGATATTTACAAGTTTATTTAATAAAATAAAATTGTTCTAAATAATATTTTGTAACACATTTATATTTGTAAATTACAATATTCAAACCAATAACAATTAATTTTTTGAAAAAAAAATCCGATTAATTAACCTCTTTTACTATTATTTTTACTGCTTATTATTACTTTTTACGTTGAAAGCAATATGTATTTGCGTAATGTTGTATAACTTCAAGAATTACATCTTATTCATAAAAGTATAGGTAAATGATATAAATATATGTGAAAATTTGAACATCAAACCATTGTTTACTTAACTTACTTATCGAATTTTAATATGTATTGGTAATGTGAGTACATTTATATTATTTCTAATTGCTTTCTATCATGTTTAAAACATTTTAATTAGATTAGAAAACTCAATAAATATAAGTATAATTACTGTTTCAACATAAAATAGATTGCGCATCGAAAAATTAAAAACGTTAGATTTATGCAGTATAACATGAAGGTTACTTACGCGTATACCATAAAAAATATTCTAAACAATAATTAAAATATTGAAGAGTAATTTTTTCATAACGTATACATATATAATTCTCAATTGTTTAGTGTATAATCTGAATACGTATATACAATTACTGGGTGCACAATCATCTCCACGCGATTGTTTACGTACTTCGAATTGCCTATATTAAGTTGTATTTCAGTTAAAATTACTTTGAAATTGGCTAGTAATTTAGTACTCTCAATTGTAACTCTCTATGTATTTATTCTGCGTTTATATTTATGTGTCTCTTTTTATGCTCCCAAATCGGTGCTAATCAGCGATGGAGGTCATACGATGTCTTTGTTAAGAAAGCACATGTTGAAAATACACTACCCAGTAGTGCTTGTATCAATCGGCCGGGGCCGGGAATCGAACCTGGGATCTCCAGATTACGAGCACGACGCCCTAAACAACAAAGCCATCGCATCTTTATCCTATGTTAAGAGGATGTGATACTCAATATTTACTAATCGAGTCAATAGAGATGAAAAAATTATTCTGGATAAATAAATAAATAAAGCAGATTGTGGAAAATAAAGGCATCCTTGCCCTTCCTTTGACAAAAAATAATGTTGTGTTAGAAAATGGCATTGGAAGAAGATTTACCAGATTTGCAACATTCGAAGCAGACAGTCAAATTTCCTTTCAATGCCATTTTATAACGCAACATTATTCTTGTTTGAAATTTCACACAGTGATAGATAATAGTCAAAAGGGAGGGCAATGATGTCTTTATTTTCCACAATTTCCTTTATTTATTTAACTAGAATACTTTTTCATCTCTATTGACTCGGTCGGTAAATATTGAGTATACAATCCCTTTAATTCATTATATCAATCAAATCAAATCAAATCAAATCAAATCAAATCTCTTATAATATAAAATTAAATAATTCAGATAATTAAAAATTTGTTTTTCTTTTTAAATTTCTAAGCATTTCAAAACTACGAAATTACTGTTGCAATTGGTACTATCATTATTATATTATTATTTAACACTCTTTTTACTATACGTATTAGACATTTTTGAGATAATTGTTATAGCTCGAAAGTATAAATGTTTTATTTAATTATCTTTTATTTAACGGAACTTAATTTTATATTTTTTACATCTGTTTCGTTATTCGTGTATTTAAATTTTTAGAAAAAAAATTGAATTAAAAAAACTGTTTTTATTTTAAACTTCTAGAAATAGCCCGGTTATGTGCCTTTATGCATATTTCAATTAAATATTAATTATTCCTGAAAACACATCCCAAAGTTTCGTATATGAATGCAAGTTACGCAGGTTGTAGGCTCTCTCTCCTCGAAAGTATTTAAATAACTTGATTAGGGGGAGCGTTCAGTAAATTATTCAAGAAAAATATACTCTCGCGGTTTAAAATAATTGAAAAGAACTTAATAAAAGTAATACAAAAATTATATATACACATACATATATATATATATTATAATCAAAATTGTGTTCTACATACATTGAAAGAAATTTAATTAATCCAACAATTCTAATACTTTGAAATATATATTTGTATCTCCCGTAGTTCAGGATTTTTATATTTAACTCGTATAATTCTAAACGTATAAAAACGATTTTTTAATACGTGTTTTGCAAGAGAAAAATATACCTAAGTAGAAAGCGGTGCACAACAATAATTGCAATGCTGTCTAAACAAGAAAACTGGTAAGAGTTGCATTATCGAGTATTACTAAAAAAGAGTGTTAAAAAAGTAGTAAATATTAAAAAAAAAATATGAAAAAAAAGAAGATGGAGAAAACGTCGGGTTGCGTAAAATTCGGGCTTGGTTGATCCCGCGCGCAACTCCAAGGGGGGTGTAGGCGGGCCCGAACTTTTGCGAGGTCTCGGCGCGCGCGGATGGCACTTCGCTCGGCCCTGGCTGAGCCGGGTTGCTATGACGACCCACGGAGCGTAGCCTAAAGCTATGCTTTTATTGATTCCAACCCGCAAACAATGTACAGCGCTGGATGTTTCGCACTGTTCCATCGCCTGAGCATCCTCGGAATATTAGCGCGCGCGCCGCCCACCCACATACCTAAGCATCCGCCACGTGCGTTTTCTCTTTCTCTCGGCGAATCCCTCGTTTTCTTTCTTATTATTGCTCGATCAAATTCACTCCCTCTGCTTTTTTTCTATACTCACTACTTACATTTATTTCTTCTCTTTCTTCCCTCCCCGTGTATCAAAAATAATTATATTTCGTATACTCATTTTGAAATCGTTCGAATTTTTTCTATAAAAGTTCAACGATTACTTAACTTTGCAAAAGAATAGACAATAAATTACGAACGACACATATGACTCTATCTTTGAACTGATGTATATAATTACTCCCTTAGAATTAAGAAAGGAATAGTTTCAAAAAATACTTTTATCGTTATTTTTCGTTTTTAACTTTGGTAAATGTTCAATGATTACTATTTATCTTCCGCGCAATGATTGTCTTTTACTTTATTTCATTTTTTCAAAATACTGGACTACTATATTAATTTCCGATTTATATAATTTTATTTTATTAACAATATTGGAATTTAAATTACTGTATAAATAACTATATATTTTCCAAGAGAAAAATTTAACATTTAACCACAAAATTGCCATTGATGAATTGTATAAAAACATAATCAATTTTTATTGCTTCTAAAAATTAAACGTTACAACTTTGAATGTAAATAACTGTTACAATTTTATTTTAAATGTTATTTTAAAAATTACATATTTTTTTATTAGTATAGTACAAAAATTATTTTTAAAAAGTGGATAAAACTGTATCCCTTGATAATTTTAAATTGCAAAAGACCTATAACTGTAATTTTTCAAGAATTGATGAAAACCATAATCCGGTGCTGCTATCCTTATTTTCAGATTGATCTCGTAAACTAATAAGATTTAATATACTTAACATTAAATTGTAAAAACGATAATAATTACCTTTATCATCCAAAAAAGGTATGCAAATATTTAATGAACAATTTTAATTAAATCTTCGTTTACATGAATCTTTTTTCTCATTTTTAAAAGTTATTGTAATCTTTGTATTATTGTGACTGTAAACATTTTATTATACCTTTAATGTTCTATTGTGAAAATGCTTTACTGTTAAAATCGTATAAACAAGTGAAAATATACGACATATTACAATTTTCTGACAACGAAAATTTAGTTAAATCGTTTTGAAGCACTGTTTGAACAGGAGTTAAAATAGCGAAAATAAATATAATCAAAATAAAATTAATATCTCTACGAGAATTGAATATTTCTTTTACGTTAACATTGATAATAATCTTATTGTGGATCTTTTGGTCCATTTTTCGCCAATTATACCTATTTTAATAAAAAAAATGTGGGACTGTTGTTGAAATATCTAACTGGGAAATTACACGTTTATCAAACAATCTTGGTATGTAATTCTAGACTTCATTGTGCCAATTTATGTTATTAGTTGGAAAAAAGTTGTAATGAGATTTTAATATTCTAAGTATTTTAAAAGATGATTATTTAAAAATACGATAGAGGTGAATTCGAACGTTGGATCATTCGATTAGTGACTCGACACTCTTGATCGGAAATTGATTTAGGGTGAGCTTAACACAGGCTATGAAGTCTAGTGACGAGGCTCTGTTTTTAGCATTAAATGCATGTAACGAACGAACTTGATCAAGTTGTAAATATTGCGAATTGGAAGGTCTAGTTATTGTTCTTTTTCTTCTGTAATTAATGTTATCTGCTTATTATTATACGTTATTAAATTAAATAAAATTTGTAAGAAAAAAATTGTACCTATTTGAGAATGTCAATGATGTCTTATTGCACTTACATATTTTTACTTAACTTCACACATTATTTTAAGAAAAAACTTTTACAACTTATTAAATTAAAATTACTTACATATAGAGTACATTAGAATCGGTAGTTCTATGCAGGTCTTGTATTATAATTATTTTTTTGACTATAAATAAATTAACAATAATTAGACATCGCATAAATACTCTTACAGTAATCCCGTTATTGATTAATTAATTAATTACTATTATTAGTTATTTTAATTATTATGATCATTAGTTATTATTTATATATTTATTATTATATCTATTATTTGAGTGATATAATTGAATTACTTAAATCGGAGAACAATTAAAAGAGAAGTACAACTTCGCAATTTAACATTTGTAACATGGATCGCCAACCAATATTTCGCAAATCCATAAAAGAAGAATTATATCAAAAATACACAAAATGTATATAGGATAAATAACTTTAAATTATATGTTACGAATTTGAAATTTACAATTCATTTCTTTTTATTATCTTTGTATGATAGATATAAATCAATGGTGGGAGCCAAGGTTTTTTTTGTTAAAAATCAAAAAAATTCATAAATACAATATCTTGTTTATTGCAACGTTTCGCCAACTTGGTTCGTTGGTTTCTTCAGGCATTGCCTATATAAAACACATGTAAAGATAAACAAACGAACCTCGATCGTGTAGCGCTTACTATTATAACATAACATTCATCGCAAATAGTGGTATCCTTATACATAAATGGAACGAACACGCTTTTGACTGGGACAATACAAAAATTATTGACCGTGAATCAAATTACAAAAAACAAACTATTTCTGAAATGTTTAATATTAATTTAAATTTTATTTATAATAAAAATATTATTAATATGGGAACTAAGATGTTCTTTCCTTGAAGAGTATTTATAACCCGCTTTTAACGGTTTTGAGAAATTAAATAATTGAATAAGCGAAATGTTGCAATAAACACGGTATTTTTAATAAAAAAAAATCTTGTGTCCCACCGTCGATTTATATCTAGAAGATAAAAATGAAGAGCGATTTATTATTTTGAACTCTTTTTATTACCATTCCATTCGTCATCTTTAAATACTTTATTTTAATTCTTGCTACATTGTGAACTATACGTTTACTGTACAAGATTATATTATTATAAGAATGTTGTACTTAGCGAATGTACTATCTATAGAATATACTATTTATAGTATCTCACACTCGAGTACGATACAGCTATTTTTCAATAGGGACATTTGCAAAGGACAATGACACAGTGCAGTCGAAGAACACTTGTTACATGCGTATATTAATATTATCTTCGTATGAAAAAGAGATTAACAATAAATATATAAAATTGTAAGTGTTTTCCATGTATTAAACTGTAAAATGTAAAAATACAGTTTCGCTCGATGCGCAGTGTAAACGATATTATCATTAAAATTAACGAATTATCTTTATTGAATAACACAAAATAATGTTACTCAAAACAACGAACACATTCATCGATTGAAACGTAGTAAACAACGACTATTCGATAGTTATTCAAAACGCGTACATAATTGAGTGAACAGCGTAGGCTTTATCTTTAGCCAGGATTCTCCAAAAACGAAGCTATCCATACATACCATATTGTTCAGAACATAAAATACCATAAAGACTAAAGCGCCACGTTTTCCTCGCTAAATATGTATGTATATAACTTTTGATGAAAAAGCAATAGCCAAATTCTGGATAGGAGTATATATACACATATACACACGCGTATATAGATATATTATATGTATGTATGTATGTATGTAGATCGTTCGTATGAAAATGGCGAGGACACTTAGTTCGTATATTCTGACGCATGAAAAGCGCCCAGAGGGATGCGTCAAGCGTGATCGATGTTTCGTCCGATCGTAGAACCCGACGAAATATATATTCATAAGCTTCTGCGCGAGCCACTCCCCGGGCACCCGATATACGAGGATAATTATCGAAAACGGCGAGCGAACGCGAGTGCGAGCGGCCGCCCGCGCGCCCCCATATACCAGGACTTTATGGTTTTTGTGCCGCGTGGGAGGGACGCCCTCCATTTCGTTGCGCGATATTCCGAATGTGCCGCTATTGATTCGGTTTGCGAGCGCGTGTACGAGAAAATGCGTCTGGAGGGTGCGGATTGCACGGATTACTCGATGCTTTTCTACAATTTTTTTCGGATTTTTCGCGGGTACATCATTTTATCTACACATTTTTTCCGAGGACCGGTTTATATTCTTCTTTGCGAAAGATATGTCAACCGACTTACGAGATAAACTCATTTTTTAGGCATTAATCGTCTTTTGTTTTATGATATTTCATCAGCGAGCGAGCAGAATCACCCCCCGTTTGCATAAATAATCGTACAGATTTTCAAAAACAAATATATGCAGCTAATTCCATCGATGAGTTTCATTTTTATCTATTAAATGTGAGTACTCGGAGACAATTGAGTATACAAGCTTAAATCATGGCGAGATCAACGAGAGCACATAACATTCGCAAAACGTATTTGTCTGCAATTAAACCTAAAAAATTACCTCTATTTGGAATTTCGGCCTATTAAAAATATTTAAATTAATTACGAATTTAGCATAAAAATCCCAAGGGATATTTTAAGTTTTAAATTAAGTTACAGTCAAATCCATTACACAAAGATTATGTCCGTCTAAAAGTATTTTAATTATATTAGAATTGTAATGGCTCGGTCTGTAGAGTGGTGGATTCGTACTCGGAGATGTCACGGATTCGATTCCTGATCTCTGCCGATTGATACAAGCACCACTGAGGAATGTATTTTCAAAGAGTGCTTTCTTCACCAAGACATCGTATGACCTCCGTGGCTGATTAGCACCGATTTAGGAGCACAAAAACGGGCAACGTTAAAATAATTAAAAAAATATATATTTTAATTGTATATGTATTCCCCACAACAAAAAAAAAATATTTAATAGGTAATTTGTAGGTATCAAAACATGGTTTAAGATAGTAATTACAGTATCTTAAGTTATCAACCAATTTTATCAATATAATAATTAAGTAATCTGCCTCTCAAGAAGATATATGACACATAACTACGAACAGTGCGCGAAAGGAACAAGTTAAGAAAAGTATTCCACGTTGTTCAAATTATGTAGCAAACATTTTTTTCTAGAATTCTCTTCATAGCTAATTTTAATCATTTAATAATGCTTACATTTGCTATAATTCTTTCCTATCCAGTTACTAGATATGAAAATCATTTAAATGTTTTGGTTACTACCAGGATGCAATCAGATGAATGGAAGATTAGCCAATAAAAGAATTTTCGCATATATTCGAGATACAACAGTCAATTTATAATATAGGGATCCAATTTCTTTAAATATATTTAAAAAGTGAAACGTTATCTTATCAACATATGACAACAGCAATGATAATGAACGAATTCACGGGAATACAAAACCTATAGCTGAAATCATTGATAATAATTTGGATGCATTGTCAATAGTAACGTTATTATCGAAGTTAAATTGACGTTATTCGATGCTTCATTTCTATTATTAATAGTTCATTATGGATTTATCGATATATTCGACTAACATTTAAGTATAATTAATCATGGATGTATAATGACTCAAAATATGTTTTCGATGATCGATTAAATTTGAGTTATATACATTGATTTAATCGGATTCTCATTTTAATGTGCAATCACAAATTGTTTATCCTAAGAATAATGTTAAAGTTTACATACTTATGCAGAAATGATTATATAAAATTTTTAGAAACTCTAGAGCTTTCGTACACGGCGCAAAATTAATAATCATTCCCAATAGTAATTATCTATGATAAATTATTACGAGTTATGCAAACCATTTCCAATGTGTTTTATATAAGAGGTCTTTTCTTACTTTTCGTTCAGTACGATTGGTGGAAGTGCCAGCGTGGCCTTTTTAAAAATTAAAAATTAAAAAAAAAATTAATATATGGCGTTTTGACCAGCCGGACTTCCTAGGAAGGCCACTAACTACTTACTGATGAGACCAAGCTAAAGAGCTCTGGTCAAACCACCGTTTATTAATTTTTTTTTTAATTTTTTATTTTTAGAAAGGCTACTTTGGAAAGTGAACGAAGAGTAAGACCTCTTATATAAAGCATAGTGAAAATGGTTTGCATATAACTCTTATTAATTTACCCTTATATAGCGAACGATTAAATTCATGACAGTAATTATCTATAACGATTACATAGTTGTCTTGTATTTATGTTGGTATAAGATTTGTTTTTTTTTCTATTACCTATAAAATCTTACAATCGTGTACAATATATTATTGTTATTTACACACGAGTTATAAACAAATTATAAATTAATACAATATCGATAAGAAAAATGCATTTTGCCACGATTAAGAAATGTTTATCATAATGGATTCGGGAAGCTTTTTATACATCAATGTACGAAAGTCACTATTTTTCAGTGCAGTAATTTTATTATTGAACATATAGTAATTAAACGAAATATTCCCTGGGAAGAACACGTTTTAACGTTAAAGGGAGTCGGTTTGATTTTAACTTTACTAAGAATTGGACAGGTAAAATGGTTATGAAATGCTTTTTGTTCCATTCGCTAGTTTGACATAACCTCAAATCATTGATAATAGATTTCTCGGGTAAGCGCGTACAGAAAATTTATATCTAGTCCTGTAAAATTAGATAGCTTTCCTATGTATGTATTCAATTAGTTAATTATTTGTGCATCAAAATCATCGGTACAAAGATATGTTGACTACAATATGAATTAAATTAAAAATAGTTTGTAAACCTCTTTTATGGCGTAAAACGAGCCAGACTTCACATGTTGAACAAAATAAGGCAAAGAATTTTTGCGATCCTATAAATAGCTAGATAAGTGGTAGGATTGACTCAGATTCACCCGAATTGACCAGGAATAATGGGTTAAAAAGGTGAAAAAACGTTTCATTATTACTGGGAGAAAATAGTTCACCATTTTTCGTCCACTTTTTGAAAAGTAGCCAGTTCCTATTTTAAAAATGCATTCGATTTCCATTAGGATAAAATCTCCAGTTGTCCAGTTGATTGTCAAGTAGGCTAATGACCGTGTACTTAGAGAAATGCTATCACAACCACACTCGATGAAGAGTAACAATAACAACCCTTCCTAGTTTAGATTTTAGCTCGTATATCTATCGATAAATTTATATATATTTTTTTTTATTTTTTATTCTCTTTGCTCATCACCCCGTATACCCATTTAACGGGTTTTTACAGGGACACCCCTACCACCTATGTGTGGGAGTGAAAACATTCCAATTTTTTCCCATCCCGGTTCTCACCGTCTCGCATTCGCCCGGGGTTATGCCCGTGAGGAAGGGAAAACCTTCCCCGAGACGGCCGGTGTATTGAAACATTCTGTTTAAATGATGTTCAGGTCACCTTTCGTAGGCCCAAACACCGAAACCGAATGTTCCACACCTTCCGCTCACGTTGTGAAGTGTGGAAAAACACCTAACCGATCCCGAAAGCCGCACAAGAATGATGTCACCCATCCAAGTGCGAACCGCACTCAGTGCTGCTTATCTTTCGTGATCCCCCGAGGTGCGTCTCCGCCACTCCGCCACCGTGTTGGTCGATAAATTTATATAATTCTACATTATATATCACCGAAAGATTAAAATTTACATTTGTAAAAATATATATAACGTTTTCAAATCTTCACCTAATTTCTTATAAACATAACTTATTTGTTGTATAACGTTGAATGGAGTATAATTTTATAATATATATTGGACATTTAATCAAGTAATTGTTGAGATTTTATTATTTAGATTCGATGTAGTAGTCCCTTAGTCACTCAAGTACAATTTATTATAAGTAGAGAAAAGAAGAACATTATTAATTACTTCCTTCAAAATGACATGCTTAAAATAACATTGATATTTTTTTTAATGAGTCATGTACATATAACAATTAAAATATATTTCGAGTACTATAAAACGTTTCATTATCTATCCACTTTATATTTTCGGGATTGAAACATTAACTTTTCAAGTTGCGATAAAACAATTTCGCAGATGTCAATTTATTAGGGTTTTTGCTTGAAACATTTTATTTTTAGTTCGAAAAGTTTTTCATAAATGGCTTGATTTCTAGTACGTTTATGTCGTTACGTTACAATACGGGGTCAGCCAGTTTTCAACGCATTTCGAGCAATTTGTTCCGAAAGTTTTCGCGTATTCCGTTAAAACGTTTTCATACCGTGACTTAGTGATTTAGTTTTTATTTCAAACATGTCAAAATTTGCGTATTTGCGATATTTTCATATATGTTGGACAGTAGAAGAAATTCGAGGAGTCGTTAACTGCACTGAGAGAAAGGCATATTTGCCTTTGAGATTTGGTGCATTTATTGTTAATCAGATATAATAACTTGAATTATTCGCTATGTTTCTTCAACTTTAAATTTAATGAACAATGTATGTCCTTAACTATTATATTTCTTACAATTATTTACTTCTTTCCTGTGAGTATATCGATACTTTATAATATCTCTGCAATTTACGTTCAAAATTATTTTCCCTGCTCAATATTTTAATAAGGAATTAGAGAAAACACACACATATATATAGCCGATTGAGAATTTGAATATATATATATATTCCAATTCTCAATCGGCTATAACTTAGCTCTATTATAACGGATTTAAGTGTACTTTTTTAAAATTATATCAATTTTACCTCAGCTTTTTATTAAACTTTAATTTGAATATTAATATTTGATAGTTTAGGAGTTACAAGCGTTTAAAGTAATAAAGCTTCTTTTTCTGGAAATTTTGCTGTAATAACGTATAACTTTCGTAAAAATAATTATTAGGGTCTGTAGATATGTATTGCTATATATTTTTATATTAGAAAACATATTCTACAAGCTACATACGATCCATTTCCGAAACATTTAATGGTCTCCTTGTTAGTTTATTGAGGGACCATTTTGTATCCAAATATGGTTGGTTTGTATCTGTTATTAATATTTGTATATTATAATTAATACCCTCAATGTTTCACGGAAGAACCCAGTTTGCTGGCCCAATAAATAATAAATCACTTGTTTATGCAAATACAACAAACGATTACATTGGTGACAGTATGAAGTACTTTGTAAAAGGGACAAACGAATGTTGGTTGTGCATTAATTTCATGCTTCGATACATATGTAATTTGAAGGTTATGAATTTAATTTAATTTAATATTCTTATGATTGGGGAACTTATATCTCGTTTGGATCCACGTGCAACATTTAATTATTAGAAATTAAGATTTTATTTAAGTTTAAGTAAAGGTGTACAATTTAAACTAACTTATTTTAAATTATTTACTTTTTTACCGTAATATTCATAGAACTCGTTTTCATAATAGTATTTTTGTTTACCTGGGTGGTTTATTAGAAAAATATATCAAAAATATTTGTAAAATAAGTACATGGCGGTCAAATAATTATCGAAGTTATTTTTTCCAACAACCTATAGCTAATTTAACAATATACTAACAAAGGGAGTACTTGACTTCCGGGAAACGGTTATTCATTAAATACTGTAGAATATGATATCTACAGCAAAAATATGAAGAAAGTCAAAATTTCGTGTGTAAATGCCCTTTTTCATGATTGTTATAAGCAAATAACAAGAAATTCATTCAAAAAAACCCTTGGCTTTAGTCGCTTATAACACAAATACAAATAAAGAATATGCATTCAAAAAGAAGAAGCTTAAATATCTTAATTTGGTGAAAAGTTATAGAAGAAATAAGAATTAAATGATATTTTGGTCTAAAAAATTCATAAAATTTTAAAACTAAATTTTCATTACAATTTCGACTAATTCTTATTTCTTCTATAATTTTTCACCAAATTAAGATATTTAAGCTTCCTCTTTTTGAATGCATATTCATTATTTGTATTTGTTTTATAACCGACCAAAACCAAGGGTTTTTTTAATGAATTTCTCGTTATTTGCTTATAACTATTGTGAGAAAGGGCATTGGCACATGAAATATCGGGCTTCTTCATATTTCTTATAGTAGAAATCAGGGTTGGGTAAGTAGTCGCTAACTACTCAGTTTCGAATACTTTTTCATTATTTGAGTTTAAACATTAAAAAAAAAGCAAATCGACTTGCATAACAACATCGTATATTGTACACATTTACCAAATAACGTTAAATAAAAAAGTATTCCAAAAAGTATTAGATTAAATAATTTTTGAATATCGAGTAGCAATTTTTAATATAATTAAACTTTTTGAAATTGTAACTTTCATTTTTAAAAAGATTCTAACATTCTATATACAGTGTATAAAACAAATATGTAAGTTTAACATCTGAATTACACTAGAACAATATTGATATTAGTAGCATTAGACTAGAAGCATGACTAAAAAGTACGTACTATCTTGGACAATTAAATACAAAAGTCAAGTGTGAGGTTTAGCGACATATTAAGTTTTAATTCTTTTGTGTCAAAACAAGCAGTATTTGCTACTTATTTTAGTCCAGAATTTAAAATCAGTAAGTTACCTAATATAGTAAAAAGAAATTAATTCCTTTAATTTAAGACATGTATGAAATTAAATTGAATTGTACACGTACATTTCGATGACAATAAACAATAAATTTAATAATTATACCAGTTCTGCTAGACATGATTTGCTTGTAACAAAAAAAACCTCTGATTGAAAGGAAATATTAAAAATAGAAATAGAACTTTTCTGGAAGAGTCAAACTTGCAATGACTACTCTGCTTTATTTTGTCACTGTATAGATGTCGAATGACTGATGAGATATTTACGATGGTAATTAAACTAAAATCTAACAAAAACTATATAAAAATATTTAGTAAAAATTAATTAATTATTGTTTTATAAAACTTAGATATATATATATATATACCATATAAGATGTTGTTATGTAAGTCGATTTGTTTTTTAATCTTTAAACTCAAATAATGATAATGTAAGTATGGCAAGTGGCAACCCTGGTAGAAATCATATTCTGGAGTTTGGTAAATATCCGTTTCCCGGAGGTCAAGTACTCCCCTTGTAAGTAAGATACACTGACATTTTGTGCTCTAGTCAAGTTTGTTGGTTGTTTAAAATTTAGAGACCATTTTTGATTAATTTAACCATGTTATTTGACTATCGTAGCGAATCTTTTTTCTTCGTGTTAGTGAGCTGTCAATATTTTAATTCCATCTGTGACTGTTACGTGTTATAATTTTTTACAAAAATAAGCAATCGTATAAAAGCAAAAAAATCTTTTTTATATAAATATTTTTTTTCTTTTTATCTTGTAGTTCAGGAAGGTATTGACCGATGGTAGTTCATAGCCGATCCTTCTCTTAATGAAGAGTCAGACGTTTACAACGAAACAATCGACCTGATACTTCGCTGTTTGTTCCTGTATGCCTTATTAAAATCCGTTAAACAGGCAGGGTAATCACTTTTGTAGGACAAAATTGTTGAGAAGTTTTTTTTAATTATTTTAACATCGCTCTTTTTATACTCCCAAACTGATACTAATCAGCGACAGAGGTCATACGATGTCTTTACGGGAATCGAGTCTGGGACCTCCAGATTACGAGCTCGACGCCCTAACCGACCGAGCCATCGCAGGCCTCACTTTTGGAAAGTATTTTGTACCAAGAACAATTATTGGTAGTTGTGGATGCGGACAGGATATCACTGGTAACTCTCGACTTAATTTGATTGAACCAGGTAGTCGGAGGAATGGCCGTGATACGCAGGGAAATCTTGGAAGGTAGAGGAAAAGCTAAAGGTTGCCGGGCAGGTAATAAAATGTAGGTGAACGATTAAACGGGCCGGTGAGTAAAAAGTGAGCCGCAGGTCCCCGCGTATACGTTACAATCGAATCGGAAGAGGGAAAGAGAAGGAAAACGCCGAGGGAGGGAGAGAGGGTGGGAGAGGGATAGGAGTGGGTGGCGGGGGTGGTTGCGAGCTGCAGGCGGAAGAAAAGGTCTGGTCTCGTTGGAAAAAGGACCTCGGTAGCGGGAGGCGTCTACCCGAGAGAAAATCGGTGGCAAGCCGTTTTCCATCGCGCTCTCGAGGGGGCGAGCGAGGGGGCGAGGAAAGGGCGAGGAAGGGGTCTCGCAGCCCCGCGATTGGCCGGGCTCGATGGCTGGCTTGCTCGGGATTGGGGGAGCCGAGCCCCGTCGACCGGGCAACCCGCCCGCCAATCGAGAAGGCAGCAGCGCGCGCGCGCCTCGATTCTGGTAGAGGGTGGTCTCTCCAGGGTGGAGGAGGCTAGAGGCTAGAGGGTAGAAGGAGCGGGGGGATCGCGCCGCGAACTGCCAACTCGGCCGGGGTAACTGCGTTAGACTCGCGGGCAGAAACCCGCAAGGAGCCAGGCGGCGTGGAGTGTCCCGGAAGTGGCGCGCGATCGTCTGAGATATCAGGTCAAGGTCGTAAGGTCGGGGGATGAGGCCGAGAGTGTCAGGAGCGTAAGATCGGGCCAAACGGCATCATCCTGGCTAACGACCTGTCGGGCGGCGCGGGCCCGGTCGGCGGCGTCGGCGGGGGTGGGGCCGGGACCGGGGGCGCCGGGGGTGGGGCCGGGGGTGGCGCGGGCCCCGCGACGGGCTCCTCGCTTTCGACGACCGCGCTCAGTCTCGAGCACCAGCAGTTCAACATCTTCCCGGCGATCTTTAGCCGGCAGCTCAACTTTTCCGCGGCCAACTGCGGCCAGAACAAGCTCATGGACGAGCTGAGGCCGAATCTCGGGCTCCTCGGAGTCAACCTCATGGAGAACGAAGCGTTCCATTTGAATCACAACCACGCTCAGGAGAAGCAGCGCAAGTGCAGTAGCGCGAGCTCGAACGAGCAGGACTTTGGCATCTACGGGGTGCATCAGGCGCTCGAGGCGAGCCCTCCGACGCCCGCGGCGACTCCAGGGAGGAGCAGCGTCGGGGCGACAAACGCCGCCGTTGGTGAGTGAGCTTCCTCCTTTGCCTTTCACCCCTGTCCACTACCGCGGACTTTTACCTCTTTTGTTCACATTCACTTTTATCGCACACTCGTCCAGAAACAAATCCTACATCTCTTGCATAACTCAACATTCTCATCCTCTTAGGCTAGTTATTTCGTGTATTTTTTTAAATTTGTCTTTAATTGTTCAGACGAGTGTTGAAAGATTTATTTTTAGATTTATCGATACAATTTTCGTATCGTCCCCAAACTTTATATGGCGAGATATAATAAAGTCGTAATTTAAAAAAATGTGATAAAATATTCGTTATTTTCTGTTAATTAAATTAACAAACAAATAAAATGAATGTATATTCATGTGAAACCAAAGGACAATGCTTTATGATTACATTAGTTACGCTAAATATAAAAAGCAATTAGATATTGTATTGTATTGTATTGAAGATCCAAACGTTATTATTATCAACATCAAAGTATATATTTAGATTACAATTATATAAGTACTTGTCGAGATAAACATAATTACATAATTTTCATATTGCTATCATTGACATAGTAGAGTATCATAATTTCTTTATAGTTGGTCAGTGTGTGTATGCTAAATGGTATGTTTACACATTGACAGTTGTACGATATATTTTGGTTATCTTTTGATACAATGCTGGCTCTACGTCATTTGTGTAAATAACTCAAATTCAACTAGATTAATATACATATATATATATATATACCATGGTTTGTTTACATAGGGTAATTAGTAAGTTTAATGTGCATGCAGGACTGTTGATTATAGTTTGCATTATTTTATAATTTCTTATTGGAAAGTACTGAATAATAAATAAATTTAGTTAATTAAAAGAGAAAACTTATTTTTTCGAGGATTATATTTACATATTATTAGAACAGTATTGCAAAAGCAGTTGTATTTAATTAAATTATTGAACCCAATATAATTCCTAGTGAAAAAATTAATGGATGCGTTAAAACTATAATAATAGCGTGCCAAGATTCGAGCTGATTCATCGTACGCGCGCTCAAAGTTATTTAACATTTATTTTATCAATCATTATTAGAGACGATCATTCGAATTGGTATAAACCGAATGAATCACCCTACGCGATCAATGAATATTTATAGTAAATAATTAAAATAATTAAATAAGTAAGAAAAAGCTTTAAAATATGGAACTCGGATCGGTAGATGAAGTTGAGATTTAAATGAAGAATTATTAAACGGAAGAATCCCGCAAATCGTCAAGGTGATCCGGCACGCGTCTAGTCTCGAGATAGACGAATTTTCCGGCGGCTGAACGTATTCAACAAAAGAGCTCGTGTCGACATATGGCGCTACCTGTTCCATGGGGCTATTACGGCTATTATTGTGCACTCCCGGGGCGCGGATTTTAGGGTGTAAGACCCAAGGGGAAAGAGAGAAATGAGCACGGAATGTCAGCCCACTTCAGAGCTGTCAATCCTTTGCCAACTTTTCTCACCCTCGACGCTTCTCGCCTTTCATACATCCACTCGAAACTTTTTTCCTCCTCCTCTCTCTCTCTCTCTTTCTCTCTTATTCACTTCTCTCCATTGTTAAGGGTACAAATTATCTTAACGCAGACGAGTTGTTTGTTGTTTCCGATTTAATTCTTAGCTGAACTTGACTTTTTATATCGCGATTTTTCTTATCTCGTTATTACTTTAGTTTGGGCATCGGGCACATTTATCCAAATTGTGCGCTCAATTATTGATAACAACAATTAACAAAAGAATATTTTCTAGTATGTTTCTTGTGAAAGGAGTTCTACGTTAACATACATAACAAACGGAAACATTTTGCATTCAACAATATTGCTATGTATATTGTTTTAGGCAACTCTTGGTTGACACGAATTCGAGAAAAACTAAGTTAGTTTATTTATAATTAGTACATTTATTAAATTTAATTATATTTTTATATTCACTCGATAACCTAATGTGAAGGAGAATGTAAATTAAATTTAAAATCAACGACCCTTAATAATCACAATATGAATTACTTAGTGAAATAGGGTTGATATTGTTATTTATATTCAAATTGTTTTAACACACATATCGTTTATAATGAAATAGATTAAACCAAGAATAACTCCATTATTTTGACTGCCAGATTTAACTGAATTGATATAATATAATTTTTTTAATGAATTGACGGTTTTCCTAGTGATAAATGTAATAAATTCACTCTTCGGTATCCCAGTGATGTTCTAAAACTTAATTTTCTTATATACGATAATCGAGCGTTAAAAAATTGATCAAACATTATCGATAAATTTGAACCGATAAACTCGATTACATCGACGATTTACAGAAGCGCAAAGAAGAAAAGGAGAAAAAAAATGGTCGTTCCCATCAATTTGCCGCAACTTCCGACAACGTCCGATCGGAAAAAAAATGAAGAGGCATTTCCTTTCCCGGAAACGTAGGAAAAAGTAATTTTCCACTGGGTGACAGATGACGGGTGTTAGTAAAATTTCTGCGGATTTTCCGCAAGCAGATGTTGGAAGGATTACCGAGTTTATTGGTCGTCTCGCGTTAGTTATTCCTCATCGACACGTCCCTAATTGCTCTTCTATTAACCTAGATCTTATTTAAAGTGAATCAACTATATACGCATGTGCGAGTGATAATTCGGTTCGACTTTGCTTTGGTTCCTGACAACTGCACGAAGAATTTCTTGGATATACCTTTTCACGGGTTTCCACTTTGGAAAAAATTGGATTTAAGAGATTGGGATCGAGTGTCCTTTCGTGAAATGTTTACTAATGAGCCGAACATTCGACGAGTTTTGATTATTCACTTAGTTTGCCAGCCGTTCGTTATCGAGCAGCTGTTGCCATTGTGAATCACTCATTCTTCCTTTGCGAATTGTAGTATACTTACGTACAGTATTTTCTACCTACAGTGTTTTCTAACGCAAACATTTTTAAATTAATGATCCTACGATCGTTATTTCAATATTATGGACAATTATTCATATTTTCAGGTTTTATCATTGTTATTGTAATCATCGTTATACGTGATCAGTAAAACTTGTTTAATACTGTATTTTAGTTAACCCAAAATATCAATTTGATATAGTCACAAGTTCTCAAGCAGTTTTCAAACATTTTTTTCGCTCATGTCGTTGGTTTGATTTTATTACTCGGTGGTTTTTTAATAATAATTGTTGAAAATTTATCGATCTTCCCGAGTCAAATGAGAAAAGGTAAGATGAAAATAACTTTAACACATTCTTTCCTTTTTGTAACGTTTCGGTGGTCAATGCTACTTTCTTCAGACTTCTAAAAAAACACTGAATTGTATATACAAATTTCGTCGCAAGTCGATTTGAATCTCCGCTTCTTTTTTCTCATTATTAACAAGTCTTGTTACAAAATGTCTCGTTACAAAAAGGAAAGAACGTGTTAAAGTTTTTTTCACCTTACCTTTTCTCATTTGACTCGGGAAGATCGATACATTTTCAACAATTATTATTTTTTTTATTCTTCACATATTTTAGTTCCTCTCTGAAAATGTAATTGACAAATAATCCTTGCAAGTAAAAAATAATTGGCTATTAATATATACACAGAAAATATCGTTTGATCATACGTACTTTATAAACGATCATTCGATTTCGTTATGCCTGTGTCAAAACATACAATGTTATATCGGTCAGATTTATTTTTCAGACTACATGTAAGGTATATAATATTTAGTTTTTAAATAATATTTCTGATTTTACATATCTATGAAGCACAGGATACCGCTAATATTTCAATTGCATAATAATAATGCGCAGTTGTGCATATAAAATTCAGTTTTGCAAATATCGAAAAAATATGTGTATCTTCGAGTTAACACTATATATCGATATAAATTAAGTAAATTCTTGTAACCATCCGATGTAAAGAAATATTGTTGAACGTATTAGTAGAGTATGTGTAGAAAGCAGGGTGCGAGGGTGTTAGGGCGTCTCGATCGATAGGTACACAATTACCAACCACTTGTAAGACACTTGACTCACATCTGCAATCCTTATGAAAATATTGACACGACAATAATGCATTAAATCTTGTTACTTTCCAGGCTTATTCAATCTGGTAAACTTATATCAATGCGCTATTTATTTACGTACTCATGTTTGTATCGATTATATGGCTATTATCATCAAATTAATTATTTCTGATAAATCACAAATACTGTATAGTGTAAGTGTACAAAGTACGAATTGCATTTAGATATTTGGTATTTTTGGGACATTATTCTTATTTTTCGTAATATAAATGTTTAATTAATAATAATGGGACAAAATCTTGAAAAAACAATTTGTCATTTTTCTAGAGATTCAGTAATGTCAAGAAATACATTTATTCGTGTTTAAATAATAAAACGTATTTATTAGATATTGTGTTCAAATTGCTCAATTTAAAAGCAACGATTAATAAAAATAACTTAAATTTTAAGAGAAGAAGTAAGTATAAACATAAAGTCACTGACCATTTGAACATAAATTTATATTATATTTTAATTTGCAAATGGAAACGATGTGTCAGACACGACATGCGAAATTGAACGCAGATAAACGAACAAGATTAAATATCCGCGTTTAAAAATGATTTTAGTACACATCTACGAAAGCAGAAATATACGGTATACGTTTACTTAAATGATAAATAATTAGATATAGAATAAACGTAAGGTAAAAATAAGTGTAGTAAAGAATTGTCGCAGAGGGAGATCGGTAGACGGAGATGAGAATGGGAAGGTGGATGGCTTGATCTTCGAAGGTTAGATATACCAGTAGGAAGCGTTGATTGTTCGAGACGATTTGGGAAGTGTTGTGGGTGGCAGGTTAAATGTGAGAAGATAGGCGGTGGATCGAACTTGACCGAGTTTCCGCGGGCGTCGGTTCCAACGGGTTAACGGGGGCAAGGTATGTAAAGTGGACAGCATTCATCCTCGAAACATTGAATCAGCATGTAACATGATTAGGTCATTAACGCCCTAACCGAGTTAGCATATTGCGAGGGACTTGAACCAGAGACGCGGCTAGGATCCTCCGACTCCTATCTTGAGTTCCTACCTAATGTACATACCTTCCTTCTCCTATATACTCCTCCTGACATTCATTTCCTTACATTCTTTCCTTTACACCTTTTTCTTCTACCAACTCCACAAATTTCACCCCCTCCTCCTACATTTAAACTTAATTACTTATATATTTTGGGTAATCCAGACTCTCGGGCTGTCTTCTCGGATAATTAATACGAGGATTAACTTCGTTTCAAAATTATGAAGGTTAACCTGAACTTTCGTCGTTTACGCGTAAATGGATACTGGTGTGATTAGTTCAACCTTCAACATTGTAAACGAATTTAAAATCACGTTTTTTGCGATTTGATTTTTTTGCGGTGATTTCACATCAAACGATTAACAACGATTTCAACGATGATTCTTGGATCAATAAACTGTTATTACATTCATCCTTCATTTTTTAGTTTTTTGTGTACAGATTTATATAGTCAGAATAATTTTAAAAGCTCCTAATTAATCATATTTAAATATTATCTAATTATTTTAACACAATTAATTTATCAGAAAATGTATGTCTGTGCAATACCTATATAAAATTTTTCAATTTAATAAATCAGCAATAGACTCGGAATCTAAATGTATTTGATAAACCATTGGTGTAGGAATATACTTATATTTATTTATGTATGAATGTAAAATGTGTAAAGTACGATTTAGAACACAAATATACTATTTCGCTATTCGATCGGTGAAGTGATACTGTTTGCTAAACTGCGTAAAATTGCATTTCACACAAAAGTAATAGAAAATGTCTTTGTCGTTGTTCTCCTTCACGTACTTGTTGCATAAACTACTAGCGCTTTCGAATTTTGCGAACCTCATAAATAAAGAAGCTTATGAAAACATTCTTGTATTAGGTGGAATACGATTTATCTATATGACGTTACTTTTCGTACTGCACCGTCGTTTTTAATAATTCAGTTAGCATTGATTTGCTATGAAATTTATTCTTACCTTGGGATAAATAAAAAAAATTATGTTTATGTAAAAGTATCTAAAATTACGTTTGGTAGAAAGTTAGTTTCATTATTAACGAAGGTTACTAACGAACATAAATTTTTTATAGGGAACCGACGGTACATTCATGAAAGCATCAGAAACGTACAAACAGAAGTGCTATTATAGTTAAAAATTATTCGGAAAATACAACTTATATTATCAAGAGAAAGTAAATTTTAAAAATTAAAATGATGTTTAACTAAATGTTCAGTACAATAAATTTTTATGTTACTATGCGAATTCTACCTATTATGACTTTATATTGAATTTCGTTATTGCCATTTTAAAGGGAAAAGAAAAACAATATTTGTTGAAATATTTATCACGCTTTGAAAATAATACAGTCAGTGTATAAATAAACACCAAGTCTTCAATAGAAAGTAAAAAATAATTTAATTTAAATATTTTTGTAATACGTGATATAATTTTCTAAACTTGAGATACAAATTTTGTATAATTATTCATTTCTTTTATAACTTTGCAACAAATTGATACATCCGAACTTACTTACCTTGTTTTTCCGGGATTTTCTTTAGACTTAAGTGTAAATGATTATTTATAAAAATTGACTAGTTGTAAGCGATGAAACTGATAGTGATATTTGAAAATTTTGCTTTAGCAGCGTACAACTTATGGGAAAAAGCATTGACAGGTATAAACTTTGGCTTTATTTATGTTTTTACTTACATTTTTATTTACATTTTTATACCAAATACAAATAACTGAAAGATAAAACTCAATTAATTTAACTTACAATTGTATACAATATGTAGTTTTACAGTATGTTGGCAAAGTAAATAAAAGAAATGCATTTTATATTATATAATCGGTAAAAATTTACGAAAAGCATTTAAAAATATCTTATAAATTACCACATACTTTATCAGTATAGATAAATTAAAAATTGTTTACTTAATTTTATGTGTACATTACTTATAGTATAACAACGAGTAACAACTATCGTTGCACTTATTTATAAATTTAAACGAAGAAATTCATTTCTTTGGATTTAATTAAATCCGTACAATGTATTTATTAACATAACTATATTTAACATTATCGAATACTATCTAATTATCTTTGGAATTTAAAGAAATTGTTGTACTCTTAATATATTACTGTGTATCTCGTTGATCGAAATGAATTTTGAGTTAATGTAATTGTACCAACCGAATTATCGACACAATCGAACGAACTGAGAAAAAAGAAACAAGAAAGAAAGATTCGTCGAAGGAGATTGGTCTGTAAAACGTTGAATGTGTTTTCAGTGGAGGCTGGGGCTTTTAAAAAATTGAAGCCGGAGCCGTGCGCCTCGAGTCCACACATTGGCCACACGCCAACAACCGCAAGCTGTCCGACGCCAGCTCGACGCCGGCACAGGACAACATTTACCCAGGTAAGCCGCTTGTGGTTACGACCTTCCACCCCCAAAGTTTTATCATTCGTGAAAATTCTTATATGACCGCTTAACCCACTCTCTTGTACTCGTATAGGAACAACTTGCCGAGCTGGAATCGGCATTCTCGAAATCGCACTACCCTGACATATACTGTAGAGAGGAACTCGCCAGATCTACCAAACTGAACGAGGCAAGGATTCAGGTGAGTCCTTTTTATTTACAAATATTATTTATTCAAATGATGGATTATTCACTTAGTATTGATATTTATTAACAAGCGGTTGTTAGTTTTTACATTATCGTTATTTATATACCTATTAATGTAAACTTCTTTAGTGTCGAGTACTTTAACTATTATAACCATTATTACGATATTGATATCGTATTATTGATTCACAATGTCTATCACGTCATAATGCAATCATTTATATTAACTGCTTTTTAAGTATTTGAATTTGATTTAATGAATACAAGTATGCGGAATGAATTTTGTAATTTATTTATAGTAATTAAAACAGTTGTTTTGCAATTAATTTATAGTAATTAAAACAGTTAGCGTAATTTTTACAGCATTGTAACAGTAACACTTCCCGTTCACGCCTCTGTGATGAAAAATAATTCAATTTTTTTTAGCATTTCATGAATTAATCAATTTTTTGTCAAAATTAATTAGATTAGTATATCAAAAAAGAAAAAAGAAACATAAGTACCGTACTGTTTAATTTCGCAAAAATATGATTTATTTTCATTCATTGGTAAGAATGTCTCTTTATGTACAATAGATTTTAACGAAAGAATAAATCTATAATTTTGCATCTTCGTCAATTGGTAATTAAACATATATTTTTTTAAGGTTATCGGTAGTGCATGATATTCGAAAATGTATGCATACCATCACCAAAGATTATCGTTTCAACGCAGTAAAAATTTTAATTACATTTCTTAAAATTTTTATTATCGTATGAGTTTTAATAATTATTGAAAAAATTATAGATTGTCGCATTGACCCAGCTCAATCATGAATTTCTAAATAATTTTAACGAGATAATTTTCTTCCTGTATCGTTACGTTTACGAATAAAATTTAAGATTCCATATTTGGGTTTGATTAAATTATATGTATGTATTTATTATTCGCTAATAATTCGGCAGCTTATTCGCTAATAAATATTACAATAAGGTATTAAGAGGATGGCATGTCTGGTGGGTTATACCGATTCAGTAAAAAATATAATTATTATACATTTATTTAAAGAAATATGTAATTTCTATGCAAAATTCGAATACAGAACTGCACTAGATAATTAAATAATATGTCATTGTACAAAGTTTCAGGTCAATACAAAGTGAGAACCGTAAAAAATTTCTACACCGAAAATGTACGATTTTTCGTGATTTTTGGGGACAGAAATTTTTTATAACGTCCTTGTCGTATTGACATGGAACTTTGTAGAATGACTTATTATTTAATTATTTTGTGCTTCTGTGTTCGAGTTTTATATAAAATTCGATATTTTTTAAATAAATGCTTGGTAAAGTAGAATACGTGCGTTTGTTTACAAACAATTGATCTCTCTGCAAAATTTAAGACTAAAATTCGATAATGTTTCCAAGAAATCTCTTCCCAAAAGTATAAAAAATCAATAATCAATACTTCTTGGTGAAAGATTTCTCGGAAACCTAATTGCAATTTAGTCTTAAGTTTCGGAGAGAAGTCAATGGTTTGTAAACAAACGCGCGAAGTCATCCCATATTTTTGTCAAATACTATAATATTTTATAAATATTGTAATTCAAAATATTTATTTGACTCGATAAGTTAGGGAGGATAAAATATTTAGAAAATGGTTATTTTTTTATAATCAAAAGAATGAATTTTTAAAAAAATTCTGAACATCAAGACCTTAACCATGTTTTAAACAATATACCCAAATTTTTCTAGGTTTTTAGATTGATAAAAGGGTTGAAAGTTTGTTACTACCAAAAATTGTTTATTCAATTATCATTAAAAAAATTATTTTTATTTAAATCGAAAAGTCAGGTCTTTTCTTATGTTTTAACTTATCTGAATGGTTGAATAATGGTCTATATGAAATTTTTCAGATTCTTAATTCAATATTTTAAATATGATTTTTGGGTTTAAAGGCGTTTGAGCCCTTTAATTTGGATCCTTAATGGCATGCGAACCCCAAACATTAGAAAAATGATTTATTTTGTATTAAACAAGAAATTCAATTTATCCAAAAAAAAAGTTCTGTAACGATATTGTGTTTCCTTTGAAAATATTCTGTGAATTTTTTAAAATCTTTTTATTGATAAATTACCAAGATTTTTGGGCCTCTATGAATCGTTGTTATGTAGCTATATATTACCGACCAAAAATGTTTATTTTCGTATAATTAATTGATTAATTATTTTCGTATAATTAATTAATAAATAATTATTTCGTAAAAATGTCTCTGTCACGATATTTTATTTGTTTTAAACAGTGTCTGTGATTTCTTCAAATTTTTCTTACAATTAGGTTTTAAAATTTTTGGGATTTTTAAAGGTCTCTACAATTTGGGTTTCACATTTCCATTAACATGATGTTTTAGACTGTGTATTTTCTTGAAACTGAATATTTTTTAATTCAATTACTTAAATTTTATTTTACGACACAAAAATGAGCAATATAAAATGATATCTATATAATATTTTTATATTTTTTACTTATTTCGTTACTATATGAGACATACTGGTCATGGTTATGTTGAAGTAATTAACAGAAAATATTTTAATAATTGACGTTTCATCAATTGTTGAATATTGTTTTGAATGATTTGTTGGTTGCATGTGATGAAACGTAAAAAGTTTGAAACAGGAAATAATCTGAAATGGAATCAAAATTGGAACAAAACTAGATCGCTAATGGAAGTGCGGATGTTTGCCCATTTACATGCGCTGTGATTTGAACTTTAATGGTGTTGAGAGATGCAGGGATATAAACTAAAGGGATTACCTTGCTTTGATCAAAATTGGATTGGTATATTTCAATCTACATTTCTATAGAGGACAATTTCGTCCCCTCTGCGGCTAATTTACGTTCGCAATTTTCTATTTTCCGAAAATTTATATTCAAATCCAATATTTACAATTAAAATTAGCTTATACTTCGAATTTTTCTTTTTTTTCTTTTTTTAAATGCTATGATAAGCTATAATTACGTTTGTGCGCACAATGAAAAGGTATCAGATTAGTTGCTGTACCTTTACAAATGCGAATACGTTCGCCCTTCCTTTCGGCGTACCGATCAACCGTTTCAGTAGAATGATTGTATCAAAATTGCGCGACGGTTACTCCCCTCTATCGCATTTGACTGATTCTTTTGATATAATAACTTTACCAAAAATTCTAACATTTAGTACAACGAAATATACTTATATCGTAAAGTCCTCGATTGATTTTTTAATATGACTATATGGAATAAAGTTTTCTCAGTGTACGCATTATATTGCTTGTATACGTACTTTTACATGCAATGGTTGCAAGCATCCGACGGATGGTTTAATGTAAATGCTTTTTTGCAAATAATAATTCCGTGACAATCACGCTGTCACGTCACGCTGATGTGAGATTATTTCTGAAAACGATTATATTTTACTTATTATTTCATTAAAAAATGTACTAAATCAGAGTTGTAATTTTTTGTAATAAAATGTTTATTTAGCTTTTGATATAAGTACAAAATTTGTGAAACGTTATTTTATTAAATTAATATTTCACTAAAAATGTTCAATAAATATTGGTGATTTAAAATGGTTTTGGATAACCTTAAAATGCTGAATTAACGTTAAACAAAATTACTTATACTATTGTTTAAACAAAAATTAGCAAATATGTTTTAGTATTGAATTATGAGGTAACGCAAAGGGCAATAACTATGAAAAGTTGCCCTGGTGGAAATACGAACAATTTTTTACCGATAAAATAGGAATTTTTTATACTGTACTACCAATATTCTAGGTATAAAAAATACCTATTTTATTCCTATATGTGTAACGTTTTTTGGTCCCTAAATATAACATTAAATATGGTCTATTGGGATTCGGCATTTTCTACCTATAAAGTAGTTATAAGTTTGTTCTTATATTTTTCAGGTTTATAAATTACTTAAACGTTATTACGTTATAGTTACAAACAATATTTTATTAATATAAAATAATTACCTATCTCATAAATTGAGCAATCAGGATTTTTAAAGCATTTTTAAGAATACAAAAATAATGCAGAAATTAAAAAGTATTTATTTATACATAACGCAAAAAAAATTTGAAAAAAATTTCTTTTTCGAAACTTTATTATTATTTTTAATTAACTTATATTTATTTTTATATTGTTTTGGTTTATATATTTACACTAATTACATATTGTACTCAATAAAGATATTACTCATATCGGAATGATATTTAAATGCTTTACTGTAACAAAGGGGTTGAAGGATCATTCATGGGGGTTTTTAACGAAACATTATGTAAATAATTTAATTTTAATTATATACAAAATATTTATTAGTGACGAATTGTAATATTAAATATCAATATTTAATTGGTATGTACTTCCTTGATAGTTTAAGTAGTATTATATATTTACAAATGTATCGATTAATCATAAACAATGTAAATAAAATACTATCATATATCCAATGTGTAATTTAATTAACGTATCATATCCACGTATTTATGTGGTACATTAATTATTAATAATTTCGCATAATAAAAAATAATTTGATTACTTGAGGTTTGTTTATGTAAATAGAAAATTGAATTCGACTAGTATCATTCTTTAACCAACTAAATAAAAGTTACCTGGGTTACCCACATGAAAAAGTATTAAAAGGAAGGTAGGTTTTAGATGAGATCCGCGGACATCCCTTTATTGTATAAACACAACAGCTTTATACGCCGAAAGAAGACTCTAGAGATTATTGCGTTAAGTAATTTGACTATAAATATTAGGCTTATTTCAATCACGTGGCAGTATTAGAATATTAGCAAAGATCTACGTGACAGAATATAAGTAAAATTATATACCATTTCTTGCAAGGAATATCTCCGTATAATCCCGTAAGTCTCTTACCAATTGTTGCTATACTTAGGTATAGGTACCTTGATAGAAATCGTGTTCTATAAAATATAAGTATTAAATATAGATGGTTTGAATAGACTGGGCAAAAAATAACCGAAAAATGTGCCTTTTTTTGTCCTATAGATGAAATGTTCTTTCGCTTATTTTATGACCATTTAATGTAAAATCCTAATTCATTTCCATTTTTGAACATAGATTAAGGTCAAATCTATAGTTATGTATTATTAACTATGTATATTAAATGTCTATTAAAAATGAACAAGTGAAAAATCGAATAAAATCGAGATTATATCTTCGTACTGGAAATATAATACAAATTAACATGTAAATCAAACGTAAACGTGCTCGCGGAACGGTGGACTCATCATGCGAATGTTGTGAGGTTGCGGTCATTTTATTAAGTGTTAATAAAATGGATGAAAAAGCGTTAAATCACAAGGTACTTACTAGTAATTTTTAATTCCTACTCTTACATTGAAATTTGTAACGTTAACAGTTTGTCCGAATAGACAAAATACAGCTTTGCTATTTAAGGAGACGACGTTTTTATCGCTAACTGTACGTCTTACTTTATTGGTACGAAGCCTTGCAAATATCAAATTTCTGACCAAATTTGCTGAATAAAACTTACCTACGATGAGCGTAAAAGTTCTATTTACTGAATTAAATCACCGATGCATATACCTTATTTTTCAAAATATAACATTCTTCCTGGATTTTACTTTGGTGTACTTTAATAAAACTAAACACTTTAAATATTTCCTCTATATTGTAAAAAAAACGTTATGGGAAAAAAGGAAAGAAATAGGTATGCCATAGGGAGTAAATTTTGGTAAAAATATTTTCACGTAATTTAATAAGTAACTGAATTTTGTTATTTATTGCTGAGTTTCTCGTTGGACGCTTCCTTAAAAAAAAGAAAGATACGTTGTCAGTACGTTTCTTGCGCGATGACTCACTATCGGGTAATCAAATAAAAACGCATGTGGAGCCCGGTTTGAAATTCAATTACCCGCGCAAATGTCGATCCGAGAGCCCCGAGCCTATATGTCGAGAGCTCTCCCGATATATCTCCTTTCACTTCGTTCCTCCTCGACAATAGTATACTAAAAAGTACGTCCTGCAGTTTCCGCAGGACGTCCACTGATGTCTCGTAGTTTTGATCGATCAATTTTATTATTAAGATATTCGTACAATAGTTATTTATGCACTTAGGGAATAAAATAGGCATTTATCCAGTAATTCATCCAAAGGAATAATCGCCTTTTACTCCCGAAGTGCATATAAAATTTTCACCCTGATCATTTAAAAAGTCACTTTTTGAAATAACAATTTATTTTTTTTTATTTCTAAATTTTGTTCAATATTGTGAATTTTTTTGATATATTTAATTAAATATAAACATAATTTTATATTTGTAGAAAAAGTCTAAACTAAGTGTTCAAAATAAGAAAATAAGTCTACGATGAATAAAATGGGTGTACGGGGAATAAAATAAGTCTACGGGGAGTAAAGTGAGTCTACAGGGAATAAAGTGATTAAAGAAATAAAATGCAATTTTATTCCACTCGTAGAGGTTAATAAAGTAGACTTTTTAGATGATCAGGGTGAAATAATGCTTTATAAAGTTTTGGATACTGTATATCTTTGAGAAAAATAATAAAGATTTTATAAGTAAATTTAAGAATCTTTATTATACGTTTTCTATATGTTTAACAAATAAAATTAATGATAAAAGCACAATGAAAACTTTTTACAATGCGCTTGTTATATCTCCGTTCATCAGAATTATCTGTTAAAAGTATGAATTTGAATAAGTATCTCTAATTGCTGACGAGCTAGAACCAATGAAAGTATTATTTATTACGATAAAAACGCCTTCAAATTAAAATTCAAATCACGCAACTCTGTCGCACGCATCTCGCTTATAATAATGAACATCTAAATATTGATTTATTTACCGTAACGTAAATACATTCAAGAATATGCGGATTTAATAATCATTATTAAGTTCTTATAATACAAAATTGTATGAAAAATTTACAGTTAAGCAATTATTAGATTTTTCTAAACGAGAAAAATAGCACTTCTTTGTATATAGTCATTAACAATTGTATTTTAACATATACTTATTGAAATATTATTTTAACAAATTCAAAGTAGCTAATCCACATTATTACACATCGAACCTCTAAATTATGTTCAAATATGTATAGTACATGGAACTTCTGCTACGAACAAACTATAAAGTATCTCGTTAAGCGATCCTAATTTCTGGAGTAAGGAGCGTATAAAAAAAAGAAGAAGAAGCAAAGAAATGTCGGTAACTCTCGTCGGGTTAAAGGGTAATAAAGAACGCATGAGAATTCGCGGAACCTCGCGAATTCCGGTTGCGGTGCATATTAAAGTAGGTGGCGCTGACGGATCCACTCATCGAGCGGGTCTCGCTCTTTTGATATATATAATTCAAACGTGTTGTTTGCGTTAAAAGCTCGGGAACCGCCGCAACTTAACCCTGTTAAACTGGCACGTCAAGTGAAACGCGGTTTTGCTTTTATTCGGCAGGAGGTATAACCTATGCACAAAGTTTCCATTGGAGTATTGACGATTAAAAGCCCGACCGTTTTTCGATACACCCCTCCACGTTCATTTTCACGAATTTGAATAAACTAGCGAGCTTTGAGTTACTCCTTTTTTACTTCCAAGTTAAAAGCGTATACGTTCAGAGTACTCGCTTACGAATGGAAATTCACGCGTCAATCGCATTTGTAAACGTTACGTTCATTTTTTATACCAAAAATTTCTATCATACTTTTGTCTCCTGAGTGTGCAATAATATTACATTTGGCGATAGAACCTCGTGTTTTTCATCATTTGTAGGTACGTAGTTTTATTAAAAATTATTCAATATATTTTTATTAATGGTGCGTAAAATGTATTATTTTTACTGCAAAATTTTTTATACGCGTTGCTTCACTAAGATATTTCAACGATACATCATGTTTATTTAGTAATCCACATAGACTTATGGAATTTAATATCGTACTACAGATAAATTTAGTTAGTTTAGTCTCATTGATAAAACTATATGGCGATTTGAGGTGGTTCTTGCCTTATATATAGACGTTTTTAAAAGTAATTATTATTTTTAGTTTTATCAACATTATATATCAAATGGAGGTACAAATGGAATAATCAAGAGTTTAAAAAGGAGTAATAATTTTTTATAAATAAATTCGGATCGCAGTTGCGCTGATATCGCTGTACCGTATCAAAAGTTCATGAAAAAGTACTGAAATCGTTTTTGTTTCTTAACCAAATCAAACGTACTTGGGCTCATTTTCTTCCTTAATTAATTTCATAGGGACTTGCCGATACGACCCGAGTAATTGGAATCACTGACAACAAATCAAATTACAATTGTCACTAAAATAATTTGTAAAAAATTTGTAAAAAAATTTTTCAGTAAACAATTGTAATTTACGCTTTATCGGTAGTTCCAATTTCTCAGGTCGCATCGGCAACTTGATATTAATTTAATAAAGGAAGAAAATGATTTTGTTAAGAAATAAAAAGGATTCCAATATTTTGCCATGAACTTTTGATACGGTATAGCGATATCAGCTTAACTGCGACACGAATTTATGTATAAAAAATTATTACTCCTTTTTAAACTCTTGATTTTTCCATTTGTACCTCCATTTGATATATAATGTTGATAAGAGGCCTGCGATGGCTCGGTCGGTAGGGCGTCGGGCTCGTAATTTGGAGGTCCCAGGTTCAATTTCCGGCCCCGGCCGATTGATACAAGCACCACTAGCGACTGTATTTTCAACAAGTGCTTTCTTCACCAAGACATCGTATGACCTCCGTCGCTGATTAGCACCGACTTGGGAACATAAAAGGAGCGACGTTAAAAAAAAATAATAATGTTAATAAAAACTAAATATATAATCATTACTTTTAAAAACGTCTATGTATAAGGCAAGAACCACGTTAAGAGTGTTCTTCATAATAACATAATAACAATAAATATAATAATTATCTTTTCTTGTTCGGTCTATAACCCACTAGGTATACCACCTTCGTAAGGGGCTTCTAAACTTGACTTTTATACTCCCTGCCCTACCAGTCGAGCTAAAAAAAAATTTAAAAATAACTAATAAATAATAATACATAATAATATTTGAAAATGTAGAAGACGCGGATTTGTTTACAAACATTTGACCTCCCTGCAGAATTTGAGATTTAAAAATACAATCGCTTTTCCTAGAGACCCCTTACAAAGAAAGGTTGATTATTGATTTTTTATACTTTTGGCAAGGGAAATCTTGGAAACGCGATCGAATTTGCATAGAGGTCAATTATTTGTAAACAAAGTCTTCTCGTACTTTTGTCAAATACTATAATATTTTATAAATTATAATTCAAATTTTTTGTTTGACTCGATCGATGTGCTTGAGAGGATAAAAATTGAATTTGGCACCCCTTTAAGTTACTGTTCCATTTCTACTTTCAATTAAGAAATAAGCTATGTGAAATTCATTAAATACCTTCGACCCAGGCTCGAACAGAGAAACTCCCTGCATCCTTTCCGCTACCGGTGTACATATGATTGCATATAAATAAATGTTTGCAAGAGTATATTTGTTAAATCATTGATACCTTGATATGTGTAGTTAGAAATGAAAGTACATCTTTAAGTTTATAATAACTTTTAAATTTAATATTTAGGCCTTCTGTCAAATTTTGCATAAATCTATGCAGGAATCTGTTTTATTTTAAGAAATTTCATATTTTCTTTATAAAACAATATTACATAGTTTTCCATAAAACCTATAATTATTTATCCAAGAAACTAAAGATAACATTTAGCAGGGTACTTGTATAAATAATATAATTCAATTTATTATTTATTTATAATTACTAATCATTCGGTCCCGGCTAATGTATATCCTCATTGGTCACCAAATTTTTAAATACATATATTTATTACAATTTATTTATTTTTCTAATTTACTAATTTAGCAAAAGAAAATATATTGCGAGCTAATAATTGAAAATACACTTTCATCTTCTATTTGTATATATTTTTAAAAAATTTTACAATATATTTATTTTTTATAATATATAAGGATGAAACGTTATCAAAATAATTATATCAAGCGAATTATTGTAATAATAAACTCGGACATCAGAAATAATTCTTTCTTTCTAAATTGGGTTAGATTTAAATATGTAATATCATTTTTAAGTCACTTTTTTCGGAAATAAACAATTATCTCTTTGCTTTGCCTTTTACAATTCTACATGTTTCCTATGTACGTGTGCAGTTTATAATAATTTTATACCGAATAGCTCATATATCGTATACTATGGTATACCACGCGAGAGACATCAAATAATATATGCATGTAGTTTCAAAGTTCCTTTATTAGCAACTGTCTACTCGGTCCTAAATGTTCGAAGATAACAATGATATTTTATTAACAAGAAAACTTTACCATTTACGATTTAACAATAATTTGTTGATTAAACCAATACATTTTACACCCCTTATTAAAGTAGAACATATTTATCGATAATTTTTTATTTTATAATTGCTTATTGTATTGTCGACTTAATTCCACTAATTTTAAGTTCTGTAAGGTATGGGAAGCTTTTTGTTGGCTAATAGAGATAATGTTTACTAGGTATAAAGAAAAATGAGTTAATTACGCGGATAACTAGTGCATTTGCGAAAATATAAAAAGGAAAGAAATAGTTAATGACAACTAACATAATAAGGTAACGAAGCTAATTTCTCATCTCGGGGAGAAAAGGTGAAAAAAAGAGAACGTACGAAAATATATAGCGCAATAATAAAGATTGATGAAACCCATCAGGCATCACCGTATTTTTCCTGGGCTCGTAATTTTTCTTGCCGAGGAAGATCCAAGCCTGCAGCGTATAACAAGGGCGCGAAACTAGTCGGAGGCTCGTCGCTTCGTAATATCCAATCCGAGAGACGGTTAAGTCTGATGTTCGCGAGGGTGGCTCTCTACCAAGCATCGAAGGGTGGAGAAAGGAGAGGAAAGTCGAAGGTATTCTATTTCTAGCCGGAGAGGCTCGAGGGGTCGTCGTGCGGGTGTGGGCGAACTTGAGACGCGCTCTGGACGAACTACCACCGGAGGCTGCCATTATATCTGAGCCGCCATTTTAAATTGAATTTTCTCGCCACCCCAGATAGATCTGAAACATCGCGACAAAGCCGTCTCCCCTACACGCGAGCTTCGCTCACCCAGCAACCGATACTTTTTTCCCCGATTCCTCTTTCTCTGCTTCTTCATTTTTTCTCTTTCTCTCTCTCTCTCTCTCTCTACCTCTACCTCTACATCTACCTCTCCCTCCCCCCACCCTTTTTCATCGAAAATTCATGATATGCGCATGGAAATGCCTGGGAGATACAACAGTTGAATAATGTAACGTTTATTCCAATGGATCTTTTATTCTCGGTATAGACTAAGTTTCGTTAATTCGATCAATTTTAAAAATTGTAATTTTTTTTAGATGTTTGGCTGTAAAAATGGAAAATTATTTAAATCATTCGACGTACATTAATTCCATTTAATAACAACTATACGTCTTTGTACATTCTGACTCGGGTGAATTGATATTGTTAAAGAATAGTCAAAATTGTTAAAGAGATTGATTACTTGCTTCTACCTGGTAGAAATCGAAAACGTTTCACAGTCTTTTCCTTGGTATTTTGAATTGGTAATAAGCATAAAATAGATAGCACAGATCGGCAAGTATTCAACCCCATTTTTTATATTTGCCGATTTCTGCTAGATAAAAAAAAACTATTATTATATTATCAGTCGATGAAACGGTGTTTTTCACTTTTTTTGGCATTTTTAAGATTTGAAGATTTTAAGCTTTTCATCAGGCAATTAACGCGGAGGTATAATCAAGAATTGGTCTTGACGGATCAGAAATTGGTTATGTTACGAACATGCAAATTAACTTTATCAATATTATAATTCTTATTATCACAAAATTCGTTTTCTCTAGTCGGTTGTATTAAAACAAAACGAAAAATTAAGTAAAACATTTGTAACAATTTGTAATTTGCTTTGTTCCAGTAAATGGCATAAAAGTCTTATTGGTCTCTGGTAGTCAATCGCCAAATGTGACTATGTGGTACACTAATTCATTTGAAAGATTATCGGTAACACCACGAAGTCGAAGGTTTCTAAACGTAAAATGTTTTTGACTATATAAGTGATCACCGAATTTGACTTTCGACAAGATTTAGTAATTTAATGATAAAGATAAAATAAAGATTCAGTACTATCGAAAAGTAATTGGATGTTATTTATATATAAAATTATCTTACATGCAGAATTAAGAAGACTAATTAATTTACAAACGGCAACATCTAGCCTCGAAATATTATATGTACAGAAATGATAGTTTACCAGATCTATTTGTTTTTATTCATCAAGACAAGCCTGTCCAATTTCCTATTCCGTAAACGCTACATCTAAAATCTATTTTTGAAAAGTAATCATAGGTCCAACAAAATATAGGAAGGACACTGCTACCAGAGATGATTTACTCTTTCTTAAAGTGAACCTTTAATCAATTTTCTGTAAATCCAATAAAATCGAAACTAAAATATATGTGATTAATATTAAGATTGGTTGTAATTTGTTTTAGAATAGAATTTTATTGATTTCTCCAGATTGCCTCACTTTTGTCTAACGTTTACTTTATACTATCCAAGGAAAGAAACTTGTTTAAAACTGTAGAATACGATTCTTTGGATACGAATAAAAAGAATCATGCCTCATAGGATTCCTCCAATGAGATCTATAAGGAAAGCTTGATGAGAATATAGAAATAATTCGAATTCTAAACAATTTGATATCAGTTTTTTTGTTTTTGGGTAGTGGTTATAGGTTGAGTAAAACTTAAGTTGTTGCAATCTAAGTAAATCCTTATCATTGGGGCACACTGGAGAAAATCTCGAGATACGGGTTTTTTTATTTGTGCCAAAGAATCGTCTAGCTTCTACAGTTTCAAACAATGTTCTTGTGAATATCTCTCTTTATAAGTTACAATATTAATAATGTGAATACTATAATTATTTCTTTAACTTCTGTATATATATTTCGACAAATTGATGACCTTGATTACGCAAGTTGCAGCAACGTTGCTGTAACGCAGAAAATATCCGCTATTATCGTGTCTAAAAAACGGGAACATTTTGATAACTCACTGCTGTAGCGGTTGTATTAAAATGTTTGACGTCACGCAAAATTTGTGTGAAAATATAATTATTAATACTCTATGATAAGATATATTTGTTTTCATATATTAAAATCGAAATCGTATAGATATTTATCAATCTGCGCGACTCTAATTAAGGTAGTGAATAGAAATTAATTTGTCTGTATATTGAAAGTTATTTTTATATTGATAAAAAATTCTAACGCTATAAATTATTGCATTATTACAACTTGTGGTCGATGTTTAATGTGGTACCTAAAAATCAGGAAAAGTATGATACAGCGATACAGGACAACATGTACATATTTTGTTCATAAGGAAGTAAGAAAGATAAATAAAGAGAAAACAAGAGAGAAAGTTGAGTAAATAATACAAAAAGATTAAGGAAAAATAATGAAAGTCGGGAAACGGAAAAGATGGAAAGGGAGAAAGAAAATAGAGTAAAGGAAAGACGGACGTTAGGGAAGTAGAAGACCATACTTATTAAATTAGGAGGCCCTTAGCCTTTCAGTTCTTGCAGAATGTGCACTTTCAAAGGCTAGCGTGCACATTTCTAGTGCCGTTTCTTTTTAACAAACCACAAAAGAAGATTCTTTGTGCGCTTTATTTCTTATTTATCTGTAAACTTGCACAAAGATATTTTACTTGTACACTTTTATAACCTGCGGAATAATACTCGGCGTATTCGCAAATGTTAATAAATTCTAGCTCGCGAGTATATATAGAGGAAATTCAGTTTTCTAGATAATATCGTTTTAGTTAAATAATAAATAAATTTGTTGAACACTTATCAATATATACTTAGTTTTAATATTTTTCCCAGTTTTTACGAAATCACTGTAATTTTCATTATCCGACAAGCAATCGCGTAAAACATACTTTGTTTCATTATGTCTAAATTGAAATAGTCTTCAGTAGTAAGTTTATACACAAATTTTCAAAAAAATGTTACTTATATTGATTAATAAATTGAAATTTTATACTGTTGTAGAAGTAAATTTTCAGTTTCAAAAATACGTTATAATTTACTTGAACAAACGTCTGTAGCTAGTATAATATGGTAGAAACATAAAGTGCATTTTTTTTAAAATTATATACATGATATATAAACAATGATAGATCTTTAAGTTATTAAAATTATAAAAGTATTCGGAAAATTATGGAATCAAACGGTGTTAAATCGAATATTTTTTAAATTAACATATTTAACTGGTGAGTTAATTTTTGTGAATCAATCATTTTATTAATTTTATGATACATCCTATAGTATTTTTTGAGTAAACACTGATATTTCACAAATTCATTCATAAACTTTTAAATATTATGCTACCCATAAATAAATTTAATAAGTCGTTGAAAAGTTGTATTAAAATAACTTAAAATTGCGTCATAAATCAGTAACTTCATGTATGTTTCTTTAAATAGGAAATAAAAATGTCTTAATCTGAAATACATAAATTGTTACATAAATTCTATTTGTATTTATTAAAAAATTTTAGTTATATATCTAAGACAAGCCTTATTTGAAATAAAAATATGTAATACGAATTACGACGAAGTACATGTGAGTTAATAGTTGTACTAAACTATTAAAGAAATATTGTAAACGATGCCCGCATATATAGTAGAAATTGGACATTTTGATATTAGACGAAACCATTTTTTGGCCATTAATCGCGGACTTATAGTATCCATTTCGAAACTGTCAGTTTTGGCTAAAATCATAAATGCATTGATTTCTACTAGGGATTACAAACGTAATTTATCTACTTTACAGTAGTCTCGCAACTTCGTGTAGAAATTATAATTGATTGAGAATGAATAAAAAGTTAAATGACACTTACTCATAGTATGTCATATGCCACAATTAAAGAAACACGCGTCTTTTACACATTCTCTTGGGAATATTACTAATTAGTATGATTTAATATTTTTACAACTTTATTCCATGTATGATAAATAATTAATACATCATTTTAATAGAATAAGCAAAAAGTAGGCGAAATATGTGCTTATTCTTAGTTTCCCAAAGAAATGCTTTTTTTCATGTTTATAAAAAATTAGCTCCTGCTTTATACGAACGCACTATTAAAAATAGTTACGGTAGAAACATAATATGATTGGGTTTATCTTTGCGAGTAACATAAATATGAAGTAAGTGAAGTTTAAATGAAGTGAAATCTTTAAATAACACAACAAATCTTCTTTTCGTGGAATTTTAATGTTCATTGCTCGCGGAAAGCTGAAAACATATTTGAAAGATTATTGTCACGTGATCATAAGTATTAAAAAATATGGGTCTAAAAAGTTTTAATCACAGGGTATTTACTAGCAATTTTTACTGTATAGTTCTAAGATTGACATTTGTAATAATGGGGTATTTTAGTGTTTAGTAAGTGTTAATACCTACTGTTGTACCCAAACAAATATCCTTTAACTATATTAAGAAATTTGTAGTTTTCGTAAATGTTGCGATGCACCGAAATTTACTGGATATATGTATTTGATTATGATAACTAATCTTTTTTTTCAAAATACATTAAATTTAAAGTTTGTCAAAATATTCGACAGTTCTTCGAAGTAACGCGTACTATCGGTGAAACCTTCGTAGTGTAAGGCTCACCAAAATGAAAAAGTTTCCCTCGAAACGAGAAAAATCATAGAATGGTAGAAAATCCGGTGGGAAAAGAAGCATAAAGAAAAAGTGAAGGTACAGATAGGAACGTCGAAGGCAACATCGAAAACATTTCCCAATCACTGATAGCCTCGTATAGACCGAATGAAAGCCGCATCGTTCGATCGCAGCGTAAGCGAGCCCGAGGCTCGTAAAAACGGGAGCCCGTTTTTACCTCCTCCCCTGGCAGTCGAGAGTGGTACGAGGGAGACTCCCTCCCCTACTCCGACGGGGTGGATGTCGATAAAACGCGTCGGCCAATGAGAGAGCCCCGTTGGGGGCGCGAGCTTCCAGCCGCCGGCCAATCCCAGTCGGGCCACCCCCGCGAAAAGCCTCACCACCCTTTTCGCCTAGTTCTACACTTACATATACATACACGTATATTCGTGTGCGTGTGTGTGTGTGTGTGCGCGCGCGCGTGAGAGTGCGAGTGAAAGAGAGAGAGAGCGAGAGAGACCAACCCCTGATGCTAATCCCGCGCGAGACAATGGAAATTCCCGAATGCAAAATGGCGATGGAAGCCGCCATCCCGTCGGCAAAAATACCGCGCTTAATGGCCTTGCCATTATACACGCGTGTCCTATACCAACCCTGTTCCGATTCTTAATTCCGCGCTCAATTTCGTCGACGAGGTAACTATTTTTTTTTTTTTTTTTGCAAAATTTCGGATGTCTCTTCGATGGTGCAGGACCCATTTTCATTCGGTGGTTGATGAAAATATGGATTGAAGCGTTGCGCATAGTTTGAGCGCTCGAAAAGCATTTTTGTTTAGATAAACTCGGTGTCAGCTAAATTGAAGATTTACGTGTAAATTGGTCATTCTCGTTACAAACTTGTTTGATTTTGTAATTAACCGTTACGTTATATACTGAAACAGGCTATCAAAATATATGTATACGTTTTATTTCAAATATTTAAATGACAATGTCGACCAACCACAGAAAAATGTATTTTTTGCCCTTTAATCTTATGTATATTCATAAAATAACTTAAAATTGCGTCATAAATCAGTAACTTCATGTATGTTTCTTTAAATAGGAAATAAAAATGTCTTAATCTGAAATACATAAATTGTTACATAAATTCTATTTGTATTTATTAAAAAATTTTAGTTATATATCTAAGACAAGCCTTATTTGAAATAAAAATATGTAATACGAATTACGACGAAGTACATGTGAGTTAATAGTTGTACTAAACTATTAAAGAAATATTGTAAACGATGCCCGCATATATAGTAGAAATTGGACATTTTGATATTAGACGAAACCATTTTTTGGCCATTAATCGCGGACTTATAGTATCCATTTCGAAACTGTCAGTTTTGGCTAAAATCATAAATGCATTGATTTCTACTAGGGATTACAAACGTAATTTATCTACTTTACAGTAGTCTCGCAACTTCGTGTAGAAATTATAATTGATTGAGAATGAATAAAAAGTTAAATGACACTTACTCATAGTATGTCATATGCCACAATTAAAGAAACACGCGTCTTTTACACATTCTCTTGGGAATATTACTAATTAGTATGATTTAATATTTTTACAACTTTATTCCATGTATGATAAATAATTAATACATCATTTTAATAGAATAAGCAAAAAGTAGGCGAAATATGTGCTTATTCTTAGTTTCCCAAAGAAATGCTTTTTTTCATGTTTATAAAAAATTAGCTCCTGCTTTATACGAACGCACTATTAAAAATAGTTACGGTAGAAACATAATATGATTGGGTTTATCTTTGCGAGTAACATAAATATGAAGTAAGTGAAGTTTAAATGAAGTGAAATCTTTAAATAACACAACAAATCTTCTTTTCGTGGAATTTTAATGTTCATTGCTCGCGGAAAGCTGAAAACATATTTGAAAGATTATTGTCACGTGATCATAAGTATTAAAAAATATGGGTCTAAAAAGTTTTAATCACAGGGTATTTACTAGCAATTTTTACTGTATAGTTCTAAGATTGACATTTGTAATAATGGGGTATTTTAGTGTTTAGTAAGTGTTAATACCTACTGTTGTACCCAAACAAATATCCTTTAACTATATTAAGAAATTTGTAGTTTTCGTAAATGTTGCGATGCACCGAAATTTACTGGATATATGTATTTGATTATGATAACTAATCTTTTTTTTCAAAATACATTAAATTTAAAGTTTGTCAAAATATTCGACAGTTCTTCGAAGTAACGCGTACTATCGGTGAAACCTTCGTAGTGTAAGGCTCACCAAAATGAAAAAGTTTCCCTCGAAACGAGAAAAATCATAGAATGGTAGAAAATCCGGTGGGAAAAGAAGCATAAAGAAAAAGTGAAGGTACAGATAGGAACGTCGAAGGCAACATCGAAAACATTTCCCAATCACTGATAGCCTCGTATAGACCGAATGAAAGCCGCATCGTTCGATCGCAGCGTAAGCGAGCCCGAGGCTCGTAAAAACGGGAGCCCGTTTTTACCTCCTCCCCTGGCAGTCGAGAGTGGTACGAGGGAGACTCCCTCCCCTACTCCGACGGGGTGGATGTCGATAAAACGCGTCGGCCAATGAGAGAGCCCCGTTGGGGGCGCGAGCTTCCAGCCGCCGGCCAATCCCAGTCGGGCCACCCCCGCGAAAAGCCTCACCACCCTTTTCGCCTAGTTCTACACTTACATATACATACACGTATATTCGTGTGCGTGTGTGTGTGTGTGTGCGCGCGCGCGTGAGAGTGCGAGTGAAAGAGAGAGAGAGCGAGAGAGACCAACCCCTGATGCTAATCCCGCGCGAGACAATGGAAATTCCCGAATGCAAAATGGCGATGGAGCCGCCATCCCGTCGGCAAAAATACCGCGCTTAATGGCCTTGCCATTATACACGCGTGTCCTATACCAACCCTGTTCCGATTCTTAATTCCGCGCTCAATTTCGTCGACGAGGTAACTATTTTTTTTTTTTTTTTTTGCAAAATTTCGGATGTCTCTTCGATGGTGCAGGACCCATTTTCATTCGGTGGTTGATGAAAATATGGATTGAAGCGTTGCGCATAGTTTGAGCGCTCGAAAAGCATTTTTGTTTAGATAAACTCGGTGTCAGCTAAATTGAAGATTTACGTGTAAATTGGTCATTCTCGTTACAAACTTGTTTGATTTTGTAATTAACCGTTACGTTATATACTGAAACAGGCTATCAAAATATATGTATACGTTTTATTTCAAATATTTAAATGACAATGTCGACCAACCACAGAAAAATGTATTTTTTGCCCTTTAATCTTATGTATATTCATAAAAGAAGTTAAAAATTAATACCATAATTCAATTAATATAGAATAATTGACTGCTGCACGCACTAAGAAAATTCTTTCTTTCAAACGTAATACTTTTAAATTTACGAAGACAATGCAACTATAAATTTAATTTTGTATTTTCAGTCAATTATTTCTCAATTAATGATCTAACTGCAGTTAGTGGTTGGTAATACGTTTCCAAACATTCCACGAAGCTCAATTAATTGTGGGATGTATACAAAGCAACCTATTGGTTATATGTTAATACCATATTATTTTCGTTTTTCTATTTAATCATAAATATTTTACAAATGTTCATTAACGCATCGTACGTTTACGTAATAGGATTCGATTAAATGCGGGTTGTTTTTGTGTTTGTTGACATATAGGTGTGGTTTCAAAATAGAAGAGCCAAATACAGAAAACAGGAGAAACAGTTGCAGAAGGCTCTCGCGCCGATTCCAGCGTGTCAAGGCGCAATGATGAGGAATATTTATCCCGGGGCCAGCAGAGGGTACCAGCCGTATCCGCATCCACACAATAGTATAAACGGAATCAATCGTTACCCTCAGGTAAACCATTATACTTATTCAAATTATACCGTTTAATATTACAATTCTGTTAAGGTAATTGCATTATCCACAAACTATATTACAATTATTTATTATATTACGTATAACGAATTTTTCATACGTAACGTCTATTAAAAGAAAACTATTATATATACATATTTTTATTTTCGAAATAATAATTTTAAATGTCATCAATAAGTTTGTTTAATTTAATCGATCAATCAATTCATCACGGACAGTCAGTTTCATTTTCGATTGTTACTTCCACTTTTTTTATAATTATCGTTATTACAGTTAGGAATAGAGCAATAACGTGTAACTATATATTTTACTAATGTATGCATTTAATTATATATATGTATATATAGTAAGTGTGTGATACAATTATTTATTTCTTTTATATTTACTAACGTAGTATCTTTAATATAAAAACATTGAAGTGAGAGAGAGAGAGAGAAAATAGTATATTGCTTAAAAGCAACGCCGGGTGTCAAAGGGTTAATTCATCTCTAGTAACAGGTTTCCCAGGCAGAACCATGAATATAAATTAAAAATTGTATAAAATCCACTAAAAATTGGCTGAGTACTAGCTAGAAACTCGTTAATTCTCCACTCCGGAGCTGTTAACTCGTTGCAAAATAATAACGATCGTTTTTCAATTTACATGATAATCATTCGTATGATGACCATAAAATCTCATCTTATTACACTCCCTTTATATACTCCGAGTGCGTATATTGGTAGATCGTGAAATTAAAAGAAAAACAAGTGTAGCTTAACTCGTGGACGAAATTTCAGTGACACAAAATAATATACTTGGAGCTACGAAATAGATGAATTTTAAAAAGCTTTCGTTGTTACAGGAGGATAGACAAAAAAAGAGAGAGAGAGAAGCCGCGTCGCGTGCGTTGTTTCAAAACAGTCCTATAAAATTTGTATTCATCGTACGCGAATCGTGATTCGATTACCCATGAGCGAGATTCGCGCTTGGAAAAGGGCTTTACGCATCAACAAGTCGGAAGCCCAGAGAAATCCGGTGTGCCGAGTATTCGAGGTGCGGAAGTATACGAGGACGAGGCAAATGAATTCGATGCGTTTCCCGTTAATGATTTCAACCGAGCTAGATATCAAATTGGAAAGCAGACCGGGACTGGACGCTTGGTTCGTTCGTCCGCTCGATGTAGCTAAATTAAATTTCAACGTTGATTAGTACGGTCGGCTTGATTATTGAATGTCTATACCGATTTAATCCAGATAATTTGATTGTCTATATACCTGGACAAAACGGAACCCACGGTTCTCTCCTTTCTCTTTTCCTTTATTATTAATAGCTCTGTTTATTTTCATTTAATTTGCTAATCTGACATTGTGGATAATGGCTATTGCGACACAGTTAAGAGATTCAATGCTGCATTAATAAAAATGAATTTTTGGTCTCAGAGGAATTATTCTTAAATATTACTTAAACCGAAGATCTGCTTAATTTAAAATTATTCTTCTATAATCAAGAGGTACATGCTTAATCTTAGGATATTGGTCTTTTTGATTTAAATTTTCCAAATTTTTTTCAAAAGTTAATTCTCCGCTTGATTATAAAATAATCGTAGATTTTCCGTTTGAGTCATATTTCAGATGAATCCCTCTAAAAACAAGAGTTCATTTTTCAGTGTCGCGTCGTAATTCTAAGAATTTAGCGTTTAACGGGGTGCCATAGTCAATATTTATCCTCCCTACCTTATTGGCAATCGTGATTATTAGTAATAAATTTGTAAATAAAACAGTATGTGAAAAAGTAAGAGAAGAGGCGCCTTCGTTTATTGCTAATCTAATTATGTGCTGAATTTGAAATTGAAATATTATTGTGTTTTCGAGAAAAGTCTTACCAAAAATGTGAACCTAACCTCAACGAAGTGAAAAAATTTGATATTTTGGTAAGACTTTTCTCGAAAACGCAATAATATTTTAATCTAAAATTCAGCACACAGTACGTTAGATGGTCGATAAACGAAGGCGCCTCTTCTCTTATGTTTGATTCGTAAGATATAGATTTGTTAAGACTGTCATGTGAAAGATCAATCAGCAGTTGGTTACAGTCAGTCGAAATTTACGCATCGCGTTCTACCCAAATTCGCTGTTAAACAATTTTAATTTCGTTTATTACCAACCATGTACAATAAGAACTCTATAACAATATAAAAATGAATAATTTTTAACAAAAGTTAAATAATATATTATAAAAATATTCTCTTTAATTGGTGGGTTATGCAGAAAAGGATATAATGTCGAAATAAATTTGTGCTCGCTGCCAAGGTGATTCTTGTCTTGTCTCCCTGTCAACTTCAGGGGATGCCACAACAGTATAAATTACCGACATTAGATTCAAATAATGTCGAGGATTTTAGTTTATCCGATTTGCGATCTAGGTACTTGCACGATTAACAGATGTGAGTCACCTTGCAGAATATTATAATTCGATACATTTCTTATCTAAATGAGAAATGTAATGTACTAAAAATGTAACTGCTTAACGACATGCAGTTTTTACAAAAAAACTATTTCATTTAATTAATGAATATGTCGACTTTTAAAATTCTGCGAGTTGACACACAATATGCAAATCATGTAGAGTAATATGCACGACAATTGAATAAAAAGATAAATGAAGATTATTTGAAAAATCAAATATACCGCCAAATCTGACTCGAACGAGAATCGCCTACTTTGCGTCTTGAGCCAGTGTTCTACTGTATTATTATTTTTGAATTGTGACTGCCTGAAGAGATAGAATATAACGTAAAACATGTTTTTCTTAAGATGTGCCATACCCGGTGGGTTACCGACCGAGCAAATAATATAAATATTACATATATTTTAAAAAATGTACATTTGTATGCAAAAAATATTACAGAATTATTAGATAATTAAATAATAAGTAATTTTACAAAGTTCCGTGCCCATACAGCAAGACACCCTAAAAAATTTCTGCAATGCAAATGTATCTTTGACTTTTCGCTGCAGAAAGGAGGATCTCAACGATACATAGAATTTGGCCTACTAGAGTAGATGCATAGAACCTATACTTCTCGAAAGTAAACGCAAAAACAAAGATTTAAAAAGAAAATTTAATGGTCACGTTGCGAGAACTTGGCAAAATGTTGGCAAAATGAATGAGAAATTGAGGCCACACAAATATTGAAATATAAATATATTTAACGTATTTTTTGCCATTTCTAAATCAGTTCCATGCATTCCTTGTTAAAAGGATAGATTTTCTTCTAAGGGTAGTTTGACAATTACAAGAAAAAATAATATAAAATTTGAGTTGACAGTACAATTTAGAGAAAAAATTATATCAAATAAAACTATAGATTAATACTTTAATCCGGTGTCACTCCTAAATCAGTTCCATAATTTTTAATGTGGCTGAATTAACCCTTTAGCGAAAAAATCGTCTTTCGGGCCAATAACTGATAATTTTATTAAAAAAAACTAACATGGCAATACTTTTCATTAAAAATCTTACACGGAATGAAAAAAAATGAATACAATTTTTCAAATAAAATTATATTTCTACCAGAGTCGTGAGTTTCTTAAGCTTAATTATAAAATAATTGAAAATCAATTTTTCACGAATTGTACAAAATAATATACTTGGAGCTACGAAATAGATGAATTTTAAAAAGCTTTCGTTGTTACAGGAGGATAGACAAAAAAAGAGAGAGAGAGAAGCCGCGTCGCGTGCGTTGTTTCAAAACAGTCCTATAAAATTTGTATTCATCGTACGCGAATCGTGATTCGATTACCCATGAGCGAGATTCGCGCTTGGAAAAGGGCTTTACGCATCAACAAGTCGGAAGCCCAGAGAAATCCGGTGTGCCGAGTATTCGAGGTGCGGAAGTATACGAGGACGAGGCAAATGAATTCGATGCGTTTCCCGTTAATGATTTCAACCGAGCTAGATATCAAATTGGAAAGCAGACCGGGACTGGACGCTTGGTTCGTTCGTCCGCTCGATGTAGCTAAATTAAATTTCAACGTTGATTAGTACGGTCGGCTTGATTATTGAATGTCTATACCGATTTAATCCAGATAATTTGATTGTCTATATACCTGGACAAAACGGAACCCACGGTTCTCTCCTTTCTCTTTTCCTTTATTATTAATAGCTCTGTTTATTTTTCATTTAATTTGCTAATCTGACATTGTGGATAATGGCTATTGCGACACAGTTAAGAGATTCAATGCTGCATTAATAAAAATGAATTTTTGGTCTCAGAGGAATTATTCTTAAATATTACTTAAACCGAAGATCTGCTTAATTTAAAATTATTCTTCTATAATCAAGAGGTACATGCTTAATCTTAGGATATTGGTCTTTTTGATTTAAATTTTCCAAATTTTTTTCAAAAGTTAATTCTCCGCTTGATTATAAAATAATCGTAGATTTTCCGTTTGAGTCATATTTCAGATGAATCCCTCTAAAAACAAGAGTTCATTTTTTCAGTGTCGCGTCGTAATTCTAAGAATTTAGCGTTTAACGGGGTGCCATAGTCAATATTTATCCTCCCTACCTTATTGGCAATCGTGATTATTAGTAATAAATTTGTAAATAAAACAGTATGTGAAAAAGTAAGAGAAGAGGCGCCTTCGTTTATTGCTAATCTAATTATGTGCTGAATTTGAAATTGAAATATTATTGTGTTTTCGAGAAAAGTCTTACCAAAAATGTGAACCTAACCTCAACGAAGTGAAAAAATTTGATATTTTGGTAAGACTTTTCTCGAAAACGCAATAATATTTTAATCTAAAATTCAGCACACAGTACGTTAGATTGTCGATAAACGAAGGCGCCTCTTCTCTTATGTTTGATTCGTTAAGATATAGATTTTGTTAAGACTGTCATGTGAAAGATCAATCAGCAGTTGGTTAACAGTCAGTCGAAATTTACGGCATTCGCGGTTATACCCAAATTCGCTGTTAAACAAGTAATTTCAGTTTATTACCAACCATGTAAATAATAACTCTATAACAATATAAAAATGAATAATTTTTAAAAAAGTTAAATAATATATTTATAAAAAATATTCTCTTTAATTTGGTGGGTTATGCAGAAAAGGATATTAATGTCGAAAATAAATTTTGTGCGCGCTGCAAGGTGATTCTTGCTCTTGTCTCCTTGTCAACTTCAAGGGGATGCCACACAGTATAAATTACCGAATTGATTTTTCAAATTAAATGTTGAGATTTTCGTTTATCCCGATTTTGCGATCATAGGTACATTCTGCACGATTAACAGATTGTGCGTCAACTTGCAGAATCTTATAATTCGATACATTTCCTTATCTAAATGAGAAATTGTAATGTACTAAAAATTGTAACTGTTTACCGACATTGCAGTTTTTACAAACTATTTTTCATTTAATTAAATGAATATGTCGAATTTTAAAATTCTGCGAGTTGACACACAATCTGCAAATCATGTAGAATGTATATATGCACGCACAATTGGAATAAAAGATAAACTGAAGATTTAATTTGAAAAATCAAATACCGCCAAATCTGACTCGAACGAGAATCGCCTACTTTGCGTCTTTGATGCACAGTGTTCTACTGTATTATTTATTTTTGATTGTGACTGCCTGAAGAGATAGAATATAACGTAAAACATGTTTTTCTTAAGATGTGCCATACCCGGTGGGTTACCGACCGAGCAAAATAATATAAATATTACATATATTTTAAAAAATGTACATTTGTATGCAAAAAATAATTACAGAATTATTAGATAATTAAATAATAAGTAATTTTACAAAGTTCCGTGCCCATACAGCAAAGACACCCTAAAAAATTTCTGCAATGCAAATGTATCTTTGACTTTTCGCTGCAGAAAGGAGGATCTCAACGATACATATAATTTGGCCTACTAGAGTAGATGCATAGAACCTATACTTCTCGAAAGTAAACGCAAAAACAAAGATTTAAAAAGAAAATTTAATGGTCACGTTGGCGAGAACTTGGCAAAATGTTGGCAAAATGAATGAGAAATTGAGGCCACACAAATATTGAAATATAAATATATTTAACGTATTTTCTTGCCATTTCTAAATCAGTTCCATGCATTTCCTTGTTAAAAGGATAGATTTTCTTCTAAGGGTAGTTTGACAATTACAAGAAAAAATAATATAAAATTTGAGTTGACAGTACAATTTAGAGAAAAAATTATATCAAAATAAAACTATAGATTAATACTTTAATCCGGTGTCACTCCTAAATCAGTTCCATAATTTTTAATGTGGCTGAATTAACCCTTTAGCGAAAAAATCGTCTTTCGGGCCAATAACTGATAATTTTATTAAAAAAAACTAACATGGCAATACTTTTCATTAAAAATCTTACACGGAATGAAAAAAAATGAATACAATTTTTCAAATAAAATTATATTTCTACCAGAGTCGTGAGTTTCTTAAGCTTAATTATAAAATAATTGAAAATCAATTTTTCACGAATTGTATAAAATAAACGATAGGCACTGATTCCAAATATGTTAAAATTACATGATTGTATGATATATTTGTTACTGGTGTAAGGTTTTTCTAGAAATTTTTGTGGTGTCTTTGACGTATTGACCTGGAATTTTATAAATTTACTTATTATCTAATTATGTAGTGCTTCTGTATTTGGGTTATTGCATAAAATTGCGTATTTTTTTTAATAAATGTAATAATTTTCTTTTTTTGCTCAATTGGTAACCTACCTGGTATGACATATGCTTAATTTAAATTAAAAAAACATGTCTAAAAATTCCCATGAAATTAATAAATAATCCTTCTAATTTTTGAATCCATGAGGAGGGTGAAAGACAAATATTGTCATCATTAATCTCAAGTAATTTGAATTTAGCACCCCTAAGGTCACCTAACTTTCACTTACTAATACTTCAATAGTAGTAATTCCACTTCAATCTTTAGAGTGTGACATCGAAACCGAAAAATAATGTGGTGCACTGGATATTCAATATCGCCTCATTAACTATTACGGGTAATGGACTTTTAGATTGTTGTGTAAAAATTTAAAAATTAATTCAATTAGGGTGACTGATCCAGTATATGAACAGTCACTAATAAATTAACACTTGTCTAATAAATACTCGAATAGACATATTTATTTAGTAAGATATGTTACCAGTGACTAATAAAACTCTATGATTTACCAAATATTTTGGTGTATAATTCATTAAAATATACATTTTCATGGATTTATACAGAAAAATGTTTAAAACGGACGGATAACCATGTTTCCATAAAAACGAACGTTTCTTAGGGATGTTCAACACCAGTGAATGAACATGTTAAAAGCATAGGAAACATTGGAGTTGCAACAAATTTATTCCAATTTATTCTCAATGCGTGTGCTCATTGGCTACTTCGCTCATTTTCCAGATATCCCTCATATTTTATCTTTTACTTAATTTTCAAATGAATACTAACATTAAATTAAGATATCATTTTTTAAATAATTTATACGATAACGAAGATTAATATTATTCAAGTGTTTCCATTAGTATACTATTTTATTTTATACTAATTTTATTTCCATTAGTATACAACATAAAATTTTTAATGTAATTAATATATTATACATTAATAAAATATTATCTAAATAAGATGCAGTTAATTTATGTAAAACCATATTTTTCATTTTTTGAATATTTATATTTATTAATTATTAATACATTTTTTTTTCTTAGAAGTTTATTTTATTTTGAAAGAATATTTTATTATTATAATGTAGAGAATATTATGTATAAATAAATATCGGAAGCCTAAATGATAATTTTAACAATCTACAAATACTACTTGATAGCCTTGACAGCAAACCCTTTATAATTGTATGATCTGAAACTTGTTTTCTAGAATACTATAAATATTTTTCCTTAATAGCTTACAAAATATATTATAATAAAAAGGTTTTATTCCTGGTTTTCAAATGATAACTAGACCGGGCAATAATATAGATAATGTCTTCTACATTGTAAAAAATGCTAAATTACAATATGAGCAATTACAAGTAGAGAAAAACAGTGATAACCCTAATAAACTCTGAAAATTGATAAATGAAAAACTGAAAAAGCTAAAAAAGTAAACTTTTCCAATTACTAAAATTTATGATGAAAACAAAAAATTAGTCACTGATTCAAAAGATATTGCTAATAACATAAATGAATTTTTTGGTAATATTGGTCTAGAGCTGAGGCAAAAAATCAAAATTATCAATATCTCTAATTTAAACCTACCAAAAGCAAACCCAAAATCCATTTTCTTTAAACTGTAAGGTGTATGTATATATGTGTTGCGAAGTGTGTGTTTTGTTTTGCTGTTAACATTTTAGTTTATAAAATAAAATTATGACAGATCGAAAATAAATATTGAAAAGGAAAAAGCTCGTTATTATTTGTCTTACGAAACCAACTAATAATAGTGAAATTTCAAATATTATTAATAACATGAAACTGAAAAATGGAGGGGTAGATAACATAAATACAAAAACGATTAAGACACTTTCAAGTTTCGCAATAGAACCGCTAGTACATATCATCAACTTATGTATAGAAACTACAATATGGCCAATTGCACTAAAAACCCCGAAATTATACCCATACACAAAAGTAATGATCAAAATTTTGAAACCAATATCACTAATTTCTATCCTTGCGAAAATTTTGGAAAAAACTATCTACAATAGATTATATAATTTTATCGAGTCTTGTAATATCACATATAAAAATCAGTACGGTTTTGTTAAAAATAAAGGAACCAAAAACGCTTTGCAGTCTATAACAAATATTATATATATATTAAATTAGATAAAAGCAAGCCTATGGTCGTAACGTTTCTGGATCTCGTTATAGCATTTTACACTGTTAATCACAACACACTATTACAAAAACTTCATCAATGTGGAATAAGAGGATGTGCATTTAAACTGTCGTCCTGCAATTACCTAAGCAATAGGCACCAAAAAGTCAAAATTAAAGATATACTAAGTGATGAAATGTTAGTTAATACGGAGTACCACATGGTACTGTGTACTATTTTGAGATCACATTTGTTCATACTTTACATCATGTGCGTTTGGAGGAAACATTGTGACTGTAAACTCTAAGATGAAATAGTTGTCTCTACGCTTTTTTTGTTGCCTTGAAAAGGGACGGTATTAAAAACGTCCGAAACGTCGGCAAAATAAAAAATTGTGTTCGTAGAGATCAATAAAGTCTTTATTTATTTAACAAATTCTGGACGAACGAATCTATCCTAATCTATCCTACTGTTATAAACGATTCGTTAAAACATAGTATGCGAATTTTTTCAAAACTTTCAGTTAAGAATCTCAACATAATTTTTGAATTGTAAATATTGTTGCGTATGGAGAAGGTGATAGGAGAGGACCGAATAAAAAATTGATCGGACGCCGGGACTCGATCCGAGGATCCGCGAGTTTCCAGTCACGAGACCTAATCACACTAGGCCACCGTCCGCGATTTCTTGTTGTAGTTGCATTCGTCATGATATTTCGCGTTTCGGTCATCCTACACCGTTCTCACACACGCGCCGATCCGCGCGTCGATGTTACGTACGTAACAATATTGCTATTTTTCGATTGAAAGTTACTGAGACAGCATCGCTTACTGAATTATAATTTAAAAAATTAGTTTTTGTTAAAAATCAACCCATCAGGACCTTCCGAATGTTTAAAGCTATTTTGGTAAATTTTTTCTAATTTTTACATTACTTTTTTGAACAATATTTTTGGGTTGGAAAGGGTATAGATCCCTATAATTTGGACCCGATATGTCCTTAAAGTTATAAAACTGTATTAAGTATATTTACTGGTATAAATGTAAACAATTTAATCACATAGCATTTGCTGCTCTTCGTATGAAAAAAATGGTATATGTGACATAGGAACAATTATGTGGATTTTATGCTATTAGTTCAATGTTCTATTAATATAAATCAAATCAAATAAAATTTAGTTAAATCACATTATTTAAACATGCTCTTTTGATATTTACAGATGGGTACGACGTCATATCCAAGTATGACTCAGCCATTTTCCATGTCGCATTCAGCGTCGAACATGTCAGCGGTGACTGGGATGCGACAAGATGCCATGGGTAAGTTTACTTTTATATAGTTTATTTGTATCATTTTAGCATTTAATATTTAGGAACAAGAATTTCCTTCTTACTTGGCAATAATCTTTATATCCTACTTTATCAATTTAAAATGTAATGCGACGATGTAAAAGTTAATTTAATTTTTTATACGTCTGCTTTTAATTATGATTTTTCGAATAATTTAACAGTTGATAATATATTGCTCTCTTTGAATTATTTAAATTCAATAAGAACCAATAGGCTTGATAACAAAAAATTGAAAAAAATTAAATTATTGCCTTGAAACAAGTATGCTTCTTTAAATTGTTGTTTTGTAAGTGATGTATTAAGGAAACAAAAACAGATTTTCTACAAAAATGAAATGTTAAGCATGTCAAAGATAAAGATTTTAAAAAATCCACAACTAATCTCTGGTACCTTCTACTCGTATGAATGTATTTGAAAATACATACTACTATAATACCACACCGAGTAACTTCAGAAATTATCTTACGAAAACGTTCGTTCGTCAAAAGTTTTAATTTCCATCACTAAATTTGCGATCACTTATGTCAGAAAATTGTATTTAATTAGATTGTAGATGTAAATATACGGACAAAGTATATGTTTTCATAAGTAATTTTTCTTGCGGTCAAACGCTTTAAATGAAAATCGGAAAATAAATCATGCATATAAAAAGCGTTGGACGGAAAATAATGAAATTTGGTGAACGTCTTCGCTAAAGAAGCACGACGGAAATGAAGAGGGTCCGCGTTTTCAATGTGTTTTCAGTATCCGCAAGCTTGCGACCGTATCGACGGGCCAAGTTGCACTCCAAGACGCTCCATTTCCGTTCCAGCGACGTCTTACATCATTTCCTCTCTGGAATGGAATATCGCTTTTAAATCAAATTAAGACTATTCGTAAATTGCCTCATGACATCGTCAAGAAAACGCTTCCTTATCTTTAGTTTGCCGACGGTCTTTGCACCGAGATTCTCAAACACAACTCGATACAGGATAATGACTTTATTAACGATTTAATAGAAATCCAACGATCAACCGATCGAAAATTTCATTTGGTTTTTTTACATAACTAATATCAATATTTTAATTTTCGCGTATATTAATCCTTTTTTGCAGATTAAATATTTTAAATCATTAATTCACTTTAAGCTACGAAATGTATCGATTAATTCGATATTATTTATTATTAGGAAAGCTAATAAATCATTATTATAAACCATAATTATCAGTAAATTTATAAAAACAAAAATTAATAAAATATATTAATAAATAATAATAAATTTATTTATAAAATCTACATATAGGGAAAGCATTATAAAATTTAATTTTTTAGATAATATTTTAACCTTTAATTCTAACGACAATCATATATGCATTATAATCCGCTTATATAGTTTCCTTTTAGTATGAAACAAGCGCCATATTCTCAAATTCCACTGCACAGAGAGAAAATATGTATGATTATAACATGAATTGAATAAACTAATGTGGTTTACATCTTTTGCATCCCTTACATACATTTAACTACATACATTTTCTATATTCATGGAAAATTTTGATACGTTTTTAGTATTGATAACTAACGTAGATAAATAATTAGAAAACAAAAAATAAAGGCTTACTAAAACATTAAAGGATCGCAAACGATCTGTTGCAACGATTTATGTAAAAAAATTTAATTTTTTGACCACATCTGAAAAAAGTGAAATGTGATTCATTTTCGTCGATGTTTTTATTTAAATTTAATAATACTTAAGTAAATGTTACCGATTTACATATTCCATAAATTTTACTAAAGCTACTTAAGTAAATTTTAGTGAACCACTTAAATAATTTTTACTTAACCCTCGGAAAAAAAATGCTGAAGTAACTTAAGTAATTTTTACTTGAGTATTTTTCTGTGTGTTCCACCTCGATCTGTATTTTTCATTTGTTGGTAAGAATTTAATAATTATTGTTAAAAATTGATTTGATACTGAATTGTTATAATCTAGCAAATATGCGACAACTTCGTTTTTAATAAACAAATAAATAAATTACTTTATTCTTATAAATATATTTACGTAATTAGCGTTCACGTTACGGTTTTTTAGTATCACCGACGTGTTCACCTCGCGACATATTTTTCAATTTTTATCTAATTTACTTACCATTCCTTATATTTGAGAATAAGAAAACGTAAATAAATCTACTAAGAATGCAGGATAATCACGTTTATGTACAATAATTATATACGGTAGCGCTCAAAAATTCGTAAACAATATTCTTTTTATAAGTGTAACTTCAATCTTTTATATTTCACGAACCTCTCGATATATTTATATATTATATATTTTATTAGGCACGACTGCTACACGGGAGAGTCTTATATTTTCATCATCGCAAAATGTGTAATGCATCGAAATATACTATATTGGGTTGTAAGAGAAATGTATGCGTATTTGAACTGATTTGAGGCCCTCCTTAAAATGTGTGCATGGATGTATTGTATGTATGTATGTATGTAATCATATATCTAAGGTAACTCAATCAATTTTTGACCGATTTACCTGAGATTTACAGGGTAACTTCGTCATAATGTAATTAAATAATGGTCCTATTTCCAGATATATAGCACTGAAACATTTTGAGTTATGGCATTATTTTTAATTGCTTAGAAACGGTTATGTAGCATTATCTTGAAATGTATTAATCCTACATACAAACTTTATATGGATGAAATGTTCCTCTTAAAATAACTAAACTTTTTGCTATTGTACACTTTACGTTCAGAATAATATTTTCAAAGATAGATAGAGAAAAACCCGTCAAAATAATGAAAATAGTACACAAAAACACGTTTTTCGCAATAAAACTAAATCTATCGTTTATACAGAAAAATTTTTAATGAACGAAATGTTCGTTTTAAAATAATAAACCTTTTTTCTCTTATACACTTAACACTCCGAACAATATTTTTGAAGGTAAACATAGAAAAATGGTTAAAACCATGAAAAAAGTACTAAAATTCACGTTTTTTCGTAATAAATTAAAATGTATTATTCGTACACAAAAACTTTAAACGAATGAAATGTTCGTCTCAAAATAACGAAACTTTTTCTATTTTACACTTTACTCTTAGAACAATATTTTTAAAGATAAAAAAGAGAGACGGTCAAAATATCGAAAAATTACAAAACATCACGTTTTTTCGCAATAAAATTAAATATATCGTAGTACGTGTGAATTGTGACATGATCCGAAGGTGAAGATGATAAGCACATAATTTGAATTCATATTTTTTACTATTAGTTCAAAAATCCCGAGCTTTGAGACAATTAATAAAAGTTGAATTGTTGAGTCAGGTATTTTACCCAATACTCACAAATGGTGCGCGCGCGCGAAGTGCGAGCTTTATACGGTCGTGCCTTATATGCAAAAAGCTTCTCGAAGCGCGAGCTAGTTTTATAATTTAATTCGATTAATTAACGTTTAAATATTTTTCAATTTTTACAAATTTTTTACTTTCAATAAGTGAGCTGTAACTTTTTAAAAAATAGAAGATACTTAAAAATTCCAACGCCAATAAAAAGTAGAGAATTTTTCTGTGAATTTGCTCTTTGGTAGATTTTTTATATATAGATTCACAGAAGTCATCAAGTTAATATTTTTTTGTGTAATTTGTTTTTCATTTAGTCAATTTAGAATTAATTGTTTAAGTGAACTTAACATACTTTTAAATTAATATATTGAAGGTAATATTAGGTATATAAAAACATAATTTAATTATAGGAGTAACTCTAATTGTGAATACATATAAAATAAAATACCAATTAAAACGTAAATAAACACGGTCATACGTGTTCCACAAAGCAAAATTACAGAAGATTTTCTTTACTTTTCATTGGCGTTGTAATTTTTAGAATCTTCTATTTTTTAAAAAGTTACAACTAATTTCTTTAAATAAAAAAAATTTGTAAAATTTGAAAAATATTGAAACATGAAATAATTGAACTATAAAAAATAAATATATTCCACTGCTTATGGAAGTTATATTGATATACTCTTTTAAATGCCGTTGGATTTTTTAAAATAAAGGGGTTTTTGAAATATCAAAGATTGAAATTACACTTATAAAAAGAAAATTGTTTACGAATTTTGAAACGCTACTGTTTGTGTATATATATGGGCTATTTCACGTCAAGTGGTATGACGAAAAATTTAAAATCGCACCAAATTTTGAGAACAGGCTGGCAATATATGCCAGAACATAGAAAAAATTTTTAGGTGTTAAAAATAATTTGATTGAGAGTTATTCCACCATAAAAAATGGAAATTTTTCAATTTGTTAAAAAAATTGCTATTTTTAAAGCCATTCATCTGAAAATCTATTGATTTTTTTAAAAAAAAATTACATACAACTTTGATCCAAAATAATCTTTAGAACTAATTCACCCGCGCGGGTGACAATTCATAATTTTAATATCTCAAAGAGATCCCGTGTAAAAAAAAAGTATGGGAAACGTCTGGGAAAAGTCTGGCTTATAAAGTCTTGGCAAAGTCTAGCTGGTGAGACTATCCCATACTTTTTGCCAGACTTAATATATTTTAAATCAACCAGACTTTCTCCCGCACATTTTGCCAGACTTTATAATTATTTTGAAAGTCTGGGAGAAGTCAACCAGAATTTCTCCCCCACATTTTGCCAGACTATATAATAATTTTTAAAAGTCTGGGGAATTTAACCAGACTTTCCCCAGACTTCCCCCTCGTCGAATCTTCGTCGCATTGCATCTTTCAAACATAAAATGTATATTATTTCTAATTAACAAAAACAATACATCCTCGACATGTTTTGAGCTATCGAACTCTCAAACCACCAGATACTTATCTATCACATATAAAAAAGTCACTAATGTGTTTCATGTATCTCGCGACAACAAACTGATGAAATGGTTAGGGTACAAAACGATATAAAAACCAACTTCAATTTGATGATTGTGTTTTTATAATTGTAACTAACCGTTTTATCAGTTTGTTGTCGCGAGATACACGAAAAAAATTGGTGATTTTTTCATATGTTAGATATGATAGATAAGTATCTGGTGGTTTTATGAGTTCGATAGCTCAAACATGTCGAGGATGTATTGTTTTTATTAATTAGAAATAATATAAATTTTATGTTTGAATAATGCAATTCGACGAAGATTCGACGAGGCAGGAAGTCTGGGGAAAGTCTGGTTGCATTATTCAAGACTTTTAAAAATGATTATAAAGTCTGGCAAAAATGTGCGGGAGAAAGTCTGGTTGAATTCTCCCAGACTTTTAAAAATAATTATAAAGTCTAGTAAAATGTGTGGGAGAAAGTATGGCTTACTTATCCCAGACTTTCAAAATAATTATAAAGTCTGGCAAAATGTGCGGGAGAAAGTCTGGTTGATTTAAAATATATTAAGTCTGGCAAAAAGTATGGGATAGTTCTCACCAGCTAGACTTTGCCAAGACTTTATAAGCCATACTTTTCCCAGACGTTCCCCAGACTTTTTTTTTACACGGGATATGACACCCAGAAATATAAAAAAAATTTGATTAACAAAAAAAGGCAATCACGCCACAATTGATTTGATCTAACACCACTCGAAAGATTACATTTTTCAAGAGCTTTCGAATGGCGGTGGCTAGATTATTGGCCAAGACCGCCGGTAAAAGTTATGCCTCATAAACCTCATAAAATCACTAATTTTCATGTATATAATTTTCACCAACGGTCTTGGCCAATAATCTAGCCACCACCATTCGAAAGCTCTTGAAAAATGTGATTGTTTGAGCGGTGTTAGATCAAAATCAATTGTGGCGTGATTGCCTTTTTTTGTTAATCAAATTTTTTATACTTCCTGGTGTTCTATCTCTTCGAGATTTTAAAATTAAGAATTGTAACCCGGGTAGATAAGTTCTAAAGATATTTTGAACAAAAGTTGTATGTAATGTTTTTACAAACAAATCAATAGATTTTGAGATAAATAGCTTTAAAAATAGCAATTTTTTTAATAAATTGAAAAAATTCTATTTTTTATGGTGGAATAACTTTTAGTCAAATTATTTTAAACACCTAAAATTTTTTTTCTATTTCTGGAAGATATATCCAGCTGTTCTCAGAATTTGGTGCGATTTTAAATTTTCATTTAAATTTTTTTTAAGAAATAAAATATTTGAATTCTTATTAGATAATCATAATATTCTCTTTCGGCAGAGGTTTCAAAGATATGAAAGTATGAATATTCCACAAAAAAATTGTAACCTCGAACTGTTTACTATTATAAGTAAAATATAATTTTTGCGTATTCAGATGCAAAAAGTAGCGAATTATATATAATGAAAGATATATAGTGCATGATTGATTTTTTATGTGCAACCTAATGATGATTTTTATATAATTGCAAAATATCGATGCTATTGTACCGTGGGTCCTTTATACGATTGACGTGTGGTTCATATTTGCACTTTTCTATAAGGTATAATCGATGCTATATAAACAAGAAATAGCAATCCTTAAGTTACCTTGTACTCAACTATTTTACCATGATTTGTTATTTAACTATTATTTCTTAAATTATTCAGTTTATTCCAAAAAGAAAAGCTAATACCATACCATAAAAAAAAACTTTGATAAAATTGTACATTTTTTTCTCTGTGCGTAGAGAGGATTTTTAAATGGAGTATCTTATACCCGAATAATGAAATGACTGATACATTATATAGAAATAAAATAACGAACATAACGATCGATACGTCGTTTTAACCTCGCGTAATGTGTAAATACGTTTCTGTTCAGGAATGTCGGCTGAGGAGGAATGGTACAACAAAAGCATCTCCGCATTGAGGATGATACCGCCCACCATCCGAATCTCGCAGCGCCGATGCTCCAGTACCAAACATAATTTTAGGCCCCCGAGGTCGCGATCCCCGAGACCGGCGGCGACGAGCGTCGATAACAAAACGGCGACGATACCCTCCTAACCGTCAAGGCACCGCTCAACCATGGAATCCATAATCCAGTTGGGCCGCTCGAGCAAGACGAAGATACATAGAAAGTAATTTGAAAAAAAAAGGAAAAAACCGAGATTACAAAACTAGTCGACAACTAGTCCTGATCGAAAGGATTTTGCCAAAGAATTTTATTTACCGAACATTATTAATCGCATCGCGTTGTCAAGCGCCCTCGTCGTCGCCCTCGGAATAATTGGGCCGGCGCCAGCTACGTTTCCGAGCTCGATGGCACGACTCTCGATAGGGACTCTCTTTAACTATATACAACGCGCCGATGGGAAAGGGGGCCTATACGATGAGAGCCTTCTTTACCCTCACCGCGGGAAAGTACATTCAAACGAAAGTTACCGGTTATATATAAATATATACATATACAGTGTCGTCTCACGCACCACGGTAATGGCTCGTCATTGCGAAGGCGTATCTTAGGTTTAAGAACCGAGGCGATCTTATACTTACCTTTTTTACAACCCTCCGTGCATGGAATTACGAGATGTCAAATATCTCGAATCGTTCGTAAACTTCAAAGTCTGGCAAAAAGTGCGGGAGAAAGTCTGGTTGAATTCTCCCAGACTTTTAAAAAATTATAAGTCTAGTAAAATATGTGGGAGAAAGTATGGCTTATTTATCCCAGACTTTCAAAATATTATAAAGTCTGGCAAAATGTGCGGGAGAAAGTCTGGTTGATTTAAAATATATTAAGTCTGGCAAAAAGTATGGATAGTCTCACCAGCTAGACTTTGCCAAGACTTTATAAGCCAGACTTTTCCCAGACGTTCCCCAGACTTTTTTTTTACACGGGATATGACACCCAGAAATATAAAAAAAATTTGATTAACAAAAAAAGGCAATCACGCCACAATTGATTTTGATCTAACACCACTCGAAAGATTACATTTTTCAAGAGCTTTCGAATGGCGGTGGCTAGATTATTGGCCAAGACCGCCGGTAAAAGTTATGCCTCATAAACCTCATAAAATCACTAATTTTCATGTATATAATTTTCACCAACGGTCTTGGCCAATAATCTAGCCACCACCATTCGAAAGCTCTTGAAAAATGTGATTGTTTGAGCGGTGTTAGATCAAAATCAATTGTGGCGTGATTGCCTTTTTTTGTTAATCAAATTTTTTTATACTTCCTGGTGTTCTATCTCTTCGAGATTTTAAAATTAAGAATTGTAACCCGGGTAGATAAGTTCTAAAGATTATTTTGAACAAAAGTTGTATGTAATGTTTTTACAAACAAATCAATAGATTTTGAGATAAAGCTTTAACAATAGCAATTTTTTTAATAAATTGAAAAATTCCATTTTTTAGGTGGAATAACATTTAGTCAAATTATTTTAAACACCTAAAATTTTTTTTTCTATTTCCTGGAAGATATATCCAGCCTGTTCTCAGAATTGGGTGCGATTTTAAATTTTCATCATACCACTTGACGTAAGTTACCCATATATATATTAAAATATATTTTTCTCGCCCAGGCAAAAGTTTTTAAATTATATAGAATTTTGTCGGTCTTGCTGAGCTAACGTCTAACGACTCTAAGAACTCCAAATTGCTCGCTCGAAAAGGCACGACAATTCGCCGCGTATCAATCCCGAGAACAACATTATGAAGGCCACAACCGCCAGACATAAATTTAAAAGAGAAGCAAATAAATACTAAGTTATAAAATTGAAAATATTTTAATAAGAAAGAAAGAAATTTTAAGTCTATGTGTTTCGTCTTATATTCGTTTACCCATATATATTTTTTAAGAAATAAAAAATCTGAATTCTATTAGATAATCATAATATTCTCTTTCGGCAGAGTGTCAAAGATATGAAATATTCCACAAAAAATTGTAACTCGAAACTGTTTACTAATTATAAGTAAAATATAATTTTTGCGTATTCAGATGCAAAAAGTAGCGAATTATATATAATGAAAGATATATAGTGCATGAGTGATTTTTTATGTGCAACCTAATGATGATTTTTATATAATTGCAAAATATCGATGCTATTGTACCGTGGGTCTTTTACGATTGACGTGTGGTTCATATTTGCACTTTTCTATAAGGTATAATCGATGCTATATAAACAAGAAATGCAATCCTTAAGTTACCTTGTACTCAACTATTTTACCATGATTTGTTATTTAACTATTATTTCTTAAATTATTCAGTTTATTCCAAAAAGAAAAGCTAATACCATACCATAAAAAAAACTTGATAAAATTGTACATTTTTTTCTCTGTGCGTAGAGAGGATTTTTAAAGGAGTATCTTATACCCGAATAATGAAATGACTGATACATTATATAGAAATAAAATAACGAACATAACGATCGATACGTCGTTTTAACTCGCGTAATGTGTAAATACGTTTCTGTTTCAGGAATGTCGGCTGAGGATGAATGGTACAACAAAAGCATCTCCGCATTGAGGATGAATACCGCCCACCATCCGAATCTCGCAGCGCCGATGCTCCAGTACCAAACATAATTTTAGGCCCCCGAGGTCGCGATCCCCGAGACCGGCGGCGACGAGCGTCGATAACAAAACGGCGACGATACCCTCCTAACCGTCAAGCACCGCTCAACCATGGAATCCATAATCCAGTTGGGCCGCTCGAGCAAGACGAAGATACATAGAAAGTAATTTGAAAAAAAAAGGAAAAACCGAGATTACAAAACTAGTCGACAACTAGTCCTGATCGAAAGGATTTTGCCAAAGAATTTTATTTACCGAACATTATTAATCGCATCGCGTTGTCAAGCGCCCTCGTCGTCGCCCTCGGAATAATTGGCCGGCGCCAGCTACGTTTCCGAGCTCGATGGCACGACTCTCGATAGGGACTCTCTTTTAACTATATACAACGCGCCGATGGGAAAGGGGGCCTATACGATGAGAGCCTTCTTTACCCTCACCGCGGGAAAGTACATTCAAACGAAAGTTACCGGTTATATATAAATATATACATATACAGTGTCGTCTCACGCACCACGGTAATGGCTCGTCAATTGCGAATGGCGTATCTTAGGTTTAAGAACCGAGGCGATCTTATACTTACCTTTTTTACACCCTCCGTGCATGGAATTACGAGATGTCAAATATCTCGAATCGTTCGTAAACTTCAATAACTTGGATCAGTCGAATCGTTTGCCTCGTCTAATTTTCAATTTTCAATTTTTAATATATACCCTTTACACTAGGTCGTGGAATACCGTGTAACAATAATCCAAATGCATATCCTTTTTCCTTTTTATCGGTTTGTCACCTTTTACTTTGTCGGTGTATACAGAGGTATTTACACGGAGCGGCTGCAGAATACAATGCTTATTTTTTAATCATTGTTTTTGTATTACTTTTTCAATTAATATATTTGAACAAGGTCTTACGGATGACTGAATTAACTAACTTTTGGACTTATAATTAAATTAAGGAATTACAATATTACTTGAGTTAAAATGATGAAATCCTCACGTTTTATCTTGACGATGTCTCATTATTGATTAACGGTTAACAATCCCAATCGTCTTGGTTCTTTAAAAAAATGAAAAATTTCGATTGTTCAGCGATGAAAACCATAACGCCATTACAGAATTAAACGAGATACTGAAAAATTAAAGAATGCGTTGAGACACACTCGAATCACTGAATGTTTGTCGTAATTATCGATTCCTGTGTCGATCGAGGAATACGGTTTCTTTCGTTAGTTTCTCAACAACGATCTCCGGAAATTCCCAACTCGCGTTCACAAAATAATAAATGAAAAAATTCTATTTTTTATGGTGGAATAACTTTTAGTCAAATTATTTTAAACACCTAAAATTTTTTTTTATTTTCTGGAAGATATATCCAGCTTGTTCTCAGAATTTGGTGCGATTTTAAATTTTCATTTAAATTTTTTTTAAGAAATAAAATATTTGAAATTCTTATTAGATAATCATAATATTCTCTTTCGGCAGAGTTTCAAAGATATGAAAGTATGAAATATTCCACAAAAAATTGTAACTCGAAACTGTTTACTAATTATAAGTAAAATATAATTTTTGCGTATTCAGATGCAAAAAGTAGCGAATTATATATAATGAAAGATATATAGTGCATGAGTGATTTTTTATGTGCAACCTAATGATGATTTTTATATAATTGCAAAATATCGATGCTATTGTACCGTGGGTCTTTTACGATTGACGTGTGGTTCATATTTGCACTTTTCTATAAGGTATAATCGATGCTATATAAACAAGAAATGCAATCCTTAAGTTACCTTGTACTCAACTATTTTACCATGATTTGTTATTTAACTATATTATTTCTTAAATTATTCAGTTTATTCCAAAAAGAAAAGCTAATACCATACCATAAAAAAAACTTTGATAAAATTGTACATTTTTTTCTCTGTGCGTAGAGAGGATTTTTAAATGGAGTATCTTATACCCGAATAATGAAATGACTGATACATTATATAGAAATAAAACAACGAACATAACGATCGATACGTCGTTTTAACTCGCGTAATGTGTAAATACGTTTCTGTTTCAGGAATGTCGGCTGAGGATGAATGGTACAACAAAAGCATCTCCGCATTGAGGATGAATACCGCCCACCATCCGAATCTCGCAGCGCCGATGCTCCAGTACCAAACATAATTTTAGGCCCCCGAGGTCGCGATCCCCGAGACCGGCGGCGACGAGCGTCGATAACAAAACGGCGACGATACCCTCCTAACCGTCAAGCACCGCTCAACCATGGAATCCATAATCCAGTTGGGCCGCTCGAGCAAGACGAAGATACATAGAAAGTAATTTGAAAAAAAAAGGAAAAACCGAGATTACAAAACTAGTCGACAACTAGTCCTGATCGAAAGGATTTTGCCAAAGAATTTTATTTACCGAACATTATTAATCGCATCGCGTTGTCAAGCGCCCTCGTCGTCGCCCTCGGAATAATTGGCCGGCGCCAGCTACGTTTCCGAGCTCGATGGCACGACTCTCGATAGGGACTCTCTTTTAACTATATACAACGCGCCGATGGGAAAGGGGGCCTATACGATGAGAGCCTTCTTTACCCTCACCGCGGGAAAGTACATTCAAACGAAAGTTACCGGTTATATATAAATATATACATATACAGTGTCGTCTCACGCACCACGGTAATGGCTCGTCAATTGCGAATGGCGTATCTTAGGTTTAAGAACCGAGGCGATCTTATACTTACCTTTTTTACACCCTCCGTGCATGGAATTTAGAGATGACAAATATCTCGAATCGTTCGTAAACTTCAATAACTTGGATCAGTCGAATCGTTTGCCTCGTCTAATTTTCAATTTTCAATTTTTAATATATACCCTTTACACTAGGTCGTGGAATACCGTGTAACAATAATCCAAATGCATATCCTTTTTCCTTTTTATCGGTTTGTCACCTTTTACTTTGTCGGTGTATACAGAGGTATTTACACGGAGCGGCTGCAGAATACAATGCTTATTTTTTAATCATTGTTTTTGTATTACTTTTTCAATTAATATATTTGAACAAGGTCTTACGGATGACTGAATTAACTAACTTTTGGACTTATAATTAAATTAAGGAATTACAATATTACTTGAGTTAAAATGATGAAATCCTCACGTTTTATCTTGACGATGTCTCATTATTGATTAACGGTTAACAATCCCAATCGTCTTGGTTCTTTAAAAAAAATGAAAAATTTCGATTGTTCAGCGATGAAAACCATAACGCCATTACAGAATTAAACGAGATACTGAAAAATTAAAGAATGCGTTGAGAACACACTCGAATCACTGAATGTTTGTCGTAATTATCGATTCCTGTGTCGATCGAGGAATACGGTTTCTTTCGTTAGTTTCTCAACAACGATCTCCGGAAATTCCCAACTCGCGTTCACAAAATAATAAATGAAAAGAAATGAAACAAACACTTGAGAATACAAAAAGTTACAAGTGAAACAAAAAAAAAGGAGAAGAAGAAGAAGAAGATGAAGAACAAATATGAATGCAGTGTACATATTATGACATATTATTACGGCTAGGGAGATCGTGGCGTGATAGATGCATAGCATAATCAGCAGATATATTCTAGAGTATGCCAATTTTTCAATGTCCTTTAAGATGTATTAACGCGTACTATTAATAACGTTGTTAATTTTAACGATGATAACTCCTTGGTTTGCGTGCTTTTGTTGTGTAAGAAAGAAAATGGTAAGAATAAAAACAAAAAAAATAAAGGTAATAAAATAATTAAACGACTTGTGTATACGATCGACTTCAAGGTATAGATATACCACGATATTGCGTTACAACACATTTTTTTACACAGTTTTTCCTACAACTTTGATCACTCTTATATACCGATCTATACATTTTATTTTCATTCGTACGTTGAACAACAAGGATTTAGGTAAATGTTTAACACGATGTCGACGAGTCGAGGTATAGTGTGTAATTCTCTACACGGAGAGAAAAGTTGAATAAAAATTATCCATAAATGTTCTTGGGTAAAATGCCGTCGTTCGCTTGTTTTTATCATTTTTTTTTGTCTAGAACATTACACAAAAATTGGTAATCACGTTAACATTTTTACCATACGTGGCACTACAATATTCACCCAAAACAACTAGATACTTTTTGTAAAAAAATTTTCCCCGTGTATAAGCTTTCGTATAATTTAAATTATTTAAATGTAATTATATAAAAATTGTACTTGCTTTCAAGTTTAATTTGGCCTAACATTACGCATAATTCAAAAAATACGATTATTAAATTTATGTTTATCATTTCTAACAACTTTTTGATGCTACAATCATTATCCTTTAATTAATTATATTATTTATTTTTATTTTGCGATTTGTCGATTTTAGACTACATTTCGTTATGAACGTGCTTCTGAGAATCTAGTATTATGCTCCAACAAGTTGGCCTACCGTGATGTAAGGTAAATGTACCAATAGTGAACCATCTTATTACTAGTATGAAAATTCGTTTCTTACAATGTTGTTTGTAATTATATAAAAAAATTAAAAAAAAATTTTTATTTAACGGAAGGAATTTGTTTAACAAAATACATGTTATAAACAATAAAATATACTGATGTAATGGGATCAATTAATTAAATATCGGAGAGTTACACGTACCTTTGTCCCTCTGCCCGAGAATGTCAGTTCCAGTATATATGGTTTTAATCTATGATTATATTTTTAGTAGAATAATTTTAGTACATTATACTTGGTAAGATCAAATTTCCTAATATACCGCGAATTTAAATGCCGATTATTTTATTAAAATATTCTACGAGTATCATCTACATCTGTAGTTTTCTATATGATATATTATCATAAATATTTTACGCATAAATGGTCAAACATTGGCTCCAACAATCGGCTTAAACATAATAAAACATCGCGATACCTGCCCACTATTTAGAATACTCCGACGAAAATATTTTTGATCACTGCAATGTCAGACTAAATTGAAGAAACACTTGACTGATCAAAATGCGCGACAGCGCCTGACGCAAGTATAAAGGCGCGTAAGCCATATATATAACTAGCCACTCGATTAATTATCCTAGATTATAACATAATAAATACATAATTATTCGGGGATTAAAATTGTTTTATAAGTACAAAAATATACATCATTTACGGACACGGCCATCTACTGGAAACGAATTTTTTAATATCCACCCCTAGTAGGGGTCAGACTATTTTGAAGAAAATGTAACCAGTTTTCGAGTAAAAAAACATTTCATAAATGCTTTGATTTCCACTAGGACACTTAATGGTACATTTACCTTCAGATATTGATCATTCATTTTATCATTTCGTATCGTTACTTTTTATTAATACAGAGAGTGTCAGAATTTTGGTATGGAAATTTTTAAATATGTCTAATTGATACATTAAATTTAAAGAAAATAGGAATCAAATTATTCTTATTAATTGTTAATGAAATCAATTGAAAGTACAACGAGGTATTCATTAGAATACATCGAATGACTATCGAAGATTCTTTAATTGCTGAATTTATGTCAAGTCTAAGCAGACAATTATACAGAAAAATGTTCGTGCAGACCATTCGAAGTGACATAATGAATATTAGATTATTTTAAATCATTTCTGTTTTATTTGACAAAAAAAATGGCTTTAAGACGACTTAATATCTCAATAACATTTATTTTCCGATAAAATTTTAGTAATGTGACGTGATAAAATAAAGAGTAATTCGTTATTTTTTTAAATAAAAGTCAGTTAGTATAATTTTGATTTAAAAATATCGCAAAACACCATGATTTTGTAATAAATATATAGACTACGCTCTTTTGTACAAAGTAAATATAATTAAATTTTCTTGATTTAAGATTACTATTAAAATGGATTGGTTACTTTTTAAATTACATAAAATTACACTTTGTTCTTTCAATACAAGTAACTTTCTGTCTTGTTAATCAATGAAAAGTGATTAATCAAAAATTCTGGAATTCTTATTATTTATTTATGGCGTAAATATAGAAAAACGAATGAAAAACAAAAAAACAATTTTTCGATCATATTTTCTGAATTGACGACGAAAGGAGGCAGATGGTCAAAAAATTATTGGAAATAATGAATAACAACTAATGATTTAATTAAATTGTACTTGTTATCGATGGTTTTTCAACTAGTGCACGCGACACAAGCTAGAAACATTTAAATGTAAACATTTTTAACCCCTTTGACTACTCTATCACATTTGATTAAGAATCGTCCAATTTTTTTGTACAATAAACCTTATACCCCAAGAGTCCGACTCGATTTTTCGCGCATTCGTGATATTTGAAATCTGTCCAATCAACAATTGTCTATATCGATGTCACTTTTCGATAACTGTCTTAATTCTCAACAAAATAATAATATTGTTGCGATACGGTGAAGAAAAAAAAAAAAAACTAACGTGGACAGAAACTCGGGAGCGAATGATCGGCGACTCGGCCGTTCGTTTGCGACTTTTTGCTCAAAATGTTCCTAAAAAGAGTAATGAAAATTAACAAAAAAAAAGGGTAAAAAAAAACGAGTAAAGAGAACAAGGGTGAAAAAAATGTTTGTAACATATCATATACGCGATCGTACATTCATTGCAAAGTGGCAGCCGACGACTTGAAATCAGCTGAACGATCATTACGGAGAAGGAACGAGTTCACACAGTAAAGCCGCGAAATGTCGCGTTTTGGACAAGGATAGTATACGCATTTAGTTATAAGAAAGAATCACGTATTATACGTATGTGTTGTACATAGCCTAAATAAAAACGACATTTAAAAGTAAATGACTATTTATTGAAAAATAAAATATTATATTCCTTATGATCTAGCTTCTATCTTTCTCTCTCACTCTCACTCTTACATTCTCTTACATTCTTTCTTTCTCTCTCTCTCTCTCTCTCACCCTCTATTTCTTTACATAATAGTACTTTGTTCCAGTTTATTTGACTATACATGTATAAGCGTATATTGCATCACGTAAGGAAGTACGGCGATAATCAATTTCAGAGTATATCAGCTTTACGACTACTAAGACTCTTTTTGATCAATGCCCAGTCTTCTAATATGTCAGCGTCATTTAACATGTAAACAATGTAGGGACCAGATACCGAAACTGCTTTTCTCCTTTCCGAATGATTCCTTCGTTTTCGTCCATTCGAGTTTAACCACAGGTCTGTGTGTATGTCGACGTTGTGCCTATCTTCTTCGAGTCTACGTATTTTCTCTTTTAGGTCGCAGTGTATGCTGTCGTACACCAGTTCTTTTTCGCTTTCGAAATTTTGCAACGCAGCTAGATCTTCCGAGTGACATTTGCATTTGATATTCTTCAGTCGAAAATCACGCAATACGTGTGCCACCTCCAGCTTTACTTTCATATTGTCTTTAAGTCTTTGTAACGGTATGAGGTACTCTTCGGATTTACCTAATTTCACTTCTCCTAATTTCGTGTCCATTTGGGTTATTCTTTCTTTGTAGAGTCTGAAATATAATTTGATTAACGTTAATTCGATACTGTTACTGTGTTTCGCTAAACGTTATCGCGAGATTTCACGATTTTTATCCGGGAGAAAGTATAATTGTTGCGTTTTATAGATTACATTAAATATCACTAACGAAACTTTTTTTAGTGAGAATCAAACAATTTTCATTTTCAAGAGCAAAGAATTCTTTTTCAAATTTCTACTGGTTACTATAGTGAAGCGAGTGATAAAATTGTAAAAAATGGGTGGAACGGACAGCAAATTTATTAAAAACATAACTTTACCATGCTTCAACCACTTATGTAGCTAAGAACCGATTAGGAATAGACCCTTCGAATAAAAATTACGATTTATAGAAAGAAAATACAAAAAATATGTTTATTGAAGATTTATATCTTTATAATTAAACATTTTGCTTAAAAACTAAAAAGTATATACTGGGCAAAGATTCTCTCAGATTCTGTTTGGATGAATCATGATACCAAAATTGATTTTGTATACGGTTATAATTGAATACGAAAAATTGTAAACAACAGAAATTGATTACTAATGCGAGATACCGTTAAGTAATACGATTCCTCTTCTTATCTAAAATTCACTTATACTACGTGCATAATTTTTACTTTTTGTGTTTAAAAATATACGTTTTATCACTTCTGGTTCTTGCTTCATTATCACTACCATATTTAGGTACTATTTCATTTAATATTTATATATATATCTATATTTTTTCTGTTTATAAAAATAAGTAATGACTCACTGTTCCTTGAGTAAAAAAAATTGTTTTTCAAGATCAATTAGATTTTCTAAACACTCTGTTCTTCGTCTTTCACATTCATGTTCATCCATTTCTGAAGAATCATCACTATCGCTGTGATCTGCGCTGCTGTCGCAGGATGCAGAGCTTTGATTGCTGTCGTTACTGTCTTGCGACATGTCATCGGCTTCTTGATCCGAATCATCTTTAATACTAGGCATCTGAAGCGTTAAGAAAATAATTATAATATATATATATATATATATAATATCTATATTTTAAGTAAACAAGTGTAAGTAAAAAATCAATTATCTATAGTATTATATATCGTTAAAAACAAATTCTCGCTCTTTATAGTCCTTAATTTTTATAATAGTTAATTAATTTCTCGCATTGGATGTAATGTTAGATTTTTTGGGACTATGTAACATAATTCGGTACTATATGCTCATTACTTACATTACAACGGATACTACATGTAATAAAATTATATTTTCTTCTACTTTTTACATTTAATTATTGCTCTTACCATACTAACACGTTAATTACAAAATGATATTAGAACAATACGTGGATATAAATTGCGAATTTTCGATGACCTTAGCAGTATAGTAAACCTGGAATATGTATTCAACAAAAGTGACCTAACAAATCATATTAGAAAAAAATTAATGCGTTTTCGTTATACGACTCTCAAAAAATTTAAAAATAAGTAAAGTTTTAAATTTATATTAACCCAATAACTTAGTAACCTACTAATAATATTCTTGCTGTTTTTCAACTAACACATATTAACGTTCATATATTTTACCCAATAATTCAGAAATTTACAATTTTGTGTGTGCCATTTCAAATATTAAGTTTTATTTAAAAAAAACGTAGTATTTAATCTTTAAAATTCTATACAATGGGTTTTCGAGAATGCTCTTTCAATATCTGGGCATTTGTTCTGTACAAAAAATCAAAATCTTTGTTATTCTTATTCCAAATGTTTATTTCATCTATATCTTTAAAAATATTTACACCGAAAATATAATGTAATTTTCCGTACAAGCCATTTAAAAGTGTCTCTTATTTATAGACTTGTCACTATTTGCATAATGAAATATTATTTAATTATATAGTACTTCTGATTACGGGTTTCCCATTAAATATTACGTATCGTTAAATAAATGTAAAATTAAATTAAATACTGCATATCGTTGAATAATTGTTAAATTAACAATTTGAACTCACTTGTTAACAAATTAGGAATGCCACCTCCTTAAATATAAAGTTAAGATTTTTTAACGTTATCTACTTTTTAAATTGATTTTTGTTGTTGTTGAATAATCATATTAGTGTCAGAAATTCTGATTGAAATCAATTGACAATTACTTTTTTCTTGTTATAATTTTTCCAAAATGTCGGCTTTTGTAAAACAAAACAATCTTAAATTTCATGATTTGTTTTCTTGAAAAATGTATTCAAAAAAATTATATAGAAAAGAAAAAGGAAATCATGAAACAGCGTACTGTTCTATACAAATGCCGCCATTTTGGACATACTATGCGGAAAAAAATAATTGTCAAAATTACATGGAAAGTTCGAACATTCGGACCACGATTTCTGATAATAATATAATTAGTTAAGTGAAGCAACAACAACAAAAAAATCGACTTAAATAATAAAAAACGTTACAAAATTTTAACTTTACAATTAAACCGCAGAATAAAAAAGATTTTGACTTTTTGTACAAAATAAATATAGAATTTATATATATATATATATAGAATACTCTATATAGAATTTTGAAAAGTATTTTGCTTTTCAAATAAAATTTAATATTTGAATTGGCGTGCACAAAATTGTTGTTTTGCGCAATAATGGGTTAAGGGAACTAGTCTGAGTTAACTCGAAAAAATATAAATTTTCTTTCACAAATTTATTTGAAACGCTGCAAAACTATAGAAATATTTTTTCTAAAAATTACGTAATCTAAACTTTAATTTGAGAGGTTCCAAATCTTTGAATCTAGTTCCTATTGAACATAATCAGGCGTTATATACTAAATTATAGATTTTTGTACCAAATTTTTTATGAATATTAGTTAACAAAATTCTTTTTAAAAATGTGATCCGTTTAAGTTTTAGTATTTGATTTAACATATCGAACGAGCCTGTTTATTCAATTTGGTTCACGAAAACTCGAGCAATCATCCACGGCTCAAAGCTTATCGCAATGTTCGGATATGAAATTGAAGAATTTCTTGTGTCTAAGAACAAGATTTAAAGACCTAGGCCTCTCAAATTAAAGTTCACATTAAGCACTTAATAAAACAAAAAATGCTAAATATGCAGCTTTTTAAATAAAATTAGAAAAGTAAATAAAAAAATGTTTGTTATTTTAGTTAATTTGCTTTTAGTTAATTATATATTAATTCAGTTATTGGATTAGAAAAAATAAAAAATGCATTTTCAAATGTACATGATTTTTTTATCGATTGGCTACAAAAAATTACAATTTTTTACATGCCGCTCAATGAAAAAGATTCAGAAAATTATCACAATTTTTACTGTAGTAAGAAATTTAAAAAAATAGTATATATTCAATGATATATTTGTTTGAATTAAGATATATTTATATAGACCGAAAATAACAATTTTAGTTGAAAAATAGATAACGCAATACAAGCTATAGATAATGTTTATTAGTTTTCAACAAATATACAGTTTACGGTAAGTCCGATTTACTAATGAAATTTTCCAGGTTCGTTACGCCACTGAGAAAAACATGATAGTAAATATTACTATATTGATGATAAAACAAGGACTAGTGTAGTGTGAATATAAATTGCTATTATTGGTAACAAAAGTTGCCAGCATTGGTATGAATATATGTACTAAAATGGTAATAATTTTTACTATCTTTCACAACAATAGTCTGTCCTCCGTCTACCATTAAAGTAGTAATATTTATTACCAGATCTTTCGCTGTCATACCAATTTTTATAAGAAAATTTCATAAAAATCTACAAAATTTAAATATTTAACACTCTATGCGATCAAAGCATAATTTTTTTTTATTATTTTTATATGTAAGGTAGGTGATTCTCGCATTTCTCTAATAAAGTAATTTTTACCCTATATTGCAAAGCGCTTGTATAAGGGACACACTTCATTCGTAAAGTTGTTACGCAATATAATTACTAAATTATTAAAAGCAAATTATTATGTACGCCCTATTATATTTATTTACTTTTCTTATATTTATTTGAAACATACACGTTTTATTAAAACTTTCAATTTCTTCATTCACGCCTCTTACAATTCGCGATAATTTGATCATTTTTTAAAATTAAATATTAAATAATTTTTAAAATTTAAGTTAACAAAAAAGCTACAAAATAATACGTGACATACATTTGGGTTTAAATATTTCTATGTTTAAAAGAAAATGATTAAAAATACATTTAAATCAATTAACTTATTACACAATTCAGATTGCCCTATATACGTATGTTTTCATTAGTAAAAAAATTCAAACTAAAACGTATTCTATTTTTATACATAGTAAATCTTTCAATTCAATATTGCTACTGAATCAATTATATCATTGTGTTGCGAGAATTTACTAATCTCCTTTACTTAAACTGTGATAAAAGAAAATATTATCTTTTGTCACAGTTGTTTTAATTTTTTTTCTGCCGAGGATTGCGTTGACATTGGACCTTCTTCACTTTGTACACCTCCACATCACGCATAAATCGATAAATACACACAATTAATATCGAAAGTACCGAGGAATAAAATTATACGTCAAGATTACAATTTCATGGGATATCGCCATATATTAATTATCATATCATTATACTTATAAGCACGATTTGCATATTTTGTATATATGTTTCTTAATGTAAAAGAAGGTAACTCACTGTTCAATGTAACTTTTTGAATAATTTTTAAAATTTTCATTAATAAATGTAATTATGTTAAAAAAAAAAGAACTTTGAGGTTAGAGAGTTTTACACGGAAACATACGTGTACTTTTGTGACACACTGATATACAGAACATTGGCGTATCGACAACAGTAATTGCCAACAGGCTGTTATCTCTGTATTAATGATACCCATGGATATTAATTAATCTTGGTATTTAAATAGTAAATTATCAATTTAATTTATAATTTCTCATATTTAAAATAATAGATCTAAAAAAAAAATAACTTTTATTCACTAAAATCTTTGATACAACAAATCGAACGTTAATGTTAATATCGAACAGTAAAAAAAATGAAATATAATAAATATAATAAAAAAATGTGTTAAATACTTACTTCAAATAAATCAGCAACAACGTGGAAAATAAATATTAACGAGACTAACGGAATAATAAGACTATATGCGAATTATGAAAAAATTCACCATCTATCGAGTTCCATTTGTTTTCCTATTTTTTGGTAACGTCAATATCGTCTCGAGTGTGTGTTACGTATGAAATTCGTAAAGTATATATCAAAGATCTCCTCGAGTTATTCGATTTGTATGCGTGTAACTCTTACGTATGTGAAACTGTAGGTGTTTACATTCGTTTAACCCGGCACAAGTGATTCTACAATAGTTGAGTCTAATGAGGCTCTTGCACTCCGGATTGATCCCCGTAAATACGACATACCGTTATTCGGCGAATAAACAATTTTCTTTACTTAATTCGAGCGAAGAAAAACAATTCCAAATTCCACATTGAGATTTGTATATAGGTTGGAACACGTGAAACTTGTCCAGAATAAAATAACATTAAATGGGGAATCGAGAGGCCTCTTACGTTTCCTTCAACGAGTCAACCAAATACTACTACTGGCTGATGGTAAATTTACCTTCGGTCAATACCCTGCTTTGGTAAAACAGATTCGTATCGATCGATTCTTATTTAAATGTTTCTTTATTATCGTTGTTATTTATCTTTATCTCAAATAGTCATTTGTATAAATGATACACAACTGTCGATTTTTACTTACGTACGAAAATCCTTGATAAATAATGGTGACAAATAGAAATTTCCAATTTTACACTTTGTTGGATTAATGCATCTCGTAATCGCCTTGTGTAATTAGACTTATATACTAGTTGTCAAAAACGTTTATTCTTCTAATGAATACTTTCAATTTTATAATACATTACAAAATTAATTTGCAACTAGTCATGGCATATGAGTGACATTCCTTCTAATCGTAATGGTGAAAATGAGTATACTATAGTTTAGGTAAGTCGATGGAAAGAGTAACGAGTTTAAAAAAAATATACTGAAAATTAAAAATAATTTTAATAAATTATACTCAAGCACATCTGCATTTTCGTGTTTTCAGTTTATATTTAAGAAAACTCTTTAAATCAATGTTCGTTACTTAAGTGAAAATTAGAAAACATAAAATAATAATACCGTTGTATTATTTTCAAAGAATTTGTTTTATATTATACGAAATAAATTGATTAAACTATTTTTATATTAGTATATATAGGCTACACGGAAATAAAGTGCCATATCATTAAGTTTCAATACAATCAATATTACTATATTTAAATAGTAATATTGTAAGGTATGGAGTGAAAATTCACCGAGTTAATACAATTTACAAATGCTAATTAAATGTTGAGTGATGATAACTAATTGTACTCTAACTCAAATGGTAATTGCCTGAAGTTATTTTTAATCGAAATTTGCATCGCACGCATTAAAATGTTTATAGCCAGGCTTTAATGTGTAGTCGATCGTTTAATAAAAATGACGACCAAGAATTATTATATTTGAAAATTGATATGTATTTTTAAGTCATATACATAAATCTGACAACTTAAGTGTTCATTAATAATATATTATCATTTAAATTTTATTCTAAATTGCATCCACATCAATGTAAAACTAACGAGTAAAGCAACATTTATACACATTTTTACATTGTGCGAATATCAGTTTAAGAAAAGTAAGAAAAAACTATATGTATAGATATATATATATATATACTTGTATAAGTATTTTGTGGTTTCTAAACAAACTTTTTATCAATTTTGTGGTTCCGTATATTTTTCTTATTGTGCTCTCCATTTTGGCCGTTTTAGATGAATTTATTTTTTATCTTTTCAAGCGTATAAAAAAAATATTCCTAATTTTCATATAACTCTAAACTATCTCGTGTACCTCGTATACAGAACTACTTATAACAAGATGTATCAAAAAATCATGTCGTCGAAAATACTTTTCTAACACCTTTTTTTTCGTATAAATAACTCTTTGAATCCGATACATTTTATACATAAATTCGTTTTTATCTATATACGATTACGATGTAAGGGAAAATTCGGTACAAATGAAATATACGGAAATAAAGAAGAATTGTAAGTAAAAGGATATACGCGTTTATCGCGAAGAAAAAAAAAGTCAGGTACTTTGGTATTATGAAAAAATAGATTGATTACGTCTCTAATGCCCACGTTTTACAAAAAAATTTATCATTTAACGTACGATTAACTCTTTTAGCAGTAAATACTTTTGTTCTTGTCGATCGGCGTTTGAAAAGAAAGGAGGTTTTCCAAAATAAAATGTTGATGCTGTCACTTCAAAGTATAACGTGAAATAATGTGCAAACTAACATATTTAAATATTAAATAACGTTTTACAGTTTATGGATAAACGGTTTGTCATTCTTTTTTATTTGTGTATACGGTTTCAGATGATGTTTATACAAAATAGAAGAGCTTGACAAGGCGTTTTTTTTTACAAATACCTTTTTTTTTTATAAACATTACCGTCGGATTGTTGATTGTAAATTTCAAATTCGAGAAATTATATTGTTGTATAAATAAATATTAAATTGACAAATAATTTTGGGAAAAAATATGATTTATCAATCGGGTTTCTTTCTTTTTTTTTCCATTATTCATAAACACGTTTTGAATTACTTACTTAATATCACATATACATTTTTAAGTGTATCTCAAAAATTTCGTTTCTCTTTCGTCAAAGCAAAATTTAGTAGATGGCGTTTGCGTAAACAAATTTGGCATTTACTTCGGTAATCGCAATTAAGAGAACGTCGAATATATAATTTTAATATGGTTAGTAAACACGTTTTTTTTTTAATTATTTAATTGGCGTATTTTGTTATTCATTCGAACCAAAGTTTCGACACTTTCTTTCATGATACGTTATCGACAGTAGATTTCTGACAAGTATTTTATAATTACAACAAATTAATAAACGCCGAATTCAAATGAAATATCACCTTACATCAATTTGTTTAATAATGTTCTTTACAATTTTACCTTGCTGTAAAACACAATTGAAACCAACAAAACCGATATTGTAAGTAACTAATATCAATTAGTACACGAACTTACAATAAAAGCATACACATTAGAGCCGAAGACGTAACAGTAATTTAATTAAATGTAAAATTCACCTAACGTCTGTAATTTTTATAAAGATACAAATAAACCGTCGATAACGTACGTGATATACATATTTATATATATGTATACCAAAGAGAAAGAAAAAGAAAATGTTGGTTCAAACGAAGCGGTTTGAAAAAAAGTCGAATTCGAGTAAAGTAAAAACGTGAGCATTCTCGTACATCAATAACACTTCGAATGACCATCGTTACTACTTAACATTAAATTAGCGCCTTACATTTAAGTATATATTATATATTTCATTTATGTATATATATAATATAGCGTTCCATCAGATACAATAATAATACGTATGGACCTGTATAGAACAAACAGACAAATAATGCGACGTTCGCACGACTGCAAGTAGATTCACTATCGATAATCATGCGTTTATAATGTATGCGTTTATTTTCATCATTACATACCCACGGTACACGTTAAACTTCCGGCTTTCAAATTTTCGATCAATGGCGGTTTAATTATCGTTTCACTATACCGCCCACATATATATATATATATATATATGTATATATATATATATATATATGTAAGAATGTCCGTGTTTATCATACATATATATTTTATATATTTATTCATTTATTTATTTGTTTTATCTTTTTTTATCTTTATTCGATCATGTATGTATATTAGGAAGGTACAGGTCATTTGTGCATTTCGTACGAAATTTTCTTGTCGGTCAATGTATCTCTCTCTCTCTCTCTCTTTCTCTCTTTCTCTCATTTTCATTCCTCTTAACGTATCGCGATTTACTCTTTTTTTTTGCGCACATGCCCGAAGTATATCGCGTGTTAACTGCGCGTACATATGTATACGATTGGGAGACGCGTGTGTCTGTGTGTGTGCTTTTTTTTTAATCTATTTCAAATTAATCCAATTGTACACGTAATTAGGGACAATCTTAATTGATCGCATTGGTTTCTTACATTGGCAGTGATTGACACGTTTCAATTGATTTGTACACCTCGACGCGGTTAATTATATATTCCCTTCGTTTCGGAAATGCCGATTATTACATTTATTCGAGAAATCTACGTTACCGACACAAGGTATTCAATTACCCTTTCACTCGATAAATAATTACTTCGTAATTCGTATATAACTAGTGTACATGTATATATATATATATATATATAGTTGATGTAACAATATTACAAAGGCATTGGCTTAATTTACGTATTTTCTTTAATTTTATGCTAAATATTTATATATAAATAAGATGTACAGTAAAAATCTCTTTTGCAAGCATTATACAATCTATTATAAATAATGTGCGTATATAACACGGATACACATATCGATTTCCGTTTTAAATTTATATTCAAAAGTTTGTTGTCAGTCGGTAAAGTAGATGTCTTACCAATAAATCGTGTGTGTGTGTGTGTGTGTGTGTGTGTGTGTGTGTGTGTGTGTGTGTGTGTGTGTGTGTGTGTGTGCGTGCGTGTGTGTGTGTCTGTGTGCGAGAGCGGGTGTGCGCGCGGGTGTTTCCAGGGTGTACGAAAAACTTCGTATGCGCTCAGTTAACACGGAGATACTCGACACACGTATATATAAATATATATATATACATTCACTTATACGACTATATGTAATAATTATGTGTATGTATACAGGAGTTGTTGCAAGTAACATTTTGTTGGTATGGAAAAACACTGAAACACCGGAGACAGAAAAATTAAATCCGCAGAAACAAGTAACTTTGTTTTATATTCTACGTTTAACGAGCGTCGTTACTCGCACTCATTTACTCATTTACTCTTCCTCTTCCCCTCTTGCTTTTTTTTTGTCGTTTTTATCGTTTCTCGCGTCATCGGAATATAATCGCGCGTTATTACAATCTTTGGCTACGTCGGAGAGAGGAAATCAACGGAACGAACGAAAAACGACGGTATACATATTACATTCTTCTTTGTCATATTTCTTTTTGTTTTTGTTTTTTTTTTTTTTTGGCGTACTGAAGTTTCTGGGATGGCACATTCGTGGTTCGTGTGTGAAAGTTTGAATGTTACAGTCTCGACTAGCACGTTATAGTTGTATATACCATTCATTTAAATATATATATTTATATATGTATATTTAATCTATTACCCTAGCCTCAAAATATTTTGTGAAAACAATACACACCGATTCACTGAAAAAAAAATTTATTTGAATTAACCAAATCATTTTGTTGAACAATAAACAACTAAATATTTATTTAATACAAATAAAATTTAATTGAATGAAATAAATATTTAGTTAAAATGACATTTTTGATTTATGTGAATATGTATTTAGTTGATTCAAGTATAATTTATTTGAAATAACTAAACATATAGTTACTCGAAACAAATGATTTATTAGAAACGAATAAATTAGTTTATTTGTAATTATTATATGACGCTTAATAAATATTTAGTAGAAACAACTAAATATATACTTGTTCACAACAAAAAATTTATTTGGAATAAATAAATTGATTTATTTGTAATTGTTATTCAGAATTATAATACGTTTAATAAATATTTAGTAAAAACAGATAAATATATACTTGCTCACAACAAATGATTTATTACGAATAAACAAATTGATTATTTGAAATTATTATTCAAAATTATAAAACGTTTAATAAATATTTAGTAAGAACAGATAAATATATACTTGCTCACAACAAGTGATTTATTACGAATTAACAAATTGATTATTTGGAATTATTATTCAAAATTATTATATGATTAATAAATATTTAGTAAAAGCAAATAAATATATATACTTGCTCACAGCAAATGATTTATTACGAATTAACGAATTTTCAAATAAATATGTATGCAATATTTATTACAATTAAATAAACCGTTTGTTAAAAATAGTAGTTTCAGATAACGTCCACTAGGTAGATCCAGGTTACACGCAAACGACTAACTTTTCTCATGATTAGTATATTAGAAAATTTAACAACTTGCAGAGTATGTGCGTATACAATTGTACCGATGCGATGTGCGAATATATAAATGCGTTTATTTCCGAGTGCGACAATACTATCTGTAAATTAAGTCATGCGTTTAGAAAATAAAGCAAGGAAGAAGAAATTTGGTGATTGAAACAAACTCCTAAAAATCATTCCCAGTAAGTATCGTAAAACATTAATAACTTATTAATCAATTACTGTAATGATAATGAAGTAAATTCTTTTATGCAAAAATAAACGAAAATTATTATTGCTGTTACTAAATATTTGGTTGAAATAAATAAATATTTGTTTGTGTGTAGAATCAAATTTGTCTAAACAACTAAATATTTATGTGTTTGTAGAATCAAATTTGTCTAAACAACTAAATATTTGTTTGTTTAGAACATTTTCATTTGGTTGAGGCAACCAAATATACCACTGGGAGAATACAAGTAAATAATTTAGTTGGATCAAATAAATTTTATTTGATTTCACTAAATTTTTTTTTCAGTGTTGTAATAATCCCTATATTAACGTAGATACAGTGTGTTTATTTATTTATTTTTTTTTTCGACTTTCACGAGTTTATCCTATACCAGCGGAGTGAAATATAAACTTAAAAAATCATTACTCTCCAAGTATTTAAAATTAAAAATAGTTAACGTTTTAAATAACTTTTTTTTTAGATTTAAACTTTCTTGAAAACGTAATACCGTTTTATACGGACGAGCATCATACAAATACTAAAATGTACCTCGTAATTTAGAAGAAATTTAATATTTACCCTTATATAAAGATGCGCGTAAACAATTTACTTTTCATCATTAAAATTTTGGTTTACTTAAGCTTCGAACATATATAATTTTTTTAAGCTCACGCACACGTTAAACTGGTATTTTTAATAATAAAACGTGCTCGTTATTTTTAAATTTTGGTATTAATGCCTGAGATCGATAATTAACCAACCCCACTATTATCAATAAGTTATTAATACGGTATGCATTAATGCAGCGTTCGCATTAGCTTTAGGATTTAATGAATTGATAAAGGAATGTTAATTAAATATAATATAACGCGACTATATATATGTTTATTTATATATAGAAGAAACCGATTTCGAAATGTGATTTTTTTGATTTTATCTTTTTGTCTCGGTAACTCAGACGTCGAAAGGTATACTGCATTCATTGACACGACTTAAAAGTAATTTTAAAACAAAATTTAACGCTAGATTTATATACATATATTAAAATGTATTTTGAGAACTTATCAAGAAGGTAATAATACATGTATATAGATTACTTGTCTATAGATTTAATGTTATTTTAAATGTTCTTTCTGTATTTCTATATACATTTTACGAATACCTATATATATGTGTATATATATAATCGCTATCGTCACAAAATTTCTAAATCGACAGAATATTGAAATTTTTGCAGTTGATATTTTGGATTCAACGAAATTTTTATAAATTTGATTAAATAATAAAAAGCAAATATTTTTAATCCTTTGAAGTACCTATACACACTTGCTCCTCTTTTCACTTATTTTGTCCCTCGAGCTTCTACCGAAGCTTTGTGCATCAATTCACTACATTCAGGGCTTAATTTCACCGTTCAATATAACGATTTAATTAACAAACATAATGAAATATAATAAAAAAATATAATTAAAATACTAAAAAAAAATTCAAAGGATACTTCAATGTTTAGAGGTGTTTCCGATGCCTCAAAGGATTAAATTATATGTGTATTTATGTTATCTCTTCGTATTTACAATTCTCTTAATTAACATCTACATGTATAGATGCGTATACATAAGTTTTTTTTACCCTTGCATCAAGAGGGCGTGGAAACTTGATTTACTTAACTAACCGAGATCGAACTGAAAATAGAAAGAAAACACTTTGTTAAATACGGAATTTTTAGAGAACGCATATATATTCAGGAACGAAATAAAATAATTCCGTTGAAAGAAAGGGTAGTAGTATCAAGTTTCCCTTACCCTCGATTTAAAAACAAAAATTTCAACTTATCGATACATTTAATGAAAGTGTATTCTCTCACAAATATTTATGCAGCAAGTACATATAAGTTAAGTTACAATTTCACGATTTAATTTAGTTTATTTTATATTAATGTGCTCGATAAGTTTCACGTACAATCTTTACGTAAGTAAATTTTTTGATATTTAAAAAAATTATTAAGGCACTTAAATTTATGTATTTAATCCACGTGATTAGTTTAATTATTATATGCATTGATAATAATTTACTAGAGAATCCGGATTTTATCCATTACTAGTTATGCATCGAGATAAATTTTAAGGGACGTCATTCGCTTCCATTTATCGTTTTACCGTTTTACCTCGTAGATTTTTACACGTGAGAATAATTGAAAAAAGAAAATTATACAAATCCCCTACGAATTATTACAAATTCATTTTTTTTGGTATACATTTGTAGAAGCGCCCCTACCAAAATAACAACCTACGTTACCGACGCTATACATTGTCAATCAATTTTAGATTGTTCTAATTCAATGCCGCTAAGATAGGACGTGTCCGAACTCTTTTGCATCTGTTCAATCAAATAATTTTTAAGGTGCAACTGAATACTTAATGTTTACAATGACCGTATACATAGATTCAATGTTGAAACTATACTAATAAATCCGACGCAACGATGCAATGTTTATAAAATTTTGAACAATTTATTTATTATTCGATACTCGAATATTCTTCATTTAAACGTAATAAAAAATATATATATATACTATATGAATAATTTAATGCTAAATTAAGTAATAAATCTTACACGTGTAATAAAAGATCAAGTGAACACGAATTGTTTTGTCATTCAGGTATTCCGAAGGGTATGACATATGTATATTCGGTAAGACTGTTGACTTACTTTGATAAATTTAAATAGAATTGGGTAAAACTTCGTTACGCTGTACGAGGAATTGTTCAATCAAAGTAGTAAAAAGAAATTATTTTACAAAATATTAATATAAATAAACTCTTTACGAAATTTTCAATTATATTCCATAAAGGTTGATTGTAAATTAATTAACACAGCTTTTAAACAAAATAAAGAAAATTGTGCTTATAGAGACACGTTTGTCACGACAATTTATTTAATAAAAGTCGCTAACCAATAAGGCAAATTTCTTTCAAATTTCTTCAGTTTTTTTACTGAAAATTGTTGCAGTCTTCCTCAAAGCTACAACTTAAAAAGTGTCTGGAAAAAAGAAGGAAATCATATTAATAAGTGTGTGCGTGTGTGTGTGTGTGTGTGTGTATGCGCGTGTGTGAGTGATATATATATTTATATATATATATATATATTATATATACACGTACATGTGTGTGTGTGTGTGCGCGGGTGTATACGCATGGTACGTAGTACCCTGACAGACACAGACACACACACACACACACACACGCACACGCGCAGAGTGCCAGTCGAGAGTCTGCACGTTCGGAAGGGAGGGGTATAGCTCAAGGGGTTCGCGAGGTCAGGGACGGACCGAAGACTGAATTTGAATATCGGCCAACGAGTCCTCGCGCAATCAGTTTCCCGTGGTACTCCCCCCTCGGAATTCGATTCGACGCGTAGCGCGCGACCACGAGAGGAAAGCGCACCCTCTCTTCCTCGCACACACGCGCACGCACACGCACACGCTCACCCTCACCCACGGAGGCAAACACATGCACGCGGGCACGCACACTCGCAGACAAACGCGGATTTAAATGATACACGCACGAGCGGGGGAGACACTGCGGAGAGGGTTGAACGCCAGGTAGAACGTAGAAAAAGGTCGTTCGATCCTATCTTTCCAGCTGGAGGATCTCATAGGAAATTGACATTGTAACGAGGGACGCTCTCGCTTCGGCTCGTCCGCGCGCCTCTCTCTCTCTCTTTCTCTCTCTCTCGCTTTCTCTCTCGCTCTCTCGCTCTCTCGCTCTCTCTCTCTCTTTCTCTTCGAGTAAAAATATCACGTATGGGACACGGAAGATCAATAAAAGCGCGGCTCGACCGAGTTTTCCTTTTTTTCACTCCTCTCTCCCCTTCACAGCCGGTGCGTCGCCCCGGGCTCTCTCTCTCTCTCCCTCTCTCTCTCACGCTCCCCCTCCCCCACCTCTCACTCTCTCACTCCTTCTATTCTCCTCCTCTTCTCCCTGGTTATGTTTCTGTGTATTGTTATCTTCTTTTTTTCTCTTATTTTTGTGTTGTCCGTAGTGTACCATCGAGGCGCGTAATGGCGCGTGCACGCACGCACGCACACACGCACGCACCCACACTCACGGGCCCAGGCTGCTAGGCAGCGCGTGCAGGCCCAGCGTCCAGCGTCCCAATTAAACCGGGGAATTCGCGAGTTGCTCTCCCCGTGCAAGACCCGACTAGGACTCGCCTCGGGCCTCCGATTTCCCTTTGGCCCCTTGGGCCTCGTCGAACCCGTCGATCAGGGTCTGGATGATGAATTTTATCATGAGCTTGTAGATCGTTTCGACGTTCTCGGTGTACCGGTCGTCCAGTGTCACCTGCATCGCTGCTAGGAACGGCGACTCGATCTTCTGCAACGTTTACAACAACCTTTCGTTACAAACTCGACGAGGTAATGCATTTCAAAATGTGGATGCGGGACTTAATCTCATTATTTTCACTATCAGTTGAAGGAATATTAATTATCAAGGACAATATCACTGAATATTAATACATGCACTTGAGAGTGGATAACTCGAATGAAAGCTCACAAAAAATACAATTGTTTTGGTCGTAAACCTACTACAAAATGTTCAAGTGGTTTACGACAATTTTATTTACGAAGATATTGCTAGAATAAATATTACTAAGCGAATATTAAATAATATATTATTTGTCGAGTATAAAGTTAAAATTACTTTTAACATTACATTTATATTTTAGTTACATGCATTATTACAATGTTCTTATATAGTAATTTACGGTAATTCTTGACCAGTTTTATACAAGTATTATAATATTTACTACTAATATTCCCCTTATGCTAAAAAAAATTATAGCGAAGATGCAAAAAAAAAGAGTCTATTTATGCCAGTACGCGGGGGTGCCACAAGGGCTCTATTGTATTTTTTACTGCACACAATTTCTCTCCCTGTACCACCTTTTATATCTCGGAAAATAATTTTTTCCGAGTTTTTTTTTTTATATAAAATTTGGTTTTTATCATATCTTTTACTAAAAGGTGGTATTAATTTTAACACGTACACGTAGTATGTGTAATCTACATTTATATTATATATTAAGAAGAAAAGTCGATGAAAGTGATATAAACAAAATCCGAGGTAAATACTTTTAATCTTATTATTATATATACGTTGTTTAAATTAAACCACAGTTTTTTTACGAAAATAAAGTTTGCAGTTTCATGCGTAATTTAACATAATCCTATTTATTAAAATTATAATAAACGTTTATACACGAGAAAAATAATATTTTGACTTGAACAAACGTAAATTATCAAGTAATTTAAAAGAGTTTTAAGGACCCAAAAGGTGTTAATCTTTAAGTATTCAAGTTACAATCACGAATGAGATAATAAATGTTGTTTTAAGATTCATTCGCGAAAAGAAATATTGCTCACTTTACACACCCGACGACACGTTTATTCGAAATAAAAATGTTTATTTTGTTTAATTAAAAATAATTTACCTGCAATAATCGTATGCTTACAACCTACTAAAACGGAACTGCGACGTTCTTTTCATTATCTCGAGTATAATTATTGTGGAGGTGCTTCGGTACCCATACATTCTTCATTAACTTAATGGATTGTCAATTAAGATTAAACCAGATTCGTATTAAATTGTATTATTGTATACCTCGCGAATAAGTAATTGTGTAAATAATCCCTTTTTAATACAGTTTTTTTTTACGAAAGGCTATTAACAAGATAAAATGAGTTTATAGCTGCATCGTATGGACCACGTAGTGAGCGTCATTTAAACTCCAAAGTAAAAAGCTCCAGGATAGGTAACTCAATTTTAAATTGATTCATAAACTATTCATGAATCTAAGCGGGAAAATGAACATTCTTTATGAACGCACTATTACATTTTTTTATGAACTCTCAGGATGGCCTTAAAAAATGAATTCATATTGAACTTTACCGGATACATAAAAAAAATATATGCATAAAGATGAATTGAAAGCTTAGTAGTTATATACCCATGGATGAGATTCTCTTTTTAACCAAGTGGGGGCTCTATATTATACCTTTTGAATTTATACTTATATGGATCATGATCTTTCAATAAAGTACCAATTCGATTTCTCCGAGAGCTTACCCAAAAGTACTCGCGATTGAATCCAGGTATTTTCGTGTGCTTAGCACCGACTTGATGGAGGAATGTGAGAAAATAATCCATCTTGTCAAGGGCTTGAATCCCTTCGTCGAGTGTGCTCATTACGTTTTCCGCGTGTTCGGCCAGTTCTTGGCTTTGCGACTGCTGATCCTTCGTTTTCAGATCTTTGAATTTCGTGAACAAGTTCAGCAGCTCCGCGTTTTCTTCGAACAACCTGGAAATTCAAAAACGGTTATTGGATGTCTATTTTAGATTTTGCATTATTGTTTTCGGTACATAATACACGCGATACTTTGATAAACATCAGGGTACTTGGATTTCTATTCACTTACAGCAAAGCTCATTAAAATAAAATGCATTTTTTTCTTTTAAATTAAGTATCAGTTTAATCGAGGAGTAAGCAAAATTTTTCTTTGTTGTCTTATCTTCATCACAAATACAATATCTTTTTGTTTATTTAGAATTGCATGACCGCGTAATCTAATCGAACGAATCAAACAATTTACTTTTTACTTTTTAATGCAATAGTTTAAGTGATTGCAAAACATTTGATACATCCACGCGTCAACTACGTATTATACCAAGAATATGTGATATTTTGTTAGAAACGATAAGCAACTGTTGCCAACATTTACTTTAAAACTTTAATAAATAATCGGATTGCTCGATGGTGATAATTTTTACGAAGAAATAAACGTTTATTAGAGAAAAGAAAATAAAACAAAAAAAAATTGATAATTTATAACGAAAGTAATTGTACTAGAAAACAATTTCAAGTTTCTTGTTACAGTAACTGCAATCATAAAACTAATTTTGATGGAAACCAGTATTTTTCATCCTTACAATACATTAAAACTTTCCTTAAAACTTGGAAAAAAACATCGTTACAAGTTGAGATTTGGTGTATCGAAAAAACTTGAAATCAGTTCGACGTCTCGTCGAGGTCGGTAAAATTATTTAGCCCAAAAGTTCGCTGACGCTGTTCATCAATTCCGTTTGAACTAGTTCAGTGTTTTTTTTCCACAGTCATACGAGTCTTTTTTTTTATTTGTATGCTTCTGATTACATACACAGAATTCGAAATATCATTTAAAAAGGGCCATTCGATGTTCGCGCTGCGAAAAGGCATTCGCGCGTAAAATCAAGCAATGTAAATAATCCATTGTTGCGTAAATCGAGCGTCTGTCTAGTTTGAAAATACTTGGTTAAGCAATTTTACAGGTTTATATACAAAAATAACGAAAATAAAAACAACTTTTTGTTTGTAACGCATCGGAATAATATATTTTCAATGCGAGGCGAAATTCAAATTATACAGATCTATTATTCCTTTGAGTGTTGTAATTTCACGAGGTAATCTTTATATTCACCAATTATTTTTAATAAATGCACTCTCACTTATATTCGTCAAATTTCATATCGAACCATTAAAGAATCTGGGAGGCAAACGACGTTATTTGTACGCGCAGATATCATTAATGTTCTAGTATTACAAAGTACCCCCTTTTTCTTTACAAAGGTTACTTTTGTAAAAACGCGGAAAAGAATTTCTAGATTTTACTTATTCTTTCCTACCGGGATTGATTAATTTAATTAATAATAAGTAATGAAAATGAAAGAGAAGAAAAGTCAAATAAACATTTACATCATAAAAGAAACATATTAAGTCGTGATGTATATAAAGGAAAGATCGAGTCGGGCTTTTTTTTACCTTCTTCACTATAGACGATAAAGTCTTGTAAAAGAAGAGGGGTACACGGTGATACTGAATAAGATACTGAAAGATTTCTCGTATAGCTGTTTAACCTCGAAATAGTTTAAACATTGATTGATAATAAAGAAGGCAGACCAATTTAAAGTTGACTAAAAGGGCTTTCTATGTATCTTATGTTACGCATTCGCTCGCGTATGAAAGTGATAGTTGTAAACGTCAATAAAATAATGAATATTAAAAAGATACAAGTTCTGCATTACTACGCCTCTTCCAAGCACAAAAAGTGGTTGTCTGCAATTGAAACACACGCTCAATGAATTATGCGTATAAGTGCTAATGTTCGTTCGGCACCTGTGGCCCTCGAATTATGAATTGTCTAATCGAATTGTTGCAACACTCTTAAAAATATATACTTTTCGCGTTAAATATACTTACAACATTTGTTTATAAAAATATTTAATTTGTATAAAGTTATTAGGTTTTCTCGATTTTGATGAACAAACCATGTATGTTTTTATTTGGCGAAATAAAAACATACATCGTTTATAAACATACTCTATGGATGACAATAAATTATTCTACAATATTTAATTTGTATATAGAAGATATTTTTAACTGCTAATATCGCGTTAAGTTTTAATACGATACACTGATTGTGAGAAAAAAATTTTCTATTAAAGATTACTATATATTTCAAATATTTTTTTTTTAATAAATTGTGGTAAAAATATAAGCGTTAGTATTTGCTTCAAAATATAGAGAAAATTATGATAATCACAGTATATCTTTATACCATAACAAAGCAAAGTCATTTTAAATACATTATTTTTCAATGTATAAGTAGAGCTATTTTATAACATAAAAATACATCTCCTTTATTAACTGGTTAAGAGAATGGGACACTCAATAGTTATCGACCGAGTAAATAAAGATGAAAAAATTATTCTGGTTAAATAAATAAAGGAAATTATGGAAAATGAAGATATCATTACCCTTCACTTTTTAACGAAAATAATATATGTTACGTTAATAAATGGCATTGGAAGGAAATTTGACTCTTTTACCATTTATTAACGCAACATTATTTTTGTTTGAAATTTCACACAGTGATAGATAATAGTCGAGATAATAAATGTCATTTTCAACGTTATTAACCACTTGATACAAAACCGTCAAATTATACCGTAATTTACATAGAATAAAGATCTAGAATAACATCGGTGATGGAATTAATTATTTGTTTACAGTGTAAAATATAGATAATCGCGTATACGTATTGAATATAATTTTTTTTATTATTATTTTTAACGTCGCCCTTTTTATACTCCCAAGATGGTGCTGATCAGAATAATTAATTGAATGTAATTGCATTTCGTATAAATAATTCTATAATATACAAGATGCATACAAAATTCCGAATACTGTCTCTAAGTATTGGACTATTATAATTGTAATAATTTTAAATAGATATTCGAGTTTGTTTGTCGTTAGAACGCGTCAACTTAAGACGTTAGTAAACAGGGCTAGATCGTGCCTGAGTGCGAATGAAATAGATACCGCAACGTTTTCGCGTAATGAACGAAGCTTTTAATAAACGAATGTATAAACGGTATATTGGCAATAATAAATCACGTTAATGGGTAAAACTAATAAAACGTCGAGGACGACCAATCGGACGACCGAAATCACTGTAGGCTATATACGACCGAATCGACGCTTTACGCATTCAACAATTCGATTTAGTAACTAACGTTTACGTTTTCGAAATATGTGCATATACCGCGGTTTCGTATAAGTATTTCGAGAACACGTATTTCGAGAAGAAACAAACGATTCGCATACATTTTTTGAATTTTTGTGACCGCCCGTTAAAGGAAATCGACGTTTATAGTTCTCACTGATTGCTATTGTTAGGTGTTTGTGTACGTAGCCTCAGATGTATATGCTCATACCAATTTCACTGTAGAATTTCTATGTTCTCTTATCGACCGACTATCGGATTGGGCTTCGCCGAACATTTTTGGTTTCTTGACCCAACGTCTCTTTCGACTATATAGCCGAGCATAATTATTCATTATTAAACGACGTACAATGTATACTTTATTTTAACGATCGTAATTTTCGTTTAATTTTGTTTTGTTATCTGTTTCATCAAATTTGGATTCGAATATAAAACAGATTGTATAACCTAATTTATTGTTACGGAAATATAATTTAATTATCGTGTATTTTGTATTGCAATTTTGTTTCTATAATTTGCTCAGTTGGTAGAAAATAAGGCAATTAAGTGTAAATAAGAGCAATTAATTAACAATGTGTAACAATATTTGAATTTGTTGCATTAATCAGGAATCGTGATGATAATATCTTTTTTCACCTTTTATTCTTCATTTACAAAATTAAAAATATTTTTTTTAATTTCTTGAGGGCCAGGTAGATATTTATGTTTAAATAAAAAGAAAACATGTTTACGTTACATGCGACGTTTCGTTGGCAACATTAATTTTTATCAAAGTTTTTTATTATTCGTTTTAAATTGTGTAATGTAATAATAAAAATTGTTTCGTCTAGCCTAAACAGATTCGCAAATTTTTCCAACGAGGCGTTGCATATGACGTAAAAATGAATTTTTTATTTAAATAATAATATTTTTAATTTTGTAAAATATTCAAGAATCATGCTTCATCATTTTGGAGTTAGATAATAATTTCTGCACGTAGGTCTGCCGATTAATCGATCTACACATAACAAGTTTAATTTCTAATACAAAATAGAGTTATCTAGTCTGAATTAATAATGCAAGTTCTTATTCGTATTCTTTCGACTATGCGTGCAAAAATTTTTAATCTTATTAAACTTTGCCTAAGTAATGAGACTATTTCAAAGTTCACGACAGACTTATATGATTTTCCAATAGTCTAGTTAAATGAATTAAATTTAGATTCACGTTTATAGCAAAACTTTTTCGAAAAAAGCTAAAGTTTATTTACAAACTTGAGATCTAAGTAGTTTTTTCATTAGGCACTTTTAAAAAATTTTTTCCATTCCCCGCGTGCAAAATATAGATAGTCTATTTTTCATTTGATGACGAAAAGTAAATGAAAAAAAATTTTTTTTTCAAATAACAAATATTAATCAGTGTTTATTTTTGTTTCACTTCCGCACGTTACACGGAAGCTGCCTCTATAATTTTTCTGTATTTTATACGTAGAAAGCAAAAATGTACATTTCTGTTTAAATAATAAACAATATTATTTACGAAGCCCAATACGTTCGTTTAATATAATTGAAGAATTTATTTATGAATCCGACTAAATTAACAATATGATACATTTTTTATTGACCACATCCCAATATACATGTGTACCTAGTGACGTTAATTGTTAATTATTTACCAGTGTAAATATAAAATATATTTCAAATTAAAGTCAAAATTAATTTTTGTGCTACCGTTGCGTTTATACTCTCAATGTTACGAAGGCGTTTGATTGACGTAATTCAGTTAAAATAAAATAAACTAAGCAATTTAAATCTTAAGAAAATTAAGTCGAAAAATATGAATAAATTGAGGAGGTGTGATAGAAAAGAGAACTATTAGTTGAGTTTATATATTTATAGCTTATACCCCATGTAGTTACAAACCGGAATTTCACTTTCACTAGTTCAGAAGACAATTTGTTCCGGAAAATAGATTTCCTTTCGAATGCATACAATACTATTCTCGTGTACTAACGATCGATTTTTCGTATAATACTTTGACCGTAACTTTGCCTTTGTACCTTACAATACGTAAATTCGAACTCTCGTGTGTACACTTCGAAAATGTACTGTGGAAGAGCACGATATTCGATGCCCTCTTTGTTATCACTGAATTCCGTACGATTGGAATGTTTTATTTATTCTACGTTGCGAAAAATAAAGAAAACGTTTATGATGCACCGTCAAAACGATTTTATTAAAAAGAAAATTCTTCTTATACGTCGGTGTTATCATAATTATACACTTTCATGTATATATGTATATATATATACTCAATGGTGCACGCGCACAGGTGAACGTTAAATTAATTGATTTTCTTAAAACAAAACCATTATTGATTTTGTATAAATAATGTTTTGAATTAGAAAATCTGGTTTCTGTTTTATGTACCGTCGAACATGCATCAGGTTAATTTGATGCCTAAATAGTCCGAATCAATGAACCGATAAATTGAAGACTCGTATTATTGACTTCAATTCGTTTCACATAAAAAATATTGTTCGGTTATGCAAAATATAGAACTCGTGTTATGAAACGCTGTTAAATTGGTTATTAAAGTAATAATTTATGTTCGCATGTGGTACTTTATCAAGTTCTTTATTACTTGCATGCATATAGCTTTTATTAGTAAATGTTAATTAATTAATTGCATTCAACACCTACTATTATATGCTTTAGATAATTTAAAATTTTTTTTAAGATATTAAATGAATATTGTAAATATTTGAATATATCAAATGAGTATTGTAAACATCTGAATACATTAAGTGAGTATTGTAAATATTTAAAAAAATAGTATTTTCAATTTGTTCCATAATTAATATCTAAAAGTTTAGGGTAAATATTATAGTGACAGTACAATAAGAAAATATTGTAGTAAAAATGACAATACTGTTTAGTAAGGAAATTACAGACGGTCAAAATTTAATAAATTACTAATCTATAAATAAAAATTGTAGTAATAATTAATAGACTTTCAGAAAATGTTACTACACAGTAGAGTAATTTTTTTAACTTTTACACTCTGTCATTTAATTATTATAAAGTATTGTCATTTTTACTACAACTTCTTCTCAGTGTAAAGTGAAAATTGTAATATAACACGAGTTCAAAGCTCCATCATTTAAAAAATTACTAACTAGTAATTAAACTAACCGTAAATAAGAATTAGACGAAATTTTAGCCTAAATATGGCATCAAATTGTAATGCTAAATTTTTGTTAAAATTTCGTCTAATTCTTATTTCTTCCATAACTTTTGAACGAACTGAGATATTTGAGCTTTTTTTTCAAAATGTATCTACTCGATCTCAGCTTTTTTTTTAAACACGAATCTGAACGTATATTTTCAATTGTTTCAAAATTATAAGCATTCAAAGAATTTTTGGAAGATTTTTTGTTATTGGCTTATAATTATCGTAAAAAAGAGCGTTATAGAGACTAACACTCTGACTGTCTTTATATTTTTATAGTAAAAAACGTACTAAAGTTTGGTAATGATCCGTTTCCCAAAGAGTGTGACACTCTCCTAGTAAGTATGCAGTGAAAAGTTAGTCAATATTACTGATTAGTGAATAATTACTAATCTAATGAATTAATGAATATTCACTAATCGGCGATAGTGACCGTCTTCTCACTATTTCATTTCTAGAGAGTAACTTTTTATGTAAATTTCTGAACATAAATTATAAAAATACAAGGCACTCCCGTGTAGCGATCGTGCCTAAAAACAAGTGAACGTTACCACTTTACACTTTTCTCACCGCATATCTTTAAAATAAATACGGTATCTTAATCTTGACAATCAGTAAGACACCGTACTAATATTGGATAAAGGATTTTGCTCCGTACTAAAGCAAATCCGTAATCTATAATTAGGATTCTCTATACTATAGGTAGATAGAAATAACTAATACCATACGCGGTAAAATCATGCATCATTATATATACAAGTATCATGGAACACGACCACAACATATTCTTTCTCTTGTAATTTTCTCGTCACGTACTATTTATTATACTATTTTTATAATACAAGCTTTTCAAAATATTAACGAGATAAAGGTTTTTAAGCAATAGTTATACATATTGTATAAGCTCGAATATATTAGCTGCTAAAACAGGGAATAATGAAATATTGCGATTTTAACGTCCTGTTATGTATAGATAATATATACTCGTAAAAATGTCCGTATTTCAGTGATGCTATAGGTACGATTAAATAAATGTTTCATTAATCGAAGAGTGGTAAATTTAGAAAAGGATGGGAAGATCCCATTGAAGCGCCGTTGAATAATTAATATTTTGATTAATTCATTAATATCGATCAAACCGCGACTTTTCTTTTTCTGATGCAATTGCGGTGATGATGAAAACTGATGACTTATTATATCTTGTATACCGTTTAGTATATTCGATGATAAAAAATAATATAAGATGTATTCTTAATATTAAAAAATGCAATTTTACTTATCTACCGGAAGAGTTGATAGATTGCACCCAAAATATTAGATACCGAGTAATTTTAAATATTGTGACCGAGAAATACGCAATTTATACGTTACTATATAAAGAATTTGCTGAATAAAAAAATTTGATGAATTAAATAAAATGTTTGTTCGAATAGTCGTAAACAAGTATTTGTAGGAAACTAATATCTTGTACCTATTTCATTTTTTCAACCTTAATAAATATTTATTTTAGTTTTGAATAAACATTTTTTTAGAGCTAAAATAGAATAATTTATTAATTTCGCTATTTTTTTTCATTTTACCGGCACATGTATCAGTGGTTGTTTATACACATGTTATTGTACAAATGTGTAAAGTATACATTAAGTATTAGTAAAAATATGTGCTAAATGTCTATATTATTTATGTTTCATAAAATTTTTTGCAAAATAAATTTTAACATTCGTACAGGCTACCCTACTATATACTCTCTACTATTGTTTGATTAAAGTATAAAAATGCTATTCTCGTTAATACATTTCTATCGATTTTATTTATATGTACGTGTGTGTGTAGATATATACATATATACGTCTAGATAAATAGATAAAATGTATATACCCCATGTATATATATATTATGAATACTAGAACCTAGTTAGTTTTACTTGTTTGCGTTAGTATCAAGTACTCTCTCAACTTCTTAGAGTGAAAATCAATTATCTATGCGAGTGATATTTGGACTCATAACTTCAGAATTAATAATCAATTAAACCGACTGAATTTTCGTAACACCTTTAACTGGTAATTCCGCGTTTCCGAAAAAATTTGACGTGAATTTATTAATTATTATCATTTTATGTGAGAAGTGTCTTATTTTTAAAATTCATTGATGACACATAAAATCGTACTGAGAGGAAAAGGATTAGCTGTATAAGAACAAATTGCTTAGTTAAATCAATCAAGAAATTGTCTCTTGGTATTTTACAACCAACAATTTGCTTAGCCGAAAAAACATTAGCTTGTTTCACTGCAGATCTTTATTGAGTTAACCCATTGCGAGACCAATTGCTTACTAAATGTGATGTATGATTGGTTTATTGATTTTCCTTCCTTGTAAGCTTTATAATAGTAAAATTTCTCGATGTGCTAGAAAATGTGTTATAAGTAAATTTTGTAATAAAAAAATTTCCATATGTATGTGCGTCTGTGTGTATTTGTACCTACATATATCGCCATATTTTTAATATCGATATCACTCGGGTTGGACATGTAGTTTGATTTCCGAAATCGGGAAAATAATTTATTTTTGGATCTACAGATTCGCTTTTGTTTTACAGCCAAATGTCGATTTTTTACAAATTTATTTTTGTAAAATTTAAATGTAGTAGGTGGTATTTTTGAATGAGACCAAAAACACTTTGTCGAGAATAAAAAAATCTTAGCTCTTGATTTGGGTTTTTTCATATTATCTATAGTTTTCACGTTATTAAGAAAAATCAGATTCTTTTTCAATTTGTTGTAACCCAGCAAAACAAATTAGTTGAATGTGCTGAAAAACTCTTGATATCCCCGTTTAATGGAGTGCCAAAGCCAAGTTTTATCCTCCCCACCTTACTGACCTTGAAAATCACAGTAAATTAGTTATAACTAAAAATAGAGGATAATAATTTACACAAATTAAGGAGAACATTCCCCTTCGTCTATTAATAATCTATCTCGGTTCAAAATTTGAAGCAAAAAAATCGATTAGTTTTCAAGAAATCCTTTACCAAAAGTTCGTGCAATTTAGGGTTATGCGCTCGTCTAATTAAAAGGCATATCAAGATTTTTGGTAAGGTTTTCTCGAAAACTAGTCAATATCGTTGTTTCAACTTTTAAAGACAAATAGATTATTAATAAAGGAAGGGGACTGTTCCCCTAGATTTACGTAAATTAACTTTCTTTTTAAATTATAACTAATTGTATATGACTTTTGTGGCTGGTAAGGTATAGAAAGGATAAAAGTTGACTTTGGACCCTCTAAGTCTCTTAAAACGTGATATGATTGAAAGTGACGTATATATTGCATGTATATATGGAAACAGGCAAAACAAAATTTTTTGAAAAGAAGTGGGTTTTCGAAAAGTAATTAACCTCCTCTAAAATTAAGACAGTATAAAATTGCAAGGTGCGTGCTTGCACGCTAAATAAATTCTAGTAGAATATAAATTTAGTTATATGCTGTAAAAATTTCAAGTAATTCTACAGACTAGCTTTAATAAACAATAAAAACCGAACAAATTGAGTTTTCTATTTAAAACTCTATTCTATTTAAACTCTATTGGTCATAAAAAACTATCAATCCACTTGAAATTTTGGGAAAAGATAGTCTGCGTAGTAGAAATGATTTGAATATTTTTTCAGCTACAAAGAAGGTATTGAGCATTACATATTTTTCAATGATATTTTTGATCATTCATATCTCTGAATTTAATGGGTCAAATGAGTTGAAAAGTGAAAATTGTGGTAATAGAACATAATAGTGGCTATATACTGTACCGATTTTGAAACATTTGATCAAGCGGTTTATGAGAAAAAAAAAATATAAAATTTTTTTTTTGTTAAAACATGCTTAGAAATCTCGTTTGAAATAGTAAAATTTGTAGTTTTATTAAAACTTTTTAGAAATATACTTTGAGGTGTTTACACTACTTAAATATTGTACATGTGCAGAAAATTTGAAAAATGCAATAATTTGTCCGAAAACCGATGGACGTTGAAATTAAATGATTAGTGTATTTCTTTATTTTTTAAAATTGTCATATTCGAATTTTGACATGTTCAATCATGTTATCAGAGCATTTTTGATACTGTTGCATAAATTTATTATTATGCTTAATTAAATTTAATATTGGAATAATATATTACATGTAGGAGCGATACATAAATTTGAGGAAGCTACGTGCCAATCAATTGGCAGCGGTTATTTTAATAAGCAATGAAATGTAACATTCATAAGTTTTAATAAGTAAGAGGTTTCTCAAAAATGTGATGAATAAATATAATGTTTGAAATTATACTTTTACATTTTTATATTATTTTAATCAATTGTCTTGAGAAAGTAAACAAAAATTTTTACCTTAGGGAATCATGCATATAACATTTATTTAATTTTATGATTATCAAACCCTTAATACTTCTGAAATTTTCTCTTTATTGGATAATATTGTAATATGTGTCAATATGTTTGAATTTAACTGATTTTAATGACCCTTTTAAATTTTTGTTGTGGATCTTGTTTTTGTTGTTAATTGTGAATTCAACATTTCAATTCTTTATCCATATAGTTATAATAAAAATTTTATTATTACTTGGCTTATGATATGTTTTTCTATCTTTACGATTACATCAGCGCAGTTGATAGACAATTTACGATGATTTCAGTAATAATTTTTTAATCATAAAAAAAATATTACAATTTTAGAATTGAAAAATTTCTACCACGGGTATAGTGTGGAATCATCATACTTCAAACCGAAAAGTACGAGAAATTATTGTTACTTGTGTAAATAATATTTATGTATTTAAATAAAAAAAGTATTTTATTATTTCTAACCGAGAACAATACAAGATAGAAACAAAGCATTCATTTGAAAGCGCAAGAGAGAACAATTGATATTAAGCAAAAACGATAACGTCGTTGCGCTAAAGATCCTAATTTGACATTTTAATAATACAAATTGTGCATAGCTTGCGCCCTCGACTTTTTGTCTGATAAACGTTAGTAAAAAGCAAAATTATATATATAATATAATATACCAGAAAAGAAGGAGAGGAAGAGAGGGGATCGGTCTATTGAAAATATCTCCTGCTCAAAAGAGCCAAGGCCGGTAATTGGGTCAACGGTTTCGCAGTCGCGTATAAAAACTGAGGGGTCGTGTATATATACGCGATGCAAGAAAATAAAGACGAAAACTCGATGGAATCGCGAAGCGCGCTTTCAATTACCAGTGTAAGGTATTTTGATAGCAAATGAGGATGATTAGAATCGGATTCTTTGAAATTATCTGCAAACCGAGTTATACCTAGCTCTACCTTCTTTTTCTTCTTCATATCGATAAACAAAGCACTTTCGTTTCTTCAAGAATATTTTCAACGAGTAGTATAAAAAATAATTTGGCACGTGTGACGATCAACTCTTTTAATAAGTAAAACTTTTTTTTACGTCGACTGTCTCGGTCAATGTTTTCAGGATAATTATCTGCTGAATGCGCGAGGGTTCGTTATATTTTAATTACGGTGTGTGTGTGAGAGAGAGAGAGAGAGAAGAGAGAGAGAGAGAGAGAGAGAGAGAGAGAGAGAGAGAGAGAGAGAGAGAGAGAGAGAGAGAGAGATGTGCATAAGATTGAGCAACTATTTCTTTTCGGTCACTTGTTTCATAAGAGGACGTTAATCTTATAAAACCGCATTTGACGCTTTTTGGACGAAATTTCAACTTATTTTTTAATTATTTTCATACAACTCGAATACTTTTTAGCCCGTAGAATTGGGTCGCGCAACAGAATTATTTGAAATCTTTAAAATATTAATGTGAATAGTACACGAATATGTCTTATTTTTTCTCGTGAATTCTTTAAAACGTTTGATCATTATAGTTTTTATATAATTAACAAATATAATAATAATATTTTTCATTCTTGACGACAAACAAAATTATAATACCGTACTCTACTTTAAATAGTAAATTTAAAATCAAGATTATTAATTACAAATGAATTGAGTAAGATAATTCAAAAGCTTTGAATAAATCAATATTACTAATTAAAAGGTAGATACATTAAATTCTATATTCTGACAACACATTCGAAAATCAATAAACCTTAGCGCACTTAATCATTATGACGATAATCTTGTGAAACGCTGATAGAAAAAACTTTGCATTCTGCTTGTACAATCAAATTAAGCTTGAAATTTTTAATATACGGCCAACTCACTGAATCACTATAGATGTATAGAGAAAGCTCGGAAACGTAAGTAAGATAAATTGCGTATCTCATAATATAATTCACATTAGTAAAATAAATTAAGCAGATGTCGAACCTTGAAATTAGTCATTTATTTTATTTTTTTAAGTGTTTACAGAATAAGTTGTACTGTAAGTCTTTTCCGCCAAGTCCAATAAATTGTTTTTAACTTTATAACTTAGTTATATATTATTTATTCTAATATAATATTCATATTATCATCGTTTGGGTATATTTTACGACTAAAAATTACTGACGAAATGTTGCTCATTTTATTTCGCTACAAAAATTTTTTTTTTCTTCTCAATATTTTGCTCCTTTAGACCCTCCCACATGTTCTTAACTTTTTTCATTTAATTGATTTTGATCAATTAGTCAGATGCGTATACGACAAGTAAGGACTTACCATTAATAGAAATTTATAATTGATGAATATTCTAGTTGTGGATATTCAGCTTAGTTACACGGGAAGAATACTGTTATAGGTTTAGACTGTCAAGTTAAAATGGCTTGATGGGTACTACGCAATCGAAGCCTTGGTTTACGATCAACTCAACGTTCCGGCAGGGGTCTGTTTCTGCACACAGGAATTAAACACATAATGTTTGTGCACAAAAATTCTGCACTTTACTTTTATGCACGGTGCACAAATATTTTACAAAATAATTTAAATTAATAAAAATAATCGTTTATTTTGTGCACATAAAAATTGTGCACATTAAAATTGTACACATAAATATTTTTTTACTCTTATTTTGATGTGCATAATATTTACGTGTACAATTTTAATGTGTACAAATTTTATGTGCACAAAATAAACGATTATTTTTATTAATTTAAATTATTTTGTAAAATATTTGTGCACCGTGCATAAAAGTAAAGTGCAGAATTTTTGTGCACAAACATTATGTGTTTAATTCCTGTGTGCAGAAACAGACCCCTGCCAACGTTCCTCTATCATTTTTTTAGCGACTAATTCGTCAGTAATCTATCAAAAATAGTGATAGCTCTGTAATAGCAAAATTTTTTGATTTGATAAACATATGCTAGAAGTATATTTTGACATGTCTAGAGTTCAAATCTAGGGTTTTTAGAAAATGTCCGTATGGATGTGTGTCTGCGTGTATTTGTACGTATATACCAGCATATTTCTGAAACTAATTGGTCAATGTAGCTGGGCTTGGATATCAACACGGAAAAAATTTTTTTGTACATGGTACAAAGTAGTATAGTAACAATTACAAGACACGAGTAATATGGTCACAGACCGAAAAAATCCAAAAATTTTTAGACTGCCAAGTCAAATTTACGCTAAATGTAGTAAAATTTAAGAAAATCGCGTACTACATTTTATAAATAAGCATTTAATTTAATTTTTTCCTATACCTTTTACGAAATTATATTAAAAAAATATTTGTTAGAATTGCGTTTGTTTATGTTGAAAGGACAATTCTGTTAAACAATACGTAACGGATACGGCGACGAAATGATAAATACTTCAACTTTTAACACATCCGAAAAATTTTTCATTAATAAAATTTATTCAAAATTTTTCAAATATTCATAACTCATAAATAATATACCTAAAGCAAGTAATATATGAAGTAGAAACAACATTTTTTTCAAAATTAAAAAAAAATTAATATTTAAGTAAAATTAAAATTACAACTCAGTCTAGTAAAAATTATGAGATCGCTGACTTTTACCACATTACTTGACAGTTCACGAATTTTTACTAGACTGATATGTATTATTTACAAAAAATTTCTCTCCGTGAAGTTTTCCTTTAGATTCCCCAATCCGCGAAAAAAATTTTGTTTTTGGATCTGTAGATTCGCTTTTATTTTCTAGACGTTATGGTTTTGGGCTAAAATTATTTGTAATTAGCGAAGTAATATTGAGCGTTACAAAACTAATATGTCAAAATGGTGGATAAAAATCGCAGTACTAAAATATAATAAAAACTATTTTCTATAAAAATTTCAGACTATTTCATTGGGCGTTTCTTGAAAAAAAAACGTATAATACTTATACGAGGGTTGTTTTTGAAAAATTTTTATTCCGTGGTAAAGAATGCTCGAAGGAATTTTTATTTTCAATGCTAGGTATAGAGACGACATGATTATGAATAATAAATTTCATATTAGAAAAGTATATTATATATTGGATCGATTCATTTATTTTGGGAAAGCTACGTGCCAATGAATTGGCACCGGTTTTTTATTATGTATTATGAAAATAATGTGTAATTGTATTTGATTCCATATGCATGGAAAAAAGTCAAGTAAAATAACTGAATACTTTAGTAAAATTTACTTAAGAGGGATTTCTAAAGTGGTTTAGTAAATATCAATGAATTACTTAACTATAGGAGAAGCCAAAGACTTAAAAACACGGATCGTATCAAAATTCTAAGATATATTATCTAATGTAAAAATATTACGAAAGCCAGAGTTTTAAAGCCTAACGTTCCTTCTTACCAAAATTATGCGCTACCAAACCAAATGCTCAAAAAAATACTGATAGTTTGATTGCTTAGAATTAATCAACCACAAAAGATGACTATTAGAATTTGGTTTTAAGATAATGCAAAAATCGAATTGGTACGATTTAAGAAAAAATAAGCTTAAATCCGTTTAGTTGTTAAATTATAGAAGAAAGAAGGATTGTAGGTAATGTTAATCAAAGGAACAAAATTTTTTACATTATTTAGACTAAAATTTTGTTAGTTATTTACTTTATAACTTTTTGTCAAATGGACGACTGAGTTTACCTTTTTTAAAATCTATAGTTGATATATCTAAGTTTTCTTTTGAAACTAAATTCTAATAGCTATATTTAATAAGTAATTAGTCATACGCAATCAAAGTAGGAGAGGTATTTTTGAAAATTTGGTTTGGTAGCGCATAATTTTAGTAAGAACGAGCGTTACGGTCTAAAACTCTGGCTTTCTTCATATTTATACATTATAATTTGGATAAGATCCGTGTACTAAATGCCTTAGCCTCTCCTGGTAAGTATAAGTTACTAGAAGCTTTAGTAAATGTTACCAAATTTCTTAAGTAATATGCTTGAGTAAATTTTACTACTATGCTTTAATAATTATTACTGCATTAGTCTAGTAAATAGTAATTTTATGTTTAATGTTAAATCTATACGGTTAAATATCTCACTGAGGAGTTCAACTGGAGATCGAGGACGAAACGCCTACAATTTTTTAAATACTCTAGGAAATTCCTCCAACCATAGTGGAGAAAGAGTAAAATAAGTCTTCTTTATTTTAAAGTCAACTTTTCCTTCGGAAAAACTGTTAAATATATACTACATATATATTAAACCTATATGATTTAAATATTGATTAGATTAATTAAATACGTATGAAAAACGTAAAGATTGCATTTTCATTATATAATGAAATTAAAGTTATATTTTCAAAATTCAAAATGGTGGATCTAGCGTGTTATACCAAAATTAACAAAATGCTTCAAAATCACGAGAAAATGTGCATACAGAGGTTTATGGGGTCGTTGGTCGCGAGTTCATCGAACACGAACTTTTAGTCAGATTTTTAAAATTCAAGATTGCGGATTCAGTATAATTGCCGTATTTTCATAAAATGTCTCAAAAATGGATGATATTGGGTTTTAAAAATCTAACTTCAAATTTGTGATCAACGTCACTAAATACACCGGTGTGGAAGCAATTGGAGGTTGTTATTTTGAGGTTAAAGTGTTAAAAAATTACTTTTTTAGCTTACAATAAATAATCAAATTTTTAGTCTTAAAAAAATGTTTTAGTTAGATTAGACAGAATACTTTATATTCTATATTTATATGTGTTATAAATGAATATTATCACGATAAAACTGTATATTTCAAAATAATAAATGTTTTTTTTAAGTCATCGGCAAGCATGATACTTTCGCCGTCAATATTACTTGTTATGCCCAAGCCAAATCGGCTCGAGGCATTTGCTTTCATGGCGTCGCTATTCCGCCTGAATACACAAACCCATAATAGCCTAAATCTTTGGCTATTACAGTGTTGCATTTTTTTCACGTGGAACATAAGACGACGGTTGCGCAAATATTTAAAATTATTTTTCAACGCTGTTAAATTTGTCGAAATTTCACTATAATTCTGAGAAACTAAATCGAGAAAAACGACATTTAACCAAGAAATTGTAAGGCTTCTATCGGGAATAGTATGGTTAAAAGGTAAACTAAATGAAAATGCTTGGTATATTCTATATATCAATTCACCAGAATAGTTAAAGTTTGACCGTTGCATGAAATTAATGTCAAGTATTGTGCAGAAGTATGTAGTAAACATTTCAAGGACATCGTAACGTTTCACGGAATATATTTTTAACGTCACAGTTGAATTGTTTGATATTATCATCAGTTACATGAAGTTAAAATAATTATTTGCATTGTTTAATAATCTACGTGGTTTCATCCGTTAAGTAAGATAATTCACTAGATTTATATTTCAATCATGTAGACGTAACGGTTACACGTGTTTCAATATCGTTCGAATTCTCTTATACGTAACAACGTGGATGCAACAATTAGCGACAAATATCTAAAACGTTTCCCGTAAACGTTATGAAAAATTACTTAAATATTAAATATATCCGTGTGAAAAATGTCAGTAAACGGATAATGTGATCGTATAGGTCACATGTCTTGAATTTGATGAAATCTTTAATAAACCTTTAGTTCCTATAAACTAGAATTTTCGCAAATCCTAAATCAAACATTGACCTTAAGCTAACCGCATGAATCTCCAGGAGTCCAGTAAAATATTTGAGTACTCGTAAACTGGAATCCTTTAAAATAGCGTATATATGAAATAACGTTGATCCTAAGTTGACTATTATTAAAATATTCAATGCGATACTTTGGTTCTCGTAAAAAGTACGGTTCTTTAGTTATTTGAAAAAAAGAAATTTGCTTTAAAAAATAATCGTTTATCGGTGCGAATTCTCATATCGGCATAGTTTCGTTGTGCGAGTTATACGTACTTCTCATTTCCGTACTATTAATTTTCTCGGAGAAATATGCTTTAGTTGGCGTGGACATTAAGCAGTGGTGGAACAAGAACTTACGTCGGGAAAATATTTCAGTACACGTAATCCTTTCAGATTTCTCATCGCCAGCCCTAAGTCGACTATAATCTCATCAACGACTTCAATAAACTACATTTGCACACTTGCGGACACGAGTTTACTCCGAATTAAACGACAGCTCTAACTTGACTATAAACCTCATTACCATTTTGAATAAAATATCAACCTGTCTATATACTACATACAACTATATAAGCTTTTCGAAATCTTGAATTTACAAGTATCGTTGACCCAAACTCGAATGTTGATATGCATTCAATTGAATATTTTACCATGTATTTATAAAACGATGATTACTTTTACAATTACTGGGCACATACCTATATATATATATATATAGATATACGTGTACAAAAATAAATAATAAATATAATATTTTAAAATAATAATATATGGCTTTTTTGATTGATCCGTTACTTTATAAGATACTCCAAATATTTTGACATCCAAAATTATTTACTGTTATTATTTATATAAACAAAACGAAATCAATAATTTGATACTGATCAGGAATTGACAGGATAAACAATTGGTCGATGGTTATTATTAATGAATTACATTTTACTGAATACCGACGAATTTGTTTACATAAATTTATTTGCAAAATATATCGGTAATTTATTGGGGTAAGCGAGGATTGTTTACACAGTAGGTAAATGGAATGAAAGATTGAAAGTTAAACCGAGACTAGGTTAAATCTTAAAAGGAGACGGGACACAAAGCGTGCATCGACCCAAAGTCAACGATGACCAACTTTAAGGTGCCTCCGGCTTCTTCGCATAATCCACCGTGTAAAAAACGAGAACGAAAATTCTAATACATTGAGAAAAAAGTTGTATTAAAAATAACAAAATTGTCTAGTAATGAAATTACACACTGTCAAAATACAATAAATTATTTAATAATTTTACATTAATATTTATATTTACATTAATAATACATGAATGTTCAACAAATCTACACAACTTATTGTAAATATTAGAATAATTGTAGTAAAAATTAATAGACTTTTAGTGTATGTTACTATACATTATAGTCACTTTTTTTAATTTTAAGAGTCTGTTATTTCATTACTAGGCAGTAATATCATTTTTACTCCAACTTTTTTCTCAGGGTACAAAAGTTTGTACTATGTCATTTTTACACCGACGACAAAAGCAAATAAGACATTATATTATAAAATATAATAATCAGAGTTCAAGTTATAACTTTGTACGAGTCTAACCCATTTATCCGTATTACTGTACGCTGTATTACACTGAATGGATTTATATAGAGGAATATAGAAAATTTATATTGTTCGAAAAATCTACTCTACTTCTTATTTTTGATTAATGGTACGGCGATCGTAGAAGCTATTGCGGTAAAAAGAATCTTATTGTAACGAAATAGATATGCGGTAAGTAAATTTACGTAAATATAGTTTAAAAATTAAATATATTTACAAATTTAAAATAATTGTTAGCGATTTATTAATTTTCGTTCAAAAAATATGTGGTCCTATGCCTAGTAGAAATTAAAATCGAAGAACAAGGAATTAAAAATTGATAGTGAGTACCTAGTGACGAAACGCTTTTTCACCCATTTTCTTAGCACTCAATAGAATGACCACAACCTCTGAACGTTCAAATGATGTGTCCACCGTTCCGGGAGCAAACTTAAAAATTCCTACAGATTCGGATGGCCTTTTATCGTTTCCGTCTGATTTGCAACTAATTTCTGTTGTATTTTCAGTATTTACGAAGATAAACTCTGTTTTATTAGATTTTTCACTTGTCCATTTTTAATAGACTATATTTACAAACTGAAAAATGGGAGAAAAAAGGTTTCATCGATAGGAGAAAAATGGACACATTTTTCGCCTATTTTTTTCCCATTCCATTCAAACAATCTACGATTTCTATCAGAGGGTGCTTTTACTCGGTATTACGACGAGGTTGATCGCAGGCAAACCAGGTAACGCAAGTAATACATAGAATAAATAATTTTTAAAACATTTTTCTGAGTTTTTAACGTACGATATACATATTAAATTAATTTCAGACATATAAATCTTGCGCATATTACAAGTTCTCCAGAGTGTAAATATTAAATTATGAAATGTAATTAACTTGTTTTGGCAGGTAGCGTAATTACATCTAATGGCGTACGTATCATCCATAATTAAATAATTTACGCACACGAATTTTCAAATTAACGATTTCACTATAGACTGCACAGTATTTTTTTTTATTTATTGAAATAATTATGCGTTACGCATTCCAATTGCACTGTACGATCACGGTTGGTTTCGTTAACGTCGACGATGTACGAAACGTCCACCAAATCGATTTTTCACGAAGAAGAAATAATACATCGATCATTAGTTTTTTTTCTATACAAATAAATTGCTAGATTCACCGAAACACGTCGTGGAAAACAATTTAAACGATTTATTTTCCTATTTTCCCGCATAATATATATATCATTAATTATGCCCGCGAGGGGCAAAAAAGAAGAAGAAGAAGGAGGAAGCGAAGGAGAAGAAGAAGAAGAAGAAGAAGAAGAATTGTGTCAAGGGTGAAGGATCACTAGAAATCCTGGCACGAAAAAAAGCAACGACCTCGATATTCGAGCACGAAGCTCCCCCCAGTGAAACGTAAAACTGAGCATCAACCGAAAGTGAACATCCTAACTCCTTTCGGGCAGACATATACGTGTACACCCACATATACATATTGGTATAGTTATAGATGGTAAAAGGAGAGAGAAAAAAAAGAATTAAGGTAGGATATATACGTAATATAACGAGTGTATAAAGAAAGCTCGAAGCAACTGGTATTACAACACGCGGACAGAGTCGTGAAAATCGTTGGAGAATTAGTCGCGATGGCGCCGTGGGTGCACGTAGGCTCGCTTATTGATTTCCGAGGCTGGCTCCAGAGAGCTTCGTGCTTCCCTCTCTGACGAGTGCGCGGTTTCTCTCTCTCCCTCACTCTCACTCTCACTCGGAGTCTCAGTCTCTCTACCTCACTCTTCCTCTCTCGCTCCCTCCCTCTCACCCTCTCTCACTCTCTCGCTCTCTCTCTCTCTCTCCCTTTAGCCACAGCCTTAATTAACTTCGCCTTAAAGCCGGATACTCGATTCCCGCGGACGACGGAGAGTCTCCTGGCGCAAAAACCATCCTGACGAGAGACCGGGTCAGGGACGTCGATCGCGAAAGAAAAAGAAAAAAATAAAGCCGCGCGAGCATCGCGCGGATTGAACCGAGAGTGGCTCGTTTAAGGGGGTTGGCCTCGCTATCGTTTCGCTTCGGATTAGACGCCACTCGATTACGCTCGTGCCCTCTTTCTCGGCCTCCCTCTTTCTCTCTCTCTCTCTCTCTCTCTCTCTCTCTCTCTCTCTCTCTCTCTCTCTCTCTCGTAAGGGGACGAAATCGGGTGGCGCGATTATTTACGTCGTTGACGGAGAGGATCCTCGATTATGCCGTCGGTCTAATGGAATATATACGTCTCCTTATCCGAATCTCTCGATCAATTAATTGATATATATATATACGTCTATATGTTTGCGTCCACAGTTCTTTTATTTTAATGTCGATTTGCGGCTTGTCCAATTTATGGTTCACGATCTGTTTTCGTATTTCGTTATTTCTTTTTTTTTATCAGTCTTTATCGTATCCATTACGAGTTTTAGATTTCATTTTTTATATTGTGTGTGTGTGTGTGTGTGTGTGTGTCTATATATATATATATATAAATATAAGGAAGCGAGTTAATGAAATTGCCTCGATAGTATTATTATTTGGGTCGATTGTTATTTTTCTAATGTATCTAACGGATATTTTTCAGATTTGTCCTTTCGGTATACATATATATACGTGTATATCTGTATATAGAGGGAGGGATATTGGGGAAGAAGGTGTGCTGAGGATTGGATTACCGATAGTTTACGAGATTCCTGAGTACATCGACGTGAATCTCATCTTCCAAGTTTCGAAGTAGCTTCTAAACGTTATGGATACAACGTTGACAATTTTTCCTTCGAGCCTTAAGAAAATTGGATTTTCCTTTTTTTTTTTCTTTACTGCTCTATCGGTGCACGTAAGGATTGCATATTCATTGCAATTTAAATTTTATCTATACGCAGTTTATTTAAATTTAACAATAATAAAACTTTACTACGTTCCACTTAATTTATTTAGTTTCATATATATTAAAAATGTTTGTTAAAATACATAAAGTTTTACGGCATAAGAAAATTCGGTGTTTAATAATAATGGTTACGTATAATATGTGGAGTAGCGCAAATGAATTAATATGCCCATGCAAGTTCTGGCAGTAATGAAAGTTAAAGGCTTACGACGAGTACCTAATGAAGTATTCGTGAAATAAATTCTGCAGTGTTGCGATCGCTAGGGATCGCTAGGGATTATTAGGTAATCGAACACGAAACCTTCGGATTACGAGCCCGTTACCCTACCACTTGAGTCACGGTACACCTATGCAATCTCGTCATTCTCATTTTGTATATATGGATGATTCTCTGTAAGATCAACCGGCCAAAATTTTTTTATCCCCAAAATTTTTTTACATGTTTTATAAAGTATTTCCAGTGTATCTAAAAATTTTCTCAGATTTATATATTACTCCATGCCAAAGTGGTAGAAACTTAAAAAGATACATGTTTCTAGGAAGGAATACCCATGCAGTATAAACTTTTTATTGTAAAAATATCTTACTTTTTATGTAAACTACCACTATAAATCTTATGGTAGCGTGAGCGTTGTACATATAAACATATTTTTTAGGCATGTAGTCATATTTCAATCATATTTAACATTATAGATTGCTGAAATAATTTTTTGCACAGAGGCTTGTGTTTGTAATGTAACAGGATTTTCACAGGTACTTTCGGACTAAAAAAGGTATCTCCAGGAATTTTGTGGTCTGTATATGGATAATCGAACCCTCCCAAATCCTGATTTCAAGCAGAGTGACCAGTTGACGATTTTTTTTCCTTTTCTTTCTTACGTATATTGATGTTTATTAAGCAAGAGCAACAAAGAGAAAAAATCGCCAACTGGCAAGTCTGATTTCAAGGATTAAATGACTTACAGGGTACCTATAGCCTACATGTATGACTTTGGAAGTATTTTTGGTGGAAAGATCAGAGAATTTTACAAAAAAAGTATGTATATGTTTTTTGTGAAAAATGTTTCCCTGAAGAGCTATAAATTAATAAATATAACTAAAAAGTGTGAAAATGGCTACACTTTTTTTTAAGTTTCTACCATCTTGGCACGGAGTAATATATAAATCTGAGAAAATTTTTAGATACACTGAAAACACTTTATAGAACATGTAAAAAAATTTACATATATTATATATTTATCAAGTATAGTAAAAAATTACATATAAATAGAGAAGAATATTATTTATGTACTTAGGGAGTAAAATAGGCGTTTATTCCTTGGATGAAAGCTTTAGCGAGGACAGTAATTCATAAAGGGAATAATCGCCTTTTACTCCCGAAGTGCATATACAATTTTTCACCCTGATCATTAAAAAGTCACTTTTGGCAATAACAAATTTATTGTTATTAATGTCTAAATTTTGTTCAATATTGTAAAATTTTTTGATTTTTTAATTGAATATAATAATCTTAATGTTGTATTTATATAAAAAGGCTAAACTATAAGTGTTAAAAACAAATATAGAGTTAACGATGAATAAAAGGTGTGTTCGATGAATAAAATGTGTCTTTGATGAATGAAATGGGTGTACGGGGAGTAAAATGAATCTACGGGGAATAAAGTAATCGAAGGAATAAAATGCAATTTAACTTCACTCGTAGAGGTTAATAAAGTAGACTTTTCAGATGATCAGGGTGAAAAATCCATTATTAGTTTCATCACGATCGATTATTGTATTTATTTATTTTTCTGAAACGATATTAATAAGCAATGCAACCGATGTTCTACAGTTATTTCGAGTCGAATGTAATAAGAAGAACGGCCATGAATATTTATGAAATTCGTTAATTTAAATGAATAAAAATGAAAAATCCGAATTAAACGTAATTCTAAAAGATATATATGTTAAAATCTATGTATACATGTACATTCGTAAGAACGAGTGCACGGGGACTCGCAAGCACGGATATAGTGCAGACACAAGGTGCCGCGTAATACGAAAACGCAAGTATTTGATAAAAAGTATATCGCAGCTTAATAATGCGATCAAATGAAAAATATATATAGTTAACCACACGGTGGATGCATAAATATATTCCCAGCGTTATTCGTGTCACAAGGGAGAGCGTCAATGCATTCGCGTTTATAACGTGACGATACTCTCGAGGGCTTCTTATACACGACAAAACGTGCAGTATACGCATGTGCAAACGCACGAGGCATCGACTATTCACTTGTATACGTTTACGTGTATCGAGCATATTCTTGACGTTCTGCGCCAACGTAATCCAACGACTTTTGTAAAATACAACTTATACTAACCGGCTGTAAACTCTCTCTATTTTTTTTTCACTTATATATATATATATACCAATCAGGCTTAGTGCGCGTTCGTGTATACATAGGCACATACGGTGTATCGCGGTTCGAAGACTCGATTTAATTTCAACATTGTGTCCAAACGAGTCAACGTTTAATCGTCGTTTATTATTTATTTTATTTTGTTCTTTTTTACACATTAAATTGCGCATGTGAGCCACTCAATTTTCGATTAAATATATAATTATTACGCTTTTGAATATTAAACCGAATATATTGTATATATAATTATATTAAATTCTTAGTACTATATTTACTTAATTATCTTTATAAAATGACTATTTTAGGAGATAAAATGCAGTATTCGACATCAAAGAATATAGAGTGATTAATGAAACGCGGGTAATATTTGTTTATTATACATTCCGTTTCTTGTCAAGGTTCTTAAGCACGCGCAGTATTCTAAGACTCCCAGAAAGTTCTTAACCGAGCATTATCATAAAATATAATATGTATATTCATAATTCATAAATGTATGTCCTTGGCGGAGCAAACATAAATAATACATTATATTATCTGTAAAATACTGTATATTTTAACGAATACACACTTACAAATGTTAGTATGCAAAATTTTGTCAAACGTTTGAGCAATTGGTTTTTCTTTAACGTTAATGATAAGCAGGTATGCTATAAGTACACGTTAAATAATTACGAGTAATTGAAACAACAACAGGTGAATTTTATTTAAAAGATCGGGTTGTCACAATGTAAATAAATGACGTTGAGAAGGGAGTTGAATCCCTTTTGGCACATTAGGCAGGATGCATATTTAACAGCATACGCCTGAAAGCGACCATGTCCCGCTTTTTGAGTATTTTATATATCAAACTACCTTTAAAAGTAAATCAAACGTTGAAATTACATAATTTATGTGATAACCATTATGTGTTATCTTTTTCTTTTCATATTCGTACTAAAATTAGATATTTTATTCGTCCAATAAATTATTCTCGAAAGTTAACGTGGAACAACGTCGCGTCTATTAAATTGCATATACTTACATGCATGTAAACGTAACAACAAATAATGAAATGATCAGGCGTCCCTAAAATCGTATATACGTATACATACGTCGATGACGCGAAACGGTGTTTTCATTGTAAACTATATATCGATATGAAAATTATAACAGCAATAGCGAGCGAACGTTATTGAAATCGTTTAGATCGAGTAACCCAGTTATAATATAATAATGATAAAATTTGATGGAAAGTTAACTGAATAGATATATAGAATATAAAGTAGATAACAGTTGAATCTGGTCGGACAGCTGAGAGATGCACGCAACGTGATCTAAAAGTTTGATAATGCTTTTCAATGCCACTTTCGATTTATAAATAAACTTGAACAATAAATGTCCAATGGTCTCGATGAAACCTTTTATTAAAATATATCTTTTTTATACTTCGAAAATACTTTAATAAGTAACATAATACTTTAACATACGATAAACTATTCGACCACTCCGTTTATAGATACTTTACCACTCTTTCTCTATATAAGGTATATATGTACGTGTTATTCTTGTACTTTAATTTCATTATTTTTACTCTATACGGTCAATTACGGAGTTAGTTTTATAAATTTAAACATTGGTAATTACACTTGAAACCATTACTTCGAACTCAAGACTTACGATGTGAAATATGGTATACAGAAACCGCAATTACTTGTTTTTAATGTATAACTGGACAGTTTGTACGATTCGATCAGAATAATTAAACTCCGACTGGTTCAATAATTGTTTAAGAAAATTTGTAAACCTGTTAATCTTTACTCTCGAACCGACACTTCCCAGTTGCAAATTAATTTTCGTCTATATGGGTAACGAACAACATTTACTAAAAAATGAATAATATAAGTAAGCATTCGGCGGAAATGAAAGGAAAAAAAAAAGAATACTTTAATCTCTGTAGAAGTAAATCCAATAAATTATTTTCTATTTATAATTGATTATCTAAAGTAAGTTAAATTTAATTGACTATTTTTATCGCGAAAATCTAATCGAAAATTCGGGAAAGATAAGAAAATCGCGGTAGTAATCGCGTTGAAATTGAGTAGCTCGATGCGTATTGAAAATTGAATCTTCTTTAAATGAGAGATAAGCAGGAAGAGAAAAAACATCGAGTGTCGTAGGAATGTATCTCCTTGGTCGAAAATTTAACCAACAACTTGATTCTCATTAGCATGCGCGACTGCAATTTCATTAATGCGTGTCGATTAACAAGACGTAGTTGATCTACTTTACCGGCGTTATCTATAATAGTCAGTACGTTCTATTGTGACAAAAGTAATCGAAACAACGGTTTTTTTTTTCGACAAGCATCAGTTTACAAACTTATTTACAACACTCCACACACACGAAAAAATGTAGAAAATTTTAAGGAAAAATTGATGAATTTTCAAATTAACAAATTTTGAATAAAATAGCATTTGTATTTCGTGAATACAAAATATTTAAATAAATTATTCTGCTTTATGCTGCATACTTCATTCCACTGCACCTTATAGCTGTGGTTATTCAAATTTCTTTGAAATCGTATCTATATCCGCTCTTCATTATTGTAAAGATAGTCGTTCCCAAAGAGGAAATTTCATTTCGATATATATATATAGAAACGAAAAGTTACAAAATTTTCGTTTAATTCAAGAAAGGATGAATTTATTCTCCCTTTATAGTTACAGAATAAATTGTTAAACTCTCGAGGGAAATAAGTTCTCGTGGATAAAAAAAAATCGAAATACCCATTACCGTATATATCGCGTCGATAAAGTAGGTCTAGTGCGACGACACGGAATTGCTTCTTTACTGACTGAGACGTTTTCTTCAGATTGTTTGACATTCGACGACGCATCGTTGCACACCCGAGTGTGTCAACATAACCTCCATTCTCTTCTATCAATATAATTATATGTACTTTGTGTGGGATAAACCGTATAGTTTATATTCAACGTCGATTATTCGAGCTTGGAATATCACTTACTATATTGTTTTCCATTTATTTGTTAATTTTTTTATAGTTCACGCGTGTAAGATACAAAAAGTATATACAAAAAAACACACGCACGCACTGTATAAATGGGTTTTATTTATAGTAAAATTTTCAAAACTCAGAAAATCGGGTATAGGTAGATCATTTTGTTCATTCTAAATTGTTTCTCTTTTTTTTTTAGTAACACGTTAAAAACGATTGACACTTTTGTTCAATATCAAATTTTAGTTTAATGTAATGTGAACGTTCCTTTATGTATCACCTTTGCAATTACGAAAAGAACTTTGTCATCATGTTTTTAATTAATCGAGAAACTGTTGATCAAGGAAGATGTTTATCTCCACGAATTTTTAATTAAATCAAGTTTAATTAATCCTTACGTTATCATTACAATTACTATTATTAACACGCAAAATGTCAAAGGAAATATTAATTATGTATTTTTTTGTACGCAAACTATATTACAATAATTATAATTACGTATAATTGGATAATCAAGTTAATGCGAATGTGATCAATTTGTATAATGCAATTTTAAAAAATTCTAATACAAAAGTAAAAGTTTACCTAGTTATTCTTAGGTGACGAAACCTACTAAATTTGACACTCGTACAGGTGTTACATACAACCGCTATCCGCATTTAAAAATGATCTTGCCAAAATCTAATGTTTTGCTTATTAAAGTACTGTACTCGTACAGTACTTTAATAAGTACATTGTTCATTGTAAGAAGCTTCATTTGTACGTTCTATTTTCATATTTTTAACTAAGAAATTTTTCAAACGAATTGCCAGTCTCTTCGCTATTTCGGATACTCAAACACGAGTTTTGCTATTTATAAAGTGAAAAGAAAATTCAAAAACCGCGTAAAGCGCAGTATATAAGCTTATATGTGAAAATGATTCGCATATCGAATGGACGTCACACATTTTACACAATAATTTTCATAGTAATTTTTATATTTATAAAGATAATACTATATATGTATCCCATATACAATATAACGCGATGACAGTACTAAGCATGCTCGTTCGACATTCCGTAAATGAAATTTTATTTAATTTTTAATTACTCGAATACGAAATATATTTTTTTTATAGACGCGTATTAGGGTATTACGAAGATTTGTTAACGCGTTTTAAAGATAACGAGGAGTGGAGGAATTTTCGCGTTGGTTGCTTTACAAATAATCCGCGGAGGTATACTAATTACTCTTCCAGGAGTAAAACGTAGGTAAACAAAAAATGGTCCGTGCGTTAGGTAGAAAGATGTATATTTATAAAAGTTCGGGCTGCACTCACGTCGTGAGCTATTTCGGGTCGTAGCGGCACCGCAAGCCGAGAGTCGCGAAATGCCGAGGGAGCAAGAAACGTCAGCAATGATAACACGAACTACGTGTATACCCGTATACCTCAATGTTTTCTACGAAATTATATTTACAATTTTACGTTGCGGGATATTGTTCAATTCTGTAAAACAAACTGCAAAATCTACTCGACAAATGTAATCACGAAATATTATTTAAATCCACTTAAATAACACGGAATTTAAATAAAAGTTTAAATGTTTATTAATAAAATTTCAGCTGTTTTTTTTGTTACACAATTTTTCAACTTTTTTAAAATAATTTCGTAAGAATGATTTTTTTTACATAATATATTATTACTTAGAATATTTTTTGTTTTTTTTTTGGACTAATTATGATGCTTTTAAATTTTTAGTCATTTTACGTGACTCAAGGTGAATTAATTACGAAGCTCCGCGTACACTGTACTTTTGGTTGTATTGCGACTTACGCTGGTTGCACCGAAAATTTAGATCGTATTTTCAAAAGACAATTCTTCTCCATTTCTAAGCAGGTAAACGTTGCAAATGGGTTTTGGTAAATAGGTTTTGCTACTATATATATATATATATATATATATATAGAGAGAGAGAGGAGCGAAACTAGCGTCACAAAATAAATAATGCGTTATAAAATTTTTATCACGAAGTGATTTCGTTCCCTTTACGATAGCTCATGCGTATATACATATATACACCGCGATTATTTCATTATAATGAGAATAAGTACTCTTGTTGATTTAAAACCAGTCGACATGCGGATTCTGGTGTGTTAAAAACTTTATTATTACGCTTGGCACATTACGAATTATCGATCTTGTAAAATGAAAACATTATACGCGTTCTCCATTATAACTGGAGTAACCTATTTTTGAGACATTTGTTATCGCACGATGATATTTCTTTCCTTTAATATTCGAGCGCGCGTGCTTGTTATTTTTCCCTTTGTTACACTCTCCGCTCATTCCTGTTATTTTCATAGATCACCAATCACCTGACTTTTCCTATAATTATCATTTTATTCCCGTAACAATAATTATTATAATCTTTGCGATATATGGTCGTTTAATATTTTGTCAAAACCGGGTCGTGTGTGCTTAATTTCTCATTTTTATAACTGCCGAGCGCTGTACATTGCGATAATAATGTGTATGAGTAACACCGAGCGAACATTTATCTATTTTGTAAATACTTCACGAATATTTGCATTTTTAATCGTTCGAACAATTGAATTATATCTCAATGCTGTTGCCTCCGTTAAATCATTATATTTGTTTTTTTTTGTTTCCTTTTCTATCAAAGCTAACTTTCGAATTAAATTTTGATTTTCGTATAGATTTTACGAAACCCGTAGTGGTAAAAAAACGAAGAGTAAAAATTTAAGTCAATCTGCAAATATCATTTGATCCATACACGCCGATAAATTATTTAACGTTCCGAGAGTTTTTGTGCGAGTAAATAAATAATGTACATTATACTTCGTACATAAGAGTTCAATTGTACGAATAATTTAAAAAATTAATATTTGTAACTTATACAAGTGTGATAGAAAATTAGAAAAATGTTTGTGATAAAATTTGTAAATTACTCGGATAATTAGTCCTTGCGACGATTGTTACGCGCAATTATACGGATTATTCATGTGTCTATATACATATATACGTATAGTAAGAAAAAGGTCGTGAATCGTATTTCAATTTTTCAAAAAGTAACGTATAACGCTTTACGCGCGGAATAATTAAAATAATGATCGATCAAAAAAGGGTAACCTGAATTTTGGGTTTAAAATAGATACATCGTATACTACAACGAAAAGTATGTTATTTCGATTAAAATTCGACGTTGTCATATTTTAACGGAATTAGAAAAAAAACGAAAGAAAAACATTAATAACAACGCACCGACGTTTTTTCAATTAAAGTAAGATACTTATTACAGTGTAATTTAACTCACGTACAGTGTTCTCTACAAATTAGAAGTAAATTAGAAATTAATTGAGTAATCGTGTTAGGTTCACGACAATTTAAATAAAAGTCAGGGAGAATGAGTTGTTATATAATAACAATTGATATAATTACACGTGCGGGTGTAGTGTTTTAAATTAGTTAAAGGTTTGGGTAACAGTCGAACACGTGCTGGCCAAAAAAAAATAAAACTAAATGTTTTTCCGACTTTATTTAAAGAATCAATTATTTTCCTTTTTTTAATTTAAGAGGACAATTTAATTATCTGTCCAATAAAATGAAAACCATAGTTACGTCCATAGTTATTTCTTTTTGTTTCACAATAAATATTGCTACTTGGCGTACGCGTTATGCGCACACAATTATGTAACTCGAAAAACTGAGGAAAAATTGTGGAAAAAGTCTCCGGATCTCTGTGTACATATACGAGTACATAAAAAAAACTAGTATACGTAGTTGACGAGTGGTATATAGTTTTCCCGTTATTATTATACTTACATTATTCTGAAAAATTTAAGAATTGTACTTATTCCTATATGTATACCTACTTTTTATGATAAAACAAACCGAATATCAGATTTGTCGAACTGTTATGTTTATACGGATTATAATGTTGCTTGGAGACATCGAAATAATATTTATATAAGAAATTGAAAGTCGGGTAAGACTATTTTTCTATCGATTTTCCTACATTTCATCTCTACTTTCTATACAAATATTTAATGACACAATAACTGTATTTCATATATGACACACAACTTGTAAAAACATATTCAGATCTTTACGTAGTAATGGAAATATTAATTAAATAAAATTTATCGGGTTAGTAGTTATTAAAAATATTCATTACCATGGTCATGTGACTTTTTAAAGGTAATATATGCTAAAAATTAAGAAATTATATATATGTATAGAAATATAAAACGACCTGTATATAAATATTTTGAAGTTATAATATGTGAGAATTGAAACCATATGTAATGTAACCCAGAAAAAGACGTTGAATACAATTTTTTTCTTAATCAACGATGAAATTCTATTTTACGTTGTTGAAAAATTGGGATGGATGATATTTTATTTCCGAGTAAAATCTGATTTACTAGTCAAGTGATTCGGAATAGAATTAAAGTCAAATTGATTCTACATTGCAAAATTCGCGGTGACTTAAATTTTCTTTATAAGAATTGCGGTTCCAATCAATTTTTATAGGTTATTACTCGCAAAAGGTATAGCTAGAATTTTGATCAATCACTCTTGCAATTTGTAAAGGATTATTAATCGATTTTACCCTTGAAATACGAAAAGTCACTTTACGCTTGTAAAAATATTAGTTTTTATCGATATTTATTTCGGCATTCCATTTTTAATCTTGATTTTTAATTACAACGGAATTTTTGTGTATATCGATTGGGAGCAGCGTTATTAATATCAAATTTTTACGCGATTATGTACAAAATAATAAACAGCCGAAGTGTACGATATAAAAAGAAATAAATACTGATCGTGGCTCGTCGGAACGTTTCCGTGACGAATGAGCAAATAGCATGACACACAATGAACATGAATATTAAGCCCCGTGATATACAATTAAATCTCTAAAAGCACAAATTCTTGTTTAACAATCTCTTGGTACGCTCATTTTGTTTGTTCGGACAATAACGAATAATGTAATACGAGGTTACTCGACATGTTTTCCTCTTATACAATAAATGAGTATTTAATTTTCCCCCATCGAATTAGGTATATTTTACGTTTATATAAAAAAAGAAGATCCTTTTTCCAAGTTCTATAATCCAAATTGAACTTTACATCGCCTTGATGGAAAATATTTCAGATTTATTTGATACTCGTAACAACGAGTACAAGAACGTTCGTAAAAAAAGAATTCTTTTGTTTCAAGCGTATAAAACGTGTAAAATAATATTGGGTTGTTCCAACGTTCCCTCGCAAAGATGGTCAACGCAAAATATTGAACAAATGACGAGATAAAAAATAATTATTTAACACCCTGTGAACTTTTCAATCTAACAATTGCGATCGATCAACGGGCAATAAAACGTAAACGACTATACCTCGAATCAAATAGTAAAATTCAATATACAGCATTTTTGATTGATCGATTATTTACCAGAAGGGTGCCATCGTTATAATTTCATCAATAATATACACCTACAAACTAAACCGTCGGTTAATTAAAATTTTTATTGGCTCTTTGAACGTTTACGTTATGCTGGTTAGATACACAAAACGTAAGGAATGTTTTGATTAAAAGGTAGCGAATAATCGAAAGTAGGTTTCGGATTGGGGAAAGCAATCACGGAGAGGCGTGTGCCAGAATCCAAAACATCGAGTGTAATCCAGGTAAAAAAAATGTATTCTGGTTCCGTAGGAAAAGTAAGGCTGGCCAAACCTTGGCTATGACTACTGACCCACACTTCATCTCGAGCTATGTAGCATATTTGTTTACGAAACGAGTATGGCGCAATTTCGGGAATTTAATCGATATTACGCGTTACACAAAATATTCGCAAAACGGTAGTTGGAACAGCGGTTTGTACAGTTTATAGAAATAATAAGATAATAATTTAAACGTCGTCCAAGTACGATTCTCGTTGGAATAGTATAGTACGTAGAGGGAGATTTGACGGTAAGGTGTACAATGCTGGTGTGGATATATAGCAGAGGTAAAGTTGAGGCACGCCAACAATATATCGCTAAACAAAAATGCATACACGTAGACGAGGGATGATCCGCCGAGGGAGACAGAGGGAGAGGCACGGAGGAGAGGGTGACAGGAGAGGGTGGAGAGGGGATGTCCCCGATGCGAGGGTACGAGGGTGCGGGAGGACGCGGGGGGATGAGCGAGTGGTTCACGAGGTGGACACGTGACGGGGAGTGCGGAGAGACTCACTTGATGAACATGTAGATGCCCGTGGGTTCCATCGCCTTGGCGATGGCCTTCCAGCTCGCGGTGAGGAGGTATTTTTGCCTGGCGTTCAGCGGGAGCCTGGGATCCGTGGCCGGCGGAGGCGGCGGGCTCTCGCGGCCCGAAGCCTCCGCGGTCGCCGAGGCGGCGAGCTTACCGAGCTCGCAGCCCATCCTCACCCGTGCCGGCGGCGCATCGTCTCAAGTCACTCCCGCCTTACGCATCGATCCGCACGATACGAGGACGGGTACACGCGGAGGTGAGCTTTTCGCCTCGCTCTCGGGACTCGGGAGCCTGCGGGAGCCCAGCCGAGACTGAGCTTAGCCAGTCCGCCGGACCGCGGCCCGGCCCCCCCCTCCGCGCATGCGCGGACCCCGGACGAACACTGCCGCCTCGCCGCCTCGCCGCCGCTACACGCGCACACCCACGCGCCTACGTGTGGGGTAGTCCATCCACCCTCCCCCACCCATTCCACCACCCATTCCACCACCCATTCCACCAGACCATCTACTTATCGATCAATTCCTGCTCGCTCGATGGACGGACACCAACCGCACACCTGTCCTCTCCTCCTCCCTCTTCCCCTGTTGTCACTCCACCTCACCTGCGGATACTACTCATCTTTACTTTTTCTTGCCTAGCCTCTCTCGCGACTATACTCGTGCGCTATACGCTTTTTTGCACCATCCGTTTTCGAGGTGAACCTTCTTTTTTATACTTGCACTTTTTTAATATTCACTTTTACCGCTTCCAAGTGAATCTCGATTTTATTGTTTCTACTTGCAATTATCTTCTCTTTTTTCATACTACATTTTAAACAGTGTGGAATTATCACATATCGCTCTAAATATTGATTTACTCAAGATTTTTCTGCGAAACCTACTCACAATCGATATTTTTGTAATTAAAATTTTCAGCAATATTTTGTAGTTCTTTGAGGAAAAAGTGAAAAATGGTCTATGCTAAAATGGAACATTTTTCCAAGAGAGTACAAAAGAGCGAGTGTGAAACTGAGAAATTTAACATTATAAAGGGACGATGAGGTTTAACAGAATATTTCGAATATTAAAATATTGGTGTGTTTCTACAGTCGGTTCTAAAATCAAGAAGGGCAAAATAATATATATAAAATAATATATTTTTTTAACTCTAAATTAATTTTTTTTTTCACGTTCAATTTATTCTCTCAAAACTCTTCTGACTTTACAAAGTTAAATTGCAATTAGCTAATCATAAGATATGCATTTAAGGTATATCCCGTTCGTGCTCAAAAGTCTCATCAACTTACTTGAAAAACTTTTTTCTAACTAAATTAATCTCGCTAAAATCTTTTTTTTTCAAACATTATCAATTACTAGTTTGATGAATAGATTCAAATTTTTCTTAATATTTTACAAGTTTCATTCAATTCGCCTGGTATTAAACCAAGTTTAAAGAAGTTTAAATAAGATTTATTAAGAATATACCTTTAATGCTCTTCAGTCAATAGGAAAAATAAATGTATCATATATAGATCCAATTATTCATATTTGTAAATTATTTTCTGAAAGATTTACCAACAATATTGAAATATGGTCGCTAATAACCTTCTTATTGATGCAACATTAAATAAATAAATGAAAATAAAATATTGAAATGCGATACGAAACATTACAGACAATGAATAAATAAAACATATAATGTAATTTATTAATAAATTCGTATTCGAATTGGGTTGCGAATGAAACATAATTTTTTTCAATTCGATGAACATTAATTATTAAATTCTATATATGATAGCACAATACATAATTCATTTCAATTTTACGATTAAAATTTTAAATTAATACGTGAGATTCAACAAATATAAGATTATAAGATAAAGTTTATATTTATTATAAACATTTAATATTATGAATTTTTATGCATTTAATACTATTGCATCTGGTTATATCACACATAATAATTATTTCAAATAATAATTGCTTGTCAATTAATGCATTCACGTGTGTCACAATTTTATAATATATTCAAAGATACTGCCACGAAACTGTACGTTTTATCGTAAATTAAGTCAAGCTTGAAGTTACAAAAGGAAACATCGTTAGAATATTTGAATGGCATTATATTTGTAAAAATTATTTCTACAGCTGTATACTGTATTTTGTATAAATACATATTATTACGTAGAAAATAAACAATTTCGACCGTATATGTTAAGAGCTTCGAAATTATAGTATAATTTTATTATCACGTATCGATGTATATTATTATAACCTCACTTCATTATTACATTTTTATATTTGTTATTTTATTTGTGTTATTTCTTTTTATTCAGCTTTTCAACCTCTAACGAGATTATTTAGCTATCAACATTATCATATACATTCAAATAAAATGGTTTTACAATTGTATCAATACATTTTTAAATTTGTAAGTCACAGTTTTTGAAAAACTTGTACAGAATATTAACATTATACATATATATTATACATATCTTAACATATATGTTATACAATACCGACATCACTTCATTCGGTAGAAAGACATTTTGTCTTTTGAGTTCTTTTGTCATTATTGTTCTTTCTCTATCAAACAAATTGCATTACCACAGTATGTGATCAAGATCTTCATATTCTTTACCACACTTACATTGTGAGTTATGAACCATTTTTATACGCTGCAGAGAGAGCCGTTGTCAGATTATAATGATTTGCACGACATCGATTAATGGTTACAATTGACTCTCTCTTTATTTTAATTTTATTAAACCCAACATGGTTTTTCGTATTATAGTAGTACTGAAAGTACTCCTGTCCTTTTACTTCTCCCAAGTTAGTTAAATTTTTATAAATTGTTTTTTTTAGTCTCGGAGCTGGCTATGTCCCTGTTGGGAATTACATGTCCCCGGATAAAAACCATGAAATCCAAAGGATTTTGGGCCGTAGAATCCAAATCCGTCGGTACATTTTGCCAAAAAAATAATGGTACTTTTTGTTTAAACCACAATTGCTTAAACAAAATATAAAAAGTTATATTATTGCATCGGACAATTTTTTTTCATAAACCATAGTAGAAATTTGAATCTAAGAACCAGGAATTAAACATTGGTATTAAATACCTTGTGATGAAACGCTTTTTCATCTACTTTTTAACAATTAATACAATGACCATAACCTTAAAACATTCGCATAATATTTCTATCTTTCCGGTATCAGTAAACTTCAAAATTCCTATAGTTTCGGATGGGTTTTTAACGTTTTTGTCTGATACATAACTAATTTCTGTTATATTTCCAGTATTTACAAAGATTAATGCGATTTTATTATATTTTTCACTTGTCCATTTAGACATTTAATAGCACATATAGACATTTAATAGCACATAACTACGACTCTAATTTGATCTATGTTTATAAGCTAAAAATTAGCTCAAAACAAAATATAATTTATATTTTAGTCTATTTAATGGTTAAAAATTAGAAGAAAAAGCGTTCCACCGGGAGGATAAAAATGGGCACTATTTTCGCCTATTTTTCACCAATTTTTCGACCATTCTATTTAGAATATCTATTTATTACCTATTTAATGGAATATGTTTAAAAATGAGAAAAAGAAAATTCAAAAAATTCTAGTTGCTTCAATTTTGATATTAGAGAAATTTCGAAAGAAATATTAACGACTTAAAATTGCCTACATTTTATGTAATTTTTTATATTTTGTTTAAACAATTGCGGTTTAAACAAAAAGTACCATTTTTTGGCATAATATACCGACGGATTTGGATTCTACGGCCCAAAATCCTTTGGATTTCATGGTTTTTATCCGGGGACATGTATGAATGACTAATTTGTTAAAGTTAACCATAATCGTTTAGTTAGGAGAGAGTTCAAGTCCAATTTTTTCTAAATTACATTTCATTGTAATCACTGCTTTCTCCATTAGTGAAGTACTTGATTTTATCGGTTTTCTTTAAATTATTAATGCGATATCATTTGCATATTTAGAAATATAAGTACTTTTCGGAAGATTTTCTGTAATTTTACAATATAAATCGAAAAAAAGGAGGGGACTTGAAACTCCACCCTGTAGTACTGCTTCATACGTATGTCTAAATGTTGTTTTCCTCGTATCTTCTGTACAAATTAATCGTTCGTAAGTAATATATTTGATAAATTTTATTGATTGCAAAGGACATTTATACGAGACTATATTTTAATTGCAAGATCTAAAATGTTGTCAGTACAGGATTGTTCTTTGCGAAAACCTGTTGGAATTAACGGGATCAAGTTATTCTATTCAAGCCACCGTTGTAGTCTATTTTTTACAAATACTTCCAATAGTTTACAGATACATCAGGTTAAAGTTATGGACGTAAACTTTCACCATCAGGCTTGTCAATGAATAAAAAAAAAGAACTTTCCAATCGCATAGATAATCACTCTGTTTATACATTTCGTTAAAAATGTTGAGGAGAATCAATTTGTTTGTAATTGGTAAATTTTATAGTATATAATAATTTATTCCATCAATTCCTAGAGACAAAGTTGTGGTCACGAATTTAGCTATATTGAATTCATTAAATTGGAATACTTTAACAATTCATTTTCCTAACATGGTGGGATATAGTTTGGGTGTATTGATACCCAAAAAGGACTAATTTTATCTAATGCAGAATTTATTTTATCGGAATGTAATATTAACCTTATGTTTATTTTTTATTTTACCCATTGATTCTTAAGACTTTTTAACGTATGCCATATATTATTACTTATTATTCGTCGTATCATTATAGCCCCTTTGTAATATTTTTTATAATGGATATAGTCCTCTATATTTTTTTAGAGCTGCTTTGTATCATAGCAGTATTATTTATTTACATTATAATATTTTTCGGCGTATTTGTTAGAATAGCGTTCTTCATTATTTCTACGTTGTATTTATAACTAGGAGTTAAATCACAATAGGGCTTCTCAAAAACTTTTGCATAATTTTCATTTAAGTTTTTTAAAACTTATGTCCAATTAGTACGTACAGAATTTACTTTGAATAATTTTTTACATACGAACTTTTTGTTACTTTTAATATAGTAAGAACTGGAAAATGGTCGAAACCATAGCATTTTTCATATATTGATACATGTATATTTTTAATTAAATTCGATATACATACATCAAGGTCCAAATTAGATTTAGTGCCACGTGAGAAATTTACTGTTGTTTTTTATTAATATTAACAATAAGTAAATTTTTGAGTTCTATTGAATTTCATAACCGTTTACCATTTACTGCAGTGTAAATGCAGTTTCAAATCTTGTGTAATACGTTGAAATCACCAATTAAAAAAGTGTTACTATTCGTATTAATATTGTTTATTGTACAATCCCAGTCTTCTTGTAATGTATTTTTGATTGGAGGTCTATAACAAGCGATAATTTTAATTTGTGGTTGTATATTATTAATTTGTATGCCGAGAATTGCCAATTTGTCACTTTCATTATTTAGCATAGGTATTTTGGTAGCATCTAGATTATTTTTAGTAAATAATAAAATAACTCCTGCAGACTTGTCATTTCGGTCTTTACGTAGTATTTTATATCTTAGGAATTGTAATCCAATTTCGTTGTTTTTATATGATGGGAGTCATGTTTTGATACATGCAAAAACATAATTATGGGAGAATAGTATTGATAATTCCTCTTTTCTAGCTAGTATACTTCGCGCGTTCAAAAAATTATTTCTAAATCTTTGTTGATCATTATATTTATTTATTGTTTAAATTATTTATTTTAATTCTATTTTAATAATAGTTTATTATATAAATTGGATGACACTAATCACATTCCTTTTCTGTTTTTTGCATATTTGAATTTACGGTTAATTTAGATAGTATTCTATTTTTTAACTTTGTAAGTTTCGTTTTAAACGTTTTATTATTTATAGAAGGTTGAATTTTATATATAGCGTTTAAGATTTCTTCGCGATTATCTGTTATTTTCGATGCTTCTTCTGAACAGTTGAATGATTTATCGTAGCTGTTTATTATAAAGCTTTTGAAATCGGTAAAATTTATTCTAATTTTATTTTGAAGCTCATTAAATATCTGTTCTTTATTAGATAAGGACATTTCATCTAATTTATTTTTATCTATAGTTTGTTGCTCCATTATTTGGTTTTGTGTTATTTTTTTCTTTTTTGTTTTTGGGACTGTAAACATTTCTTTGCCGGACATGTTTGTGATTTCAATTACATCTGCACCTGTTGTATCAATATTCTTAGTATCAATTTGAAAAGTTTCTTTTGTGATTGTAGAGTTGTCGCTATTTGTTATTGATAGTGCCCGTTTTGACTGTATATTTAAATTACTTGTCGAAGGCGATTTTTGTATATTATCGTTTTCGGTTTGACTATAGTTTTCTTCTTGAACGTGTGTTTGTTTACTATATGTGTTTATTGTTATTTGAGAGGGACATGGTTTAACAATATTTCTGGACTGTTTATATAGAAAACACGATGTTGATTCGGTTGATAAATACGTCCAGTATGTTACATTATCGAGAAGTATTTCTAAACTTTCTGGTAAGAGTTTTTCATCATCTTCTTTTATGTAAAATTATCTTCGTAATGGTAGTCTATATGTCCTTCCTGGTTTTTGTTAACTTGCTCGAATTTTATTAATTTGAGAGACGATTTCAATTCCTTTTGTTTTTAGAATTTCTTCTATTTAAGTGTCAGAAACAATTGGATGCACGATGGAAATTATTAATCTTTTATTGTTACTAGCATATGGTTTGATTTGAAGTGCATGATTTTTTACTTTAGTTGTTGTAGTCAATTGGTAAGTAAAGTTGAAATAAAATATGCACGGTTAGCTTAACAATTAAATGTTATATGTATTCATAAGAAAGATTGGTTAAGTACGTAAAACAAGTTGTAAGTTGTAACGGTCACGCTGGGGATTAGGGCGTGGCGTCAAAGGCGAAATAAATAATTAGGTTGAATAAAATAATATTTATTATAATTACACTATAAAAGAAGTTTGGGCGCCAGCCGCGTACGATCGCGGCGAATTTATATTTTATGCTCGGCTGCGTGCGAGCTGCTGCTACTTGCTGCGCGAGGGGAGGGGAGGGGCGAAAAGGGGAAGCACACTTACGGTCAGGAGAGATCGTGAAATACCGGTGCAGGGCGTGCACCCACCTTATTACAGTGGAGATCGTCTCCTGGAGTTGCTGCTCTGCGGTCAATGCTCTCACACACACACACTCAAAACACACAAATATCGATCGTATTCGGTCGTGAATCGATTGCCCGATGTAGCCTCGATGGCGTCCCGATGAGCTCTCTCGAGCTCGGGCTCGTTCGCCGCTTCGCTGCTCGGGCCCGACGTGCGCGCGCAGCTTCTCGCGTCGAGTCGCCCGTCGGCCGCCGTCGTCTCGCGCGCCTCGTGTAGTGAGTGCTCGCGGCCATGTTGATCAAGGCGGACGACGTTGTCGGGCTGCTGCTTCCCACGGAGAGGACGATGTTCCCGGTGATGCTGTTAACCCGGTAAGTCTATATGATCGTTCCTCCGTGTTATATACTGTATCGGCTAATGAGTCTGCTCTGTTGCAGGTGCAGACGGGACGGCCGATCTTCGAGTCTTTTCTCTCTCTCGCTCTCACGGTGGCTGCTCAGCTGGTGCGCGTCGGGTCGGTGATTGCTGCTCTTCGTCGGTGCTGCGTTGCTGCGGGGATTCTGGCTGCTTCTCAGGTGAATATCTATCTCCTGAGGGAGTGCTGCTTATTATTTACTAATTATTAACTGAGAGTTATGGTAATGTTATGATTACCATAACCTCACTTCCAATCCTCTCCTAGCATGTAGCTGTCAGTTACTATGTGCACTACATGCTTCCTTGTTTCCTTCTAATTAGGATTCTTATTAATTATCTAACTGTTTCACAGCTTCCTGGATGTCTTGTTGCTGCTCGTGCTGCTCCATCTGGCACCTTGGGCCATCGTAGGCTGCTTCATGGTCCTGGTGCGAAGCCTCCTAGAAGTGGTATCGCCTCTCCTGACATGCTGGTTCCATGTGCTAGGGGGAAGGAGATAAGAGAAGTATTGGGGATTTAGGGAGCTTCGGGTAGGCTAGGTAGGCTTAGAGATGTGAGGGTAGGTAGGCTAGTTTATATTGGGGTTCGCTCGCTTATTAACTTGACAGGTATTACATACCTTGTCACAAAGTATACGTTCACTCGGCAGACACGCGGACAACACACCTGGCAGAAACCCGAGATCTACACGAGTCATCGGTTCGGACTGTAGTGATTAAAACTAACCTCAGTAACCAAACTTCCTTACGGATAATCGTAGAGTGGGGAAAAACCTACTCACGCAGTCCATTAGAAAGGGTAGACGTGCGTTTACTAGAAAACAATTGGATTAACGCGGCAATTGATAGTAAATGACCTATCGTAAAAAAAGGTCTGTGAAATAGCAGTTGGATACTTTTTGTCGTTTACGGTATTTGAGGAAAGTTGAAAAACTTTACCCAAACACCTGCGGAGCAAACGTACGCCATAATGTTTATTTTTTAGATTTTGAACTATTTCTTTCTTGGTGACATATACTACCTTACTGCCTGAAATTTTTGAGATATTTAAATTATTTACGCTTGTTACTCCCTCAAATTCGTCTACATAATCATCATTAGTCACTCCTTCAATGGAATCCATAATTAAAGCTTCTTCTATAGGTGGTCCTTTTTTATTTCCGGTAATATTTGCATATGATTGTTAAGTTAAACATTGCGAGTTATTTTGATACATTGAAGAACTTGAACTTAAAGGGATTGAGTTAGTTGAGTTTCAGCTTGCTCAAACATCTTGACTACTGTAGTTGAGCAGTCTAAGGACTGCATCAACAAAGGCAGTAATCAAAAGAGAAAACGAAAATTTAGAATAAAAATAGAAGGTACGATTTATTTCGGCACTTTAAACTATACACACACAAACACTTTTGTTTATACAATTGGGACTCATAGGTATTGTGGAGCTATTTACAAATACGTCTGCTCGTATTCACAGCTCAAAAAAGACTCTTTTTTTTGTTATATTGTTATTCTTGCAAATCATAATTGTTTTAAGTAGAATTTATATAGCGATACAATTAATCTATAATTAATATTAAATTAATTATAAAGTATACGTTTGAAAACGATTATTGAAGCAGTTGATAGGTATGCATTAATAAGCTGAATTTTTTTTAGTAATACTTATTAAGTTATTAAACTATTTATTCAGTTGTTCAAATAGGAATTAGGTCAGCAAAGGATATCGAGATAAGAGTTTTGTGTATCTCCAAAAAGTTCGATCAGTATGACTAATACAAGTCAAACATTAATCAATTTATGAAAATAAATTACTTATACGATTCTTTCATTTAATAGGAGCTTTAAATATATATATATATATATATATATATATATATATATATATATATATCCTGTTTATTCCGTCCTAACGATACATTTATTTCGTTAATTATTTTCAAATATAAAGCTTTTTTTGTTGATTCGCGAATAGCCAACAATATAATATTACCTAAAAAATTCATTATCATATTAATTATCATCAACAAAAAAGTAATGGATTACATTATACACATTTAAAATTAGGTTATTTAATAATTTGTATTTGTATTTACCATAACTCGATGTTTATACGTGACAGAATAAATAAAAGAATAAATTGAGAAGAAACACCTCTATAATTAGATGCAATTAACTACAATACATAGCTACTTCGCTTCTAAAGTAAAGTTATTATGGTTTAGGATAAACAAAGAATGATTATAGTTAAAGAAAATACTGATATTCACAAGTAAGGAATAAGGATATAAAAATACAATTAAAAAACGATGCTATTTTTCGAAATATATTCTTAGTTTATAAAACAATTCAAATAGAGCAATTTAGCTAGTTCCATAATTTAATTCCATTTGATGAAGTAGTTCCTGAGTTAACTACCGCAAGTGCAATATAACCAAAAATAATTATAGTACGAAGCATTAGGATAAGTTCAAGAATGTTATTATTACGAAAAACATACAAAAAAGTAAAAAACAAAAACATTTGTAAGCTTTGTGAGTACCATATAGTGTGTCTACCATACGAAACGAAAAATCTCTAAAAGTCCAAATGCAAAGCGATCAGTAATTTGAGATAACCGCTTATTAATTAGTGTTTACGATCTTAATGCGACGGAAGTTATCGTTGGAATGGTCTCTCATTTCTAATCAAATTGTTTCGTAATTACCTCGATGGTACGACATTAGTTAAGTCATCCGAATTAATTGATGAGCTTCTGAAGAGTAACTCGGAAATAGTCACGTATATAGAGAGTTCGTTTACTTTTTCTTTCGTTCCAGCTAAAGTTTTTATTACACAACCATCATAGGACGACACGAAATTTCGACAGACTCAGGGAGCTTTCGTAATTCAAGTCCCGGACACTCCGAAAAGTTAACCCCACCCCCCTACCCCCTCCCTCGCCTTCCCCCGCAAGTCCCTATTATTGCAACATGAATCAGCGAAAATACTTCAATATTGCTTTCCCTAACCAAGTCGATTTCGAACAAGATATCCTGGAACTGGTCGATTGTTACAAAATATACTGGATTGCGCGACCTGCTTCTTGACCTTTTTCAAATTTTAACGAGCTTTTTCGATAAATTATTGGAATCTTCGAAAAATGGGGAACTAGGGCAAATCAATTGGTTGATATATAAATTATTACATTTTATTAATATATATATATATATATAAAACAAAATAATTTTTTAGAAAAGTTATTTTTACTGTGATCAGTAATATGATAGAGCAAAAAATACTTATTTCATGTTTTTTAAATATTAATGTAAGTGGTGGTTTTTAAAACTGGTTGTGTTTGGCGCCAACTACTCCAGAATTAACCACCCATCGATTTGCGTTGCCGGAGTTTAGGTTTTACTGCTCCCTAATTACATCGTCGAAGCAGATGGTACGTGATCACCTGTAAGATGACTTTTGACTGAATATACGTAGAAAATACATACAGTATATCACCTAGAACTATTAACATTAGTCAATAATTATTTTTTATTTTTTGTTTTAGCACACTATTGTAAAACAAAAAATTAATAAAAACACATCCTCCGTTCTAAACAATCAATTTCCATTAACTTTATAAATAAATTAATTAAAGTGAATAAGTTTATATAAATCATTAGTTTTATTAATAATCAAATGAATATCCCTATAGAAAAAATGTACAATGATTAAAGAATTTACAATGAAACAGGGTTTTGTCCATAACAAAAGGTTTTGTTATGTTATCTTACTAAAATAATAGAACATAAAACATGAGTAATTAAGTTACGTTATTAATCAAAATAACATAACATATTTGTGTTTTTTAATTATACGTTTTTATAACGTAACAACTATGCTTGTATGTTATGTTGTTCGAGACAGTAACAAAATCATTATTATTTTTGTTATGTTATAGACGAAAATAACATAACATTTTATTATTTTCGTTACAATTTAAAAGTAACAAATACATTATGTTACGCTATTACAAAAAATAGTAAAATTTTTATTATTAATTAAACACGTAGTAAATAAAGTGATGATTAGAATTCTTGCTTCCTCGTAGAGGAAACTTTATAATAGTAAAAAATTTAAAAAATTACTCGAATAATACAATAAATTTTTTTTGGAAAAAACCGATTTTTGCAAATTGTTTATAAAACTTGTTTATAAAATATGTTAATAAGAATTAGAGAGATCATTTTCAGCTTTTTCTAGCCAAAAAAATATTCAACTTCAAGTGGTTGAAGTGCTTAGGAAACATTTAGGTAGAATCGGATCAAGGAACTCAAAATAACACGGGTGAATAAAGTTGTCACTAGACTATTTGTTGTTAAGAAAAAACTGATTTTTTTCAATTTGTTATAACTCTGAATCTAATTGGTTGAATGGGCTGAAAAAAATTATAGTGATGTTATATGGCAAACGCTTTTAATAAAAGGTTTTAATCCTCTTAAAATTTTGAAAAAAGTAGTCTTTATAGCAACAACGATCTGTATATTTATTGAGCTAAAGAGATTTGTAATTGACGAAGAAATTGAGCATTGTATATTTCTTAATGAAATTAGTTGAAATAGATCGTGGCAATAAAAAATAATAGGGGCTATATTATAACATTTTAGCTGATTATTTCTATGTTAATATTCAATAAATTAATTTTGAGGAAGCTATGTGCCAATTCGTAGTTGAAGCGGTATTTTTAATCAGTAGCACATAATAATTCGACAAGTAACATTTATTTACATATACATAATTATATATGTATTCTGTAACATTTCTAGCAGATTTATTTTTTGTAAACTTAAATACACAGTTTTACTGCTTTAAATTAAATTGTGTAAAATCTCCAATGTACAATTGAAATTAGTACTTACTTGAATCACACATAACTACACGTATTTTTTATTAACATTTTACTTTTGATAATGTATTATCAAAAAATTATAAGCTCAATAAGACCGTAAACTGAGTAAAGTGCAGTGGTCTCTATTTTTTATATGAATTTTTCTCGAAAAATATATTGCTGGCTGCACAAATCTTTCTTTCGGAAATCTTGCAATAAAGTTTATACAAGATATTCTTAAAATATTCTCAAAAATATCAAATTTTTAAGAATTTTATAAAGCTATTACTGTAATTATTTGCAATGATCACCTCTGTTAGACAAGTAAATTCAGCATCTTTCTCCGCTATCATTATTTTATAATAAAATGTAAAGATTATTTCATACATGGAATATATAAAATATATTTAGTTTTACTTATTTACTTTATTACAAGTGTGCTATACTGATTTAATTATATAAAATACTACATAAACATCAATATTAACAGTTCTAGAGATATATTCATAATATAAGACCATTCCAAAACTTTTTTAAAAAACACTACGTGGTTAGGTTCTAAATTCTGAAATTTCAGCAACCTATCTTATTGTTAGTTAGGGGTCGAGATATGCATTTCTAATGTCTCAAAAAGGGTCTATTTTTTGCATTTTTTAAACTAACGCCAATATTTGAAAAATTAAATAAAATTTATTAATTCGTCTTACGGTAATGTTTTTTGTATTACTATAAACATTTAATGTAATGGTATTGTATTAATATTGTTATTTTTTTTTTTTTTCAAATTTTGAACATTTTTAAAATACCGCCAAATTACAAATTTTAATATTTATTAACAAATACGATGCATACAAATGTATTAAAACGAGCTTTTATTTCGCTCTCGATTTGGAAAAAACAACTCAATTAGAGTCAGAGATATGCTAAAGTGTAAAAACACATTTTTAGCAATTTTCAACCTCTGGTCGTTTTGGTCTTTATACATTTTTTGCATGATATTTGGAGAGAAAGTAGAGTTGAAACTTTGTTTACAAAGGTCTCATGAGACCAGTACTTGATATATAGGTTAACAGAAAAGTTATGAGCAATTTAAAATAATCAGTATCCTTCAATTTTTTGTTTTATGTATTATAGTTTGCGCATTTTATGCTCGTGCCGTACGGCTATATTTACTTAATATCAGATATTTTATATTCTCAAGTTTATAGTACAAACTCGTTAATTTTATGTAGTAAAATTTACTAATTATTAATTTAGGTACACATTTTAGTTCTCGTCTAAAATATAATGAAACCAAAGTTTATAGGAGGTGTAACGAGAAAAAAATTGATATTTTTAAGCTCTGGTGAAGATAATCGATGTTTATAATCAGTTGCATATCATAACAACTGCATTACAAATATCTTTATTATGTTATAATTTTTTATGCGGCAGATTCATAGTTATTTATTCCTGTGAATGAATGTTCCTGCCCGATCTCTAGAGAAGGCAGTAATTAATCTAAGCGAATAATCACCTTTTACTCCCGAAGTGTGTACAAAATTCTTCACAATCATCCTGCAAAAGGTACCTTTATGTAACAGCAATGATATTTCAATATGTTTTTTTTCTCTTCCAATTTTTGACCCTGAAAATCGGGACGAGTAGCATATAATCTTGTCACAGTATTTGAAAGGCGAAAGTAAAATTTCCAGGACGAAATAAAAATAGTGTGGAATGAATAAAATCATCATGGCAAACATAAAATTATCGGGGCTAAAGTAAATTTGGCAGGGCGAGAGTAAAATTAACGGAGCATAAGTAAAAATAGCTTGGATAAAGTAAAATTTAAGAAATTACAAGAGATGGGGTATACACGCAGGGTTTACAATTTGCGAAGTTTATCGACCCAGTGTCAAATGTGAAATAAAAAATACTATATGCGGCGCATAGCAGAAATAGATTTATCCCTCTGTTAATTTCTCAAACGGGAAAAAATTGCTACTTTTACCATATAATGCATAATATACTATTTATTTATACCTATATCGATGTAAATTATTTTAGTTTGATGTGCTCAAAAAAGTTTTCAATTCATTATTTTTATATTAAGAGGAGTTTCACAAATCCACCACCCGAATTTTGCGAACAGAAGTGGCGCTGCCGTCAGATAGGCTGAATTCATATTCAACAATAGTTATGGACATTTGAAGAAAAAAGAGTTTCTACTACACAAAATCAAAGTTGAGCGACATAGCTGTTGATGTAGTGATTAATTAAATATTGTTTACCTGATCGAAAAGTCAGTATTTCGACGAAAAATGGAATGTACGAAACGACTGGTGTGTTCTCAGCATTGATTTGTACTTACCACTATTCGTCGAAAATACTGATTTTTCGATCAACTAAGCAATATGTAATTAATCATTATATCAATAGCTATGGCGCTCAACATCGATTTTTTGTGTTGGAAATTCTATTTTTTTTAATTGCCCAAAATTATTGTCAAGTATGAACTTAGCCTATCTGACGGCAGCGCCACTTCTGCTCGCAAATTTTCGGGTGGTGATATGTTAAACTATACTCTACGGACTTCCTTTAACGGTAATTAGAATGCGGCGACTATGAAGTGAGTCCTGGGGCTGCAAAGTGACTGTCGTGATTAAAAAGTACTTCCATTTTTTTAAAAAACACTACGTGGTTAGGTTCTAAATTCTGAAATTTCAGCAACCTATCTTATTGTTAGTTAGGGGTCGAGATATGCATTTCTAATGTCTCAAAAAGGGTCTATTTTTGCATTTTTTAAACTAACGCCAATATTTGAAAAATTAAATAAAATTTATTAATTCGTCTTACGGTAATGTTTTTGTATTACTATAAACATTTAATGTAATGGTATTGTATTAATATTGTTATTTTTTTTTTTTTCAAATTTTGAACATTTTTAAAATACCGCCAAATTACAAATTTTAATATTATTAACAAATACGATGCATACAAATGTATTAAAACGAGCTTTTATTTCGCTCTCGATTTGGAAAAAACAACTCAATTAGAGTCAGAGATATGCTAAAGTGTAAAAACACATTTTTAGCAATTTTCAACCTCTGGTCGTTTTGGTCTTTATACATTTTTTGCATGATATTTGGAGAGAAAGTAGAGTTGAAACTTTGTTTACAAAGGTCTCATGAGACCAGTACTTGATATATAGGTTAACAGAAAAGTTATGAGCAATTTAAAATAATCAGTATCCTTCAATTTTTTGTTTTATGTATTATAGTTTGCGCATTTTATGCTCGTGCCGTACGGCTATATTTACTTAATATCAGATATTTTATATTCTCAAGTTTATAGTACAAACTCGTTAATTTTATGTAGTAAAATTTACTAATTATTAATTTAGGTACACATTTTAGTTCTCGTCTAAAATATAATGAAACCAAAGTTTATAGGAGGTGTAACGAGAAAAAAATTGATATTTTTAAGCTCTGGTGAAGATAATCGATGTTTATAATCAGTTGCATATCATAACAACTGCATTACAAATATCTTTATTATGTTATAATTTTTTATGCGGCAGATTCATAGTTATTTATTCCTGTGAATGAATGTTCCTGCCCGATCTCTAGAGAAGGCAGTAATTAATCTAAGCGAATAATCACCTTTTACTCCCGAAGTGTGTACAAAATTCTTCACAATCATCCTGCAAAAGGTACCTTTATGTAACAGCAATGATATTTCAATATGTTTTTTTTCTCTTCCAATTTTTGACCCTGAAAATCGGGACGAGTAGCATATAATCTTGTCACAGTATTTGAAAGGCGAAAGTAAAATTTCCAGGACGAAATAAAAATAGTGTGGAATGAATAAAATCATCATGGCAAACATAAAATTATCGGGGCTAAAGTAAATTTGGCAGGGCGAGAGTAAAATTAACGGAGCATAAGTAAAAATAGCTTGGATAAAGTAAAATTTAAGAAATTACAAGAGATGGGGTATACACGCAGGGTTTACAATTTGCGAAGTTTATCGACCCAGTGTCAAATGTGAAATAAAAAATACTATATGCGGCGCATAGCAGAAATAGATTTATCCCTCTGTTAATTTCTCAAACGGGAAAAAATTGCTACTTTTACCATATAATGCATAATATACTATTTATTTATACCTATATCGATGTAAATTATTTTAGTTTGATGTGCTCAAAAAAGTTTTCAATTCATTATTTTTATATTAAGAGGAGTTTCACAAATCCACCACCCGAATTTTGCGAACAGAAGTGGCGCTGCCGTCAGATAGGCTGAATTCATATTCAACAATAGTTATGGACATTTGAAGAAAAAAGAGTTTCTACTACACAAAATCAAAGTTGAGCGACATAGCTGTTGATGTAGTGATTAATTAAATATTGTTTACCTGATCGAAAAGTCAGTATTTCGACGAAAAATGGAATGTACGAAACGACTGGTGTGTTCTCAGCATTGATTTGTACTTACCACTATTCGTCGAAAATACTGATTTTTCGATCAACTAAGCAATATGTAATTAATCATTATATCAATAGCTATGGCGCTCAACATCGATTTTTTGTGTTGGAAATTCTATTTTTTTTTAATTGCCCAAAATTATTGTCAAGTATGAACTTAGCCTATCTGACGGCAGCGCCACTTCTGCTCGCAAATTTTCGGGTGGTGATATGTTAAACTATACTCTACGGACTTCCTTTAACGGTAATTAGAATGCGGCGACTATGAAGTGAGTCCTGGGGCTGCAAAGTGACTGTCGTGATTAAAAAGTACTTCCATTTTTTTAAAAATAGAATATAATTTTACTCCTCTGTTTGAGTTAGTAAAGTTAATTTTTCGGGTGATTTAGTGAAAAAATAATTTATACTCTTAGTTGATCGTACACTTACTTATAAAACAAGAAATGGGAGTACTGCTCACTAAATTTTAAAGAGTCATTTTTTAACTTTTCAAAAGAGTAACATGAAAAAATATTAATCAGACATTTGTATAAAGTTTAGATAGACTTGAAATAATGTATTAGGTAAGTTTGAAATAGTATTTTAGAATATATAAAATTTCTATTAATAAAAAAATAAAAGCAATTTTTTATTCTGAGATTTGAACTTCTAAATCCTCTCTACTTCGGAGTCACTCACTCCTACCAACTGAGGTATGTTATTGTTTACGTTTACGAGTATTTTAGATCAAACCGAAATTCTTAAATTTACCTCAAAAGATCCGGTTGTTTCAATGTGATTTCTTTATATCAAGAAGAATTAAATTGATTTTCGAATATTGATCTTTTTAAGTTGTTCTATCTCATTTTTTACAAAACGAAATTCCGCTCGATTATATAGAAGAATCTGGTTGATTATAGAATAAATTTTTAAAACATTGAAGCAAGCAAATTTTCTTCTTAACGGGATGTCGGATCTAAACTACAGGAATCTACACATTTCAACCCAAAAATTATATCTAAAATATTCCATTAAAAATCTGAAAAAATTCATACGGATAACTGAAAACATAAGGAAGGGCTTGACGTTTTGATTTTTTAATGAAAAAACATTACTTAAATAATAATTGAGTAAACAATGTTTGGTCGGTAATTATTAGTCAAAAAAAGCATAATTTTTCAACCCAAACATCGTGATCAAATTATGGATTTAAAAATCTTGAAAAATTCCGGTATATTATTTAAAACATGCCTAAGGGCTCGACGTTCGGCGTTTTTCAAAAACTTTATCCATTTGTTTATAAAAAAAAGTACAAAATAATCATTTTCTGGGTCCGACATCCCCAAAGGGACCAGCCAGTGTTTAAATTGAAAATAGCTATTTAATGTTAACAATTAATAATTTTTACATAACAATTGAAAACATTTCTTAATTTTTTAAATAAATTATATTATTATTAACTTTTATTTAAAAATTTTGGCCAATTTATATGTCACAACTATTTCAATTAATTATGAGACTCCACACTCTAATTTTTTTCCATAATGGACTTACCGCAGGATATCTCAGAAACCATTTCATCGAATAGGCTCAACATTATTATTATTATTATTCAGCAATACATTGTTTGAATTTCACAAACTTGTCACTGTCACATAATCATATTACTCATTATAATCTCAGATCTGATTTGTTTATATATTTTTTGTATTAAATACGTATATTCAGTTATTGTAATAATGATGTTTATATATTTATAGTAATCCTTCAGATTAGTATTATAATTCTTGTAAGGGATGTAAAACTAAAAATTCAGCATTATAAATGTTTAAAAATTAATTTTTTACATTTGTATAATAATATTTGTATTTTTAGCAGCTTACAGGGGATTAGATGGATACTGAAACAAGTGAAGATACTTTTCTACCATTCCAAGGTAAGTGCATAAATTTTTTTGCAATGATCATGCTAATAGATTCATCGTTATAAGGCAACAAATATACATTTCTATTAATATTTCGGGCACTTTTCCCGGATATTTTGACCATAAGTGATCTTAATGATTTAGACCCACTCTGGAAATTTTTAGGCAGTTTCTGACTATAAAAAGACATCTTTTAGACAGTATTAGGTTACCAAGTCCGAAGCAGAATTGCTGATTTTCACTATTTAAGGTTTAAATGGCTTACAAGAGTGTGCAGCATACATTTATGCCTTTAAAAGTATTTTTAATGAAAAGTTCGGAAAATTTTACAAAAAAAGTCATACTTATATTTTTAGTGAAAAATGCATCCCCTGGGAGCTAGAAATTCATGAAAATGGGCATATAATGCAAAAAAGTGCTAAAATGTCAACTTTGACTGTCTGTAACTTAAAATAATGGCCCAGAAAAAATCTGAAAAAATTCAGGAGAACTACTGGCCTCTAAAACATATTTCCACAGTTATAGCAATATTTATTTTTGTCATCTTCGTTGTCACGGAGAACCACCCATATATATATATATATATATATATATATATATATATATATATATATATATTATCGTGTATGTATATATAAAGTGTACTTCGCATCGCAAAGTGGAATAATAAGAGCGCTTAGAGAAATTAAAAAGAAATACGTATGTGCATATATGAAAGTGCATTATTCGACAATATAATAAATCAGACAGTAATAAGTTTAATATATAAAAATTAATTTTTTTATTTATTCATGAAATGTTAAAAACTTTTGGCAGTGGTGCCAACTTAAATCGAGGCGACAAAAATCATCGTCTGAATTAACGTATTCTTCAAGCGAATTCTGAGTTAACATGTTCTCTAAGCGATTTTTGTTTACTCAAACGTGTTCTCCAAGCGATTTCTGAGTTAGAATGTTTTTATTCAGAGGCGACGAATTGTACTTTGATGGATTCAGAAGATTAGGAGATGAAGCTCGTGAAATTGTAAAAATAAAAGAATGTAGTGTCCTACGCGAAGTATTTCAAATATCAATATGATTTTAATCAATTAAAATTATTTAAATAATAAAAATATATTAGAATAATTATTAATGTAAATTAATTATTAAAATTAATAAATAACTATTATCTTATATAATAAAAGTATTATTTTTGTTTTTATTCAACTACATATTTATACAAATTTAACACAAATTAATGTACTTATATCTTTTAATATTTAATATATTAATTTATATATAAAAAAGAATTTTTAATTATTTTGTGGTTTACATAGGACCTATAATACATGACCATGAAAATGACACAATTTTTTAAGGATGACCATATATGGACCTCCTGTCATTCTTGTTAAAATGTACTATGTTTTTGATCTCCAATTTACTCCAGATTGGGAAATATTTTATAATTTTATTGTTTTCAAATGGATGGCTTTAAATGAGAAGCCAAGGTCTTGCTGCGATGTTTTACCTTATCATTAAAGCATTTAGAAAAAGTTTGAACATGGTAAAAATATTTTTTAATAAGACCTAAATTACTTAATTAACAATTTGATCATATTCATTTTAAGTAATATACACTGCAAAGTTGAAACAGATCTAAATATATGGAATTAAAATTGATATTTAAATTAAAACAAAGATAATTAACGATTTCTGATATTAAATAATATAATTAATATTATTAATTTATATAATTATTATTATATATAGACTACTGTGTAGCTAAGATCAACTTGGTAGTGTCGCTGGTTAGTCACTGGAGAAGCACTGCTTAGCAATCGATGATTTGTAAACCTAACCTACAAAAATGCTCACGAAATCGTTTATCTATCCTGGAAGTTTAAGTTGATGTATTGATAGTAACTTGCATGTAGTAATTCATCTAAACTTTTTTTATATATTTTTATTATTATAAACAATATGAACCTATAATTATAATATTTTTAATTAAAAGTTGCTGGCTAGTTCTTAAACAACTGAATTCTAAAAAATCTGACAAAAATAACACGTCGGCTAGCCAGTCACTGTTCAACTCACTGCCCAGTTTGTCTTTCACTCGCTATGTCTATGTCTATAACTTCTGAACATTTCTACCAGGGGATTTATGACTCGTTAAGAATGATTTTTCACTCTTTAGAGAATAGTTAAGCAGGGTCTCATACTCAAATTTATTGATTATTTAGTATAAAATAAAAGAGTATGTGAAAAAATAAGAAAATATGCGCTTTCGTTTGTTCACAATATAACTGTGTGCTGAATCTCAGATTAAAATATTATTGAAAAATCTCTTATCAAAAATGTCAAGTCTGTGAACTCTACTGAGGTTAGGTTCACATTTTTGCTAAGAATTGTTAGCTTTCAGCAAAAAATCCTATAATTTTGGTCAAAACAAGTTAAAGAAACATTCGACCACTAATTTTAAAGCTAAAGCAATTACTTTTCAAACTCCGTTATTTTTTGAGCTGTCATAATGGAAACTAAAACTAACGGTTCAAAGAGACCAGATTTGGGAAAAGCATTTTTTGCAATAAAACTATTAAAACCTTGCGATTTTTGCGTTGGGTCCGCAAAAGTATGTGGAAGGGAGTGTATGTGCGTATAATCAGTAGATTTCGTTGGGTCGTCCGTTTACTTTTCAAAACCTGTAACTTTGTACGATTGTGTAAATTCTTGTTCGCTGTGTTATTCGTGAGCGAGCTCAGTAATGCATCTGTACGAGTTATTTATAAAGCCACTAGTTACGCGTGCTTTACGTATAGAATTTTGAAAGTTAATACGTTTGTTATACATTTGTTTCATGTCGAGTTTCAAAAACTTTGTTAAACAAATGGAAACGTCAGCTCGTTAATTAAACATTCTCCTTTAATAATTTCAACGTATTGTCACTGCGCAAATATTGAATAATGTATCAAGATAAATTTACGTTAACAATTATAGCGTTTCCTTCTTTATTAAATTTACGTATTTATTATCCTTTGCCTTTGTAATTGCAATGTGGTTTGATGTTTTCACGTGATTAAAACTTTGAACGTGTGTGGCTTTTAAATTTCGTGCAATAGCATAAATATATTTACAATCACCTGAAATTGAATAGTCAATTATTGGGAAAATATAGAATGTAATAAAAAAGAATGGAACGATCAAATGGCTTGCATTTATTTATTCGTGTTAACGTGTCAAAAGATCAATATAAAGAGGATCGCTGTACGAAAAATTACATGCATTTTTGTAATAGGTATAAAAAAAGTGAATAAATTTCGATGGAATTTACAGCTTTTTGGTTGGCACGCAATCAATGTAAGTTCCCTTACGTCGGAATGTGCGCAGGTTGGTTAAGCGCCGAATACCTTGCGAGCTCCTTCGAGATACATAAAAACAGCAATCCACTAGAGCTTGTGCTCGTACTTTATCGTTATTCTCTAAGTCACTACGTAAAATTATACGATTACAATTTAATTATTGAGCATACAATAAAACTACAAAAGATCATGATGTATTTAAAATTGTACATCGAAAGAAGTAGAGTCATATAAAAAAAAAACCACAAAATAACTAATGCTTTCGATGTGTCACAAACTACAATTAAACGTAACTATAAAATCCACACATTTATAGAATATAGCTGCACTACATTTAAAAATATATGTATGTAAAAATGAATACATGTCGCGTAGTGCAGCGTTATATTATATCGTAAAGAGTATAAAAATTCAAATAGAACTATATATGGTATGTAATATATAGAAATTCAATTTTCGTCATTAATAGGAGTAAAATAGACATCAATTACATCCTGATGCGGTTTCAATGTAAAATTTTGTACTAATTGCATTTGAGACGGAGTCAAATGGCTTTTTATACGCCATTCGCGTAAAATCGCAACTAGAGTTGTTTTGATTTCCAACAGCGCGAATCTACGACCGATGCAGCCACGTTTTCCAGCGCTGAAAGGAATATATTTGAAGACGTTTTTTTCAGGGCCCGCCGATAGGAAACGGTCAGGATTGAACGTTAGTGGACCGTCCCAATATTCTGGATCGCGATGCATGAGGAATATATTAACATTTACGATCGTGCCCTTTTCAATCAAGAATCCAGCTAAACAAATAATTAAATAAAAAAATTAATGGGAAATTAGCAAAATATTTCGTTTGTAAAAAAAAACATTTTTCTACGATATAATAGTTGATAAGAGAGTTTATATTAAAGAATAAATGCACTGAGAATAATAGTGAACTAAAAATTGCTACATTTTATACTAGGATACGGATAGGGTAGGCCTTGAGTTTCTATAAAATATAGTCATTCGTTAATGTATTACTTTGCCGAGTGCAATACTTTAATTTATTTATTACTAAAACAATTCCAGCGAAAAATTTTTTAAATTTCGAAATATTAACGTTTTAACGGTTTCCCAAAGCCAATTTTGATCCTCCCTACCTTATCGACAAAGCGATAATTCTATAAAATCACAAAATACAACAGTACAGGTAAAAATAAGAGTTCACTGTATTTAGTTAATCAATAACTAAATCAACGATTAATAATGTAATACTGTGCTACATTTCAACAACGCGGCAATTAATATTATCTCGTTTTTGAGGAATCCCTTACCAAAAATGTAAAGTCTGCGTATTACATTTTTGGGAAGACATTGCTTCAGAACGCGATAATAGTTTTAAAAGAAATTCAGGATACGGTTAACATTATTGACAAACTAAAGGCAACGAACATTTAGTTTTATACTGTTTTGAAGTAATCAATTAAGAAATTAAGGGAAATTAAAAAATCGACTTTGGGATTCCTTTAATGTTCTTATTTCTCACTGAAATTTGGTAAAATTACGAATTTTTATCAAACTATTCTGCCACGAAAATAATAAGAAAAGTAATTATATTTTGTGCGTACAATAAGAGTTGCATTTTAATTACTATCATTATTTTGCAAAACGACCAATTGACATTTAATCGAAAAAGGTAAAATTTAATTTTCTCCATAAACTAACTCTGTTTGCAAATAATTATGGCTTATGATATAATTTTAACATTCTTTATAATTTGCAATCAAAGGTAACATTGATAATTTTGATGGCAGAGATTTAAAATAAAACGAATGTAGTTTGTAACATGCACTTTAGCCGTTATTCCGGGAAAGGAAGAAAAAAAAGTAAATGTATACGTTGTTTTTTCCGCACGAATGAAGTGATATTGCCGTTAATTGATTAAAATTATATATAATACGCAATGAAACTAGAACAATTGAAATAGATAATTGTAACGAGAGAGAACACAAATGAAATACCGAGTAAATTATATTACTCCATTAGCAATGTATTAGTAAAACCGACAATCCCACATATTATTATTAATCCCAAATTTTTTTATTTTTCCCTTTCTTCAAAGTAATTGGAAATTCGCAATATTATATTGAATTGGCATTAGCAAGATAATAAAGATATTTTTAAAAAATAAAATAATCGTGAATGTTAAAATTAATCTTTCCTCGAAAAAGTAATAAAAATGTTGAAAAACTTTACCTAGCCTAATGTCTTCGTCTAAACATCTGCCTATCATCGGTACCGGCGGGTACAATCTAAAAACTTCCTTAATCACTAAATCTAAGTAAGGAAGTTGCGCCAACTGTTTAACCGTGGCCATCGCGCTGGACTGGCCAAACACTTCTTCGAGCTCTTGATGCAATTTCTGTTGCACAGATGGATTATTACCTATAGCAAATAAACTCCATCCTATGGCAGTGGACGTGGTGTCGTGACCCTAGAAAATTTTTTTTTCGAAATTCAGACAAAAGTAATTGACGTTGAGTAGCGAAATATAAATAATATAGATATATAAATAATACAGCAAATGTAAAGGTCTCCACTTCATTCCGTAATTCGATGTGGGTAAACGGACGTTCCGTATTTTCACTTAGATCGAGTAATAAATCTAAAAATGCCTGTGCTTTACCACTTTCTGAAAATACAACAGTTTCTCTTATTTCAATCGCATCGTATGCATGCAATATGGCAAAAATTAAAATATTGACAAATTAACATTTATGAAACTGAAGTTAGCAGACAGATAGCAACAGCCAGATAGATTCATCAGCGGTTCTCAACAAAACCTTTTTTTATATTTATCCCGTTTAAACGATACAAAATAACGAACAAGACATGTAAACGCATTAGAAAATATTAGAAAATTCCATGAAATTTTTTTAAACACATTTAATGATAAATCTATCTGGCTTCTGCTATCTGATTGCTAACTTCAGTTTCATTAACAATTTTTCTTTTTATACTAATGTAAGTAATAAATATGTAGATGAAATAAATTCTTATAAATCACGAACCATTATTACTGTATGTAATATTCGTTGGATGGTTTCCATTTCTTCTTGCGTTTTGCTTTTCCCTTATTACCTGTTAAACATAAACAAATAAACTATATCCACTTTTACAACTAAAAAATTAAAATATACCAGTAAAGTTTCTCGCGTCTAAAATTCTTGATCGTTCATTTAGAATTAAATAAATTATACTACTTTATTCAAAACGAGAGCACTGTGAAAATATAATTTATAATTCGGTAAAGTTTGAATTGATATTCGTTTAGTAATTAGATTAATTATTTCAAATGCACATTATAATTTTTAAAACAATCAATCTAATGGACATAATCAATTTAAACTTGATACAGAGCGATATATTGTGTTTGTTTAAAGGCCCGCGTACGTTTATGATTTTCGCAAGAATTCACGTACACTTAAATTAAAAATTTGATTATTTTACTGGTTTTAATATCAAATACGTACACTGTCAGTAAATTCATGCATCGTCGCGATGTTTTCTTTAAATTCCTTTCCTCGTCCAAAAAGATTGAAGGTGAAATCCCACGAATACCAAGGATTGTAAAAACGATCGATCGAAATATCACCGACCCTGTGTAAAAGCAAGCGAATTTAATAGAAATCGCAATGGGTTTCGTATAAATAAAACGATAAATAAAATTTGGTTTACGTTTGCACGGCCCTGATGTACTCGGAGTGCACTGAGCGTTGCGCATTACTGTTCACCCCCATTGCAGTTTCACATATTACGTCTAAGCTGTAATTGACAGTCAATTCAAAAATATTTATCGGTTTCCCGGGATTGCTCTTCACTTTGTCTCGTATGCATTCGCTGAATATTCGCATTTTTTGGTTCATTACGGTTGCGTACTCGTTCAACACCGGCGTCTTGAATGCGTCGGTTATAATTTTGCGATGGCGGTACCACAATTCCCCTAAAGTTAAATACACACTGTTGAACTTGTTTGTAATTACGTATACAACAATTAGCAAACCAAGAAATATTGATTTTATCACGGTGCGTAAATGTAATTCGTAATTTTTTAGTGTACTAAATTAATGTGTTTAATTCTTTGGTGTATAATATAATACATTATGTGAAACGTTGATATTTATAAATATAAAGAAGAATGCAATAGTACCTGTCGATGTTACTAAACCATCTCCTAACCATGGTTTTATAATGTCGTACACTCCGCTTTTTGATATGTTTGTATTACTGGTCAAAATTACCTGCATTGTTTAATAACGTAATGTTAATTTTATGTATAAATATTAAGTAAATTTCAAATAAATTATCGTTAAGAAATACAGTTAAAAAAACAATACAACATGAATTATTGACTAAGGTAGAGAGTGACTTTAGGTAGAATAACATGTGTACAAACAAACCTTATTTCATTAATTTCTTTTCCACACAAACGTATACTAGCTTTCGTTATTTGTCAACAGACTCTCAAAATGAAATTTATTAATTGATATAGGTAATTTCGGCAATTTTTTACACGATTTATTATTTTTTTTTATAAGCAAGAACTCGTTCTACAGGTTGAAATGATCGTTGTTAAATTCGTAATGGTAAAAATTCGAAGTTTCATAAAGATGCATAAAAGTTAATATTTTTGTACTTTATGCGTTGAAATATTTAAGTATAGTATACAAGTGTAAACCGAACATTTAAAAGTTTACCTTTGCTTCTTCTGGCTTGCGAATACATAGAAATCGTTTCCAAATTAACCATGATTCTGTGATCCCAATATCAGCTTTCAAACACAACTCATTGAACCAGCAAAATCTACCTGTAATGTAAAATTATGATGGACGGATTGTTTTGTTTCACTGATTTGTAAAATTCGAGTGCTTAATGTCGTGTAAAAGATCCCGATTGAAGTAAATTATCGATTTTGGATAATAAAAAAAAATCTAATTAATCAAAATTAAGTACGCATTATTTATGCGATAATTGAAAATTAAGTAACTAAATAAATGTACTTGATTTTGGAAATGGCTGAACTTGTTCTTTTATACTTAAATGATACTCGATAAATTCGCACGGTCTTCTCTTCTTATTAGCTAAAAATCAATACAACATTTTATGTACTTACTTTCAGTTGATTCCTTCATTATATCGAGAGCTATTCCCCAAAAAAAGGTATGTCCAGGTCTCGGTATTGTCGATGTCAATTTAAGGTACGCAACGCGAAACGGTAAAATATTTTTAATATATGTAATTGGTTTACAAATTATACATAATAAAATTAGCGCTGATACGAGGATCGAGATACACAAAACCTTCCTTAAATCGGACAAAGAGTGATAAAAATCCAAAAAATTAGAAAAAATAATTGAAACATTCTTGTAGTTAAAATGATTTAGAAAAAAATTAGACATAATTTTAAATGGAAGGTTTATAATTAATAGACGAGACACAAATATTAAGGACGATATATTGGGACGACACTACTAGACGGAAGACACTTGATTACTGATCCTCGTAAGATTCCTTTCGATGACGATTGTTTTGCACATAACTGTTTTCGTGTCTCTTGACATTGACAATACAAATACACAAATAAAATTTGTTTATTGTAACCTCAGTTTTAAGAGTAATAAAATATTTATGATATTTATAATTAAATACGCTCTGATTTAGAATAATTTAAATAAGAATTTATTCGTAAGATATTCGAGCAAATGCAATATAAACGTCACTTTCATTGTTTATTACCGTAGTTGTAATGAAATTCTTCCTTTAAACATAAAAGCTCAATCATATTAAATTAATAATAAACTTAATTTAACACGAAAAAGGCATTTTAAAATATTATATAACATATATATATATATATATATATTATGAGAATTAGAGACAATAATAAATTGTCGTTCAAATACGTTCGTTCCTTCACAATACACAGTATAAATAATATAGATGAGTCAAAACAACTTGAGAAATGACAATATAATAATGAGAATATAGAAAATACAATACAAAATATTATTATTAACTAAAATTATTTACTTGTATATTTTATTTTATTTTATTCTTTAGATTTATTATTAAAAATCATATAAATTTAAAAAAAAATGTATTCTTCACAATGAGGTGTAACAATTGTATATATATATATATATATACACATATATATATTGTATTGTATTGTATTTCTATATTCTCATTATTATATTGTCATTTCTCGAGTTGTTTTGGCTCATCTATATATTGTTTATATTGTGTATTGTGAAGGAACGTACGTAATTGAACATTTTATTATTGCCTCTAATTCTCATAATAATTCTCATATCGAAGATGTTACCAAAACAAATTTCCTTTTCCACATTATTAATTCTAGCGATATATTTGTATTTTCTTATCGAGCGGCGTAAACCATATAAGAATGTCATTCATCTTTTTGCTTGAATGAAAACATGAAAAAGAATAAAAAATATTACACGTTGAATAAAATAGAGGAAAAAATATCGACCAATGGGATTGTTTAATTGGTTTTACCCAAGGCGAGCCCAATACGTAAATCCTCTATCTCTTTAATTTAAGCCTTACATGTATTTAATTATCAACCATGAGAAACATCGTATACCTACGTCAGACCAGTTGTACAAATCGTTGAAATTTTATCTACTTTAATAATCAATAATCTCGGTAAACTCAAATATCGTCCTAGTAATTTTAAGTTATTTTGAAATTTTAAAACATAATTGCACGCATTATGATTAACAATCTTATTAAATGAGCGTATTATTACAATTGTATATGTATCTTCAAATTTATGAGATAATAACGACTCATTAATAATTCCTTTTGATTAAAAATGTACATTATTATAGAATATGTAAAATAGTAATTTGATTTTCGTTATACAAAATTAGAATCGAACAATGAATAAATTACGAATATTCATTTATTTCTTTATTACAATTCATACGCAGAGTATCAAATTCGATTTATTTAAAATAAAAAAAACTAAATATATATTGGTTTCATGAAATAAAATTTTTTATATTTACATTTTGCTTCGAATACTGAATAAAATTATGTGTAAATTAAAAATCTTTTCTATATTTTATCAATATTATTTATTCTACGTATACCTTTTCAAAATTTCGTCATCCACCAAAAATGCAAAAATATTCTAAAATAGAATAATTAATGTTTCTATTTAATATTTAGAGTAAATATAAATTGCTGATACACTTAATTAATAAGAAATAGTTTTTTTTCCAAAATGTTAAAATACTTGTATTTTATCTACGAAGCTTGGACAACTTTACAGATTTTTAAGGTAATATATTAAAGTTATACACTTCAAAATGACAATCTGCTTGCTCCTATTTGTTTCTTTTAGAATCAAGAGGATTTTTCTTAATTACAGAGCAATTATCTTTTTTAATTGTACATTACTCATTTTTTGCAAAAGCAAATTCCGCTTGAATGTAGAAAAATTACATTGTATATATATGGAGCATTCCACGTGAAGTGATCCGATCAAAATTTTAAATTGCACCAAATTTTGGGTACACACTGGAAATATTTTTTAGAAAAAAAAACCGCTATTTATCACAAAATCTATCAACTTTTACTGTAGAACATTATATGTAACATTCGTTGCTAATTATGTCTAGAATTTATCCTTCTGGGTTAGAATTTATAATCCCAAGATCAATGTCACATAAACTACATGTCAATATTTAACTTAAAAAAAGTGTAAGTATACGCTCCTTTTAAACGGTCTGTAGCTTATTAATGGCTTTCAATTCTGTAAAAAGTTATTGATAATTTGAAGAAACACCAAATTTTTTTAGAAATTCAAATGAGAATTACTACCATGTATTTTGAAATTTTTTTGTCTTTCTTTAAATTATCATATTTTTTTTACAGAATTGAAGACTATTAATGAGCTACAAACCGTTTAAAAGGATTTGCTTCAAGCTTTTTTTAGACCTTTGGATGAAAAAATCAATTGAGGTGTACTTACACTTTTTTTAAGTTGAATATTGACATGTAGTTTAGAAATTCTAACCCAGAAGGATAAATTCTAGACATAATAAGCAGCGAATGTTACATATAATGTTATATAGTAAAAGTTGATAGATTTTGTAATAAATAGTGGTAAACGCAGTTGGTATTGAAAAAAAACTTGAAAAAACTGACTTTTTGAGTTTAGGATAACTTTTGAACAAATATATTCTAGTATCTAAAAATTTCGTTTCTATTTTCTGAAAAACATTTCCAGTGTGTACCCAAAATTTGATACATTTTAAAATGTTGATCGGACCACTTCACGTGGAATGTTCCATATGTATAACAAGCAACTTTTCTTTCTAAGACATATTTAAGATTAATTACGCTTAAAACAAAAATCTATTTTCTTCAGTACACGAAAAAGATATGAACGGAGAAAATAGTTATAATAAAAATTACTATCCCATTAAATAATCGAGGGACAGACTTGACAAATAATAAAAACTATACTAAATAATAAATGTACACAATATGCATGTATATAGTATACAATCACGTATACGAAAATTATTTTTACCCTTAGCATAACATTCCGTGTTCAATATTGTGTAAAGTAACAACTGTAACGTGTAAGTTTAATTATTTATGTTGTCATGTGCTTAACACATTTAAATATGTAATTAATAATACTTAATTAAATATATTATAATATAAATAAAAATAAAAAAAACTGAATATAAATTAATTATATATAATCATTTTTATACATTTTATTACATCCATTCACCAATTATTTTAAAAATGGCAAATAATATTAAGTAAAGAAAAATACCTGGTTTTGTTAGTATACCGAATTCTATTGTAATCTGATGATTAATGGGCGCGAATAATAAAAATTTACACAGCTATCATCTGGAGATAAGTTTTGACTGCGCACCAGAAGTGAGTGAAGTATATATATTTGATCAGATTCTTTAAATTTTAGATTATTAAAGTTACTGCGTGAATGAAAAGGTAAGTATTAAATTACAATCGTTAAATTGAATAACATTTTATTACCTTAACTGCTCGTTTCAAACGCGCTGTAGTGGATAAATGTATATGCTTAATACTATTTTTTGTATTTTTCGATTTTAATTATTAACAATATTGTAAATTGACGTTTTATATATTTACGTATAATAATTTGATTGCAGATGAAAACGTTTGCGATTTTATTCGCAGCTTGCCTGGCTGTAGCTACGGCAGCAAGTGATAGTAAGCTCATATTTAATCAGTTTTCCTAAATAATAACAATTTAAACACATATGATAAATAATATATTATGCAATTTGTTTAGAAAAAGTTGTTTGTTACTTCGGTAGCTGGTCAGTCTACCGTCCCGGTGATGGAGAATTCAAAGTTGAAGACATTAATCCGAAACTCTGCACACATTTAATTTATTCCTTCGTTGGGATTACCGATAGCGGAGAAGTTCAAAACCTGGATGCATGGAACGACTTGACCGACGGTGGTGGTAAAGGTAATTTCAAGAAGTTCAACGATCTCCGTCAACAGAGTCCCGGAACGAAGACCATGATAGCAATTGGTGGTTGGAACGAAGGATCTGGTAAATACTCAAGGGTCGCTGCTGACCCTAATCTTCGTCGTAAATTCGTCGATAGCGTCGTTGCTTTCGTTAAGAAGCATGGGTTCGATGGTTTCGACGTGGACTGGGAGTATCCTGGCCAACGAGATGGATCATCGCCATCCGATAAGCAAAATTACGTTCAATTGCTCAAAGAACTTAGACAACGATTTGACAAGGAAGGTTTCATCTTGAGTGCCGCGGTTGCTGCTGCTGAAACTTCGGCTAGCAAATCTTACGACATTGCGCAAGTGGCTAAATATTTAGATTTCATCAATCTTATGGCGTATGATCTTCACGGCAGCTGGGATAAGAAAACAGGAATGAACGCTCCATTGTACGCAGCACAAGGAGAAACTGGTGGTAACGCTAAATTGAATGTTGTAAGTAAACATTTCTCCTTTTTTTTGAGAGAGCTTTATAATTACGGAATTTACTCACTTTCAATATTGAGATAACAACACAGGCAATACATTGAAGTGAATATTAACAGATAAAGTTTCTGTCAATTTATCTATTGACAATATACGTAGCTAAGTACATAGAACACTTTGTACTTGATAACATTTCCTATTGTATTATCTGAAATTATGTCGTACAATGAATAAAGCTATTGTAAATCAATTTAACATCAATTATTAACAGATATCGAGAAAATCCATTAAAATTCGTTCGATAACAACTAATGAATTTTTTTTTTTCAGGACGCAGCTGTTCGTTATTGGTTATCTCAAGGAGCACCAGCTGAAAAAATAATCCTTGGAGTTCCCTTCTACGGAAGAGGTTTTACTTTGAACAACCCCCAATCAAACGGTCTTAATGCCCCATCGAATTCACCTGCAAGAGCTGGTCCGTACACTAAAGAAGCCGGTATGCTTGGTTACAACGAAATTTGCGAAATGTTTAAAAACGAGAAATGGAACATCAAGTACGATGTAAAACAACGAGTCCCATATGCTGTTAAAGGTGATCAATGGGTCAGCTATGACGATGAAGGGTAGGTAGAGTTTTAGATACACAATTTCATCATTTATACACATTTTTTAAAATTTTCATGCAATATAATTAAATTTCGTAATTAACGACATCTCGATCGCCCTTTGTCAAATTTATCAGGCTATACAACGTGTAAACAAATGTGGTTGATTTGTCAACGTAGATATCAAATTATATTTTTTTATATTTCTATTTTTGACTTTTCGTTTAAATAACATATACTACCACATACTTATGTTACACACATAATTTATGTATTTGAGACACTATTACTCATATCTCTAAATATTATAAGTCAAATTAATAAAGTTAAAAATTAAAAATGAGTTTAAAAATTTCAACATATTTCATCAAATCAACTTTGAGAAATAATTATAATCTAAAATGCAATTTTTGTGAAAAATTTATGTTCTCTGGTGAAACATGCTTCGAAACATGTTTTGAGGTACTTGCAACATATAAACATTGTATTTTTGATACATAATTCTTGGAATATTCAATAATCTATGTTTCGCACAAATGGATGATTCCATCATCCATCCCGCGTAAAAATGTAATACTTATATCAACTTGATGTAAAGTTTATGTTTGCCAAAGTTGATATCAACATATACGCAATGAGTCTATCCCAAATTTGGAAAAATATTAATTAAACAGACTTGTATAAAGTTTAGATAAACTTGAAATAATCTTTTACATAAGGTTTAAAAATAGTATTTGAATGAGTAAAATTTTATTTATAAAAAAATAAAAAAAATTATCCTGAGATTCGAACCTCCGATCTTCTACTTCGAAGTCCCTCCCTCTACCAACTAAGCCATTTTTATTGTTTATGTCTTAATATTAAATTTTGGTTATATTGAACAATTGAAACATGCTTCTAAGTTTATAACTTGAATGTAACTTATTAAATATAAAGATTTTTTTTAATCGTGTTATTCTAATTGTAGTACATTCCACCACGTTTCCATACAGCATTTTTTTATTTGTATCTGATTACACTCGAATTATATTAGTAAACAAAAACAAATTTAAAAACGTCGAATAATTTTGTTAATATTGATTAAATTTCATATTAGAATATATAATATATACAGGATCGATACATTAATTTTGCAGAAGCTATCATGCCAAAGAATTGGCAGCGGCTTTTCAATTCTAGTGAGATTAAACTCTATTTTTGTGTTATTTTATATTATAATCTTATACATATTTCTTGAGTACTCCTGAACTTGTTCATGTACATTGATGTTTTCGTAATATTTTTTAATCAAGTTTGTAAATTACTAATATTAGACGAGCGTTGATTTACTAAATCTTGAAATATAGTAGCACAGAGTAACGAAAATAAGTAGATCTTCGATAATAAGTGCTTGTTATTTTTGTCTTCAATTTCTTTTTTAATTTTACTTTTTTTTCTGTGTATAACTTTAAAGTTGAATTTGTGACTTTCTTTAGAAATATTTGGGGTATCGTGAACTTTCTGGTTTCTTTCAATTAAATTTAAACTAGGATCATTTAAAGTTAGAATATAGATATGTTTATGGAGAAATAATTCTTAGATTGATGAAACTATTTAGTTGCTGTACAATTTCGGTTCAATCTTTTGTTTAACTATTTTTCATTTCTCTATACTTATTTATTCATGCTCTTACATAATAATAAATTAATGAAACAATGTTGTTTCCCTTTTCTAATAGTTTACACTATAATTTTTTCTTTAATTATGGGATGGACATTTATAAAAGGTTTTACTTTTAAAATATGTTATTTTACGTATATATTTTCCTTTTCCATCTGATCGACTTTTATTACTGTTATATAGATGCACACTTTTGAAATTAACCTGAAACTTTTGAAATTAACTTAATATTATTCGTACCTTTTAATTGTTTAAGCCCGTCAAAATAATCGTCATTTGTAAATTCGTCTTTTAATTCCAAGATGTTCGCTTGCTCTTTTTTGGGTAATATATAGGTAGTGGTGATATTGACGTAGGCTGATGCTTGTATAACTGTAAATGAGTTTTGTTCTCCGAGATGAACTTGCGGGTGTTTTTGGTTCATACCCCATTGTGGAGTTCATACTGTCGCGTTGCAACAACACGTTCATTTATTTTGTTTTTAGTTTCATTTAGCTTTTGGACCTCATAATTACCACTAAATTAATCCAAAAGTGATTTGAGCACATTCAGTTACGATTAAATAATCTCGCTGCGAAGAAAAGTATAAACACATGTACTCGCAATGAAGATACATTTTTAAACCATAAATTAATGAAATTGATAATTAATTTTTATTAACCCATTAAGGCTCATGCATAAACCAGCATGGTTAATAATAAAACTAAAAATTGTATCACCTGTTGTTTTTCAAAAAATGTACCTGTGTTTACTGTTTTTCGAAATTCAGTATTTAACAATAATTGTTTTAGCCACTAAAATGTAAGTTGCTAAATTGACGAACTAATATAATGACAATTATTTGGCTAATATAATGACGATTTGAACTAATATAATGACGATTAATCGTTTCTAGAAAGAAAAAGCAAGATACATTTTTTTGACTGGTGGCTTACTTCTTTTTACAGTAAAAATATAAACAATTGACATTCGATTTTTTAACATTTTTTTATATAACTAAATTATAAAAAAATGCATCTTTCTGTTATTTGTTTTTTCTTATAGAATCGATTGGCATTATTAGTTTGTCGATTTTGAAAACTATATTTTTATTTATTTAAACAATTATTGTTAAGCAATGAACAATGGTACACGTTTTCAGAAAAACTGGTGATCCTATAGATAATTTTGTTGTTACCCTGTTAGTTTAAGCTTGGGCCTTAATGGGTTAATAAACTTTAATAAACTATGCAAATTAATCTCGAGTATATTGAATAAAACTTTTAAATACAATTGTTTTTAAAGGTACTCGTCAAATAATGCTAATAAAAAAAATTGATTTCAGATCAATCAAGGAAAAAACAGACTACGTAAAAAAGTTGGGATTAGGTGGTGCAATGGTATGGAGTATTGAAACAGACGACTTCCGAGGCAAATGCGGAGACAAATATCCCCTTCTTAAAACTCTGAACTCTGAACTTCGTAATGGTGCTCCTCCTAAAGTAGATACTCCTCCAAGGTTTCCACAATCTGATGACGAACCTCAACAAAACGATCCATGGAACCAACCTCAACAAAGTGACCCTTGGAACGAACCTCAACAAACTGACCCATGGAACGAACCTCAAGAAAGTGACCCATGGAACCAACCTCAACAAAGTGACCCATGGAACGAACCTCAAGAAAGTGACCCATGGAACGAACCCCAACAAAATGACCCATGGAACGAACCCCAACAAAGTGACCCATGGGACGACTCACCACAAAACGAACCTCAGTCAGGCAATGATGGAAGTGTTTGCCAACAAGAAGGCTACATCCGAGACCCTCAGGACTGTAGCGTATTTTACAGCTGCGTTGCACACGAGGGTGGATTCATAGCGCATCGTTTCGAATGCCCGGCTGGTCTCGTTTTTAATAATGAAATCAAAACGTGTGATCATGCTTATAATGTACAGTGTTAAGTTATTTCGACATACAATAGAACCTTGGACTTTTCGAAAACGCCTAAGTATACTCTTTCCTTAAAAATTGCTTTTCTTGAACAAATCATGAGTTCGTACAAAATAATCTGGAACTATTCAATTTAGATCATGACCAGTTTTTTGAATTTTTTCCAATTTGAACTAGTTTTTACGAACAATCTGAATTGAGGAAAGATACGTAAATGAAACAAATGAATGATTGTTGTAAATTGTTAAGTTGTGTTAATATTTCTTGTTAATATATTACATTTAATAAAGATATTTTATATTTGTGTTTATTAAAAACTAGATTCTTTCATTTCCATCCTTGTTTCACTCGATGAGGTAAAATTCACAATTCCTAAATGTTTATCTTTTGAAATAAAGTTTTATATAAACTTTAAATTTAAATATGTTAAGGTTATTCCGTAAGTGAATAATTTGTAATATTTTTCAACTATTTTTCTGCGAAATTTACGCGTATAAATTATAAGTAATAAGTTTTAAATTACAAATCAAGAATAACGTAGTAAAGGAAATAGTTGAAAATCAATAAACTCTAATATAAGTAAATTGAAAAATAGTGTTATAGTAGCCGCAATGGTAGATTCTACAAAAAATAAGCGTATTAAAGATTTAAATATAATAACAGTAAAGTTTAAATTCTATAACGATCAATGAACTACGATCATGTAGGATAAAACTAGAAAATGAACATAATGGAATACTAATTCAAAAGCTTTTATGAGTGTAGTTGGCTTGCTTTTTACATAATATATTAAACCTAAATGTAGAAATCGTTACATTAAACAAACCTTGACAATATCTGATATATAATTTTTATATTCAAGTGGATGTCGGACCGAAATTACGAAGATCCATATCTACACGTTTAAACCCAAAAAACTTTTAGTTTTGATTTTTGAAGAAAATTAAATTTTTTATAATAATTGAATAAATAACTATGAATCGGTAATTATTAATAAAAAAAGAAACTATAAATCTAAACATCCTAATTAAATTATCGATCTAAAATCTACAAAATTTTGAGTATATATTGTTTAAAACATGTCTGAGGGACTAACTATAATATAATTATTAGTATAAAAAATTATTCTTTTTGAGTCTGACATGTCCTTAGAAGAACTCATTTTTAATAATCTATAATTTGTTGTTGTATTATTTTAAATTACAAAATCAATCGTGGTAAGAGTATAATACACGAAGCCACATTTACCTTATATACATAGTTGAATTGTGTTTTTCTGACATATTCGATTTTGAAAGAATGATTATTAATATTCTTGCAGCAATTTATTGTCAAACACTATTGGTCCATTCGTATAAGAAAAAAAATCTCTATATTACAAAAATATTCCTGTAATTTACATAAATTCATTTGATTTATATTTATAATTCTTCTCCAACGTTTTTATTGTTTCGTTTCTTCTCTTTTGATATATGCAGAGATAGGCAAAATTTTAGTCTTTTGTATTTAAATACGTATTTAAATACAAAAGTGTTTTGGAAAAGTAAATTTAAATACTTTGTATAAAAAATATGTATAAAAATCTACTTTTTAAATACTGTATTACTTGGGTGAAAATACGCTTTTTCTATATATGTATATCGTAAATACAAGTATTTCAAATACTTGTACATAAAAATACTTCTGTAATTCTACAAATGAATTTTAAATTCTATTTTCAACTTCTTAATATATTTATTTATAAATATTTATAAATTTGGTAATATCATAGCTTTGATATAATATTGCAGAAATATTATCTGGCATTTACCGCCAATATAATTTAAATCATAATCAAATAATATCTACAATTACAGATAATGTAAGGAACTTTGCAAGAGTTTTTAAGGAATTGGGATGCAATACAGATTATTAAAATATATTTTAATATTATTTTTTATCCAAATCGTCCGAAAAGTCTACTTTATTGTTTTCAAACGCAGGAGTCAAAATATATTTCTAGGGAGTAAAAAAAGTAGTTTTGTTAGTTATAAATATTTTTTACGATCTGGAGGAGGCTAGGATTTGGAAGAAATAATCCTTGCCTCCTCCATATCGTAAAAAATATTAATAACTACATAAACAACAATAGAGAGCGCCAAAAATCATCATTCTAACATAAAGTAGTTTAACAAATGTACAACACATGTTGTCATGGTTAATTACATTTAATGTTAATATTGGTCGATAATGAACAATTTTCAAGCGTTCAAAAAATATAAAATTATTTTCAAAACTATGTAACCTTTAGGTATAGTTATTTATTTATATTAAAGTTGTAGATTAATTAGTTCGCGAACGTATATAAACACGTGTAAAAACAACAATTTTTAAATAATCTTTTTTCTCAATATTTTGGTCGATGACCTTGCTTGTTCTTGACAGCTATAACAACTTAATCATTTAATTAATGTTCTGTAAAATGTTTAGCACTTTTTATTTATTTATAAAGAAATGTTTGAGTCGCCTTAAATTACTCAGGTAGCAAATTTAATTTACGAGAATAAGAGTCAACTTTACTCTCTTACTCTCTTAATTATAGTAAAAAATGCGCAATGTAAAGTTGATAGTAATTAAATATACTTGTATTTTGCAGTTTAACAATTGCACAACGAAAATCAATCAAACAGTGATTCGGACACCGATGTAGATACTGATTGTTATGACTCTGGAAGTAACAAGGTAGCAAATAGTATAATTAGGCTTCCAAAAAATTTAATATATATCAGTTACACTTTAAGTTCAATCGCAACAACTGATTTTAATGCTTTCATTAAAATATCAATTATTTCTAGACTGCTGCACCATATAGTTCTTGCAAAATTTTGCTACTCTGTGAAATTTGTTTAAAAAACCTAAGTCTTCCGAAAAAATTATCAAGTGCTTAAATATGGCTTTAAAATATCCAACAAATGTTCGATGGAATTCTATGTATGATGCTATATTAGTAATCATCAAAAATAAAGAAAGAATAAATATTTTAATTGAAAGTATTGACTTAAAATGTCATTTTTGCGAGCGAGAAATACAATATTCTAGAAGAATTATGTAAAATTTTGAAACCTATAGCAATCAATTTAGATATATTGCAAGTAGACAAATGTTATTATAGGCAGTTACTGCCGTAGTATATTATGACACTGTTATGCGAGAATACCTTTCTCGAAGTTGTTCGCACAAGCGAAGCGAGTTTAACCTCCCACAACAGTTTCATACGATATTTTATAGCATGAGAACCTCAAAAACGAAAATGAAATTGGGATTTTGAGGTTAAAATGCTATAAAATATTTTTTTAATTAGATATCACCTATAAGTGTTAATAGAAGGTAATTTTTTTTAAGATGCTGCAATTCATGTAAAAGTATCATTAGAAGAAAGGCTAAAACTTTTCTTTAAATTATCTTACGTAAACAAGAATGCAATTGTGGATGCTTATACTCTTAATCCAAAGTATATATTCGGCTTCCAGAATTAATCGACAAAAGTATATAAAAGCAAAGTTATGAAATGTGTGAAGAACACATTCGAAGACTTCCAGTCAACGTTAATCCTGAACCTAAAGAAAAAGAAGATATCCCTGAATTTTTAATATTAAGATCCAACAATTACACAGAAAAATTAATCCAAAAATAAATAACCACTTATTTTAACGATACTCTTACTTCGTTGGGGTAGTTACATCAGTATCCTAATATTAGAAAAGTATTTATTTTATCAACTACGAGTTTGTGTTCATCGCCCTCAGTGGAACGTTTATTTCTTTAGCTGTCATTGTTCTTTCTTTAAGAAGAAGTTTAATGAGTGATCCCAATTTCGAAATTGCAAGAATTCTCAAAGGAAATTTAATTTGAAAAATTATTTATTAGAATAAATATGTAATAGTGTGTAATATTTTATAATAAATTTATACAATTAAAAAAGAGTATTTAAATTTTTTTAAATACATTATTTAAAATATTTGTATTTTAAATACTTATTAAAATACTTTTATTTGACACAAAGTAGTTGAAAATACTTTTTAAAATACATGTATTTAAAATGCAATTGTATTTGGGTATGTATTTGATATGGTTACTTTAAAAAAAAAGTCACCTGTGTGTAAGTGGGACGAAAATTGAAAAACCATAAAGGTCACCATCATTGAAGGTAATAATGAAATTAAAATAAGTAGACAAGTAAAAACTGACAACCGTAATTAATATTCGTGATATCAAATAAGGGCACATCAGTTGAAAAATATACAAAACAATTTATAAATTTAAATAACGTAATATAAAATTTTGAATAAATTTTATGTTTCTAATATGAAATAACTAATTAAATTAATCTTATGAAAATGAACAAATTTAATTTATATAATTGTAATTATACTTGTACACCCGTTATATTAACAGTTAACAGATGTCTACACTCAACTCGTATCGATCTATAAAAGTGCTATATTTTTTAGCTCCCTTTTTTATACTGTAGTACATCTCCAATGACGACGGACCTGCCATAGTTACAATTTATTATGCAAATTAAATTTGTTGAAATTTTATCAGATTAATTTAATTAATTATTTCATATTAGAAACATAAAAATTGTTTTATATACTACGTTATTTGAATTAATAAATTATTTTGCATATTTTCTAACTAATTTATCCATTTTAATATGAGAAAGTTTCAATTACGACTGTTATAATTTTGTTTTGTTTATTTATTTTGATTGTACTACATTTAAAGGTCACCTTTAAGATTTTTACTCGATGAAATATTAATTAATAATAATTCAGCAGCAATACGTGCAACCGCAGTATATGATACATTTATGTACAAGAAGAGTCCACACCCTTTGAGAAACGGATCCTTACCAAACCCTAGGATATGATTTCTACTATAAAAATATGAAGAAACCCGAAGATTTACATTCCAATGCCCTTTTTTATGACAGATGTGAGCAAATAATGAAACATCTCGTTGAAAAAACCATTGACTTTGATTGCTTATAACAAGGAAATAAGTAAATATATATACATTCAAACTAAATTTTAAAAGAAAATTGAGATTGATTAGATATGTTTTGAGAAAACAGAAGCTTAAATATCTTAATTTGGTAACTAGTGGGGCCGAAATATGTAAAAGAAATACGCTTTTACATTCCAGGCACGATCATTACAATAATACTAAATGGTTATGTGTTGATGGTGCCTTTCACCTATTTACATTAAAAAAAATTTGATTTAAAAAATATACATGTATACATAATTTACATATGTTTATATAAAACCGTATAGTTTATTTTTTGTACATTAATGTTCCTTCTAAAGAATATTTGGTAAAACAATATTAATGGGACGTATATTTTGGACAGTAAAGGTAAGTAAATGTGATAAAATATTGTGCAATTTAAATTAGTCTATATGAAACAATATAATTAATTTATTTATACGATATAGAGCAGCATTCATGTATATTGTTTAAATTTGTTAATTTTTTAAGAAATTCATTTGCATGAAGCTTTGTTTTTTTTTATTATGCAGCTGGTGGAATGGTTACTGGAGCATTATATAAATTTAATTTAGGTCCCAAAGATGTGTTATCGGGTGCCTTCTTTGGTAGTATATTTAGAGTAGTGTATGGTACCTATATGTACTTTATGTTTAAATTGATGAATTTGTCAAGTGAAGAACTCAGTGAAGAAAGTCATAAATTGAAATATGTACATGAAGAGTGAATTATTAACTTCTATTTTAAATTACAATGTTATTAATAACATGTAAACGTTAATCATTTCTTTTTTTTATTAATTAAATAAATTAAGAAGAAAGTAATTATAATATTTGAAGAGACAAATATATTTAAGTAATATAAAATCAATATATTCTTAGAATTCGCGGACATAATAAATTCGTTATGTTTATTTAACGTTCAAGTCCAAATTTTTCAAGTTTAAGAACAAAGCTTTTGTTTAATTTTATTTAAAAATTTTAATTAAATTTTAATTTAAAATTTTAGAATAATTTGGACATATTGAAAACATGCTTTACAGAGTTTGACGTTTAGATTAGTTTCAATATTTTATTTTTGTGTGTGGTAAATATCTTTTACTGTTTTATATATTTTTATATCAAATTTAATTATAAAAATATTAGTTTTTTTTTAATAAATAAAATTTTTTAATATAATTCTTTTTTTTATTCGATTTTTTGCATTAAAAAATAAATAAAAAAAGAGAATTGTTATAAATAAATAAATTTATTTTGTAAAAAAATAAAAGAAATTTGAAATTCAAATTTGGATATGGGATGCGGGTTACATAAAATGCGATATACATTATACTTATGTGTATATGACGAAAAATAAATATAACGAATAGTTAGTTTATTTATTTTATTGTGTTTATAAAATTATGTATATACATTATGTATATATATAAATCTTACGTATACACATAGTTTTTTTATGTGATTTTCATCAAGTTTTACTGTGTGATATGAGTTATTCTAATATAAAGTTAAGTCAGTTAAGTGAGCATTACAAAATAGCAGAAACTCTTGTCCAGTATTTGTCCAATACTGGCAGTGTTTGAAAATAATAGAATAATAACTATTTTTGGATGGTAAATAATTTTTATTTATTTATTGTATAAGATTTATATTTTATTTATTTTTGAAAATATTAAGTTGCCGTAAGTTGTCAATAACTAAGTAATACTTATTTTTTTAGATTTTATTTATATTTTAAATTGTAGAATACCTTATAATTAAAGATAATTTATATAAGATAATTATGAATTATAGGAGCAATTCACCTACTAGTCAGTTTTAATACAAGAGTAACAATAGTAGTGAGTCGAACAATAATGGTTCAATTCAACAATAACCAAGATCCTCTTGTTTGGTATTGGGATAGTTTTGGCGATGTTTATCTTTCTCAAGATTGATCTGGTATACATTAACGGTTTGTGACATTTTATTATTACATTTTTTAATTTATTTTGAATTACATTAAGTTTGCATTTAATGTTGTATTTATTATTTTACTATTAAAGTTCTTATTATGTAATAATAAATACAATAATTTAAAAGAACGGCACTTATAATTATTAAGACCGAGAACATTCAGGGTAAATATATAAATTACTTAGATATTAATTTTGAAATAAGCTTATAAAAATTATAATTTAAGCACAGTATAATTTTTATTTAACATATATAACAATTGTTAAATTATGTAATTATGCAATATTAAAGTGTTTTGCGAACATCATTAAGATTTTCAATCCTTTCTGATGGTTAATGTGTTATCTTCTAACAACTTTTATTACTTAATGTGATATTTTTTATGTTTTTGAATATTTAGCTTTATTTTCTATTACAATAATAATAGGTTTTTCTTTTTATTTTATATTTACAGAAGTAGTGCTGATACAAGTTCAAACAAAGGTTTCTTAGCTAGTATACAGTTACAGTGGTGCTCCGCAATCATTGCCAACCAGAGAAAGATATTAAAGACTCACATACAACAAATACTGATAAAAGAAAATGATTTTACAGTAACAATAATTATACAATAGAAGTCAAATTTTTAACGTTTTTTCATATTTTTTTGATTACTTTAACCGATTTTCTATGTTTATCTTCGAAAATATTGTTTTGAGCGTTAAGTGTACAATAGGAAAAAGTTTTGTTATTTTAAGACGAACATTTCGTTCATTAAAAGTTTTTCAGTAAAAACAATGCATTTCGTTTTATTGCGAAAAAACGTGTTTTTTGTGCTTTTTTCATTATTTTGACCGTTTTTCTATGTTTATCTTCGAAAATATTGTTTTGAGCGTTAAGTGTACAAAAGGAAAAAGTTTTGTAATTTTGTGACGAATATTTTGTCTATTTACACTTTTTATATAAAAATGATACATTTCAATTTATAACGAAAAAACGTGCTATTTTGTAGATTTTTAATGATTTTCATTGTTTTTATGTACGTATCTTTAAAAATATTGCTCGAATCAGAAAGTGTTGTATAGGAAAAAGTTTTATAATTTTAAGACGAAAATTTTGTCTAAATTCATTATGTACGTAAGAACAGTATTTTTGGAGATAATATGCATAAACCAATTTTACGAAATTGTAAAACGCTCCATAACTTTCACAATTTATGAGCGATACATCTGAAAATAGAGCCACAGAGTTCTATAATTATAACAAATATACCCTGTAAATTTCAGCTCAATCGATTAAAAATTAGCAGAGTTATCTTGGTCACAGGATTTCATACATACACACATCCATACATACATTTTAGGGAAAGGTTGGGATGGGTTCTAAGTTGCATAAATTTTATTTGTATGTCAAAATATATACTTTTTTGAGGTATCACATATTTTGCGATGATGAAAATATAAGGCACTTCCGTGTAACGATCGTGCCTAAAAAATTAGACGAAATTTTATCGAAAATTTAGCATAATGTTACGTGGATTGATATAGCGAGTAAATAGACAACTTCATTAGTTAGTTAATAATCTAGAGAGCAAGTTCTTGTCCGCTTTGAGCCTAAAATGCGCGAGTGCATGGAGACTCGTGGTCTGCCTCGTTTGAACTCCCTCTTCAGGTGATATTGGTGGGATCGCGACGCTGTTACAGCGGCATTCGCGAAAGTTAGGTGTCAGGTAAATTGGCATAAGTGTCAAGACAATTGTTTGTCCCGTAACAATAACAATTTGATGATTTCTTTAGACCAAAATTTCGTCTTATTTTCATTTCTTCCATAACTTTTGACCAAATTAAAATATTTGAGCTTCGTTTTTACAATACATATCTACTCAATATCTGCAGCTTTCTTTTGAAATTTAGTTTGAATGTATATCTTTACTTATTACCGAGTTATAAACAATCAAAGTCAATATAGTTTTTTCATTAAAATTTTTCGTTATTTGCTTATATCTATCATAAAAATGGACATTGGACACTAAAACTCCGAGTTTTTTCATATTTTTATAGTAGAAATCATATCCTAGAATTTGGTAAGGATGCGTTTTCCAAAGAGTATAGACTCTCATTGTTAGTTTAATAACAATTGCAATACTATTAATAGTAAAATAATAGGTTCTTTTTGGCAGCAAAATTAGTTAAATGAAAAAAATTAAGGTATAATGTAAGAGTTAAAATTATACTGTTATAATTAAAAATTCATAAAAAATAATCAATAAAAAAATGATACGTCATGTAGTACTTTTGTAAAACATATTATTGTCGTATTATCATTTGCGTCGACATCTAATGAGTTAGATGCAATAATTAAAAATACAATTAATGTTCCATACAGTGTACTTAATCGGAAAAATAATAAATCAGAATATATTATAATTTAATATTTGAGTAGAATAAAAGTATTTTTATTCTTATAGTATTTTTAAAAGAATTATATCATTATTATCTTTTAATCGAGAAACATGTAGCTTATAAGTATGTTATTTATTCTCTGACTTTAATTGAATCCATGGCAATTTATAAGGAACCTTACGTATTGTAATATTGAATAAATTATAAAAAAAAAATTAGCTTTTTAGATTGTTAAAATTGTATCTACTTTAGCAATCAACAATTTTGATAAACTCAGATTCGTTGAACGATTTTCAGTAAATGTGCAATCCTATTTTATTTGCTGAAAAAATAATTTAATTTTAAATATTAAATTAGTAATACTGATAAGCTTTATGGACGCTAGTACGAGTAAGTTAAAATTTTACCGTTTTAATGAATGAATAAAATTTTGAGAGCAGAAATATTTGATCTTTAATATTATTTATTCGTTTTGGAAAAAGTTCTCTGTTACTTTATCGACTGGTAAGTAAACTGAAAGTATTCTACACATTTGTTGGAGTTTGCAAAAGCGGAAAAGTCAAACACCTGGATGCACGAAACGACTTGACCGATGCTAGTGGTAAATGTAACTTGGAGAAGTTCAACGATCACCATAAAGAGACCTAAAACCAAGACCAGTCGCCATTCGTGGTAGGAAGGAAGGAAGGAGGTACTAGATCCCAAAGGGTCGTTGCTGACCCGAATCTTCCTCGTAAATTGGTCGATAGCATCTTTGCTTTTGCGAAGAAGCGCAGCTTCGATGGACTAAAAGCACCTTGCTCAACGAGGTGGATCATCGCCAGCTGACAGGCAAAACTACCTTCGATTGCTCAAAGACAACGTTTCGATAAGGAAGTGTTCATCTCGAGTGCTGCGGTGGCTGCTGCAGAAATTTCGGCTTGCCATTGTATCGCGACATTGGACAAGGAGCTAAGTGTCCTACTTTTAAATAAGATTTGAAATACGTATTTGGAAGGAAAAAAGCCGCCGAAATTCGCTAAAGGGTTTGTTTCATATAACACTTTTAAACTATCAAATTAAAATTATGTAGGAAATAAGTATCAGTTTAATATTGTTTATACTTATTTTAAATTTTGACTCTCAATCGCCTGTGCATGTGTTTACTAGAATTGTATATATTAATCGGTATTTCCGAGCTAATTTGTGTTTTCGACTAAGGACGTTGATTTTTTTCTTTCTCGATCTTTTCTTAATTAATTTTCTAATACCTCTGACAACATTCAAGACTTAGCGATATGCAAGTAAGTTGCTAAAAAGAGGGATTTGTGCAATATTTGAAAAAATATTGAGTAACACAAATTAGCTCGGAAATACCCATTAATATTATATACTCTCTAATTGTTTATACTTAATTGTCAAGGAGAGATATCCGGTGAAATCTAGTTAAAATAGATACAATTTTTATAGTAAGCTTTCATATGTCAGTTAATTCTAAAGCTAGAGTTGAAAGAAAATTTATTATAGTTTTATAACGGAATTTAAAAATTTTATTAATTGCATAATTTATATATATCTGCAGATACTATTTGAATATTTTTATACTAAAGATGCAAAAGATGTAAATTGTTAATACTCCAGTAGAGCTGTAAATACAGGCCTTTACAAAACTTTAAAAAGATGTAACTCAATTATTGCCTGTCGCCACGATTAATTTCCATTGTTGATCAAGTAATGGGACACTAAGCGGGGATTCGATCAGAGCTTTGTTAAACCTTTAGTATTTTGTTGGAGAGAAAAATGCCAAGTTTATCGAACAAAATCTATACGACCTAATTTACAATAACGCAATGACGATGGTACCTAATAAATAAATTTATAGCGCAAGTTCTTTATACGTTAAATTTCTTTATGAACATTTATTTTATTTTTATTAAAATATATAACGAAGTGTACATAACCTTATGTATACGTACACCTATACATATACATACAATATCTGTAAACACATATACTCATTGGCCCCAGGAAGAAATGTTACCTTAACATTTCTTTATAGTACTCCAGTGACTTTACTGTAATCATTAATTTTCGTATATATTTCGAATAAATACATTTATTTATGATAACAAAACTCTTTTCTATGTAAAATTATATGTTAAAAATTACTAAATCTTGTAGTAACGCTTGGACATACTTTGGTCATCGATAATTTTCTTATAATTTGTAGTAATTTTTGTTATAATCGTGTTAAAAATGACTGTACCCATTTTAATATTAACTATGAAGCATGTAAAATTGCTATGATTTAAGTATATTCCTAAGTTATTACAAAACAGTAATTTTTACTATAATATTTTTGTTAGTGTACAATAAATTATTTCAAGTCTTGCAGGATTATATAGTTGTTCTCTGTTTATTCAATTGAATGTTGTGTTTGACTTTAATAAATCATATATTTAACATGCCACTTTAAATAAGAAATTGAAAAAATTTAATGCTTATTCTTCATACAGTAGATTCAATATATCTTATCGTGTTCACTTTAAATTGATAATATAAAATGTTTGCATCCGAGTATGCTCGGTTGCGTTCCGCAGGCGTAATAATGAATTTCTGTAATGAATGTGTGTGCCCGTATGTATACTTTGCTAATTATTTAAAACAAAACAAATAATTTCTATGTATTATGCTGATTAAATAATATACGATTAATATTAAAATATAGCTCGGTAAAATGTTATACTCGTAAATTTTATTTACAACTGTAACCAACGACGTAGTTACCAAATGTTGTTTATCTGTATTATGTATAATACACACATTTATATTAAAGGCCATTTGTATAATAAGTATTATTTGCAACGAGAATTATACTGTTTTTGATTTTGAGGGTAAATGTATCTTTAGATAGATTATTATACGATAATATAGACCTGATAAAATGTATTTGCAAAAATTAGCTATGAATCATAAAAGTACGATTTTTTAAAATTACTTTAATCCTCATTATTCTCAAAGAATCTTACTGTAACTCGTGGAACGTAAAGAGGAGAGATTTAAAATGCGATAAATCACGTTGTCCATAATTTGAGGGTTACTGTCGAATAGTAGGTCACCGAACAAAGATAATTCTCAAGTTCTACTTAAAAAATCTGATAGATTTGAAAATATGGATTCGATGTGTTCAATTTTTCCGTAAGACTCTAAATTGTTAAAATAAAAATTGATGTAATTCTAAAGTCGAACTTTACATACGAAGCATATTGATGTTACACTTACATTTGGGTAATTTCACATAAATTAAGTGTACATGTCAAATTTTTAAAATGGCTCAAATTTTAGATACAATCTAAAAATATCTTGTAGGGTGTGGAAAAGAAATTTTAAGTCAAAATATTAATTTGCACCAGAATTAGGTATATGTTTAAATAACAGTTTTTTTTCTTTTTCAAATTTTCAACATTATGGATCTTAAATAACTGAAAATAGATTAACTTTTTGTGTTTAAATTAAATTGGAAAAAGTTTTGAAATGCTAATTAGAATATTTTAACATTTTTACAAATACCTAATTTGCAGTAATGTGATTGTCTATCGATAGCTAATTAGTCAGTTTTGATTTTTTGGTCTGTACGACAGTATCAATATGCTTCAGTTTGAACTAGATTATTCTTTGTAACAATAGCTTTTTAACGAAATTTGATTTAATATGGGATATTGATTCAAACCAAAGATATATGAAATCAAAGATATTGTAAAAATGAAAAAATTGACATAATGTTATAGTGTTTAAAAAAACTACATTAAAAATATTTTTGTTTTCACGTAAAATATTTGTAAAGAAAAAATATGTTGTGATATGTTTTATTTTATCGAAAAAATAGTGTTAAGAAAAATGTATACTTGCCAGATAGTTACTTTTTTATAAAAGTGAATTTAAGAAGAGATTTCACTAATTTTTAAAAGTTTATTTAATTAAAGTGTATTATCCTGATACGCATTCAAATAATATTAAATGAGTTAAAGATTAGTTCACAATGAATTAATTATGCTTTTTACATTTTTACTTCATTTAATACAACTATTTTTTGACAGTTTCTATATCTTGCATAACAATTTTAAAATATTAAGATTATATTTGTTCTAAAAATAGTAAGTAAATATCTTTAGCACCTATATTCATTCTTAAAAAAAACGTTTTTAGTTTCTTTGGATCAAGTGTAGTTTTATAAAATTTTGAGGTTATGTAAAAGAGTTATGCTTAAAAAATTTTGTATTGTATTCTTTATTTATAGTATAATTGAATTTTTATAAATAATTTAAGGTTATGTGACAATTGATACTTTTATAGGTTATAAGATGTAATCATTATCTCTCTTGCTTCTTTCGTCTCTATCCGATGTACACAACACGTACGTATGTGTAAATATAAATATATATAAATAAATGCTGACCAGAGTGGGTCTAAACCATTAAGACCACTTTTGACCAAAATATCTGACAATAGTGCTTGAAATATTAATAGAAATGTATATTTGTTGCCTTATAACGATGAATCTGTGAACATGATCATTGCAAAAAACTTCAAGCAGTTAGTAAAAATTCATGCAAGTTACCTTGGAGTGGCACAAAGCATCTTCACTTTTTTCAGTATCAATCCAATCTCCTGTAAGCTGTTAAAAATGCAAATATTATTATACAGTTATAAAAAATTAATTTTAAACATTTATATTGCTGGATATTTTATTTTATATACCACTATAAGAATTATGATACTAATCTCAAGGATTACTGTAAATGTATTAAAACTATTATTATAAAATAACTGAAGATACTTATTTAATACAAAAAAAGTATTTTTAATGAAAAATTCAGAAAATTTTACAAAAAAAATCATATTTATGTTTATAGTGAAAAATGCATCGCCTGGGAGCTACAAATTTATGAAAATGGGAATATAATGCAAAAAAGTGCTAAAATGTCAATTTTAAATCTCTGTAACTTAAAAAAATGGCCCCGAAAAAATCTGAAAAAATTGAGGAGAACTACTGGACATCTCCAAAATATATTCCCACAGTTATAGTAATATTCATTTTTTTCATCTTCGATTTCACAGAAAACCATCCATATACATATGGGATATTCCACATGAACCATCCATATATGTATGGGATATTCCACATGATCCATCCATATATATATGGGATATTCCACATGAAGTGGTCCGATCAATATTTTAAAATGCACCAAATTTTGAGTATACATTGCAAATGTTTTTCAGAATACAAAAACAAATTTTTGGTACTGTAATCTATTTGCTTAAACGTTATTCTAACCTCAAAGTGAATTTTTCAAGTTTGTTACAACACCAGCTGAGTTTACCGCTATTTAATTCAAAATCTATCAATTTCTACTATAGAACATTATATGTAACATTCGTTGCTAATTATGTCTAGAATTTATCCTTCTGGGATAGAATTTCTAATCCCAAGGTCGATGTCACATAATCTACATGTCAATATTCAACTTGAAAAAACTGTAAATACACCACAATTAAATTTTTTATCCAAAAGTCTAAAAGATAGCTTGAAGCAATACCTTTCAAATGATCTGTAGCATTTTTTTGGCCTTCAATTCTGTAAAAAGTTATGATAATTAAAAAAAAAAACAAAATATTAACAAAAATTAACATGGTAATTCCTATTTAAATTTTTTTAAAAATTTCGTGTTTCTTATAAGCTATAATTAATATTAAAATTTTGCTGGGGCATTTATCTAATTTCAATTTATCATTATCATTTATTATTTTAAGCCATCCCTAGTTATTCGAAAATATTTTATAGTCACCAAAGTAGTTTATAGTTACGGCTGCCGATTATCCGAAGATTCGGAGATCCGGATATCCGAGATTCGAATAGATCCGAATCTCAGATTCGTAGATCCAAGATTCGGATCTTACGGATCCAAGATCCGGATCGTACGGATTTTCTTTCCTTCGGTATTCCTTTTGAAATCACTTTTTGGTAATCGAAACCGACAATAATTAGTATTTTTCTAAGTAATCATGAATTAAATTTAATAACATTATAATCATTTGAAATCAGGTGTAATTATGAAATTAATAAAATCAAATGTCACCTCAAAATGTAGTGAATATCTCCTTGTAAATATTCGTGCATTTGCCAAAAAGAGTTCTGTATATTTTCATAATACAATCGCATAATAGCATAATAGTAGAATTGCAAAACAACATAATAATACAATTACATAATAACATAATAATAATACGATTCATAACAAATTTTCATAATACAAGTTTAATACAGAAAGCAAAACAAAGTAACAAAAAATATAATTTATGTAAGTAATTTTCTATTTTGATATAAAAAAATTAATTTATCTAAATTTTCGGAGTTTAAACTCGTCCTTTTCGCTTACACATCAATAATACACACCAATTGATTTTTTCATCCAAAAGTTTAAAAAGAAACTTGAAGCAATACCTTTCAAATGGTTTGTAGCGTTTTTGTGACCTTCCAATTCTATAAAAAGTTATTAATATTATCGATTCACCGACTGGTTCCCACACCAACGTTACAACGCTATACACCGTATTTTTCTTTTTAGTATTTTAAACAAATCAATTTTTTGAAAAAACGTACCCCATTCAGATGTAAAAAAAATAAGACTTTTGAGACTAAGTTAGCGGAGGGGGGGAAGGACGCAGGGAACATGCGCCCTCACTCGAAATTCCAACTCACGCGGCGATAATCTATATTGAATACATCATTTTTACACTATAATTACAATTTTTTAATGTTATTGAATGATTGTTATAAACAAAAAAAGTTTTATTAAAACGACCAAATATTTTAAATAACAATTTTAATGTCAGCTTGCTAAAATTACCATCATTTTTCACTTTTAACATAAAATAAAGAGGTAAATATTAACTAAACAAACCACTTAACAACAGTAGTTATAAGTAGCAGATTAAACATTTGATTAATTAACGTCAAGAATTACAAAACTTAAAAATAGTTAAAACAGGGACATTAAGTAATTGAAATTGATTAGTTTAGCTTTTTTTTTTTTTTATTTATTTATTTATTGTCGCATCAACTTCTGGAGAGTCATTAGCGACATCACATATATACATTATTTTACAGTTCATGTGGTTACATAGGTAATCGAAGAATTAATACATGGTATATATACAGTTTAGAACTTATGTTGAGTTGAAGAAGAGAAGGAAAACTTGATTATATACTATTATAAATTTCTATCGTTTTAAGAAATTCTAATATAAATTTACATGTTTCTACATTAGTAAGACATTCGTCTAGCGTATTTGGTATTTTAAATTTGGTTCTTAAAGAGTTGTAGATTGGACAATCTAAGATTAAGTGTTTCACAGATAAACAGATATTACATTGTATACATAAATTAGGTTCTTCTTTGGTGATGTAATGTAGATGGCTGGTGTTCGTGTGTCCAATACGTAGCCTGTTAATTACAATTTGATCGTGTCTTGAAAAATGGATAGCTGGATTAACTTCAAATACGGTTTTTCTAATTTCGTGGAGTTTATGAGGTTTTATATTCTGCCAATAGTTGTTCCATTTGTTTAGTACGTAAAGTTTGAATTCTTTTTTAACAGATAAGTAGTTATTATTTTGATAAGTAGGAGATATAGATGTATGTTTTTCTGCCGCTTGTTTAGCTGATCTGTCAGCCTTTTCATTTAGTTTGATTCCAACATGGGCAGGGACCCAGCAAAACTTTATATCGGAATCAGTATGCGTGGAGGTGATTTCTTGATATTTATCTATTACGCTCTTAATAATATCATTTTTTATTGAATTTTGTTCAATAGCGTTCAGTACACTTAAAGAGTCGGAGAAAATTAGTGCTTTTTTAATGTTATAATTACTTGTGTGATTTAGAGCTTCGAGAATGGCAAAAGCTTCGCTAAAAAATATGGAGCAGTTATCTGGAAGTTAAATACGAGGCTATTGTTTTTTAGGACTACAGCGCATCCCGAGCCTGAGATTGATTTTGAAGCGTCTGTGTATATATGAGTAAAGTTTGCGTAGGAGTCTACTGTAGAATAAAATTGAGCTTTTAAAATGTTCGGATTTTTGTCTTTTTTAGACGTATCTATTTTAATAACTGTAGGATTTTTAGTATTCCAAGGTATTACGGTTGTAGTGAGTCGAGGAACAATATTTGGAAGAGTTTTGTTACTTTTCTTTAGGTAATGTTTCATTCTTATGTTGATAGGCTTTGGAGAACGCATATTTTGTTTGTATAAGATATTGAACTTGTCGGAATCGATGATTATACTATTTATGTTTTGTGGGGTGGCTAAGCGTGATATTGAATAGTTGAAGATGAGTATTTCTCTTCTGAAATTGAGTGGGCAAAGGTTAGCTTCGCATAGCAGACTGTCGACTGGTCTAGTGCGAAAAGCACCAGTTATTATTCTAGCAGCACAATTTTGTATAGGTGATAAAGCTTTGAGGAGATTGGATTTAGCTGAGTCGTATATGATGGAGCCATAATCTAACTTGGATTGGATTAGCGCAGTATAAGTTTTTTTTAAAATTGTTTGATCAGCACCCCATTTTTTAGTAGCTAACATTTTTAGTATATTTAATTTTGTGTTGCAATCGTTTTTTTAATTTCAAAATATGGCTTTTCCATGTATGTTTGTGGTCAAAAGTTACTCCCAATATTTTAACTTCGCTGACTGTTGTAAGTTTTTGATTGTTTAGAAAAATATTTAATTCTAGATTTTTCTTTTTAGAGAAGACAGTAATTGTAGTTTTAGTTTTAGAGAATTTGAAACCGTTATTTTGTGAAAATTCTTCAAGTTTATATATCGCTTCTTGTAATAATTCTTGCGTTGTTTTAATATTTCTTCCTGCTAACATCAAGGTTATGTCGTCAGCATACATTGTTATGTTGATTGGTTTGTTAATGAATTTTGTAATATCGTTTACGGCTAAAAGGAACAGTGTGACACTTAGTATGCCTCCCTGGGGAACTCCATTTTGAATTTCGAAGGAATTTGAAAGTTGCATATTTACTCTAACTTTGATTGATCTGTTTGTAAGATAGTTAGATATAAATTTGATAATATTACCGTTTATTTGGAGCTTAGCAAGAATTTGTATTATTTTGTACCTCCAAAGCATATCATATGCTTTTTCTATATCTAGAGCGTCTAAGGCCAAGTGTTGTTTGTTAATAAATGCGTTACATATATTATAATCAATCGAAACTAGACTATCCATAGTTGAATGGTATTTTCTAAAGCCGTGTTGATATGGCGAGATTATATTATTTTTGTCGACGTACCATCTTAATCTATTGTTAATCATTTTTTCCATCAATTTACATAAACAACTAGTTAAGGAAATTGGTCTATAGCTTTCCTTGTGGTTGGGATTTTTGCCTGGTTTTAATAAAGGTATTACTATCGCAGTTCTCCAACTAGTTGGAAAAAAAATTATTGGACCAAATGCAATTGAATATATCGAGAATGTACTGAATTCCAAGTGATGGTAAGTTTTTTTAGAAAGATGTTAGGCAGATTGTCAGGTCCTGCACTGGAGTTTTTACTACTTTTGATAATGCTTTGTAATTCTAAGGTGTTAAATTCTTTATTAAAAAAAGTTGAAAATTCGTTTCCTTGAATTTCATCCAGGTTTATCCTTGTTTTTTCAGTTTCATGCTTAATATTTAAAAACAATTGTTCATAGTTATGATCGCTTGAGTTATTTGAAAAATTTTCAGCAAGTATATTAGCTGTATCAAAAGAATCATTAGTAGAGGTGTTTGTTTTTGATAAGATCTGTGGTATTTTTGAAACTTTTTTATTTCCATTTATTGATTTAAGCTTGCACCAAATTTCTGAATCAGGAGTATTTTTGTTGAAACTTGATATGAATTTAATCCAAGACTTTCTTTTACTATTTTTAATAATTTTGCGACTGATTGCTCTTTTTATTTTATAGTTAATTTGGTTTTCATAGGTATTTTTTCGTTTGTAGATGTTAAAGGCACGTTTAGCTTCCTTCACCGCATTTTCACAATCATTGTTCCACCAAGGAAGATTTTTTTTCTATTTTTCCAGAGGTTTTAGGAATGCTAATATTGGCAGATTCTAGAATAAGGTTTTTAAAATTATCTATTATTATATCTAAATCTTTTTCGGTTTTACATTGTACTTTATCTAGGTGTTTAATATTATTAGTAATAAATTCTTGATATAAATACCAGTTGGCTTTTTTAAATTTCCACCTTGGTGAATAGATTAACTCAGAATCATTGCTATTTTCGAAATTGATGACTATTGGGAAATGATCACTATCATAAAGATCTGAAAGAGTATCCCATGAGAGAAAATCTGATAGTTAAGGTGAAACAATTGCTAAATCGATCGAACTTAAAGTGCCGGTAGAAACGTTAAAGTGTGTTGGTTTATTAGTATTAAGTAATAGGAGATCATTATTTGTAATGAATTTTTCTATTAATCTACCTCGATAATCCATTTTACCTGAACCCCAAAGTAAATGATGACTATTGAAGTCACCAACTATTATCATGGGAGCTGGAAGTTGAGCAACTAGATTTTCTAATTCTTCTTCTATAATAGGTGTGCTATTTTGAATATAGATGTTGCATATGCAAAAACGATTTGAACGTAATTTAACAGATATAGCTACTGCTTCTAGGTTAGTACTTAAGTTTATTTCATTATACTCTATTGAGTCCTTGACATAAGTGGCAACTCCTCCACTAGCTATCGAACAATTAGATCTATTTTTAACGAAATTGTTATAATTTTTAATAGGAGTACATTTATTATTATTAAAATTAGTTTCTTGTAGACAAAGTATTTCAGGGTCTTTATCATGTAGTAATTTCTTTAAGAATTCGGTATGTGTATTAAAGCTATTTATATTCCAGTGAATGATACTACTCATAATGATAATTATAAATTTAATATTCTTCTTGTAAGGATGTATCTTCTTGTATAGATAATTCTTCCTGTGTAGACGACTCTTCATCAGTTTGGCTCAAATTATCATCTGAGATATCATTATGTTTTTTAAGTTTATTTATGATGCCTGTGAAACGCCTTTTCATTGTTCGATGATTTAAGTAGGAATATAATTTTTGAAGCAAGGATATAATAACATTTATATCACTAGTATATTGCAATATAATTTCGGTGGGATTATTTGATCCTTGTACATTTTCTATTAGGCTTTTTAATTGAAGGTATGAAAAAGCATAGGTGTTATTGTCTTTAAGCAATTCTTTAATAGGTTCTAACATTATATCAAGCGCTTCGTTAGGGTCTTCTTTAGTTTTCTTTTTATTACGTTTTTTTGTTAAAGGGGCCTTAAAGTTTTCATAGCTAAGTTGCTCTTGTGTGTGTGTAGACTGAGACGAACTGATATCAGAATGAGTACGTTTAATACCTGGATTTTTCGAAGTACCGTCTGTTGTGGGAATGCCCATCGGTTGAAATTCCGAAATTGTATTTGTGTCCGTTAATCCGATATTATTTGTGTTTATGTTTGTGGAATGCGGTGCGGTAGAATTTTCCATACCTGCTGAGATTTGTGAAAAATGACTGTTTGAGCTTGAATTTTGACTAGGAATAGCCTTGCAGTTTTTGGCTAAATGTCCTTCGATGTTACATATAAAACATTTTAAAGAATCTGTACTTGAGTAAATGAAATAGTTAGCACCCTCGAATTCTATTTTAAATGTTTCTGGAATTTTGCATACGTCTTCAGGTTTGACATAAACTTGTCGATGAAAACTTGTTACGTGATTGTATCCCTCCTTTGCAATAGTCGCTTTTAATATAGTTATTTGAGATACTCGACTTACATTTAATTCTTCAAGAATGTCCTCGAATATACAATTTGGTAGGTTAGATGGCACGTTAGAGAAAATTACTTTTTTATTATTAGTTAGCAGAGGTCTGATGGAGATTTTTTTATCGCCAATTTGTAAGTAATCGGTTTTGTCGGTTATGGCGTTGACATGTTCCTTACTGGTAAGGTAGATGCATATCCGGTTATTGGAAATCCTTGAAGACGAGATAACATTTTTTGGTAAAACTAAATCTCCCACAGCACAAGTATAATCTGTAAGATTGAGACCTTTCAACACAGTCAAGAATGAGACCTTGATCTCTTTTAGGGTATGAAACAGCAGCATAACTAGATAATGTTGAACTTTTAGGGGAAAAGCATCGAACTTCACTATGCATTCGCTGGCTCACCTTATCGGAGGCCATTGCGAATTAAATATCAAAATACACTTTATGAACTATCGACAATCACTCGCGAGAGAGACATCGAAGAACTTATTAGACTTATATATAGATATTTATAAGCACGCGTAAATCGCTTCAGAGCAACCATAAATACGTCTGTTTACTACGAAGGCTCGACGTGAACTCTAGTTTAGCTTTATTATATGGTAACGGAAAACTAAACAAATTTTTTTTATTATTTCGTTTTATTTTGTCAGAACATAACTTAATGAAACTGAAGTTAGCAACCAGATAGCAGCAACCAGATAGATTTATCAGCGGTTTTCAACAAAATCTTTTTTTATATTTATCCCTTTTAAACGATGCAAAATAACAAACAAGACATGTAAACACATAACATAAAATTTTAGAAAATTGAGAAAAAGGCTGCTGCTTTCTGGCTACTAACTTCAGTCTCATCACTTGTCGATTAAATCGAAACGTAGAAATGTTGTGTCAAATATGTTATTTGTGGCATCAGAGAAATGTTATAACAAATGTTCAGAATATTCGAAACTTAACAAATTAAAAACAATCTTAAAAAATATCTTTCAAGATAAAAACATTGTCTTTTGTGTATAAACAGTGGGTATCAAAAATTATGCTAGAAATATTTGAAAAGGGGACCGAAACATTTATTTCAAATTTTTACAAGAATGTTCTACAACTTTCACCTCACGAGTTTATTTCACAAAAGCAGTCACAGTTTTGGAGAGATGTTAGATACAATTTGAAAGATGCAGAATTTCAAGTTGTAGAGGATTTTGCCGAAAACTATGTGTTCACCGTGCAAAACGCTGGTCCAGGGTTTCACTGGAATAATGATCAAGCTATATTATGCAATGTTGTAATTTACTACAATGAAAACGATTGTGCATAACATTGTAGCCTGATCATTATTTTATATTGTTTGTCCCACGATACGGTGTCGGCGCATACCTTTCACCAGGTTCTCATCAATTTCATCAATACCAAATTTACAGTCGTAGTACACAAAATATATTACATTTCTGATGAAACACCTCAAGAATATAAAAATTTTTTCATTTTTATAACTTTATCTTATCATAAATTAGATTTTATTATTGAGGCGGAGTCGCACTTTTTTGCGACTGCGCACGGAAATGGCCAGTGTGATGGTGCTCAGTGCAGTTGTAAAGCCAGGTGCCATAAAAGCCAGTTTACAAACTGAATCAAATCATATATTAATTTGTTCATTTAGATTTTTACAATCAGCTATCAACAACAGAGAGAATTCCAAATATTACTTTTAAATATGTACCTACAGAAAAATGCAAAGAAACATAAAAAAAAAAAAAAAAGTTTCAAACGAATGTTAGAATTAAACATCTACAAGAAAAAGTCGCCATGATTCCTTTGGTAGGAAGAATAGTAAGAGCGAAATCATTTACAATATCTATAGAAGAAGAAGATTACAAAATAATTAAAAAATTTTTCATTATTTATTTAAATTCGTTTTATTTTAAAAGATAATTTTAATGGATCGAAAACTATAGAAAATAAGCTTATAGATAAAAAGTAGTAAAATTAAATTGAAGTTAATTTGAAGACCCGGTTGAAATACCTATTGGTAGGAGAAATGAACAGCGGTTTAATAGAAAAAGTAAAAAGTTTGAATTAAAAGAAGTAATAGAGACATTTTAATATGTACCTCTTGTTGGCACATTATAATTAATTATGTCTCACAAGAGCATAAGAGATTGCATCAATCAAGAAAGAACTTCACCACATGGATGTATGAATAATTTTAGAGATGGAGACTCGTTTAAAGTCAATCCTTTCTTTCAACAATACCCTCAAGCTTGTAGGCTACAACTTTACTACGATGACTTGGTAGTCAATAATTCTCTTGGATCCAAGACTCACTCGCATAAAATGGGAGCATTTTATTATTTAAATAAAACCTTACCACCTCGTCTAAATAATTTTTTAGGAGGTATTTATGTTTTAATTCTGTGCTATTCTGGAGTTGAATTTGAATGTGATAATGAAACTATAATTTTGAGAGCCTCACTAGCTTGTATTTCAGCAGATGGTTTAGCAGCGCACCAGTTATTTGGTGAATTGAGTCTTTCAGCTAGACACTTCTGTAGAAGTTGTATGATTAGTCGAGAACAACTAAGAGCAGGGATTTTGACTGAATTTGAACAGTTCCTGTGGCTAGCACAGAAACTGGAGTCCGAGAAAATAGTGCACTACATGCTTCAAAATATTTTCATTGTATAAATAACTTTACATTTGATCCCATGCATGACATTTTTGAAGGGATTGCTCAGCTTGATTTAAAGCTTGTTCTTCGTCATTTTATAATATCTGACTATTATAGATTTAGTATGAATAGTTTGAAAATGCGTATACAGTTATTTCAGTATGGACTGACAGAAGTTAAGAATAAGTCATCGACTACATTCAATACATTAAAGAATTTAAAAGACCATACTATTCCACAAAAAGCTGATCAAACTTGGTGCTTATTAAGAGTTTTTCCTTTTTTAGTCTCTGACGTTGTATCTGAAGATGACGAATACTTACAGTTAATACTTTTACTTAATAGGATCAATGAAATAGTTTTTGCCCCAAAGGTTACACATTCTTTAGTACCTTATTTGAGAGAATTGATTATTGATCACGAAGATTTGTTTAAAGAATTATTTTCAGATTCAGTTTCTCCTATAAATAAAATGCACCATTTAAGACATTATAGTGAATGCATGGTAAAATCTGATCCATTTTGCCCTTTATCCTCTTTACTCTTTGAAGCAAAACATGGATATTTTAAAAAATTTGGATCGATTTGCTATAATTACTAAAATATACCCAAGACAATGATTAAAATGAATCAAATTTCTCAAACAGCAGTGTGGGGCATGAATGTAGAACCTAGACAAAAAAATTCAATCTTTTGAAAGAAAAGTTCTAATTGAACACACTCTGAGTATAGATAAATTTGTTGATTTAGGCCTCGATGCCAGTGATTATATTTTCAAAATATATTAATGCGGGTATAGATAAAGATGGTCCAGTATTTGGTAAAACTGAAGAAATAACTCACACAGATGCAGTTTATTTATATTGTAAAGAGTGGCCTTCGCTGTGGTTAGAGGAATCTTTAAATGTGTAAGGAGCGAGGGGGGCAAACAGAAATAATTTAGGCAGGAGTTTATATATTCGGAGCGTTTATTACTGGTTCGCCCGGTGGTCTCAACGCGAGTGCCTCGCGCTTTTCCCATCTGTAGCTGCTCCGGTTTATCCAATTCTTATCCCAGGTGGGGAGAGGGAGAAACCCGCTCGTATGATCCCCAATCGATACATCTTACTATATACATACACGTACAATATACCTTACAGTCGGCCGTCCTGACATTTTGACCGACCCGGTCAATTTCGCTCGCAATATTTTACAGATCTAATATGTACATAATTTCAATCTTTATTTTACATTATTATAACCTACGATCATCTTATCTACATCATCTTATTAGCGATAACTTTATTGTATACACAACGTCAATTTCACTTAATTGATTGATCTTTTAGTCAACATTTTCCTCTACCCATGGTTTCATTTGATCTGGACTAACTACAGTTTTAAAAGGTGTTTGAGTAAGCTGAAAATTTTCGATGTCACCAACTACATAACGGTCGTGCTCCAATTTTTTCTTAATTATGTAAGGACCTTTGTATTTTGGGAGCAGTTTTTTGTTTACATTCACTGTAACGTCGACATTCCTATTATCTACGTAATCGCCTACATTATACAATCTAGGTGTCTTATGGTGCTTATTATAATAAACCTCGTTCGCTTTTTGACTCTTTTCTATTTTTTCCCTCGCACGTGTTCGTCTCTCAATGAGATCTTGCTTATCATTATCGGTATTTACAATTTCGTCGTGCAATATACTTAAATTACCTATTTGCTGAATTCCGAAAAGCAATCGACTTGGGGTTTCGCCTGTGAAGCTACATACTGTATTATTCATAGAAAATTCTACCTCTTGAATTACATCGTCCCATTTATTTCGTGCTTGCGACATTTTTGCTAACATTGGTGTTAAATCCCTATTGAATCTTTCGATCTGGCCATTCGCGCGCGGCGTACCTACTGCGATTAGTATATGTTGAATATTTTTACTCGCGAAAAAATCCTTTAACGCGTTAGAGGTGAACGCAGAGCCCCTATCACTAACTATGCGTCTAGGCCTACTGTATGTACGAAAATATTCCGTCAAGCACTTAATGACTTCTTCGGCTTTTGTTGATCTGCAAGCGTATAATCGCACGAACTTTGTAAACGCATCTACTATTTCAAAAATATATTTGTTCCCCTTTGTGCTTCGCTCCAGAGGACCATAATGATCCATATGGTAAGTTTGAAATGGTATGTCGCCTTTCGGAATGCTATTCAATTTTCCTTCAGTCATTCCGTTCCACGCAGAGTATTCTATACATTTAAGACAATTACTAATTTAATTTTTTTTTCTTCGCGCATATTAGGAATCAGTTAGTTATTACAGATAATTTAAGTGATACAAAACCATTTAATTTATGGCGTAACTACAAGACACATTTCACCTATATTAGTTTACGCCACACACTACTTTAAAAGTATAACTTTTCTATTTTATAATTTTAGTTTATATTACGTATACTTTAAATTATACTGTGCAGTTAATTATTTATTTTAGGTTACAAATGGAATACCAAATCCTGAAGAATCAGTCATGAATAATATTGTTCTACTTCATGGAAAATTAGGAATTATTATGATTATATTAGCTTAATCTTTTTCAAATGTTTTCGCACTCAAGACAGCATACTGTTTTCCATTGTTTTTCGAAAAACATCTGACATCTGCACAATGAATAATATTTGGATTAATTTCATATTAATAAAATAAAATTCATAAAACATGAGTATTATAGATTTTGTTCAAATTAACTTCATTTTAATTTTACTACTTTTTATCTATAAGCTTATTTTCTATTCATTAAAATTACCTTTTAAAATATAACGAATTTGAATAAACAATGAAATATTTTTAAATTATTTTGTAATTTTCTTCTGTGGATGTTGAAAAAGGTTTTGCTCTTATTATTCCACCTTCTAAAGGAATCAAGGCGTGTTTTTCTTGTAAATGTTTGATTCTAACATTAGTTTGAAATCTTTTTTTTTCAAAAAATTAGATGTTTCTTTGCATTTCTCTATAGGTACATATTTAAAAGTAATATTTGGCATTCTTCCTGTTGTCGATAGCTAATTGGAAAGATCTGTACAATTTAAGATATGATTTGTTTCAGTTTGTAAACTTGCTCTTATGGCACCACGCTTTACGGCTGCACCCAGACCATCACACGGGCCCTTTCCATGCGCAGTCGCAAAAAAGTGCCACTCCGCCTCAATATTAAAATCTAATTTGTGATAAGATATATTTGAAACATTTTTAAAATTTTTATATTGTTGAGGTGCTCCATCAGAAAAGTAATATATTTTGTTTATTACTGTAAATTTCGTCTTCATGAAATTGATAAGAACCTGGTGAAAGGCATGCACCGACACCGTATCGTGGGACAAACAATCTGAAATAATGACCAGGCTACAATGTTGTATGCAATCGTATTGTACCTAACATCTCTACAAAACTGTGACTGTTTTGTGAAATGAACTCGTGAGGTAAAAGTTGTTGAATCTTCTTGCAAAAATTTGAAATAAATGTTTCAGTCACCTCTTTAAATATTTCTCGCGTGGTTTTTGGTTTTGACACCCACCGTTTATACACAAAAGAGTCAATGTTTTTATCTTGCAAGATATTTTTTAACATTGTTTCTAATTTCTTAAGTTTCGGACATACTGAACATTTATTTAAATAACATTTTTCCGATGCCACATCACAAATAATGTATTTGATACAGCATTTGTACGTTTTAATATATTCGGGTTTATCCTGTGTATATTTACTGATAGAACATGCTGAAAATTATGATAGGTATTTATTAAAGTATTTATAAAAATATTATAGCTATTTATATTTAAACTATTTTTATTTAGCGTTAAAAATATTTGTAAAATTACCGAGCATCATTAATTTTACATTCTGGTGATAAACGCACCACACAATGTGTGCCGCTGCTGCCTACTAATATACAATTTTTAGGTTTTAAAGTTGAAAACTTTGTAAAGCCAACGTCTACGTCAGAGTACTCTTCTTTAAAAAATTGATATAATTCTTTTAAATTTAATAGTAGCATATGCTTCTGCAATTTTTTTTTTCCATCTGCATTTTTTATGGTAATTACATCTTTCATTCCAGGCATCACCCAACTGACATCGTTTCTTAAATAAAAGTTTTCAATTACATGTATCATTTCGTCAGATAGTCTTTTTCCTAGGATTGAATATAATGATTAAACCAATATTACCTAACAATATGGAAAATGTTTTAATACTATTTTCTGTTTACCTAATTTAAGATCAGGTTTTGCTAAAATTGATTTATTTTATATCCCGTGCAGAAAGTATCATGCGTCTTGTTACATTAAATTTTTGAATTGTCTCTGCAATACTCTAAGAGTCCGGGATTAGAGTAAGCAATTGAATTTTTGTATCACGGGAATTCGTATTGCTATTTAAAATTGATTTAAAATTGTTAAACAATTCTATGCAGTTAGTAGCTAGATTGGTAGGGATTGTAACTGTAGACGCGTTATTCATTTGAGATTCTTGTAATATATTTAAAACATTGTCTTCTAAGTAATCACTTACAACATTAGATGTTGATGGTGACGGTATATTAGAATCAAAATCAACTTAAATGAATAAAAAAAATCATAAAATATGTTTAATGTAATGGTATAAATTTATATTTAACTTAAAAAGTGATACCAATAAGCTTCACTAAAAATTTAAAATTCGCGCCAAATTTTTTTTGTTTGATTAGTTATTACTTTAAAAATAATTACTTTAAATAAAAATCAAGAGTTGACCTCGTTAGCTATCATATCAAGCAACATTTCTGGCAAAAGAGAGTAAATATAATATATATTATTTCGTTTCTGTGAATACTTTGACTTACTTAACGAAGAGGTTATGTTTAACACTGTTGTGTAACACTAAGAGGTGTTAGCACTTTATTTTTACGTCTTTACAAAATTGTTTTTCTGCATGTACTACACAGCCAGTCATTAAAATTGAGATTTGGAAATAGTTCTTTAATAACTTTTGATACCTTGGTTAAAGATTTTTTTTAGTGTGGTTCGGCAATTTTACAGGATTCCAACATCTATCGTAATGACTAGTACTGTTTGGTATAAAATTCCTATTTTCACGCTTTCTGTGATGTAATCCACCCATTACATATAGAAAAATACTCGTTCTTTAAAAATAAGTTAATAAATTGATAATAACTAAATGGATTTTATTACAATATATTTGAAAAATTCCCGCAGAACTTACAAATATAAATCTCGATTCGTGATTGAACAAACCAGAAACGTTGAAACGAGAAGTGCCCTCTAATAACAATTCGAAAAATGAATGTTCTAAAAATTTAAGGAGATGTTGGCCTCATAAAATGGTCATTATTTATCTGTTTTTAATAACAAAAAAACAAATTCTAGGAAAAAATCCAATCCGCAATGCCATCAGCTGTGTTTCCAAATTGTTCCAGATTTTCAAATCAATAATTTAAATGGGATGTTTGAGTCAATGGGTTGTCTTTGTGAATTAAAAATTGTTTATTTAATTATTAATAACATAATTATTTATTTTTAAATTAATCCATCAGGCCCTCCCTGATGTTTTAAACTATCCGTATGCCTTTTCCAGATTATTAGTATAATATTTTAAATATAATTTTTATTGCGTATTTAAAGTAGATTTTGTTATGTTAAATTTAAATAATTTAACGTTTCACTATGTCGGTAACATTGCAGTTTGCGGACGCTGTTAAACGGTATGTACCTATGGCACGAGGTGGAACGAGATAGAAAGAGTGGAACGAAACAACATAGGGAACAGATCGGTATACGGTATATGACGCACGTAGACGTAACTGTTCGAGACTTCGTGTTTTCAATATTTCATGGCCTCTTTATTGTGATTTCTTTGTGCGCCTTTTGTGCAACTTGATATTGCAAATGACGTTTGCGGACAGCTCTCCTATTTCTTTGGAGATTATTAGTAGATAAGCTATGGGCATTCTGCAACATATGGGCATTCTGCAACGTAGGGAGTTCTGCAACGTAGGGAGTTCTGGAACGTAGGGACTATTGGAACGTAGGGGCTTCTAGAGCGTAGGGACTTCTGGAGGGTAGGGACTTCTGGAACGTAGGGAGTTCTGGAATGCGGGGAGTTCTAGAGCGTAGGGAGTTCTGGAACACTCGCGGGTTATGTGACACTTGCACGGAGCGAGCCGCTATCTCGATCACGCTCGTCGAGACTTGCAGCGAGCGAGTCGCTATCCTGATTGTGGAAGTTGACACTTACACACGTTGAGATTTGTAGCTTTGAAGCTAGTGAGCCGCCATATACATCTACTACAAATACATAATTATGATCTCGAAATCATTTTTATTCTTTCAAGTTTTTACATCCATCATGCTTAGGTTAGAGCGCAGAGAGTTCTGGAGCGTAGAGAGTTCTAGAACGTAGGGAGTAACGAAACAGTGCACTGTTACGCGAAACTTGCACGGACGTCGAAACCTTGCATCGAGAGGTCGAGACATGTACTAGCCGCTTGAGCCCTCGAATATCCACACGCGGGCGAGCCGCAATCTTAATCACGAACGTTAAGACTTGTAGCTAGTGAAGATGCTTGTACGAACAAGCCGCGGTCTGACGCTTGAGCTCTCGTATACGTGCTATATATACGTACATATTCCCACCTTTCGGCCACAAACTCGAGCGCCACCTTGCCCGCGAAATTTCGCTACCCCCCACCATTACAGCGCCCTCAGTCCCGCCAATATTTACCGCCCCCCACTCTTAACAGCCATTGTCGTCAGAACCGTTGTCAGCTAAGGCTTGAATTTAAAAATCAGAAGCGATGGATAATTTGTAAGTATGAAAATATACATCTGTTATTTCTTACACACTATTCTTGATATTTATATAATATGTTTATTGTTTACAGCGAAATTAATCTGCCAAGAGGCCCGGCGAGCAAAAAAGAGGATGCTCTGATCGAGTTAACAGCCGCTTATTACGGCAACATAGATTTGACTATTATTGCCATGGAGGAGGACGTGACGGCTCACACCAAATTTATGCAGTGCGCCCTTCTAAATGTTTTTTTTCAAAGGAAAAATTTATTGCTGCCATAAAAAAGAGGAGATTGCAGATAGCGCTTAAGATCGTGCATGATTTATCGATAAAAAACTGTCCACACTTAGTGGAGAAGATTTTAAAATATGCGTTATAATTTAGTTTAAGAATTTTATATTATATAAGTTTTTTTTTTAACAAAATGTTTATTTTATATTATATAAGTTTTACGAATATGTTCATTTTTCTAACGTTTTTTGTAATAAATATATATATTTTTTAATCTATATGTATTGTTTTTATTTAATATATAAGTGATAAATCCTTACAACTTTTTTCTCCCTTCTCTAAGCTTAGAAAAGCTAGATACAAAATTTAAAATCAATATCTTCAATAGAATCCGAGATATGAAATATAAGTGAAAAATCCACCCGCAGCCTAAATTTCAAAATGTTGATATTAGCCTATCGAATAAGCATATTCATATTCAAACTCCTTTCTTACAACTTTTTCTCTCTTCTCTAAGCCTAGTAAAGCTAGATACAAAATTTCAAGTCAATATCTTCAATAGAATCTGAGATATGACATATAAGTGATAACTCCACCCGCAGCCTGAGTTTCAAAATGTTGATATGATATTAGCATGGGCAGCTAGAAACGAACGTTTCTCAGATCAACGGAAGAAAGCTGCCATGGGAGCAATAAAGTATTACGTTCAAGAGGATTATGGAGACATCGGGCCTTGGATCCGGAAACCATCGCGACCTCGCTTAGTTACCGGCACGAGGAAGGAGCCCGTCTACAACGTTGGGAAGAAAATTAGGGAGGAATAAACAGTCCTTTTCAGGACTAAACAATCAGTCCTTTTCAAGACTAATCAATCAGTCCTTTTCAGGACTACAGATTGTTCTAACGTAAAACAGACTGAATGTTTATTATTTTATATATATATTTTTTTTTTTTTTTTTTTTTACGCATAGATTCAAATAAATCAATACGTATAAGTTTTGTGTGTGTGTGTGTGTGTGTGTGTGTGTGTGTGTGTGTGTGTGTGTGTGTGTGTGTGTGTGTGTGTGTGTGTGCTTAAGTGATTGGGGTGAAGGAGTTAAATTTTATTATTAGAATTATACAGAGTAACATCTTAAATTAGCGTTGAGGTTATCCACTTCATCGAATCCGTCTTGACATGTCGTTAATACTGCTCGACGATATTTGGTTAACATCCATGTAGTAAGTGCGTATACATTTTGAACTGCAAAAATCGGATTACTGCATAGTGGATGAAGCGAACAAATCGCAAATGGAATTTTCGGAAGAATCCGAAGTGATGGGCATCCCAAGTCCTCAATATTGAAAATTAACCTAAAAAGAAAAAAGGAGGTTAGGCATAAAAAAAAGGAAAACACAAAATTAACATTTTCATACACAGTATACTTTCTCATGTGGTAGTAGTTGTTGCAACCATCTTTTTTTCTCAAGGCCTTTTACATATACTCTTTTAGCATTTGTTAAACTTCTGCAAAGTATATTTTGTACTTTATCTTGAGGAAGGTCACCAGAAGTCCAGGGCATACCATGATAATTAGCTTCTAACCACCTATTAACACGCTTCTGCTCTTTTGAAAGACAACTCCAGCTGTAAGGATGCTGAAAATTATAAACTTGGCATACATTTTCATCGATAGCTACTATAGCCACTTCCTTGAACATGAAATCATTCAAACTGCTCTTGAAGCCTTGAACATCTACGATGTACTCCATGTTGAGCTGGAATGATTAATGATATCACTTGGCTTCTTTATATACCAGCTCTTCCCCTTCCTCTGAAAATAGGTCGACCAATCACAGTGTAAGAATTTTAAGCGGCTCGGATTAGCGGCGAACCAGTCACAACGCGTTACCCCCACTACCATTTAGCGTTTGCTTAAACATAGCGCTACCCCCACTACTAGAGACGCCGAGCGGCGGACCAATAGGTGGGCTTGAAGCTGCTGCGCCGACATCCCCACTCCTTTGCGTACTAGTGTAAGTACGACGCAGGAGGTGAGAGAAGTCATCATTGTCGAACGAGCAGCGGAGACGACACTTGGATCTAATAACGAAGAAATACGTGCGAGAAGGCATCATTGTCGAGCAAGTAGCGGAGCCAACACTTGGATCTAATAACGAAGAAATACTTTGGAGAGCAGCACAAATATTCGAAGGATTCAAGGACGCACGCATAGTCCTAGATAGTTAACATTATTGGGAACAAATATTTTAGTGTGTGTAAATTATAAGTTTCGTAGGACGCTGAATATTCAACATTATAAAGCAACAGTGTCACAGCTTCTTAAATGTGTGAAATACGTTACTAATGGTGATGTCGACGCCGAAGAGATACAAAGATGAATTACATTAGCTTCGAGTGCTATTGAGGCTATAAGTAAATTTAAGAAAACATCTTCCATAAGTTTTGCTATGAAAAGAAGTTTGCAAGCAACTCAAAATCAACTACAGAGTATCGAAACTATACTTCGACAAAATCTACATAGCGGTGGAAGACTGAAGCGACCTCGATCTGAAGAAGAAGATAATGCTATTAAGAGGCAAAAGGTAGTAGAGAAGGAACAAATTCCATCCGAGAATGCTGAAAGTGAAGAACTTCCAGCTGACGATGCTCAAAACGAAGACGAAGCGATCGAGGAGCAGAACTTGGAATGGCGAGATACGGAGTCTGCCTTTCAAAATAATATCAGATGTGGTGTAGTAACAAATTTAAACCATCTTGATATTTCTTCATTCTTGACAACTGCATATGAAGAATTTAAAAAGAAAGTTAAGGAAGTTCTAAAAATTCATAACTCTATCAAGGTAGATACGACTTTGTTAGCAGAGTACTCTATGGTCAAAAATGAAGTGGAAATGAATGAAGTTAAGAGTTTTCAAACAAAAAGTGCTACGATTCTCTTAACAACGGATTTAGACGAGTGGTTTACTACTAATGTCAGGGAGTCACTTGAAACTTAGATGGAAGAATTTCAAGAGGGAGACTCTGGTTGGACTCTTCGCTCCATCTTGAACTTGACTGTGACTATTGCCAAGCTCAACCCTATGCATAGTGGATCTTACATTCCTCTGCCGCCGTTTATTCAATCGAAGAAAGCGTGTGTAAATGTGCAGAATAAGGATAATAAATGCTTTGAGTGGACGATTTTATCAGCCTTATATCCATCCAATTACAATCAGCATCAACATCAAGTTCTCTCTTATAAAAGATATGAGAATACTTTAAATTTTGATAAAATAACGTTTCCTGTACCACCAAATCAGATATCAAGATTTGAAAAGTTGAACGACATATCAGTTAACGTATTCATTCTGAAAAAGAAACGGGAAAGGAAAGTACCTTTCGAAGTCGTACCGTTTCATTTCACATCAACGAAAAAGCTGAAGCATGTTAACTTACTGCTTATTCAAGATCAGTATAATGATGATGACGAAGAGGAAAATCCGGTCACACAATTCCATTATGTATGGATTAAGGATTTATCGCGCTTAGTGAGATCACAATTATCAAATCATCATGGTAAAATATTCATTTGCGACCGCTGTCTTCACTATTTTCAAACTCAAGATCAATTGACAAAACATGAAGGGGACTGTCTACAAATTAATAAGTGTAAAGTAAAGTTACCAGATGAAAGGAACAATACTTTAGAGTTCAAGAATTTTAATCATAAAGAACGTGTTCCAATTGTCGTGTATGCTGACTTCGAATGCATACTTAAACCTGTGCAGGATGGAAAAGCACGTGCCTATCAAGAACATGAACCATTAAGCATAGGGCTGTATGTTCAATATAGCTATGATAATCCACTAAGTCGCAAATGAAAGTATGTTAGTTATAGAAAAGAAGAAGCAAATGATGAAGATCCTGATAAATGGTTTATCAAAGAACTTCGTAAATTGGCGGAACAGCTGGAAAACATTCACAAAAATCCTATACCAATGAAGGATGTCGATAGAAAAGCTTTTGCGAATGCCACTGCTTGTCATGTATGTGGTCAAGGATTTAATGACAAGGATAAAAAAGTTCGTGATCATTGCCATCTTACGGGAAGGTAAATATTTTAAAAGATACAGATATATATTATAAATCGTTTCATTTTTCTTTAACTAATTAATAATAATTTTCTTTTCAGATATCGTGGAGCAGCTCACAACAGTTGCAATCTCAACTACAGAGATTCAAAGGCCATACCAGTGATCTTTCATAATCTTAGTGGCTATGACTCTCATTTATTCATCAAGGCATTGTCTCAAGAATTCGATGGAAGAATAACAGTTATCCCAGAAAATAAAGAGAAATACATCTCTTTCACAAAGTTTATAGAAGGAAGTGATATCAACTTTCGCTTCATTGATTCTTTCCGTTTTATGGCATCATCGTTAGATAAACTAGCATCATATCTGGAGCATTTGGAAATTGTAGAATGTGAATTTAAGAGTCAATATTCTGATGCGCAAATTCAACTACTCAAGAGAAAAGGAATATTTCCTTATGATTATATTTCTTCATTGGACAAGCTCAAGGAAACCTCTCTACCCCAAAAAGACAATTTCTACAACAGATTAAATGACAGTCATATTTCAGATGAAGATTACCATCATGCTCAAAATATTTGGACAGAATTTAAAATCAAAACCTTGGGTGAATATTCGGATTTATATCTGAAAACCGATATATTGCTGCTGGCAAATGTGTTTGAAAATTTCCGCTCAAATTGTCTGAATATTTATGAATTGGATGCAGCACACTACTACACTACACCAGGCCTATCATGGGATGCCATGCTAAAGTCGACAGGCATGAAACTGGAACTATTAACAGACATTGATATGTTAATTTTCGTTGAGAGAGGTATTCGTGGAGGAATTACTATGTGTTGCAATAGATATGGAGAAGCAAATAATAAGTATATGGGAGAAGCGTACAATCCCGAAGAAAAAGATAAGTACATTATGTACTTTGATGTAAATAATTTATACGGTTGGGCAATGATACAACCTCTGCCATATGGACAATTCAAATGGGTTTCTCAAGATCTGTTGAATGCAGAAGGTTTAGATTCCAAATTTTACAATGTTGGTGATCACTCTGAGATTGGTTATATATTAGAAGTAGATTTGGAATATCCGGAAGATATACATGATCAACATAAAGATTTGCCGCTATGTCCAGAGCATAAGACACCACCAGGCTCGAAGCAACAGAAGCTGTTTCAACGTTGACCGACAAAGACCGTTACGTCCTCCATTATTCAGCTTTGAGACAAGCTATTGAACTAGGTCTTCGGGTTAAGAAAGTTCACAGAATATTGGAATTCAAGCAGAGTAGATGGCTGGAGCCCTATATAACGAAGAATAATGAGCTTCGAAAACAAGCTAAAAATGAATTTGAGAAAATGCTCTACAAATTATTTAATAATGCGGTCTATGGCAAAACCATGGAAAACGAGAGGAAAAGAGTAGATGTTAAGCTTGTAAGAAAATGGCATAATCGTTATGGTGCTGAATCTTACATTGCCAAGCCAAACTTCCACAGCATCGCAATATTTGATGACAATTTTGCAGCTATACAACTCCTTAGAACTGACATTACAATAAGTAAGCCAGTTTATATTGGACTCAGCGTGCTCGACTGGTCAAAAACGAGGTTGTATCGCTTTCATTATAATATTATGATGTCTAAATTTGAAGATAAGGCTAAATTGTTATACACAGACACAGATAGTCTAGTGTATGAAATCTGTGAAAATAATGTCTACGAGTTTATGAAAGAAAATCTCAATGAATTTGATACTTCGGATTACTCACAGAACAATTTATTCAATATGCCTTTAGCAAACAAAAAGATCATCGGTATCATGAAAGATGAGTGTAATGGACAGATTATACAAGCATTTGTTGGTCTACGCAGCAAAATGTATTGTGTAAAAATGTGTAATGAAAATGTGATTAAGAAGGCCAAAGGAGTGAAGTCATCTATTGTGAAGTCAACGATAGAATTTGACGATTATACTAAATGTTTGTTCGACAACAGAATTATACGTCGCGATCAAAGAAACATTCGATCAAGACTACATGTGTTACGATCTGAAAAGGAGACTAAAATTGCCTTAAGTCCTAACGATGACAAACGTCACATCGAGCCTGGTAAAACAGATACTTTGCCATGGGGACATAAAAGTATACGCACCTGCTAGACGTGTGGCTGCTCAGAATGTGCATGTGTAGGATTTACAACTGAAGAACCTACGGATGATCAGCTGATCCTGGCTGCAGATGTTATTGAAAACCAGATGTAATAAAATGTATAGGAGAGGGAGGGAGGATACTAATAGCCAATAGAAAAAGCAGTGGTGAGGATTTGAGCCGTCAAACCGAAACCAATAGTTAAAGAGTTATTGTTAGTGGTGGTGGGGAGTCAAGCCGCCGCCGCATCCGAATCCGACTATAAGTAGAAGATCGAGGCTCTAAAGAAATCAGAAGACTCATCGACGTGCTTGAGAAGCATCTCGACCGGAGCTAAGGTTGTCGTCCCGATACAGATCTCTCAATCCAGGATATCACATATCAGATTGCTGAAGTCCAGACGCTGTGCTCTCTCATCTTGAACAAAGTTTGTATATTACATTACTTCGTAATAGCATATCTTTGAAACATTTACTTATTTCTTATATCTTTCATTTGTAGATGGATTTAGCATCTCTGAACAAGGTTTCTCGTGGAGGATTTCTTCCAACGAAAAAGGTGATCGAACTAATGAAAGATCAAGTTTACATGGTGTCATCAGTGAAACGTGTGATTACCAAATTCGGTCCAAAGTTTGTTGCTGTATTGGACGATGAATGTCAGATCTTCCTATCTAGTAGAGTATCTACACACTTAGAGAAGAATCAAGATCTCTTCAACAAGATGGCGGAAGCTGCTAATAAATATCAATTAAAAATGAAGTATTTAGGTTGTAATGCGGTTGAATTTAATAACCAATAATGTGTTCACTGTAAATAATGTAAATATTAGCTAATAAGTTCCTGATAAAATAAATTGTTTTTTCATTTAAAAAAAAAAAGAAAAAAAAATAGAATAGAAGGTTAGTGGAGAGATAGTTAAAAAATATGTGGAGTATCTCACAGTTAAGGGCGAAGGTTGGGGCCCTTATCACCTTCTACTATTTTTTCTTCTTCTTCTATAAGTTTGTCCAACTATTATGAGAATTATCAAAACCCAACCACTTAACATAAGCTTGATTTCCTCGTCTTCTAATAATCTTCTCAATTAGATATACATCCGGATGCTCAGCTTTCGAGAGTTCCTGTTCGTAAAATCCACCAGCGATTGGTTTATTTTGATAATCATTTAAACTATACGTGATTGGATTGGTCTTAGCAGCATTTATCACTGTAAATACCTCTGTAGTCCAGTTGGGTGTATATCCTTTCTCAAATATATGTTTAGACTTGCACACATCATAGCAATTGTACGATGTTTTGAGTTATTGTAGCTCTTAACTATATCTGGTAAGATATCAATCCATTTGTAATTACCATTCAAACTAAACTTCTTCCACATTTTGTTCTTTAATGTACGATTAAAACGTTCACATATGGATGCTTTTAGATTGCTATACGTCGAGTAAAGATTAATTTTATACCGTTTTATGAGATCTTGAAACTGCTTATTATAGAATTCTTTTCCTCGATCTGTCTGAAGATTCTTCGGTATACGATCAGCTTTTAGAATCGATTTCATAGCTACTGTCACTTCTTCTCCAGTCTTTCGCTTCACTGGAACAGCCCATGCAAATTTCGAAAATATATCGATGACTGTTAGCAAGTACTTAAAGCCTTTATTATCTCGAGAAAATGGTTGCATCTCGACGAGATCGGCTTGCCAAGTCTCATCTAATCCACGTATGTCGAACTTTCTGCGTGGATAATTTCGACGTGCAGGTTTGTGTAATTCTTCAACTAATTGCTTGAGCTCCATTTTATTTGCTTACTTTTTGATAGCTTGAGAGCGAATGAGATTCAATAAACTTTTCTCTAACTTATCTACTCTAGCATCTACATCGTCTCTGTGAGCTTCAATCAGATCATCTAAAAGCTTTACTTCATTACTTTTTAAGATTTGAATTTCTTCTCGAATTATACGTCGTAAAGTATTTAAGTTGACTGCGTCAGTGGAATCACTAGGTTCTGCAAGATTACAGAGTTTCTTATTTTCCATATCGTAGTGACCATCGTTGGTGAGTTTGTATCCAATCCCAGGTGGACCTCGACTGCCTTGGTTCCGACCCAGTTTACGTCCAAACACATCGACACTCATCTTGATTATGATTTAATTATTGATTACCTTCAGTATATATACCCTTCCTCACGAAGCTCCTCAATGATTGAGTGGATCTCATTAGTATGACTATAGTTACCTGCTGACCTTTCAGCTATCAATAAGCGAAGGCGATCAACAAGTTCGTTGGGATTGTTCCAGTACACATAATCCATCGATATTAAGTTTCCTTTGGCAATCTTGTATCTTGGTAATGATCCTTCTTGTATGAATGAATTCCCACTCCCAGTTTTCTTAATCAGATTAAACATTGGAGCAATAATCCTATTGAATTTGTTACTGTTGTGTGCACGGATTGATTCATTCCTATCGTACTGTTTCTTATGTACATTAGATGTTTCAAGGATTTTGCGATAACTCTGCAAGTCAGCTTTAGATATTTCAGTTTGATCAGGTTGTTTCATGATTAGTAATTCCATTAAACCATGAGTCTTTGGACATCTTACATTATCGACAATAACATTATCATTAGTAAAATTGATAAACGAATTACCAATCATATATTTACCATCATGTACTTTGCGTACACCGTAGATAAGATCAAGATATTGCGTCTGATTTTGATCAAGTATTCTAAGATATTTTTTAGCAGATAAATCTTCCTCCGACTCATTCTGTAGAGTCTCATCCATACTAGCAGCTGATTCAAAATCAAATCCATCACTATAATCTTGCTTCTTAATAGCTTCTTCTGTTTTGTAAACATGATCAATTGGTTGTTGCTGTTGAACAATGATTGGACGATTCCTCGTTTCAGTAACGATCTTCTGTAATGGTTCGACGATTGGTTTAAAAGTTTCACTCAATACTTTTGCTGCTTTATCCTTTCCAAACTTTAATAACCTATATTTATGTTTGATTGATGCTCGAGCTTTCACAAGTTGACTGAGAATATTCTTCTCTCGTTTAAAGTCAGCCATGATGAAGTTTAATAGCACACTGATACTTAATCCTACATATGCGCTATATTTATAGCAAAACAGTCGAAACCCTTTCTATACCTTCCATCATTCATTCGTCTATCTTTATCAATAACGAGAAATCCGTACTTATCATCTCTCCAACATTTTGCACATAGATCCTTGAATCTTGTGAAGGTCATGTCAGAGTTAACATGATCGTCATAGATATGTTTGAGATTAACATCATCTTGATGAAATATCGCCAAGAGATTAACATTATCTCGCACGAGATGTTTAGGAATGTGAGCATAGGACTGACATAGATAAAAACAATCAACACTCTTATGTCTTCCCATACAGAAGAAGGCTCTAACATTATCTTGCTTTTCACAAGCTACATCATCGAAGATCATTACGGAATTTGGTAGAGCATTATCAGGAGCAATTACAGATTCATGCTCACTAAATGGAAAATATTGTATACAGTCAATTGAATCAAAAAGTTCTTTCAAAAACATATACTTTGGTTGATTGAGGGATTTAGAATATACATAAACATTTTCAAACCTGAGGCCATTAGGATGTGTTATGAGAGCTAATAAGCTATTAGTTTTACCACAATTGCTTGGTCCACAAAATACTGCACGAATGCTATCTGGAAGGAGATCACCATGCCTTCTGGACTTTTTCTCCGATTGAATGTCGAAATTTAAGACTGGAAGCTTAGTCGATTGTTCAGCAAAATCCATGTTAACTGCTGGATGCTTCTATGTAGAATGATTGTATTTGAGTATAAATAGGAGCTATATATACTCTAGAAGTTAGTTGTAATATTACATTGCAAGAGTGATGGTCGTTTACAAACATAAAAAAGGCCGTGGTCTGCTCAACACTGTAATCAATAAGCTACCGATTGAACTGCATCTACCCAACTATCAATATTGTGGACCAGGTACAAAATTAACTAAACGTCTTGCTAGAGGTGATCCTGGAATCAATTTGCTGGATCAAGCTTGTAAGGAACACGATATAGCTTATTCGAATAATCGAGATAACGTTGAGAATAGAAACGTTGCAGATAGAGTTTTAGCTGATAAAGCTTGGCAAAGATTTGTAGCTAGAGACTCTAATTGGTCAGAGAAGGCGGCAGCCTTAGCTATAAATAAAGCTATGAAACTAAAGTCAAAATTTGGAATGGGAATGGGAAGGAGAAAACGAGTTGCTACCTCAAAACGAGCTAGTACAAAAATTACTAGCATCGTTCAAGCAGCTAAAAAGTCGATGGTTCCTAGTAAATCTTCTCGAGTGGTCATTAAATCTGCTCTAGATGGTGCTTGTGCAGCTGTTAAAAAAGCTGGAGGAAAAAGTAAAGTAATAAGCCCTCGAATTCTACCAATTTCGTCCAAAGTTGGTGGAGCTTTGCCTTTTCTCATACCTCTCTTCGCTGGTTTGAGTGCAACTGGAGCACTAGCTGGTGGTGTTGCTGGAATAGCTAAAGCTGTCAACAGCGCAAAAGCAGCAAAACAGCAGTTGAATGAGGCTCAGAGACATAACAAAACGATGGAATCTATTGCTCTTGGTAAGGGTCTCTACCTTAAACCACATAAGACTGGAATGGGATTGCATTTAAAACCTTTCACCGGTCTTGGATTGAAGAAAAAAAAAAGTTCGACGTAAGTTTACCAAAGCGAGCGCTCACCGATGCAGACATAATTAAGTATGCTAGAGTACTGAAAATTCCACATTTTAGAGGTGTTTTTATGAGAAATTCCTTACCTGTTTATGGTCCACGCTATTACGAATCAGCTATAGTAAATCTAGATGATGCTACCGGACCTGGTACGCATTGGGTGGCTTATAGAAAGCGTGGAAAAGATGTTGTTTATTTCGATAGTTTTGGAGATCTTCAACCACCATTAGAAATATTGTTATACCTCAATGTTGATGAGGTTAAGTATAATTATGAGAGGTATCAAGACTTTGACACGTATAATTGCGGACACCTTTGTCTCAAATTCTTGTATGAAAGCTATATAAATGAATGATTGTTTAATAGAGAATCATTATTGTCTATACGATCATGGATGATTCATTAACATTGAGTCTCTCTGGAACTTCGTCTATTCTAGAAACGCAATACTTTCCACCAATTGATCTTTCACCGAATAAGAACTACGTTCTCGGTTTAGTTGAACTTTTAACTTTTAACTCAATACCCAACATAGATAATCATAACAATAAGTTTTACGTTAATAAAGAGGTAATTACTCTACCGACAGGTAGTTACGAAATCGAAGATATTGAAAAATATCTACGAAAGGTATTGTCACCTAAAGACATTACAATAAGTTTGAAACCTAACAACAATACACTGAGAAGTGTGATCAAGTGCAGTCATCCAATTGATTTTCAACCTTCAGATTCAATTGGACAATTGTTAGGATTCACCCGTCACGTTCTCCAATCCAAAGAAACTCATAATTCAGATCTACCCGTGACCATTCTTAAGGTTAACGCTTTGAGAGTTGAGTGTAATATTACTACAGGAGCTTACATAAACGGTCGAAGAGTGCATACAATACACGAATTCTTTCCAGCTGTACCACCTGGATATAAAATCATTGAAGTTCCATCACATGTGATTTATCTTCCAATCACTGTCAAGTGTATCGATCACCTACAAATACGTATAGTTGATCAAGACGGAGATTTAGTAAATTTTCGTGGAGAAGTTATCACCGTCAGACTACACATTAAATCAGCATAATGGGGATTGTTTACAACAACAAAAAGAATATAAATAGCCCATCGACTAAGTTAACAGTTAGTAGTCAACGAAGACTTAAACCGTTAACACGGCTGAACATTCAGTTTCTAAAAGAACTCGGATTAAAAGTCGCCCTTGGTGGAAAATAACTTGTATATTCATTTGCTGTCTACAACGAAATGGCCGAGATTCTAAACATACAGTCACCGGTGACATTCGATGAGTCTGTGGTTCATTACGAGATCCACGCTCATCAACCTTATACTGCATCATCATTCAATAACAGTGACGAGATAAGCATAGCCATTCAACATCAAGATTTAAATCTTTTACCATCGCGTAGTTGTTTGCACGTATTTGGCAAATTAACCAAATTAGATGGTACGGACTTGCAACGTACTAATTTAGTAAATAATGTATATGTCATCTGTTTGAAGAGATACGTTACGAGATGAATGCAGTTGAAATCGATAAATGTAAAAACGTTGGGCTAACCTCATTAATGAAAGGATGGGCTTCTCTCAGTCCTAGCCAAAGTCTGATTGTTGAGAATGCTGGATGGATAAATGTTGAAGAAACCAATAGAATTACTAACAATAAAGGTTACTTTGATGTTTTCATTCCTCTAAGCATGATTTTAGGATTTACAGAAGACTATCGTAAAATCCTAGTCAATGTAAAGCATGAGCTTATTCTAACAAGATCAAGAAATGATCTTAATGCAGTGGTGCAAGTAGCAGATGTTGCTGGAAAATTTGAAGAATTTAAGATTGAACTTTTAAAAATTGAATGGCTCATGCCTTATGTACAATTAGCAGATGAGTCTAAAATTCGAATGCTTCGCTTCATTGAGAAGGATAGACCTATCGCAATAAGTTTTCGTTCATGGGAGTTGTACGAATATCCTGCTTTGCCTAAGTCAACTCGACATGTTTGGACTGTCAAAACCTTGAATCAGCTGGAGAAGCCTCGTTTCGTCATACTAGCATTTCAAACAAATAGAAAGGGTCGGAGTAATATAAATGCTAGTCAGTTTGATCACTGCAATATTAGTAATGTGAAACTCTTTTTAAATTCGCAATGCTATCCATATAACAACTTGAATCTCGATTTTAAACGTAATCAATTTGCAGCGTTGTACGATATGTTTGCTAACTTTCAACAAGCATATTATGGAAAAGATCCTGAACCATTGTTAACAAAAGCAAACTATTTAGACCATATACCATTAATAGTGATAGACTGTTCAAAACAAAACGACTCGTTGAAAAGTGCTCCAGTCGATGTGCGTCTTGAATTTGAAGCTAGTGATAATTTTCCTGCTGGGACTTCAGCTTATTGTTTAATCTTACATGACAGAATAATTGAATACAACGCCGTCAGCGGCAATGTTAGGAAGCTCATCTAAGCATTATAAATAGATCATTGAGTATTAGAAGAATCATTCTACTTCGAGATGGAGTACGCAGTGGACATGCAAGGCTTCAAACAGCCCGGCAACGATTTCGTATTGAAAGAGTTAGCTATACTTTGTCTCGCAGACAACAGTGAACCTTTGGTACGAACATTCAAGGCACCATTTTCCTGGAATGGGCTCACGGATAAGTACAAACGACAGAATCAATGGCTGGAGCAGAATTATCATGGTATATCATGGAATTCAGGAGATCTAGACTACGCTTTCATTAAAAAAATACTTCAAGTTGCTTTGCGAGATGCTAAAGTAATATATGTGAGAAATGATATTTGTAAAAAGTGGTTAGTAGACCGGTGGGGGTTTACACAAGTAGTAAATCTAACTGAAGTAGACTACTCTATCAAGGACATACCAAAGCAAGTAACAGTATGCTCTCATCACAATGGAAAATTCAAAGCTACATGTGCTCTTCACAATGTTAAGCTGATGAAATTATTTTGCAACACTTTAATGGAATGGGAAGAAATCTCGGAAATTACTGAGTTTGCTTAGAAACATGCAGTTTCCTATAAATACCAGCTGAATCATAAACTTCTTCAGTCTGTCAAGATGCAAAGAAGCAGCAACAGCAAGTCATCGTATAGTCCGTTTGTTGAAAAGCAAAGGGAGAAAACTGATAGTAATAAAGAAGAGATTACCTACGGCCCAAAAAGTGAATCATCATCATCGCTTTGGTCAAAATTCTCATCTAATACGAAATCTATACCTAAGCATGATGGATATAAAAACTTGAAAGAATAAAAATGATTTCGAGATCATAATTATATATTTGTAGTATATGTATATGGGAGACTGGTGTAATTTAGAGGTTCACTAGCTTCAAGTCTCGTAGTTGCAAGTCTCGACGAGCGTGAACAATATGGCGGCTGTAAGTCTCAACATCCGTAATCAGGATAGCGACTCGCTCGCTGCAAGTCTCGACGAGCGTGATCGAGATAGCGGCTCGCTCCGTGCAAGTGTCACATAACCCGCGAGTGTTCCAGAACTCCCTACGTTCCAGAAGTCCCTACGCTCCAGAAGTCCCTACGCTCTAGAAGCCCCTACGTTCCAGAAGTCCCTACGTTCCAGAACTCCCTACGTTGCAGAACTCTCTACGTTGCAGAATGCCCATATGTTGCAGAATGCCCATAGCTTATCTACTATTATTAACGCAAAATGTGTATCGCATGTTTCGAGTGACTGCAGCGCCGTTTCACGACTATTCAGCAAAACCGTAATAGCTATAACGATTGAAGGAATGCGGGAACTCGCCTTATTAATCTGTGTGTTTACTACGCGAATTCGAATTTTTTAAATCAGAGATTTTATGTGGTATTTTAATAATTTGTTATCGTTGTGCTTCCTACGTCGTATTAAAGCACGCAAATGAGCTGGGTATACCGTGATTGCGGACAAGCAACCACGTGGATGTGTGTTTTCATTAATTTTTTACGCTTATCCATGGTACTTGTATGTAAACAAAACTATCTAACATTTAGTTTTGCATCTTTCACATCATCAATTAAAACATAAAGTATAATAATTTCTTCTCAGTTAAAAAGTGTTTTAATAGTTTATAGCTATAGTTTCTTAATAGTTGAAAATATTAAGTTAAATATAATTCATATGTTTTTATTGATAATCATATTAATGATTACACATTAAATGCAAACATATTAATGTTATTTAAAAAGTTTATTTAAAATTATATTTAAAATTGATAGAATTTGAGAAAAATGGTCTCAAAAATAGCGTTTTTTTTAAATTGGAAAATCTCAGTTTTTTATGTTAACATAACTTTTATATAAATTATTTTTGACGCCTAAATTTTTTTCTCTTTTCTACAAATTGTTTCCAGCCTATACCCAAAATTTGGTACAATTTAAAATTTTGATTGTACCACTTGATGTGAAATAGCCGATATATATATATATATATATATATATATAAAGAATGGATAATAGGAAAAATGTGAAAGCTGTTACCACAAGGAATTTGAAAATCTTTTTTTGCGATCTGATTCACAGGCCAACATTTATAATTTATGGTTAAATCTTTTACTTTATACATTTGCAATAATCTAGAATCGCATGGGTATTTAGGTGTAGTTAAAAGTTGTTGAAATGTCTGACCTATAATTACTGAATTATTTTCATAATAACATATATATTTTATTATAACGATTGTTCCATCCTTTAAGTAGTAGCAGTTATTATACTGTGTATCAGCTAATTTGAAATTATCAAAGTCTATATAAGAGTGAGCATTATAAAAACTCTCAGGAAGATTTTTTAAATAATAAATTCTTTTTTCCTATAACATTGCCACTTACTTTAGGAAGTAAAATTTTTGGTGGAATAATCTGATTTTTTTCTTTTAAACGTCTATGAATCTGAGCTAAGGGGGATTTATTGTTTCTAACCATTCGTTTCAAAGTTTGGTGGTAGTTTTCGTATGGAAAGGCAACTGAACTGTTCCAAAGGTCCAAGTTGAAGTACATCGGCTGCTACATGTATCTAATTATGCACATTCAAAATTATATTGTTTTGTCCATATAAAACTTTTGTTTGTTCAACAAAATATTTAAGTAAATCATTAGCGTAATCATTAAGTTCGTAGCATTTATCCGGATTACTAAGAATTCTAATCGCACAATTTAAAGAATTAAAATGAATGATTTTATCTTGACCTAAATGTGATTGAATAACGATTGGCCCCAAATATAATCCCAATAGACGGAAATCGGTACGCATACAGCTAAGCTTACATAATTAGTGCTAAATATATCGTTTAACTCTTTCGCAGCAGTGCCTCTTCCATACTCATTAATCCAAATATTAAAAAATTTTTTTATTATACCCATGTAAAGCAAATGCATGGGATCTAAAGGTATTTGAGATACCATGCCAACATCGATCCACTCTAAAGGGCTGGACAAATCTTTAAACTTATCTGGTAAATTTTTTATAACATTGTTATCAGTTTTTAACGGGGCATTAAGATCCAGAAGGAGCATTCGACCACCTACTTTTTCACCTTTTTGAATACATTTTTGGCAAGCGTAAAATGAGTTATGAGCCGGATGGCACATGACCCAATTTCACATGAAATCCTTCTATGTTTAATACATTATATTCTATTACCGACGCGGTGGCGGAGTGGCGGAGACGCACCGTCGCGGAGACGCAACGTCACGGAAGTTAAGCAGTATTGAGCGCGGTACCCAAGTAGATGGGTGACACTCTCGGTCGCTTGGCTTTCGTGGTGGGTTAGGTGTTTTTTCACACTTCACAACGTGAGCGGGAGGTGTGAAACATTCGGTTTCGGTGTCAAGGCCTACGCAATGTGACTTTGACACCCAAAAAGAATGTTTCGTATACACCGGCCATCTCGGGTGAGGTTTTCCCTGCTTCACAGGTTTCCCTCATCCACGGGTATAACCCCGGGCGAATGCGAGATGGTGGGGTTTTTAAGGGAGGGATAAAGTACCCACATATAGGTGGTAGATGGACACCGTTAAAGTCCCCCAGGGGATAAACGGTAGGAAGTGCCAGGAAAAAAGAGGGCACAAAATCAAGATTAAAAAAAAAAATAAAAAGAATACATTATATTTTATTACAAATGGCCTAAAAAAGCTGTTAATATCTAGGGATTTTTCATTACCAAAATAAGCATTGACAAGAAATGGTTCTTGAAATTTGGGGTCTGCAATTTTCACTAAAATGGGAATTAAACCTAATTTTCGACTTTTAAAAATAGAAATACCATCAACATGTACATCAATTAAAAGTGTTACAGAATTGATTGAAGGGTTTACCGGACAATGCTTTAATTGATTAATTATTCCCTTTTTTAAACCTAAATACATGTATCGACTACTTCCTAACTGTACAGTTGTTGTAGCAGTTGGAGTCGCTAACAATGTTCTCGCATCCAAGGGAAATTTCTGTAAACTGCCTTCTGACCACTGCTTAAACATTTTTAAAAGTCTATTTACCGAACTAAGAGGAATCCCACATTGACAAATCCATTCAGCTAACATCAGACGTGGATTATTACTTAAATTATTACACTAATAACATCATTATGTATATTACTTTTATCATTTACATTCAATAACGGATTTACATCAGATAGGTTTTCATGCTCTTGTAGGTGATCGTAAAAAATCTCATTAAAATGCTTATTATTAGTAGAAGTTGATGGAATTGGTTCTGATTGGCAATCATTATTAATTGTATTTTCTTTAATTACACTACTTGAAACATTTAAACTACTTGATATTGCGTTATTAGTATTAGAATTAGAAGATGTTATTGGAACTGGTTGATTATTTTGTGGCTCTGCGTATATATACTTTAAACGCCTTTTTCTTTGTTTTTTTCCAAGTTTTGAGTAAGGTTTTCGTCTAATCATATTGATAATTTATAAAATTTAAATTAAAGCAAAATGTCCATTACTTAGTAAACATGATAATAATTGATACTACAATAATTAAATTATAGTTACTGAAAAATTATTAGTCTCAGGAAATTTAAAGGAAGATATTATATGTACATGTTTTAAATGAAAGTAGAAACGTTATAAATATCAAAATATCATCATCAGGTTATGTTTTCTGCTTTCAAATTCTAGTACATGCATATATAGACAAAACAGCTGTGTGACTTACGTGTATATAATCTTAAAATACTTAGCTTCGATTATATATTTCTATATATCGTCCTAATTTATAAACGCTTCTTTATACAAATTATATAATACACTAATTCTCTCACATCACGTTCGGCTGCTCTCCCGCTATCCACAAAACTAAACGATTTTTCAGATGCCTAATGTACACCTGAAGGAATGACTTAGATATATCGACGAGTGCAATTTTATTTTTTCGCGAAACACTCTTTTTAGTGACACATATGTTGCCTGCTAGACATCTTTTTTATATTTCTTTTTGATGTAAAAAAAAGAATGTCACAAACATCTTTTTTAAAATATCTTAAAGTATACATAAAAAAATTACGTATAGACGACTTTCGGATATTGTCAAAGACGCATCCAAAATAGAATACCATACAGACATCTTTCAAGTATTTAGAAAAAATTACTTATAGATGTCTTTTAATCCAAAAGAGAATACTATAAGGACATCTTTTTTAGGGTAGCTTAAAATGAAATTACTTATAGATATCTGTTAGATATCATTTTAATGTATACTTTTTTTGATCAAGAAATAATATTTTTTTGATGCCATTTACGCGTATATCGAAAAATTTATTTATAATGTTATCAAAATGTTATCTTTATGCCAAGACTTAAAGTTGACCTAAAAAAGACAAATTTTAGATATCTAAACGGCAAGCAATGCTAGCCTGGGAGGTACTTGAATTTAGTAAATACATGATCTATGCCGATGATGCTTAGGTCTATTACTCTTTTCCTCCAGCGGATTTCGAGTTGGGTGTCCAGCGAATCACACACGATCTGAACGCGGTTGCATCCTGGGCTACTCTGAATGGCCTGAACCTGAATGTAAATAAAACTAAAGTAATGATCCTGGGCAGTAAGGCATATGTCTCGCGTGTGGACCTTAACCACTGCCCCGCGAGTTAAACTTTTGATTAACTACCTTCACTACGAAAATAAAGTGAAATCACTAGGTATCTGGCTACTGCCCACCCTAGACTGGTCCAAGCACGTCTTAGCGATATCTCAGAGGGTGCACGGGATTTTATGTTCGCTACGTTTTCATAGGCGGGCATTCTTTAGGAACAGACGTAAATATCTTGTTGAAGTACTAATTAAGCCTCACTTTGATTATGCCTGCGCAGTTTATAACGACTTGGACCAGACTAAAAACCTGAAACTCCAGAGACTACTTAATGCCTGGGTCAGATTTGTGTGGGGTAATTTACGCAAATACGATCATGTGACGCCCTATAGACTGAAGCTGGGCTAGTTATTGGTGGAGTCGATACGTCTGTTTTTCATCAGTTCATTATCATTTAGTATTTTGGCGCATGACTCACCCCATTACCTATCAGATCACTTCATTAGAATCAATAGCTCAACTGAACAACGCATTCTATCTCGCCATCCTCCCAAACCACTGACTTACCTACCACCTTGCACTGAATCTCTCCACAAATCATTCGCCATCACTGCCACTAAACAGATAAATTCACTTCCATTCACGTTATTCGATTCATCCCATCTTAACAGCTTTAAATCATTTGTCTTTAAACATTTGTATCGTCTCGACTCCATAGCGTTAGATGAAAGGATGGGAAACGAAAACTTAGTCCGTCCCAAAATCAGTGAAGTAGTATACCCGAGCTTTAAAAACGTCAATTGAATGTAACATGTGAACTTAAATTATTTTATATTATTTTATGTATGTCTTTATTTTATGTGATTAAATATTTTCTTAGTTAATGTTAGTTCGTTAGTATCGCTTAAGCTAACCATTTACTTAGTTACATTAATGTAGATTTTTATAAGAAATATGAAACTTTGCATTCAATTTTATTTATTATTTATTTTGTTACATAACCTACAATCAATTTAAAGTTATTTTAATAGTAAGTGATGCATAGTACTTGGGTTTGAATAATATTAAAATGAATTTTAAATCCAAAATTAAATCTTTAATTTTTCAGATTAACTTGTTGACGGGTCAACTTTAATTGAATTATCAACCCAAGATTTAAAAGATATGCAAATCAAAGCTGGTCCGTTAAGAAAGGTTCTTGGAGCCGCGGTGGCTCATGGGTAGAGCTCCCGACTCTCACACCGAGGGTCGTGGGTTCGATCCCAGACGTGTACCTCTGAAAATTTTTTCATGTGCATTTTTCGAACACCGCGACTCAGTGGCTCGGCGTGTCACTATAATGTGACGCCAGTTCAGGTGCGCGTGCGTTTCGTGCACTTGTCAGTGCATGAGAGGCACGGGCATCTGAACTATAGGGAACGTTAGGGACGCGAAGATGTAAAGAGGATCGCGGTGGTTCCATCGGGAGGATAGGAAACTGTAATTATTAGACTAATTACAGTGACCGATGATATCTTCCGATGGACACAAGCACCACTGTTTCAACTACATGTGCTTTGTTTACAGACACACCGTTCACCTCCGTCGCTGATTAGCCCTGGCAGCATAAATAGAGCGACGTTAAATAACAAAAAAAAAAAAAAAAGAAAGATTCTTAATTTAATAGAAGTTAACAAATATCAAGTTATTGTAACTTGAATTGCAAAGTATGATATATTATATAGATAAATTAGCATATTGTATTTAAATCAATTTACAAACAATAGTATTGTGCTTTACAGAATTGCAATGATTTACCAAAGGGTAAAGTGGTGATTCAAAATGATACGACTTTAAATAAGAGCACAAGTGATTCAGTTCCTATTCAGATTGTTAAGGATGCCGTCAACTATACGTAAATATACGCAGGATCAAAACAATATTTCAACCACATCATCTTCATCATCGTACTATGATATAAGAAAATGGATTCAAGAAAGCGAAGAAGAGGCAGTAAAAGCGAAGCAGTTGATTTCAGTTTTAGATTCCGGGGTTGTGTCAAACTTACACAGACAAGCCTTTGTAAGGATAATTGTTAAAAATCTAGTGAAAATAAAAGGAAATCTGTAAGTAAATATCAATTTATTTAAATTAGAATTTGAAAATCTTATCGTCTAATTAAAAAAATATTTGTAGATATCTTTCATCAAATATTGAAGAACTAATTGCTAAATTAATTATCGTAGCATTTTCAAAATTAATATCTCCAGTGGGAAATGGATATGTAAATATATTTATATTATTATATGAGTTTTTCATATTTTATACGCATTATGCTTTAAATGATTGTTTTATAAAATTGTATTTTAAAAACATTATTATGATCGAAGGATTGGATTAGGATTTATAGAATATCGTTTAAAAACCATGAGGAAAAACCTACCCGCATCTGAGAAAGTAAGAAAACGCTCAAAAGGTGAATATAATAAAAGTAATCCGAGATTGGTAGATAAAGCTAATAAAGATTCTACACCACTATTAACTAATGAAAACTACGCTCTTAGGGTAAGCACCTTACTTTTACTTTGTATACGTTTTTAATGCATAATGTTTTATAGATATTTATTAAAAATGTATTTTTGTAGGTGAATATAAATTCCAGTTTAAAATGCCAAATGAGCTGAACAAGGTTAGAATTTTACAATTAATGGATGAGACCAGACCAAATAGGCAAGCTCGGATCCATTCCATTAGCAATAATGAATGTGAGATCACTTTACATAAAATGTTCGAGACTTTTCCTAAGTTTTTAGATTACAAAGGCGAACTGGTATGTATAAAATGTTGCATGTAACTTGCAATATAAAATGTTCATATGAATATGGTTTATTGTTATACATTTTTGATCATTTCTTTTACAAATTCTACGAGAATTCCAATTCGTAATAACAGATAAAGATAATTTTTTGACTAAATTTGCATCATTTTATGCTCCACGGATTATTCAACTATGTAAAATGAGTAAGCCTACAATTCTAAATCAAGTTGCAAACATAAAAGATAATAATTTTAAGGCTCTCGTTCTATTACCAACTTTATTGCTTGTTCCAAATTATATAAAAAACACTACTGTAATAAGTATTATATATTTATTTTTTAGAATGCTTTTTGTAAGAAAAATAGTATAATTAAAATCTTTTTAATTTTACAGAATGTCAAGAAAATGAAATCGAAAGCTAAGAAAGAATCATTGAATACTGCATCGGTTCAAGTACCCAACCCAAATTTAATTCAATTTGTTGATGTACGTATTGATTCATTTTGTTCCTTGACTTTCAACGTATACTTCTAATTATCTAATATCTCATTGCTAAAAATCTATTTATTGATTACTACAGATGCATGATGATTTGTTAAGTAAGGCTGGTTCTGCTAAAAGTTCAACTCATATTCAGCCGTACCTTATATGTGCACGTACTGGTTCAGTAAAGGCAGGAGATTTTTTCATTATGGCCGATGGTCACTTAATTAGAGTTGGAGACAGTATTGTAAAAGCATTTGATATTTTAATCAAATTGCATTTTTGTTTTGATATTTTTTTGCACCTGATTCGGAAATACTTTATACCTTTATTTCATGCATAATGGAAATCAAAGGAATGGCACCAAAAAATTGTTGTAATGCTTTGCACTCAACGTTTCTTAATATGGGCGATGAAAATGACAGGTAATTTTTGTTATTTTATTGACTGTCTAATTTTTTGTATAATTTAATTTATTTTATTATTATTTTTTTTTTTATTCACTAGTTTTGTGCCATTTTTCTAGCAGTTCCTGCCGTTTGTCCCCGCCTGGAGGATTTCTACGGCGTTCACCCACCACCTCTGTGTGAGTGCTTTCTCCCCCCCTTTTTTAATCCCCAACCATCTCGCATTTGCCCGGGGTTCTGCCCGTGGGAGAGGGAAACCTACGAAGCAGGGAAAACCTCACCCGAGATGGCCCGGTGTGTTCGAAATATTCTGTTTGGGTGTCAAAGTCACATTGCGTAGGCCATAACACCGAAATAGAACGTTCCACACCTCCCGCTCACATTGTGGAATGTGAAAAAACACCCAACCGATCACGAAAGTCGCACGAATGATGAAAATGGTCTCCCATCCAAGTACTAATCGCGCTCAGCGCTGCTTAACTTTCGCGATCGACCGAAGTGCGTTTCCACCACTCCGCCACCGCGTCTGTTAATTTTATGATGTAGTACCCCGCGCATTACACCACTTGGAATATACTTCTACCTTATGCGATTTTCTTGATCGTTAATATTAATAATATATTGTAACGGTAAACGGTTCACGCGTGACGAAAATCGTACCGATCGCGTGAGTCTACCGTTGAAGACGCGTAAGGCGCATGCGCGAGCGCGTCGGAGAGCCGGTGTACACGATACACCGGCAGTATCGTCTCGCCTAGGAGAGAGGCTAGGAGAATCGCGCGCGGAGACGAGAGAAAACGAGGGTTCCCACGCGAGTGAGGCACGCAGCAGAACGCAGGCACGAGAAAGGAAGAGAGAGAGAGAGAGAGTACGAGACCGAAGGGCGTGAGACACGCGCCGTCCCCCAGGATCATCTTCAGAGATAAAGTAAGTCCTGACCAGGCAATACCGTATTTACTACTACCGTGACGCGAGCGAAATCGGCGACGGGATACGCGCGGTATCACCACGCGTAAGTATACGAGAGGTTAGCCGCTCTCGTCGCGACACTCTCTCTCGCCCCGTAAATTACGCTTACGGCAAACCGGAGTGCGTAGCACTCCGGCGCGATTGCAACTCGGCGATAATTACTGCGAAGCCAGGTAACCGGTACCTGGCGAACTTAACCTCCTCCCCGAGTAGATCGAGACCGCGAGTCTCGACGCGTATATTGCGGCGGACGCACACACACACGTTACCGTGTATTTTATATTTTCAGAGGTTACGCGAATAACCTTATTTGCTTCGAGCCAAGGTTTGACCTTGCCTTGGCTCACCATATTGTAATATTTCTTTTACTTTATTTTCTTTTAATAAATTAATTAACTGTCTTTAATTCCGAGTAATTATTAATTAACCGGTGATTACTCCCTGTCCCCGAAGGCGAATACCGCCATGCCCCGCGGGTGTCGTGCATTGCTTCGCACGACACACATCTGAGGAGCCGAGTACGAGTATTAACGGAGGATAAGTGTGTACTAGGTAGGTACACACGCTGTACACAGAGAAGACGTCATCGTGCGGAGCTTGAGGCTATCTCGCACCACTTCAAGGACGGTTCTGCCGATCGGTTAGCTGTCTGGTAAAACAGCTGATCGTTACACCGAGAGTATTTCCTGTGCATTGAGGATATGCACAGGACAATCAAAAACCCTCCCGACGAGTAAAATCTACCCTGTTACAATATATATATATATATATATATATATATAACCCCGGGTGAATGCGAGATGGTGGGGTTTTTAAGGGAGGGATAAAGCACCTACACATAAGTGGTAGGTGGACACCGTTAAAGTCCCCAGGGGATAAACGGTAGGAAGTGCCAGGAAAAAGAGGGCACAAAAATCTAGAATAAAAAAAAATAAAAAATAAAAAAAAAATGAAATAAAAAAAAAATATATATATATATATGGGGTATTCCACGTGAAGTGGTCCGATCAAAATTTTAAAATGCCGCAAATTTTGGGTACACATTGCAAATGTTTTTCAGAATACAGAAAAAAATTTTTAGGTACTGGAATTTATTAGTTCAAAAGTTATTCTAACCTCAAAAAGTGAACTTTTTCCAGTTTTTTTCAACACCAGCTGGGTTCATCGCTATTTAACTCAAAATCTATCAACTTTTACTATAGAACATTATATGTAACATTCGTTGCTAATTATGTCTAGAATTTATCCTCTGGGTTAGAATTTCTAATTTCAAGGTAAATGTTAGATAAACTACATGTCAATATTCGACTTGAAAAAAAACTAACTTCGCCACAATTGATTATTTTATCCAAAAGTCCAAAAGAAAGCTTGGAGCAATACCTTTCAAATGGTCTGTAGCATTTTTATGGCCTTCAATTCTGCAAAAAGTTATGATAATTTAAAGAAAGACAAAAATTTCACAAAAATTAACATGGTATTTCCCATTTAAATTTTTAAAAAAATTTCGTCTTTCTTTAAATTATCATAACTTTTTACAGAATTGAAGGCCATAAAAATGCTACAGATCATTTGAAAGGTATTGCTCCAAGCTTTCTTTTGGACTTTTGGATAAAAAAATCAATTGTGGCGAAGTTAGTTTTTTTTCAAGTCGAATATTGACATGTAGTTTATCTAACATTTACCTTGAAATTAGAAATTCTAACCCAGAAGGATAAATTCTAGACATAATTAGCAACGAATGTTACATATAATGTTCTATAGTAAAAGTTGATAGATTTTGAGTTAAATAGCGATGAACCCAGCTGGTGTTGAAAAAAACTGGAAAAAGTTCACTTTTTGAGGTTAGAATAACTTTTGAACTAATAAATTCCAGTACCTAAAAATTTTTTTCTGTATTCTGAAAAACATTTGCAATGTGTACCCAAAATTTGGGGCATTTTAAAATTTTGATCGGACCACTTCACGTGGAATACCCCATATATATATATATATTATTCTCCTCGCTGCTGTCGCCGATTCTGGTCTCGGGTTCGTAGTGTCGTCGTTGCAGAAACGACACTTAATTGAAAAGGGGATGAGGAGACTAAATGGTTCGAAGAATAATAATTTAGAAAGAATAAGGATTATAATTTATTCATACGGATGTATGTACTCATATATGTTTATAATAATTATAGATTTTATTTTTACACTTTTACTCCCGACAAACAATTTTCGAATATGTTATTCCGTTATACGGACCAGATCTTCTCGTTACACTCTTCAGATATACATGTATATGGGTGGTTCTCTGTGACATCGAAGATGAAAAAAATAAATATTGCTATAACTGTGGGAATATGTTTTAGCGGTATCCATTAGTTCTCCTGAATTTTTTCAGATTTTTTCTGGGCCATTATTTTAAGTTACAGAGAGTCAAAGTTGACATTTTAGCACTTTTTTGCATTATATGCCCATTTTCATGAATTTTTAGCTCCCAGGGGATGCATTTGTCACTAAAAACATAAGTATGACTTTTTTTGTAAAATTTTCCGAACTTTTCATTAAAAATACTTTTAAAGACATAAATGTAAGCTGTCAGACTTTTGTAAGCCATTTAAACCTTAAATAGTGAAAATCAGCAATTCTGCTCCGGACTCTGGTAACCTAATACTGTCTAAAAGATGTCTTTTTATAGTCAGAAACTGTATAAAAATTTCCAGACTGGGTCTAAATCATTAAGATCACTTATGGTCAAAATATCCGGGAAAAGTGCCCGAAATATTAATAGAAATGTATATTTGTTGTCTTATAACGATGAATCTAGTAGCATGATCATTGCAAAAAAATTTATGCACTTACCTTGGAATGGTAGAAAAGTATCTCCACTTGTTTCAGTATCCATCTAATCCCCTGTAAGCTGCTAAAAATACAAATATTATTATACAAATGTAAAAAATTAATTTTTAAACATTTATAATGCTGGATTTTTAGTTTTACATCCCTTACAAGAATTATAATACTAATCTGAAGGATTACTATAAAAGTATCATCATTATTATTATTATTATTCAGCAATACATATTATTCATTATAATTATACATCCGATTTATTTATATATCTTTTGTATTAAATACGTATATTCAGTTATTGTAATAATGATGTTTATATATTTATAGTAATCCTTCAGATTAGTATTATAATTCTTGTAAGGGATGTAAAACTAAAAATTCAGCATTATAAATGTTTAAAAATTAATTTTTTACATTTGTATAATAATATTTGTATTTTTAGCAGCTTACAGGGGATTAGATGGATACTGAAACAAGTGGAGATACTTTTCTACCATTCCAAGGTAAGTGCATAAATTTTTTTGCAATGATCATGCTACTAGATTCATCGTTATAAGGCAACAAATATATATTTCTATTAATATTTCGGGCACTTTTCCCGGATATTTTGACCATAAGTGATCTTAATGATTTAGACCCACTCTGGAAATTTTTAGGCAGTTTCTGACTATAAAAAGACATCTTTTAGACAGTATTAGGTTACCAGAGTCCGGAGCAGAATTGCTGATTTTCACTATTTAAGGTTTAAATGGCTTACAAGAGTGTGACAGCATACATTTATGTCTTTAAAAGTATTTTTAATGAAAAGTTCGGAAAATTTTACAAAAAAAAGTCATACTTATGTTTTTAGTGACAAATGCATCCCCTGGGAGCTAAAAATTCATGAAAATGGGCATATAATGCAAAAAAGTGCTAAAATGTCAACTTTGACTCTCTGTAACTTAAAATAATGGCCCAGAAAAAATCTGAAAAAATTCAGGAGAACTACTGGATACCTCTAAAACATATTCCCACAGTTATAGCAATATTTATTTTTGTCATCTTCGTTGTCACGGAGAACCACCCATATATATGTATGTATGTATCAATTAATTATACAAAATTTCATTACATTCAACTTAATTTATATCAATACAAAATCCCGAAAAATTATTAATTACCGCGTGTGAGGAACCCGATTCACTACGAAAAAAATATAAAGCATAAAATGGCCACGTGCAGACCACTCACCGCTTTTTCCTCCTCCTTTTTCTTTTCCTCATATATCCGAACTCTCAATTTATAATATTCGTATTCCTTTTACTATTAATCTCTTCAATATTCCCTTCAACTATGGAAAATTCCTCTTTATAATTTCAAATATCTATTTCTCAACGTGTATCTCTCAGTTACTATCTTTTAAAAATCTCTCGATGCTTCTCCGTAAAGGTATCGGCGGTGAGTCTGTCTCCGTCTGGATATCGGCGGTAAATTTTATCGGTGTTCTACGGGATTAACCTCTTCGCCGGGGGAACGTTGGCTCCCGTGGACGAGGACAGGTGCAGACGGCATCGATGGACACAGGTAGACTTCGCCTGTACGGTAGGTAGTATCGTTTCGTGTGTTGCCTTCCTTTTACTTTCATCTCTTTCCTTTCCTTTCATTTTCCTCAAACATACATACATAAAACATAATTATTTCTTATCCTATCCTCCGGTGAACGTCGGTGACGAGAATGGCTCGGGCCCATATTCTTAAACCAATGCTTACCTATTCCTAACCACAAACTTCCCATACAAAATATATATCTTCTTATATCTCATATATCTATTATATTTATCCTAACCTATCCTACATTCATTAATATTACTTTACTTATGATTATTTCATTTACAGGAGGCCCAGGAACCAACTACGAGCTCGAGCGAACACCCAGGATCATCAGCAAGAGCTACCCAAGGAGTTCTCCAGAGTACGAGTGGCCAACGTTGGACCACTATTGGACCCCAGGATTCCAGTGCGTAACAAGGTAATAATACTATACATATATTCATTTCTTATTATATTAATTTATATCCATAAGTTATTATTTTCTTATTACTAATATATATGTTTTTGTTTTAGGTGTGTCCCGCTCTGTTAATCTCCCCCTGATACTATATATATATATGCCTGGGCTAGTGAGGCTCGCCTCACAATTTATTTTATTATTTGCAGTTCCCAAGCCAACCTGGTACGAGATGATAATAATGATGAAGGATATGACAATTAGATTGTTAATATATTTATTGCAAAAAAACCAAAAACTTCATTTTTCTTAGTGGAAAAAATTTTTTAAAGTTTTTTTAGTTTTGCAAATAAAAATATGTACATTGTATATGGACAAATGACAAAGATTGCAATAAATATATATATATATTACGCTTTTAATAATAAATAAGCGTTGAAAATCAAGTTTATGAAAGTTTCTAAAGAATACTTATAACACTGATATCTTTAATAACTTTAATACCCTAAGAACTTTTGTATTTAGTTGTAATGTTTATTATTAATAGTATTATTATTATTATTATTATTATTATTATCATCATCATTATTATTAATAGTAACAAAAGTAATAATAGTAATAATAGATTCACAGTTAAATTGCATTTTAGTTTTTACTGATTTAAAATTACTACCACACTTTCTATCGTAGTTGAATATTCATTATTTAGTATTATAATTCTAAATTATAATTATAATACAATTATAATATAGTTTATTTATTTATTGAATATTATATTAAAATTGAATAAAAATTAAAAAATTAAGAAATATTGTTTTCGAACGTATAGAAGGGGGTGTCGGACCCAGAAAATGGTTATTTTGTACTTTTTTTTATAAACAAATGAATAAAGTTTTTAAAAAACGCCGAACGTCAAGCCCTTAGGTATATATGTTTTAAATAATATACCCAAACTTTTCCAGATTTTTAAATCCATAATTTGATCACGATGTTTGGGTTGAAAGATGATGCCTTTTAGATCAATAATTACCGACTAAACAATGTTTATTTCAATTATTATTTAATAAATGCATTTTCATTAAATATCAAAACGTCAAGCTCTTCCTTATGAATTTAATTTTATAATCAGCTATCCGTATGAATTTTTTCAAAATTTTAATGCAATACTATACAAAGTAATAATATATAATTTAATAGTTTATATTTATACGACAATTTTTGTTTATAGATTTTAAGTTTGTAATAAGATATAAATAAAATATAACTGTGTTGAAATTTGAATTTTCTTGTAAAAATGCTAACCAACGATGATTTAATAAAATCCAAAATAACGATTTTAAAGGGTTAAACCCAGGTTGTAATGAAATTAACAACCAATTTGATTTTAAAAGTTGTACGACGTTTAGTCTGCCAGGTTTTGCAGACCTCTTCAAGTACAAATAAATGTCAAACAGTTAGCACCGATCTTCCATTACTCGTAGATGAGTAGAGTCAAGTAACTTCTGTCGAACAACTTTTAAAATCAAATTGGTTGTTAATTTCATTACAACCTGGGTTTAACCCTTTAAAATCGTTATTTTGGATTTTATTAAATCATCGTTGGTTAGCATTTTTACAAAAAAAATTCAAATTTCAAGCACAGTTATATTTTATTTATATCTTATTACAAACTTAAAATCTATAAACAAAAATTGTCGTATAAATATAAACTAATAAATTATATATTATTACTTTGTATAGTACAGATTTCGGCAAGTATTCTCTCTATGACAAAAACAAAAAGTACAAAAATAATTATTAAAATAAGTAGTAACATACATATTAACAATAATTAAAACAAATGAATGTAGCGAGTTGCGCATGCGCATCTATTTCTGGCGCGAATTTTTGGACACGGGATGTCGGATCTAAATTACAAGAATCATTATATCTAAAAGATTACATTAAAATTTTGAAAAAAATTCATACGGATAGCTGAAAAGATAAGGAAGAGCTTGACGTTTTGATATTAAATGAAAAAGCATTTATTAAATAATAATTGGATAAACATTGTTTAGTCGGTAATTATTGGTCTAAAAAGGCATCATCTTTCAACCCAAACATCGTGATCAAATTATGGATTTAAAAATCTGGAAACGTTTGGGTATATTATTTAAAACATATATACCTAAGGGCTTGACGTTCGGCGTTTTTTAAAAACTTTATTCATTTGTTTATAAAAAAAAGTACAAAATAACCATTTTCTGGGTCCGACACCCCCTTCTAATACGTTCGAAAACAATATTTCTTAATTTTTTAATTTTTATTCAATTTTAATATAATATTCAATAAATAAATAAACTATATTATAATTGTATTATAATTATAATTTAGAATTATAATACTAAATAATGAATATTCAACTACGATAGAAAGTGTGGTAGTAATTTTAAAATCAGTAAAAACTAAAATGCAATTTAACTGTGAATCTATTATTACTATTATTACTTTTGTTACTATTAATAATAATGATGATGATAATAATATAATAATAATAATAATAATACTATTAATAATAAACATTACAACTAAATACAAAAGTTCTTAGGGTATTAAAGTTATTAAAGATATCAGTGTTATAAGTATTCTTTAGAAACTTTCATAAACTTGATTTTCAACGCTTATTTATTATTAAAAGCGTAATATATATATATATATATTATTGCAATCTTTGTCATTTGTCCATATACAATGTACATATTTTTATTTGCAAAAACTAAAAAAAACTTTAAAAAAATTTTTCCACTAAGAAAAATGAAGTTTTTTGGTTTTTTTGCAATAAATTGTTAATAACTAATTTTCTGACCATTTTTCGACATTCCAACCAAAAAAATTCGTATTCAGCACACAAACTTCCCATACAAAATATATATCTTCTTATATCTCATATATCTATTATATTTATCCTAACCTATCCTACATTCACTAATATTACTTTACTTATGATTATTTATTTACAGGAGGCCCAGGAACCAACTACGAGCTCGAGCGAACACCCAGGATCATCAGCGAGAGCTACCCAAGGAGTTCTCCAGAGTACGAGTGGCCAACGTTGGACCACTATTGGACCCCAGGATTCCAGTGCGTAACAAGGTAATAATACTATACATATATTCATTTCTTATTATATTAATTTATATCCATAAGTTATTATTTTCTTATTACTAATATATATGTTTTTATTTTAGGTGTGTCCCGCTCTGTCAATCTCCCCCCTGATACTATATATATATGCCTGGGCTAGTGAGGCTCGCCTCACAATTTATTTTATTATTGCAGTTCCCAAGACAACCTGGTACGAGATGATAATAATGATGAAGGATATGACAATTAGATTGTTAATATATTTATAGTAATCTTTCAGATTAGTATCATAATTCTTAAAGGGGTTATAAAATAAAAATCCAGCATTATAAATGTTTAAAAAATTAATTTTTATATTGTATAATAATATTTGTATTTTTAGCAGCTTACAGGAGATTAGATGAATACTGAAACAAGTGGAGATACTTTTCTTGCCACTCCAAGGTGAGTGCATAAATTTTTTTGCAATGATCATGCTAATAGATTCATCGTTATAAGGCAACAAATATACATTTTATTAATATTTCGGGCACTTTTCCCAGATATTTTGACCATAAGTGATTTTAATGATTTAGACCCACTCTGGAAATTTATAGGACAGTTTCTGACTATAAAAAGACATCTTTTAGACAGTATTAGGTTTCCAGAGTCCGGAGCAGAATTGCTGATTTTCAGTATTTAAGGTTTAAATGGCTTACAAGAGTGTAAGAGCATACATTTATGTCTTTAAAAGTATTTTTAATGAAAAAATCAGAAAATTTTACAAAAAAAGTCATATTTATGTTTATAGTGAAAAATGCATCCCCTGGGAGCTACAAAATTGATGAAAATAGGACATATAATGCAAAAAAAGTGTTAAAATGTCAATTTTGACTCTGTAACTTGGCCCCGGAAAAATCTGAAAAAATTTAGGAGAACTACTGGACACCTCTAAAATATATTCCCACAGTTATAGCAATATTCATTTTTTCATCTTCGATTTCACAGAAAACCATCCATATACATATGGGATATTCCACATGAACCATCCATATATGTATGGGATATTCCACATGCAGTGGTCCGATCAAAATTTTAAAATGCACCAAATTTTGGTTATACATTGCAAATGTTTTTCAGAATACAGAAAAAATTTTTAGGTACTGTAATCTATTTGCTTAAACATTATTCTAACCTCAAAGTGAATTTTTCAAGTTTGTTTCAACACCAGCTGGGTTTACCGCTATTTAATTCAAAATCTATCCATTTCTACTATAGAACATTATATGTAACATTCGCTGCTAATTATATCTAGAATTTATCCTTCTGGGTTAGAATTTCTAATCCCAAGGTCGATGCCACAAAAACTACATGTCAATATTCAACTTGAAAAAACTGTAGGTACACCACAATTAAATTTTTATCCAAAAGTCTAAAAGATAGCTTGAAGCAATACCTTTCAAATGATCTGTAGCATTTTGTGGCCTTCAATTCTGTAAAAAGTTATGATAATTAAAAAAAAAAACAAAATATTAACAAAAAATTAACATGGTAATTCCTATTAAATTTTTTTAAAAATTTCGTGTTTCTTATAAGCTATAATTAATATTAAAATTTTGCTGAGGCATTTATCTAATTTCAATTTATCATTATCATTTATTATTTTAAGCCATCCCTAGTTATTCGAAAATATTTTATAGTCACCAAAGTAGTTTATAGTTACGGCTGCCGATTATCCGAAGATTCGGAGATCCGGATATCCGAGATTCGAATAGATCCGAATCTCAGATTCGTAGATCCAAGATTCGGATCTTACGGATCCAAGATCCGGATCGTACGGATTTTCTTTCCTTCGGTATTCCTTTTGAAATCACTTTTTGGTAATCGAAACCGACAATAATTAGTATTTTTCTAAATAATCATGAATTAAATTTAATAACATTATAATCATTTGAAATCAGGTGTAATTTTAAAATCAGTAAAAACTAAAATGCAATTTAACTGTGAATCTATTACTATTATTACTTTTGTTACTATTAATAATAATGATGATGATAATAATAATAATATATAATAATACTATTAATAATAAACATTACAACTAAATACAAAAGTTCTTAGGGTATTAAAGTTATTAAAGATATCAGTGTTATAAGTATTCTTTAGAAACTTTCATAAACTTGATTTTCAACGCTTATTTATTATTAAAAGCGTAATATATATATATTTATTGCAATCTTTGTCATTTGTCCATATACAATGTACATATTTTTATTTGCAAAAACTAAAAAAACTTTAAAAAATTTTTTCCACTAAGAAAAATGAAGTTTTTGGTTTTTTTGCAATAAATTGTTAATAACTAATTTTCTGACCATTTTTCGACATTCCAACCAAAAATTCGTATTCAGCACACAAACTTCCCATACAAAATATATATCTTCTTATATCTCATATATCTATTATATTTATCCTAACCTATCCTACATTCATTAATATTACTTTACTTATGATTATTTCATTTACAGGAGGCCCAGGAACCAACTACGAGCTCGAGCGAACACCCAGGATCATCAGCAAGAGCTACCCAAGGAGTTCTCCAGAGTACGAGTGGCCAACGTTGGACCACTATTGGACCCCAGGATTCCAGTGCGTAACAAGGTAATAATACTATACATATATTCATTTCTTATTATATTAATTTATATCCATAAGTTATTATTTTCTTATTACTAATATATATGTTTTTGTTTTAGGTGTGTCCCGCTCTGTTAATCTCCCCCCTGATACTATATATATATATATGCCTGGGCTAGTGAGGCTCGCCTCACAATTTATTTTATTATTTGCAGTTCCCAAGCCAACCTGGTACGAGATGATAATAATGATGAAGGATATGACAATTAGATTGTTAATATATTTATAGTAATCTTTCAGATTAGTATCATAATTCTTAAAGGGGTTATAAAATAAAAATCCAGCATTATAAATGTTTAAAAATTAATTTTTTATATTTGTATAATAATATTTGTATTTTTAGCAGCTTACAGGAGATTAGATGAATACTGAAACAAGTGGAGATACTTTTCTGCCACTCCAAGGTGAGTGCATAAATTTTTTTGCAATGATCATGCTAATAGATTCATCGTTATAAGGCAACAAATATACATTTTATTAATATTTCGGGCACTTTTCCCAGATATTTTGACCATAAGTGATTTTAATGATTTAGACCCACTCTGGAAATTTATAGACAGTTTCTGACTATAAAAAGACATCTTTTAGACAGTATTAGGTTTCCAGAGTCCGGAGCAGAATTGCTGATTTTCAGTATTTAAGGTTTAAATGGCTTACAAGAGTGTAAGAGCATACATTTATGTCTTTAAAAGTATTTTTAATGAAAAAATCAGAAAATTTTACAAAAAAAGTCATATTTATGTTTATAGTGAAAAATGCATCCCCTGGAAGCTACAAATTGATGAAAATAGACATATAATGCAAAAAAATGTTAAAATGTCAATTTTGACTCTGTAACTTGGCCCCGGAAAAATCTGAAAAAATTTAGGAGAACTACTGGACACCTCTAAAATATATTCCCACAGTTATAGCAATATTCATTTTTTTCATCTTCGATTTCACAGAAAACCATCCATATACATATGGGATATTCCACATGAACCATCCATATATGTATGGGATATTCCACATGCAGTGGTCCGATCAAAATTTTAAAATGCACCAAATTTTGGTTATACATTGCAAATGTTTTTCAGAATACAGAAAAAATTTTTTAGGTACTGTAATCTATTTGCTTAAACATTATTCTAACCTCAAAGTGAATTTTTCAAGTTTGTTTCAACACCAGCTGGGTTTACCGCTATTTAATTCAAAATCTATCCATTTCTACTATAGAACATTATATGTAACATTCGCTGCTAATTATATCTAGAATTTATCCTTCTGGGTTAGAATTTCTAATCCCAAGGTCGATGCCACAAAAACTACATGTCAATATTCAACTTGAAAAAACTGTAGGTACACCACAATTAAATTTTTTATCCAAAAGTCTAAAAGATAGCTTGAAGCAATACCTTTCAAATGATCTGTAGCATTTTTGTGGCCTTCAATTCTGTAAAAAGTTATGATAATTAAAAAAAAAACAAAATATTAACAAAAATTAACATGGTAATTCCTATTAAATTTTTTTTAAAATTTCGTGTTTCTTATAAGCTATAATTAATATTAAAATTTTGCTGAGGCATTTATCTAATTTCAATTTATCATTATCATTTATTATTTTAAGCCATCCCTAGTTATTCGAAAATATTTTATAGTCACCAAAGTAGTTTATAGTTACGGCTGCCGATTATCCGAAGATTCGGAGATCCGGATATCCGAGATTCGAATAGATCCGAATCTCAGATTCGTAGATCCAAGATTCGGATCTTACGGATCCAAGATCCGGATCGTACGGATTTTCTTTCCTTCGGTATTCCTTTTGAAATCACTTTTTGGTAATCGAAACCGACAATAATTAGTATTTTTCTAAATAATCATGAATTAAATTTAATAACATTATAATCATTTGAAATCAGGTGTAATTATGAAATTAATAAAATCAAATGTCACCTCAAAATGTAGTGAATATCTCCTTGCAAATATTCGTGCATTTGCCAAAAAGAGTTCTGTATATTTTCATAATACAATCGCATAATAGCATAATAGTAGAATTACAAAACAACATAATAATACAATTACATAATAACATAATAATAATACGATTCATAACAAATTTTCATAATACAAGTTTAATACAGAAAGCAAAACAAAGTAACAAAAAATATAATTTATGTAAGTAATTTTCTATTTTGATATAAAAAAATTAATTTATCTAAATTTTCGGAGTTTAAACTCGTCCTTTTCGTGGTGACTATATTGCCTGCCGTTGAAAAAACTCGTTCAGATGCAGTTGATGTAGCAGGTATTGCTAAATACTTTTTACTTAATGCTACGAAACTTGGAAATTTTTCTGCATGGTTCTTCCATCACTGGAAGGGACACGGGTTGTGCGAAATACTAGGCTCAATTTCGTATTTTTTAAATTGACTCTCTGCACTATTCGATTGCGGTGCAGGTACTTTAAATAAAATATCGAAGGCATTTCTTTTTTTGATCCACAGTTTCCGAAGAAGGCACAGGTGCAGATTGTAAAATCATTTTTCGGACCGTTTGTTTAATTAAAACCTTAGCTGCTGGTCCTTCAGCAGCTAAATCCTTATATCGTGGATCAAAAAACGAAGCAATATGTCTTGCGGTGACTTCATGATCAAAACTCATGTGAAATCGTTTGCTTAAACTATTTCGAATAGTATTTCGCATATCGTTTGTATCGCTTTCTGCTTCTTCTACTGTCTGCAAATGATTATTAAACCCTAGCAGTGCTAGTGCTGAGCTGTGGTATTATTAAACCTCATTCTGATAAGATGAGTGGATCTACACCCATTGTGGCTGAAAAGCCTATCTCTTCGACGACCGAAGGTGCTCCTAAAGGAAAACCCCTAGGTAAAAGAAAGACTGGCTCAAAGCACAATCGTGATAACACGAAGACTGAGAAATGCGAGAGCGAAGGGAAACCATTTGTTTCCACAACGCACAAGACCACTGACGACCGGTATTTCTCTGGTGAACGCGAGAAACTTGCAGCTCTCTCTCAAATAGAACAGCAGTATAAACGTCGATTACAGATTTCGACGCGTGGAATTGGTTTGTCTGTTGCTTCAACATTGATTACTACCAAACGAAATAAGACACCTATTCCCATTGACGCAGTTCCCGGAGATGCCATGTTTCATGTGTTTCTTGCACTCGCTGAGGTTAAGCTAACTCTAGCTTACCAAGAAGGTGTATCCGGATTAAGACTTTCCGAGGAAGTCAGATCTTTATTTATGGATCCTAGCACTATATCCATAGTAACTTCCGTCTTGCGTGTTCTGCGATATTTCGCAAATTTATTGGATATATTAGGTTGTTTTAACCACCAAGACAATAGGTGTGTGCCAGTCATCTCACCAGATAGGATTCTTAATGATCACTTTATTCCGGAGGCCGGGAACCTTATTCTCTCTAACCTCCGTTGGACCGTTGAGGCTCTAGCCGATCGGCGAACTCCGGTCCAATCACGTGCCCGATTCGTTGCTGCGAATCCCATTCCTGGCGTTCTGTTTCATTGATTTGTCCTGCAGAACCCAGATGCGAAAATACCGCCTGGCTATAATGCGGATGCTCTGCGTCAAGACGTCACTGCGGTTAATACCTTCTTCGCAACATACGAAAAAGGTTTTAAGTGGATTATTCCCACTCCATCCCTATCGTCAAAGGGATCTGTCGCATCGCTCGTCGCCACTGAGCGAACCTGGTTCTTAGAGAATCAGACGTTGCAGCAATTGATGTTCTGCGCAACTGATGCCAGGAGGTAACCCCGATATAAATCAATCACATGGACGGCTAATAGGGGAGATGTGACTCTCCAAGATGAATACTGCGGCCTAGAACCAGGAATTGAATCCAAGAACTAGGGACCCAAGGCCTGCCTGAACGCTTAATAGCCAGAATTATATCATCTGAGAAGTGCAAATCATGTCAACCAGATAGGCGGAGATGGAGAAATGGTAGTTACCCATATAATCCATCAATGGGCAGCATTTCATGCCACGCATAACCAGCTAGACGATAGAGCTCTATAGTCGAGACGAATAAACGAGGGTCTCCATGAGAGAATACAACCATGTATTTCGTCTGAGAGCTAGGGTCACAGCACAGCACAGCACTCTAGCTTTGGTCTCCTCAGTAAGGAGCTCGAGGCCTTCCTTAGACGCCCGTTGCAGATGGAAAGCGACGACATATGAAAGAAATGCGGCTATATATATGCCTTGTTATCAACTGTTTCTCTAGCGGGTAGAGAGAACAGTCGTGACCTCCTGGTGGTAAGAACTCCCACCAACCAAGAGCGCGACGTATTTTCACCCGAAGTCGCGAGTTTTAAGAAAAACGAAAATTTTAACGTTCGCTACAAGTTATTTTCAATATAAAATTTATCGGGCTTTGCGAACCAATATGCTTTATTAAGCGAGGTTTTTACTCTTCGTCTACTATGGTTGGTGGAAGTCCCAGAGTAAACCTTTAAAATTTAAAAATTCGCGTTTCGTTATTATTTCTTGGATCCGTATAAGATCCGGATACTTTAGAGTATCCGGATCTACGAATCTGAGATTCGGATCTATCCGGATTTCGGGTATCCGAATCTTGAAATACTCAAAGATTCGAATCCAATCGGCAGCCCTAGTTTATAGGTATCAATTATAGAAAGCATACTATTTGTAGAAAATGTTATTTAAATACCTATTTTATTGGTATAAAATAATTGTACTATATTAAACAGCTAAAAATATAGACACAAAATATAATAAACTCGGCACTAGTATTTGTAATTATTAAAAGGGTATAAAAAAAGGTACAGAAAATACCTTGAAATTTAATATTTAAAATTCGAAATATTAAAAGTGTGTGCTGCATATATATGCATAATTATATTTACTTACTTAGATCGTTAAAGAAAATAGAACTATCTGAAATTTACGTGTTCTTTTATCGACAAGTAAAAAGACTGCAATATACTATCATTAAAATAATTTAATTTTTAATTTGTCATTCACGAAGAAAAGTATTATTTTCTATTTTGACAATTAAGAATCATATTAAGCTCACTTTAATCAAATACTAAAGTTAATTCTAGTATTTCAATAAAATTTATAGACATTTATTTATTACTTGTTTGATTCGTTTATTGATAGATCCATTAATCTTCTAGTATCTGATAAAAAGAAAATAGTGAATATTAAAAAAATAATATTGTAATGTTTGATATGCAATACAAAATATATTAACTATAAATATATTCCTTGATTCATCATAAACAACGAGTATTTTAAATAATATGTAAGATAAAGTGAAAGTGTTCTGAAATCCTTGGTGGTCTATACTAAAAATCGTAAGATACACCTCAATTAGAGTAAATAACCCAATGACTCATCGATGTTCGTCAATGAGAGTTTCTATGTTCTCAATGACTAGGAAAACAATTTATAAATTTTTTAAACACTTAACCCAGAGTATGATTAAAAAATTCTATACTATATAAGTTAATTAATCGAATTACATTAATTAAGCTACAACTATAAATAAAATAAAAACGAATTTTAGTGAATTTTAATGATTTATATGTTTGAATTGTTTGAATATCCGTAAACAAATATTTGTTGGAACCTATTAATTATGTAATATTTTGAAAATATCTTTATCTTTTAGTTCAAATGTTTTCGATATTAATATATATTTATTAGCACCGATTTAGGAGCATAAAAAGAGCGACGTTAAAATTAATATATATATTTCTTAGTGGAACAATTATTTTATCAAACGTCAAACATCAAAAATCCGTATTAAAATATTTAATTAAATTTACTAAATTTTTTTTCTCGGTGTATATATTAATATTAAAATTTTAAATCCATTGATGAAGAAACACGATGTCGAACTAGTCTTGATGTATGTAAACGCAAGGTGGCGTACGAAAAAAAAAATAGGTGAAAACAAGCAAAGTTTGAAATCTATTAGGAAACGGTCGGAACCAACAAGCCGCAAGCCACAAAAACATCAATCCAAGAAAGTTCCAAGTGCGCAAATAAGCATTATATACACCGAATTCTCCAAGATTTGGTCGTGGATCATTTGGCCCGTAATTCGGGGCCCCGAAATAAATAGCGGTGCAGCCGCGAAGCAACAAGAGAGCGAGCGAGAACGGAAAGCATCACCTCTCTAAAACTGTCGAGGAAACAACGCAGTTAAAAGCAGCTCCGGGAAAATTACACGATTTGCCCGAAAGAGCCCACTCGCACGTTTAGCAAAAGGAAGATAAAAAAAAATAATGTGCATCCAAGGGCCCCGAAGAAGAAGAAAAAAGGTATAGAAGAGGGGAAGGAGGTTCGCGACCTAGACATATAATTAGACCTGGATTCTCGAAGGGGAGAGGATCGAGGAGGTATAACAAGCGCGCGTCACGTTAGCCCCGGGAGATCCTCCCGGGATTCGTTCTTGCAAGGTAGTACCTTACTTTTTCCATGTTCAAGATGCACACCAAGAACGTAAACAGGCCTCAGGTGAGCTAAGATTCATACTTCGATTTTACTCTCGCTATCGTTATTCTTTCTCGTCCTTAATCTCCTTATATATTCACCGCGGACATTCTTTCTTTTTATTTATCTCCGTACAATACATGCGTATACTATCATTTTTATTGGCACCAACAACCTGGTTGTTGTACAGTCTGACACATCGTTCCTTTCGATAATGTTATTTTCCAATCGTGCTACCGCGTTATATGCACTTCTTATACGTCTTTTTTCGCGCTTGAGGTGTGTAGTTTGCAGTTGAGAAAATTACCGGTAATGCGTGTATTATTTTTAATTTCAGCCTCTAATGCATTAAGGTTAATTGAATTATTTGGATACTGAGAAATTAACTTGACTCACCGTTATCGTAGTTTCTAAGTATTCAATCTATCCTCCTATACATTTGCAATTTCCCATAACATTTTTAAAATCAATACAGATATTCCGTTTGAATATATATACGAGTTGCGTATCAAAGAGATATTTTTTTCCATAACAATGTGCTTCTTTTTTATTTTATTTAAGCAAATGTAATCTCCCAACAGAGAGATTATTATACGGTGCAACGTGTTGATAAAAAATTATTATGTATGCCAACGCGATAAATCATTAATATTGTTAAATAAATTTTATCGATAATGCATGTATAAATTCAGTGTATTCACAGCGTATGTTACTGAAATTGTTTCGCTTTTCGCACCTATCTGTAATAAAACTCTTTCCTTCGATATAATTATTTTTATCAATTTTTATCGGTTATATTTTTTTTTTATTTAAATTTTCTCAATATGTTATTTTTGAAAATATTGGATAAACCATATACGAGCGTTAAGTGTTATATTTAAAAATAAAAACCCCTACTTTCACACGATCCCTGGTGTGTACAACTTTTGTTTGTCGACGTATTTATAATCGTCGATGAATTATTCCAACAAAAATTAATCTATGTATATACAACGAAACAACTTTGTTTAACTACTACTATAAATTTTTCGGTTATATATCCAAAGTTCCAAAGTGTATATATGTATACATTTACTACTTTACGTTAACAACGTGAACTACGAAAATAATAACACTGCGAATTCGCTCAAGTTTACTCAGAGTCGAGTCACTTGATATTCGGAAAAATTATACAAGTGTTTGAAAATAAGGTCATTTATGACTCGTAGAAAGGTAAGAATTTTAGTTTTGTTGAGTACACCGAGTACACTCGACAGAAAGTGACAGCACCTTATTACGGTATACTCGAGTTGACTGACACTTCCTACTACACCTCCACTTTTTCACTCTTATTAGAATTGTACAATTTTCAATTTATGAACACGCGTGTATCGTTACCCGCGTAAGAATCGTTTAATACCTTTTTCATCTATCTTCCGAGTAATTTTAAACGATCGATATAATTATTTTGTTTACAGCTGAGTGAAAACAGCGGAGTTGAAAAGTTAAGTGATCTTAATTTCGGTAAGTACGAATCAATCGACTATAAATAAATGCAAATTAAAACTTACCGTTATTTTATAAATATTATTTATATCGAATAATTTTTTAACAAATATTTTGTGAGTTTTCGAAATGTATAATATTTCCCAACTACTATTCGAAACGATAGTTTTTGTAAATACGTGAACACATTTATATGTCCTGAGAATGAATTGACCATTTGAAAGTGAATGAAAACTACATTTTGATCACTAATTTATTATGTATTTTATACCTACTATATCCACGCTAAGAGGACTTTCTCGTGTTAAAAACATTTTACTTACTCTGTAATTTCCACTACGGTATAAATTCCTTTAAAATTGAAGTTAATAATCTTAATGCATTGAAAGGTCTTCATCGGTGAAGATAAATAACGTTAAAGCTAAATGATGAAAAAATATTTTTTTTGCATTTTTTAATCTAGAAATTTAACGATCGTAATATGATTACGGGGTTATAAATAAACTGCATATAGCAATAACTAATAAACAATTCAATCGTGGAAGATGTTATTTCTTTAAACGTAATGCAGCATGCCACGTGAATAAATATAAAATAACTATAAAAATGCCGTATGTATATATATTTACTTTTATCTTAATTTTATCTTAATATATAGTTATTAACAATTTATATTCAATTCTAATTTGAATAATAAAACTAAGAAATTATTGACAGTACCATTATTAACTTGCATATAATGCCTAGAATCCTGTTAGAATTAATAATTGATAATTTATGAAAAAACAAGATTTTAGCGTTTACTTTATTGTGGATGATTTCGATACAAGAATCAATCTAGTTTCATCTATGTATATACATATTTTTTTTCCACTATTATATAAATTTTATATTTCGACGTAAATTAAACAAAAAAAATAAATGGGGTGTTGTGCAAATATTTAAAATAAATTAAAATCAGTGTTTATCTTATTTGCGAATACATATACCATTTCCCGTTGTAAATATAAACATATCTTTATACGTTAAAATACATATATTTGCTGTTCATTCAAGCTGCGCGATTTCTCATATTGTAGTATTATTTACTTTTCTTAGTTTTTTTTAAAGTAAATATCAATAATCTATTAACCTTCTAACGATTTTATTTAATCAATCGATTCTTTTACGTTTAGTCCTATCGATTATATTACAAAGCACTTTATTTTAACGCGAGCAAGTTATTATTAATTTAACGATTATGTGAAACGCGTTCAACACTTATCTTAAAAATACTCGACATTTTTAACTACAGCGTATAAAAGTGAATTTTGAAAATGGGATTGGGTTTAAGAGTCCGTCCTTCTGTTGCACGAAAAAAAAAAAAATAGGTAACTTTAACATTGAAACGGATTGCAAAAAAAAGCGTTAAATCTGAATGAGCCATTACGGGCAGTTTCATAAATAAAATTTAATAGCCAATGCCGTTGTTGCAAATGTTATTTATCATCATAGAATTGGTTTAAATTGAATAAAAATAAAAACGAATTTATGTGTAAAAGAAGTATTTTTATATATGAATTGTATTGCGTTAAAAGAATTTCAGATAAAATTTAATAAGTATAAATTGAAAAATATATTCCAACAGCCGCGGTAGTAGTTACGCAATATATTTTAATAAGTACATGTTAAATAATTCACTGTACGTTTATTCGAGTTGATGCACTATTGTGTATTTTAATTGAAATACAAAAAAAATTGAAGCCTCGTAATTTCGTCTTTATTTCGAAGGAAAACAGCGAAAAAGTCGGGAAAATACGATTTCAGTGTGTACGGGTTCTTTGAAAACACGTAAATTTATGTATGAGCTCCTTTGAAGGAAATGTTTTCTATTATCACTTCCATTCTTTACTACCTGTTGTATACATAGGTACAAAGCTCTGATGTGTGTTTCTACATTTTATTTATTTTCTTTAGATATTTTCTCGATAGAACTTTAAACATTTTCAATCGTTATATTCTTTTATTTATTGTCGATTATAAGGTACACTGTTTAGATCCTGGCAAATATATGTATATGTATCTAAATTTAATGTTATATCAGTATATTGTTGGGAATGTAGTAAAAAATGATGATAAATCAATTGGATTCGACGTTGTTTACGGCACCATCCTTCAGGCTACACTTTTTATTGAACAAACGAATATTTATGATCGAACATGAGTGGGTTCGTAACAAAATTTGTCGTATAAAGGTATACAGTAGGATAAAAAGATTTTTACGATATGTTAATATACGTATACGAATTATCGATAAACTGATGCCATCTGAAACATCGTTTACCAAATGTATTGTAGACTGAAAAGTAAGTACAGTCGGTTGCTTTAATTGCACGAAAATTTTTATGAAACCATTGATAAATTTAAATGATGCGAGTAAGAAAAGAAAACCTGAGAATACATACGTTCAGGTTGAAGATGTAAAGTAAGTATAATCAAGGTCGCGCTCGAAGAGAGTATATATGATTTTTAAAAAGAGAGAGAGAGGGATTGAGAGAGTAAAAAGGTGCATGTAGGAGAAAGAGAAAGAGAAAGAGAAGGAGTAAGAGAAAGAGAAGCGAGCGGCCGCATCCCGTCGATAAGTAAGGAAGCACGACATCTCAAGAGCGCACGCGAGGCGGCGGCACCGCCGACGAATCGGCGGCGGTGGACGCTGATGGGCCTCCCGGGCCCCGTTCTCTCCCACAGTCCCACCTGGCTTCAGAGTAAGATCGCGAGTGCACGGGTGACGTGGGGCCGACGAAAAAAAAAAACGAAAGAGAATATAAAATACGGAAAAACAGAAAGGTTCTCGGGCCCGTGGTCGTTGGAGTTTTGAGAGGAACGCGCGAGTGCACATCCCGGACACCCAGGAGAGTTTGACTTCGGGTAAGTGCCTTATGGAATGCGGGCCCTCGGGCCGAGAGTGGGAACGATCCTCCGTATATCTTGTTCCATCCTTACGTGTACCTTCGTATGTGCATACTTTCGTACCTGTATCGCCGTGTGCGCGCGCTCGTGTGTGTGTGTGTGTGTGTGAGTCCGAAGAATATATAAAGAACTTGAAGAAAAGACGCGCGGCGGCGTGCCTTCAATTCGGGAGCCATCGGCTTTGTGACTCGGGGATCAAGCCCGGAAATGCTAATTAACGTATCCGATTCCAGGAAAGTGATTCACCCGGGCTATTCTTTCGTTAAAAAAAAAAGAACCTCCTCCCTTCCTCCTCGTACTTTTATTTCCTGGGGTTTACTATCACAGGTACACGCGTCCCTACACGTATACACGTATGTATACACATATATATATGCGCACCTTGTGGGAAATACATATACGCGCGCAGACTGATCTGTGGGATTCAACAGGTTTCCTATATCGATGCGGATCTTACGGACGGATATCGTCGTACGACTTTTCTCTCTCTCTCTCTCTCTCTCTCTCTCTCTTTGGAGACAATGTGGAATTCCAAATCAATTTCTTACTTTTTGCTCTTCCACTTTTTTCCTACATTTAGGGGTGACGAAGAATTCATTTTTATCCAATGACTCACGCCCATTCTCTTTGGTTGTATGCTAATATATTTTCTCTTCAACCTTTTTGTGCATCATTTCGAGGATAAAAATATAATGTACACGACACATCTCGTCTGCAGTTTTTGTTATAAAACGCTTTTGAATATCTTGAAATTCTACGTTTACAATCGACCGATACGTAATAAGAGTACAAAGTAAATCAAATAGTGCGGATTATACGATGCAAGTGCGGGAAAGTATAGATTCGTATTTCCCGTGACATTTACACCCGAGCGAAACGAGGGAGGAAAGTTACACGAGACGAGATTCTCTTTTCCGAACATGTAACCTACTGGATTTTTTACCACCCGTTTTTGGAAACTCGTCGAGAAATACGCACACACCGTACGGATCGTGTTGAAAAATCTGAACTACAATTAAAGTTTATTTTATCTAGTTCCAACGACGCAGTCGAAAGTTCTTTGTTTGATTAAATATCGTTCTTGTTACACAAAGTATAATTAAATTTAAAAAAAAACGCAAGAGCTCGCGGAGCGCGCATGGTTAATTCTATTTAAAATAAAAGATCGATGTCTGACACTTTTCGATCGAAACCACTTTACGCAACAATGCGGTAATAAAGGTTAAATAATTAAAAATTAACATTATACTCAATTTGCATTGCATTAAATAGCAATGCTCTTTGATAAATTCCAATTCAATAGGAATCAGTGTTTGACTTTGATATTTTTTTTTCTTCTCTACCAACACCAAACAGGAATCCATTGAAATACTAGTTTCTTATCGAACGTCAGATCCTTAGGAATAGCTTAACTGTGATTTGAACGTCACTTTAAAACGTCGGATACGTGTATAATCAAGGAATTACTTCTCAATTTGTTTTTCAAGTGCAAATATACAGATGTAGTTTTATTAGTTTACGATTAGACGTCAATTAGTGATTGCTGTAAAGTTCGAATAATTAAATTATGATACGTAAAGTTCAACGTTTTAATTTAGAGATTAAAATAATCCCACTCAAAGAAATTTTGAAGTTTAGAGGGGATTGTGCAGTAAAATGGTCAATTAAATCGAATTGAACCTCTGAAAGAGTGGTGTAAAACTCAAGAATCAACACGCTTTTAACTTGTAAATATTTAATAAATAAATGCAATTGTTATATTTATTAATTGGTATTAATTATTACTGAGTAATATCGGATTATTAAAATAACTTGTGTATATATAATAATAAAGACACATAATGAATAGAACGAATGATTAATTCATTTTTATTTTGACAGTTTAGTAACACATATGTTGACATCTCGCCTATAATTGTCCGTCATTAATTTTAAAAGTATAACGCTAAATAATTTAAAATCTTACAATGCGCCATTCCACAGAAAATTATTACGTTAAAAAATAAATAGTTAACCTGCAGATAACCGATGTAAATAATTACACACAGTATATAGCAAAATATACGTAGAGCGACGTATACAAAGTTGGTGCCTCACATTTTTGCATCTCGCAACAATCGATGATAGACGATATTCTCCAAAAGAATACAAAAGATTAATTCCAAAAGAAGTGATATAGACACAGAGGACACATCAATATTTAACGAGATCGGAAACACTCGGAAATCGGAAAGTCCGCGTGTATATCACGAAAAGACTTAATAAAGTCGGAACTAAGCACGAATAATCCGCGAATGCATAAATCACCCGGTGTCGAATTTGTTTCCCGTAAATATATAAGAAAATAATCAACGGGCGATCGTAACGAGTTAATATATGTTAATCGTCGGAGATTTCACGAAAGTACCCGAAAACCAATCTCCATTTAAAGGAAAAGAAAAAAAAATACAGCTAGACGCACGTGTTTACGTGTTAGGATAGATTTACGATTAGTCTAAGGAAATAGAGACGTAACACGAAGTCGCCGATAGGTGGGAAAAGCGGGACCTGTTCCACTTCGGCTCTTGAAAGATGCGTCGGTGTTTTCTCTCTTGGGCTGCTGGCTCGTAAAAAGGCGCGAGCGCACGAGGGTATGGTATACCTATAGTATATGTGTATGTATATACGCGTTAGCCCGCGGTCACGCAACCGAGCAGCAGGGACGCGACAGGTGTTGGACGCGTCCCAGTTCGCGGGCGAGTTACACTTGCCGAGGATTTCAACTAAATACGACTATACACGGAGATTATATTAGTCGAGTATTTCCGTGTGCGGTTATATATGTATATAATGCATTACTTTCGTCGAAATATCTAACCTATTCATTTTTCATTACTTTTTTTTTAGATAAAAATTATACGGATTAACTATGCGATATTCTAGTTGCTCGTATATGAAATTGGATTATTTACCCGGAGACCGAAATACACGGAGAGAAAAAAAATGATAATAATTACTATAGACGACTAGTGAGTGAGAAACGATGAAACAATTTTTGAGTTGCTACTTGTAATTTGTAGCATGAAATAGTAAAATATCAAGCAACGAGTACTATTTTTCCGTTTTTTGCATCATGGTTCCCAATTACTTGACATGTATATTAATCAGTACTGAGCAAGTTAGTAAACATTGATAATTTTTTCTCTCCGTGTACACTGAGAGAAGTATGCCATTGCTTCAAAGAAATGGTGTATTTACCATTGTTTTAAAATCTTTACTTTGCGGCAAATTTCAATTTCTTAAAAATATAAAGAAATATACCGTAATAAGAAAGTAATCAAATGAAACCTAATATTATTTACTAATAGATATAAATTTCAAACTAATTTATAAAATTAAAATTATTATTAAGGAAGGAATATAATTATATATCACACTGAATACAATCGCTTAGTCAAATTAGTAAATATATTTATTTAATTACGCCAATATACGATAATTAGGTAGACATACTTATGTCATTAATGCATAAAATTTACTATCAAGTTCAAAAAGTCGTCGAGTCCTTTTAGCGGTGCGTGAAAGATTATCCTTATTATATTAATAATATTTCATTTATTGCGTGTTAATAAAGAACGTCTTGATTAAGACAAAATTATATAATCGTTTTTCACCAAAAATTCAAGTCACTGAATTGTTAATAATTAAGCCATATGCCTTTCGCCGTATTCTAATCCACATTTCTTAATAATAATTAAGAAATATTCTTTGACTCAAAGAATCTCTTTTCTCAGTGTACTAACATCCTTATTATTCAATACAGCAATACGTATTTAAGTACAATTAATTTTAGATGGATTGTCAACAGTGTAGTATCATTAACGTAAATGACATCGATCCTAGTATCCTAACACAATCACGATAATAACAAATTTTGTTATTTACGAAAATTTCTATTTTACATATTTATTAATCGAATATCAGAAGCACATGTAATCATTTACATTGGTATATATAATTACGCCCTGTGATATTATTATTTTATTTTATTACTGCAACTGTAATAGTATAAAAATAAAATTCTAACTTACAGTTTAAAAAAAAAATTTTTTTTGTCATACCGTAAACTATATTATACTGAATAGTATAATCGTTTATCGTAAACGAAATATCTATAAAATACAAAGCATAACTGCGTTCAATTTAAAATTATTTTTATGATATCGTCCTGGAACTGTAGGAGTAATAACAAAATTGTATATAGAAAATAGCTTTCCAATTAATATTTTAATTTAAATATATATTGATTGTACGTAGTAACGTGCTATATATCGAATCAGTGAGTAAGTATGTATAGAGTGCCAGTCACGCGTTTACTTACGTATATCTATATTTACTTAAACTTCTTTTAATTTTACATTTAAACTTTTACAAATAACTATAAATGAATGTACTGACAAAACTAATAAATTATAATATTAAAATCGAATCACTCTCGTTAGGATGAAACTAAGAGACGTAATTCCGGTTTTATGATTTATCCCGCGATGGTTTTAGTGTCAATGCAATGGCAATGTCCTTAACCGTTAATTTATCACTCAATAAAATAGTGAAATTCGGGCCAGTAGTGAAAAGTATATAAGATAGAAAAATTGTCATTTGAAGATTCGTCGCACGAAACAAGATTTATTTTCTCTCCATTACAAGATGAAATCGTAAAACTTCACGCTACGATATATATGTGTGTATATATATACAGACTCCGCGGTGTATACGAGAAATAATTTAATCCGATAGATTTATAAAAATGGTGATACCGTTACAAATTTTTGTGAAACCTTATTTTCCGTGTCAAAAAGTAAAAGTACATGCATTCCGCGGGTATAAGCAATAGAGAAATTGATATACTGTATATAATTTAATTTCTAACGATTGCCATTATATATAGATTAAATATATAGAATCCTCCTCGACACACATATATATAAATTACTTTACGAGAGCAGATTTCTTACCTTGATTTTCTTTTCGTTCAACGAGAAGAGCATCCACGATTTATATTCAGTTACCGAGAACATTTTTAAACATTATCGCACGATTATACTTCGTGCACATATACCTTTTCGTTTTTCAATAATCAATTATAAAATTCCTCTTCAATTACATACGTAATACCTATTTTTTTTATAATCAGCTGTTCGTCGAGAGTTATGGGAATTGTGTTCGGATAGATTTAAGATAATCGTAACGTTATTCCGTAAACTGATAAACGACCTAGTTGCATTGATAGAAAATGTATATATACATATTACCTAGTTGCAAGTCGGATAGTCGAGTAAAAACAACGATTTTAATATTCCGCATATTCTATATTTCTATGCACTGATTCGAGACATCATAATTCATCTGTCAATTGAATAAATAAATATGCGTATTCCGTACAAATTTGGGATAATCTGGAAAATTTGACGATCAACGAGGCTACAAATACTTGGCAACGTATTTCCAAATTTACCTTATTTTCTTCGGTCCGACGTAAGATAATTATCAATAACGTTGTAACCTTTAAGTCTAACGTTAAATCGTTTGCTTATCTGGGCAATTTACATGCACGTAGAGAAGAATGCGAGATACCGATAACGAAGGTATATATATATCTGCACGAAAACTGCAACACCCCCTTCAATGGTATGCGGTACTCGCCGAAAGGTCGATCTCGACATCTCAAGGTCGTTTTCAACCTGACTTTTTGACAAGCGTTATTTCTTCTTTCGAGTATGTATAACCTCGGTGCATAGCATTTTCCCAACCTCCAACGTTCAAACAGAGATTATAGAGTTTTTCATTTTCTTTTTTAAACGTTACCTTCTGTTAAACACATAAATTACTCCCGCGGTATCTTTCTTTTCTTTTTATCATTCAAGTTTATCGTCATACATGGACACCTGTTGGAGTTCTTCAAGAGCTCGTGTATTCATATTTATTTAAATGTAACTAAATTAAAAGAGTTTCTGAAAACTCTATTTAACTGGTGTTTAAACTTAATTTGGTCGTTAACATCTTTTCCACTTACTTGTTTTAGGTATATATATATATATATATATATATATATGTATACATACAATGTCTTGTAATCGACGTCGTTGCTCTGGATCGGAATAACAAAAGATTTTATAAATTACACGATTTATCTAAATAATCCTTCACGTTTCAATGATTTAAACGGTAACGGAGATATTTTTATGGCAATACTCGATTGAAATTGTTGTAACACATATTCCGAAGTAATATACAACAATGCAAACGATTAAATTTATTTAACATTTTAATAAAGAAGCCACTTGCAGCTTAACCAAATAGACTAGAGTTTTTTTGACTTATTCGATATAAACAATCAAAACCATTATAAAATTTGGTAAATTTTACGATTGCGAGAAAGGTGAATCCGATTATAAATAAATACGCGATGGTTTGCTCTCGACGCATTTACACGGAAAGAAGTTTCGTTATAGCAGCTAAACCCCTTTTGTTGCAATCGGTTTTGTCGTGATGCAAAAAAAAATTTGCTATGCTAACTAAAAGTATTTTAGTTAAGCGATTTGCTGCATGCATTTTGTTGTTGGACCTAAATACTTAGTTGCCCCGTCTATTTACTTTGGTTGTGAGAACCAAAGGACGTACCGCAGCGCCAACTAAACGAGTATCGCCAACAAAATATTTGGTTGACACACCTAAACTCTTCTCAAAAAAATCGATTTGTTCTCACAACTATAACTTTAGTTGAGGCATATTCATACAAATACTTTGGTTATGACAACCAAAGTTATGGTTGTTGCAACTCAAGATTTCTTTCCGTGTACTACAAACGCAGGGTAATATCGAATTAAGCGATTTAGCTTTATTTTACTTTAATATTATGGAAGTGAAATTCTGAAACTACTTACCCGTTTACGGTCGTACATTTTAACGTCCATTGTCTACACAATTTCTTACAGTGTAACAGATAATTGAAATTTCTTCTATCTGCACATACACGGATAACGTTGCAAAGTTACATTATTTCATCGATGTGTGTCAGAAATTGTATACCTATGAACATGAAGATATATCTCATAGATGTGTGTGTGTGTGTGTGTGTGTGTACGTGTAAATATGGTGTCGTATGTAGCTGAAGATTTAGCGAAACGGGATCACTTACTCGAGCATTACCATTCATATGCATAATTATGAGAAGTCCCTAGGAAAATAGTGTAACGTTTATCTTTGAATAAGATTATATACAGAGGTTATGCGCTATTCTTTCGTTTGCGAAAATGTCAGGAAAACAATGATTTAATATATATTACAATACATATGTAGCAAGTTAGAAAGCAACGTTTGAATTTAAAGTTAATACTCATTATATTTATACAAACAGTCCAGAGCGATCGAAATCAAGGAAGATACGACAGTGTACTATTAAATGGGAAGTATATACGTACAGTACGGAGCCTTATAATCTTTGGTGATTTTAAATTTTAAACAGTGCCTTTAAACTACACGAACGATATTACGTAGTTATATACCCTTTTTAGAAATATGCTAAACTAAAGTGTGTTCGACGAAAATCTCTCAACTTTTCCGCGTTAATTAATATTACACGAAACTTGTATGTTATTGATACTATATTAATCGTTTCAGTAACTATAAAAAATATTTGGCGTTACTATTAATTTATATAGTGACGAGGATAAATAATAAAATTGGTCTAAAAATTAAATTTATAGTTGGAATAAGAATAATCAAATAAAATTTACAAATTAATAAAATCAGTAATATAATTGTAGATTATATACAAATACCCTATATTTTAAACCTCGTACATGCAATAGTTATTAACAATTTGTACGCAATTGTAAATTTTGAACATTATGTATACATCTTTTATAAAACAAATTTAATTTTAATAAAAAAATTATTTTGCCATGAAGCTGCATTCGATAGCCATAGTAATCAATTTCATTGATTATCATAACCAAATACAGGTTTACTATGGAATAACTATAAAAGTTATAGCATAAGATAACGACTTATTAATAATTGAAAGAACCATATATTAATAGTTAGCACATTATATAGCCACCAAATGTACAACAGTTATTTTTCCCATGTAAATTGTTAATTACAGTTAAGTACATTATTAAATTTTTAAATAAAGTTGAATAAATAGAACGTTTCATATCTGGCAGTCAGTGTGTAAGCGACTTTCGCGAAAGTATTTATGGACATTAATTTGGATATCGTTGATTGAGTGGTACAGCATCGCTTAAAGATTCTAATAAAGTAAATGCAAACGATCTTTACGCAGTGGTGCGTATCCAATATCTGGAGCAGACGGTCTATCGAACTTTTCAATTAATTCCTTTCCAATTTTCTTACATCAAACTTTAAAGAGGAGTCCAAAACTTTGTTAAAAAAAAAGATAGGGCATTATTTTACAATAACAAAATAATTACTAATTATTAAATGTCCTGATAACCGTATATTGGTGAACGGCACTGTTATTCCTCGGTAGTCAATAACGATGATAAAAACGCCTTTATATTGATCTACGTGAACTAGAATTCCATTCGGTTAAAAATCCTATCCAAAGCCGCAGCTATAGTATTAAAGATTTTTTTAACGCTGCTTCTTTCTACCGGATATCGCGTTTTTCACAATAGAATTTCGATCCCATTTGAGTGTATTTGTAAATTCGTTTTTTCCTTAACTGTTCAAATTCATTTTTGCGCCTATTGTGGTTTAGTAATTAAATCCCTCTGATTTAGTTTGCATAAGAGAGACCCAAACGCCACTTACATACATGTAGAACGACAAAGGCTTATGGTAAAGCAACGACTTAGTACGTACAGATAGAGTCGCAAAATTGACGGACCAGAGAGGATTACGACTAAGTACCTATACGTACAGTAAATTCGTCTAAATTGATTACCTTTCGTAAATTATAAATTGTTGTTTTATATTTATATATACCAATATGCAAATACATTTGAAAAAATGTTTGAATTCTTTTATTCAGACTTACGAATAATATTTGTAAGTTTTTTTAATTGAAGAAATTTACAAGATGTGATATATCTCTTTTTTATGAAAGTTCGGTCATTAAATCTTGTGGATAAATATAAATTTTATTTTTACAACATAACGGTACGCGACTACCGTAAAACTATCGTCACAATCATAATGATTCGTTGCTCGTACTGTTTATTGAACACTTTAAGTGCAACTTTCCTTGACTCCATTTATCGAAAACTACTTTTTTTAAATTAATTAGCGGAGTATTTCCTTCTTATTTAAATGCTAAAATATTTTTCAACAACTTTTTGAGGTCAGCGTGAAATTAGTTTTATTTTAAAAGCTAAGTTGACCTTTGAGTCACTCCTGATTTTAATCTCAAAATCAAGGCTAGCTATAGACTCTTCTTTGGAAACCTTATAATTTTGTCCTTAACACTTTTGGAGGCATCCGTGTGGTTTCTCCATCCTGTTTAATTAAATTTTCAGTTTACTTTAATTTCTACGGCACTCCCAAAAATTAAATCTAAATAAACTTACTCCACAAAAATATATCCTTTTTTATATCGCGTTCGCAAGTGCAATCGCATAACAAACGCGTAAAAGTAACGTATTTTTATGTGAAAGTAAGAGCAGCGTGTCGCAGTGAAAAAAAAATGAAATACCTGGTATATACTCATTATAATTCAAATATTTATCGAGCAATTGTGAAAAACGCTTAAACCAACCGTATAATCTTCGTGTTAAAATCGCGGTGGCGCGGGGAAAACAAAATTAAAGGTCTCGGTGAACGCGACAACCTATAGCGCACGCGGCTGTAACACCACGAGAAAAAAAATACGGCGAAGGAAGGCTCACCCACACAGTGACATAGAAGCGCGGAAGCGACGCCAGATCTGATTACAGGCCCTGTAACCTATACCAGGTTGGCTCGATCCCTTTTTTTGTGCAAGGGCAACCTTATCCGCAAATTCGCTTTGGGGAGAATAGAATTGAAAGACAGGGTGACATTTTGGTCAGGTAAATAGCCGTACTAGCGATTCTCGCTCTTTTACGTGGAACGTCCTAATATTATTGATTGAATGGCTGAACTCATTACGCATAATGCTTTGTAAAATCTTTTGTTTCTTTCGTTATTCGTGCCCAAAAATACTTTTTAATTTAAATTTTTAACTAGTTTTTTCGTTGTAATTAATATTCACGATTTAGTGTGCCAGTTAAATAAAATCGCAAGACTGAATAAATCACTTGTACTTACTATATATATATATTGTATCGAATTGTAAAAAGTGTAAAGTAAAAATTAGTACTGCGTATTTCTCTATATAAATTAAAGTGTTCCAGTCAATTTTAGAAAAATTATTTCAATTTAAATTTTAATTTAAAAATTGATGCGAATTTTCATCTCTAAATAATTTAAGTCATCTCGATATTTTATTACTCACTTTTTCTTACAACTCTCCTTATATTGTTACAGAAGACACATACCCCAATGAAGTCTAGTTTTTACTTGACTTTACCTTCATTTACTTTTTACGTCGTATTTTATATTCATTAATTTTCCCAAGCATTTTAGAAAAGAATTTCATAATTTATAAAGAAAGGTGAAAAATTGGCGAAGAATAAAAACACCCTTACGTTGGACCCCAAAAAAAAAACTTGAAACATCTGCTTTAATTATAACTTTTAGTAACATACGTGTAATAAACGTTTGATATCTTATTAGATCCGGTGTAATATTTTAATAAAATATTGAATAATTCTTTGAAACGAACGTAATAGTCAAAAACTAAAAAGTTATAAAACCAATGGAGCAGGGCAGGTATCGCAAAAGAAAAAGAAAGCAAGAACGACTAAACGTCGAGAATCTAATAGAGTTGAAGTTGACATCTAGAAGCCATTAACCGACGCTACCGCAACGTCTGTAACCGCGTATCCAAACAAACGATAGGATAGGATAAGAGAAAAAAAATATAATGCAACCAGGACACTTAACGATCAGGTGAACACCTAAGGAAAAAGGCGTTTGATCCGCGGCGGTAGTGGGATGACCGTGAGAAAAGACGTTAGAGAGCACCCGCGCACCTACTCTAGGAGTTTACCGCGAGCGGTGCGTATACGCCCGTGTCGCCATCGTCTCGAGAACGCACTTACCCGGCTCAACCGTGCATGATTCCCCCCCTCTTACCGTCGAGCTGAATTACAGAGCAGTGGAACGGGTTCGAGGCTGGGCAAAAAACTCGAGCGAGGAAACGCACTGTTCATCTCCGGACTTTGAATAATCACTTTCCTTCGTCATTTGTTCTCTCTACGACCATATATATATTATGCGTGTAACCCCGCGACGACAACCAAATAGACGCGTTGTGCCAATTTCGCCCAGACTACTCCGATTTCGAATTTCAATTATATAAATTATTTTACAGTTTTCGTTATTTTTCTTGCGTAATTTTAAGACCGGAAACCGAGAAAGTTAGGGGATATTCAACAATGTCCGCAGCTAGTCAGGATGTACGCTGCAACATTTTCCGCCTATCCCCTCTTCATCTCTTCGAGAGTTTTCGAATTGTACGTACTCGAGAATTTCTCTTGAATATTTTAAACTTTTATACGAAGAAACATTTTAGACGGATTTTTATTTTAAGGAAAGAGCAATAAAGTGTACACTGAGGAAAATTTGCTAGTATAAATTACTATTTTAATGGTAAACGGAGGACTTGCACAATTATAAAAATTGCTATTAATAATAGTAAAAATTGCCACCATTGAGGAAAAATTACTATTAATAATGGCTATTTTTACGATTATTATGGCAATTTTTACGATTAGTAATAGCAATTTTTATAATTGTGCAAGTCTTCCGTTTATCATTAATCAAATAGTAATTTTTACTAAAAAAATTTTCTCAGTGTACATTATCAACACATTTATTATTTAATCTTGTTAAAATAAGACAGCTGTTTGGCTAATCTTAAAGTTACCTATTAATTGTAAATAATCTAGAAAATCAGATCGAGTTATACGGTTACGACACGCTTTTGTTAAAATTTGTAATTCGTTGAACAGAAATAATCAAGAAAACCACCACATCGCTTCGTATGGTTAGGGATACGTACATCAAATTCTTACTAATAGTTAAAGAAATAAATTATTACGTTGACTAATTACCTGAAAATTCCCTAGTAAAAATTTCTGGACGATAAAAAAAAACAACAAATTGATATAAAAGATAAAAGAACCCTAGTAGAAATTGAGCATTTTAAGGTTAGACAAAATTTGAAATTTGATCATATTAGGATCATATTTTGAGCATTTTTTGCTAATTTGTCATTTTCTGGCTTAAAAACCGTTTCAATTATGCTCAAAATTCTACTAGGGAAAACTCTAGCAAAATTATATTATTAGTTAACCCCGAATTCTTAAATATATTCTATATTTAATTAACAAACAGTTTATATAGTTTGAATAGTCAGTATACACAATAGTAATAACACACCAATCACCTTAAAACACTGAAGTTTTAAGATCAATAAAACGAGATATATAATCGTAATAGTAACTCCATTACGGCTGACCACGATTCTAAACCACGGTACTTGAGTTTCCACCGTGTAACAATTGATGATTTAAGTAGTCGTTTGATGGCACATTCAAAACTTTCTTATAGCTACTTTTAATTGAATTGAAACTGCCGCAATTTGCAAATGCACTTGCTTTCTTTTGCGTAATATTACTGTGCACCGCAATCATTCATGCTAATAATAATAATAAGTAATCGCAAAACAATTATTACAGTTAAAAAAATTAAATAAATAAATGAAAATAAAAGAAAAAAAAACTTACACGAGAGAAACATAGTTGTACGTAATTATGATACCCGATAGAGTTGTAATTACGAGAGTTATGCTTCGGAAAACGCGTGATAGGTTGAATCTAATTCCACACTCACCGATCGCCACGCAATTCTTATTATTTTTTTTTTCCTTTTTACAAAATGTAGATACCGCGAATAACATTTCTTCCTTATTTACTTGGTTGAATTTCAGAAATTTTAAGTACACCGCATTAAAACGAGATTCACCCAAATTTTGAAGAAACTTTGCCGCGATTACAAATCTCGACGTTCATCTCGGTTATCGTTCTGTCCGAGTTGTACAAGAAAATTATACAAGAATAACACGAAGTAGAAATCTGTAACTTGCTCCGACATCCCTTTAATTATCTCTCTGAAATTATGAATCTTCTCTCCCTCCCTCCCTCCCTCTCTCTCTCTCTCTCTCTTGCACACACTTTTTTTTCAACTTGGCGAGAAGAATATCTATGATTATTACGAGGAACTGAATTGCTTTAAATGGTTTGCATTCAGTAATCAACCGAGTTTGCAGTCTTGTTACGGTAGAAGGCGTTGCACCACCTAATTATAAATGACGCATTTACGAGGCTGTAAGAATTAATACTACAGTAATCTTAACGCACCGAAGGTGGCGGTTGTTATAAAAAGAGTACGTTACAAAAAAAAACGAGAGAATAAGGACAAAAAAGGTTAACTCGCGTACACACAGACACCGAGTCGCGTGTGCATAACGGTAAGAAAGCGATGTAATAGAGGTTCATTATATTTGATATTATACATTTGTCATTCGATGAAAAATAAAAGACAATGAATTCGACAGGTAAGACGCGCCCGCTTGTCTGTGTCTGTATATATATATATATATATATATATATATATATATATCCTCATTACGATCATTAGGTTCGAAGAGAATTTGAATTATCACTTTTAAATGAGGTATCGAAACGATATTACAAATTCACGTTTGACCTGATAAATAAATGATAAACAGTTTATTTGAATTTGAAGAACTCGGTCGTAGCACGGATAAACGGACAATCCGAGTGAGGAGATGTAGGAACATTATTTTTTCAGGTTAATCGATTCGCGAAATGAGGTATTTCAGGAAGGATATTTCGTTCTTAATAACTTATATATTGTTTTCATTTGAAGTAATAAACAACGATATCGAGCTTCTACACGTCCACCACGACAACGCCTGGAACGCGGTAGCGTTTAAGACACTTACTGTTAAAGATTAATTAAGCCGAAGTGTACGTTTTTAATTTTTATGTTCAACATTAAAGAATCCTCTCTATATCGACAAATCCAACTAGTACAATTTTTATATATCAATCGTATTGCGCTACTCTTTGTTCTAACGAATTGGACACAACATACAGCATCAAATAACTGAAACAATTAAATTTATTTCAATTTTTGGTAAACAGTTGTTAAAAATTTAAATTCAAGTTCTCTTTTACAGTATACTTCAAAGTTTCGCCAAGCTTTTAATTTATCGTAAACGCGATCGTTTTCTCAAAACTCGCGCGTAAGAGCGAGTTTTTATTTTAACAAAAAAAGATGGAGAAGTTTAAATTATAAAGAAGCAAATTGTCCAGAGTGTATAGCCGTATAGTAATTAATAAATAAGATATTTAAACATATACGTTAGAAAGTCGTAGCAGCTGACAAAAGCTATATATATATATAATACTTACCTGTAATTTTAATTTTATATTCCATCTCACCCGATTATTGTATGTTCTTTTACGTTTGATAACCACGAGTAAACTCATATCCATCGATAAAAAATTGACATTGACACATAGTTAAAGCCTTAGAGATTAAACATGCGAACAATGGACCTAACTCGATAAAATAAAATTGAACAATTCTCGATAAACGTTGTCTCGGAAATGTCGAAAGTAATATTTCCTTTGAGCGCACGTATCCTCGGTATAATTGAGTCAACTGTACAACGAAGCCGTAATTGCTCATGATTTTATCCGTTGTACAGCCGAGAAGTCGAGGATAAAGCGAAACGCGTGTACGTACGAAACGTCGAGGAGAGAGAGAGAGATAATCGAGCGTGGTAGCCCGCAGGGGAGTCGACTCGCGGATCGATGAGTATTTGAACGGGTCGTCGTGCTCCTTTTCGCTTCCATCCGAGATTGATTAGCTCTCTTTCTCGTAGCGAGCTGAGCGCGGACCGCGTTTTCAACTCACCCTGGCGACATCGATAACTTTTTTCCGCTCGAATATTTTCGTCTTTATACTGGGATACGGGAAACCATCGAGCTCTTGCTGTATTGTATACCATATGCAGGTATATATATACACGGTAAAAAAGAAAGTGAAATTGATAATCAATCGGGATTGATGCCACGTGAAACTCATTCTTTAACGATGCTTATATAGATTTTTCAACCGGAAAATTAAATTGGCTCTGTTTCTCTTTCGCGTACGGATGGTCTTTACGTATTTACGAATGTCATATACGCGTGCGCGCGGCTGTACGCACGAGAACTCAATTTCGACGTTTGTATTTCTCAAGAATTTTCACATTTGGTACGTCATCCTGTAATTAATCGTAAGTGGAGAAACAATTAATCCCCGTCAACGAAGAAAAGGACATTGTCATTTGTCGAAACATTATTTATTTATACACCTCCGCGTAATCAATAACGTTATTAACGGCTTCGATATATTTTTAAGCGTACGCCAAGTGTAATATGACTTTATATAACTTATTGATAATTTCGTTGCCCTCCTCTTCATAAAATGCTAATTTAACGGCGAGAGCAATAAAATTGTAATTGAAAATTTTCGGCAATAAGATTCTAATTTACAAAATGTAATATCAAACGAAAAAGCTTGTTGTTTTCTTGTTTTCTTAATTTGCTTTTTATAAAAATGTATACATTTAAATAAAAAAACATTTATGGACGAAGAAAGAATTTAAATTTGAATGTTTTTTATCATACTCTGATCGATATAGAACAGTTTAACATTGTGCATTTCGGTGTCAATAGTTAAATGTTTAACAACATTATAATATTTTACAATTTATGAGTAGTCTTGACTCTCACTGTACAAGCACCTAAAAATTGTATGCCAAGCACCAGGCGGCTTTGATTTTATACTATATAAGTTAGCTTAACGATTAATCATTCTTGTAGTTAACAATGACACTTGCTTCTGGTATTGTCTGTTTTTGCACAGTACAATGGAAAAGAGAGGAGGAGGTTGTCAATTATTGTGACTTTTATAATATATATAATTATGAACACCAATGTTTATGGAGCCCACAACGTTAATTCCCTATGGCGTTATCTCGCTCCTACATATAATGAGGTTTGTCTGAGTTATGGTGCCTTGGGCTTCATAAACCCCGATGAACAAATGCATATGTGGAAAAAAACGTTCAAATTCAAATTCTTCCTTCGCACATAAATGTTTTTTACTCGAAAAAAAAATATGATAAAAAATGAAAAGATGTTTTTCCGTTCATTTACATTAAAAAATCATTAATAGGGCGCCAAAGTTAACTTTTATCCACCCTAGCTTATCGACCGAGTTACAATAAATAATTTAAACAATTTATAATATATATTACAGCATTTGACAAACGCACGAGAAGACTTTCGTGCGTTTGTTTACAAACAATTGACTTCTCTGCAAAATATGAAACTTAAAAATACAATCGATTTTCCGTGAACTACCCCTTGCCAAGAAGTGTTGATTATTGATTTTTTATACTTTTTGGTAATATATTTTTTGGAAACGCAATTGCATTTTAGTCTTAAATTTTGCGCAATGGTCAATTATTTGTAAACAAAGGCGCGTCTTCTTCTTTACCGAGCAAAAAAAATTTATTTCATTTATTTAAAAAATATGGAATTTTATGCAAAACTCGAATACAGAAACAATAAATAATTAACTAATAAATCATAAACAAAGTTCAATACAGGCCAATACAACAAGAGCACCTTAAAAATATGTGCACCGAATAATCACGGAAAATCGTACATTTTCGGATTTTGCATAAAATTCCATTTTTTTTGTAAATAAATGTAAGAATTATCTTTCTTTGCTCGGTTGATAACCCAACGCGTATGCCACCCCCTTAATTTTTGTGTGAAAAAAGATCAATTTTATAAATGGTATGAATTTTGCATGTAAATCTTAAATTAGCACTTTCTTGTAGCACAATTGTGTGAATTAGAATAATATTGCAGAGATATTTAAGTTAATATATTGTCTGCCCCTTCAGCGAACTGGACTTTGGTTGTACAAATTTTCTAATTAGAATCTTATTACCTAAACACTTTAATTAGAATTATGTTGCTCTCGCATTTGAGTTAGCATTTTATAAACAGGAGATAAATTGTTAATCTAAATTTTCGTTGATAATTATAATAATTTATCATCGCACAAAGTACATTTTCAGGATTCATCAATTATTTCAATATTATTAGCATATTTAAGAGACATTCCACGGCAAGTGCAGGTTCGATTAAAATTTTTTAAAATGCACCAAATTTTAGGTACAGACTGAAAATGTTTTTCAGAAAACAAATAAACGTTTTTAGATCTATTTGTTCAAAAGTTATTCTAACCTCAAAAAGTGAATTTTATCCAGTTTTTTCAACACCAGCTGGGTTTATTGCTATTTATCACAAAATCTATCAACTTTTACTATATAACATTATACGTTACATTGATTGTTTATTATGTCTAGAATTTATCCTTCTGGGTTAGAATTTCTAATCTCAAGGTAATTCTCTCATAAACTATATGTCAATATTGAACTTGAAGAAATTGTAACTTTGCCACAATTTATTTTTTCATCCAAAAGTCACTTTTCAGTTAAAAGTTACGAAAACAAAAAAAATTTCAAAAATTAGCATGGTATATCCCGTTTGAATTTCTAAAGAAATTTTGTAATTCATTAAATTATCGTTACTTTTTATAGAATTGAAGGCTATTTACAAACTAGACCGTTCGAAAGGTCCTTCAAGCTCTTTTTAAGACTTGAATCAAAAAATCAAAAGTGACGAACTTACAACTTTTTCAATTTGAATATTGACATATAGTTTATAAGAGAATAACCTTGAAATTCTAACAGGATAATTTCTGGAAAATACCAGCAACGAATGTTAGATGCAATGTTCTATAGTAAAAGTTGATAGATTTTGGAGGCAAATAGCTATAAAGACAGCTATTGTTAAAAATCTTGAAATTTTTAACGTTTTGAGGTTAGAATAGCTTTTGAACAAACAGATTACAGTATCTAAAATTTTTTTCTGTTTTCTGAAAAATATTTCCAGTCTATATTGGATCACTTGACATGAAATGTCTCATATATATGTATATTATACACACACATGCAGATACGTATAACTGTTGAATGCATGTTATTATTATTTTCGATCGATCAAATTTTCAATTTATTATTACTTGATTCGCGGACAGCTAACAAAATATATTAAAATCATGTTAAGCTCTTTAAAAACAATATTTCTACAAATTAAATGTCTTAAATACGTGTGTTGTTTATTTTTATTTACTCTGAATAATCTACGAACTGTAATCAAGAAATTAACACGACGTTTACCCCACAATTATGTCAAGCAAAATAATTATTAATTGAGATAGCAATCGTATAACGAAATAGCCACTTAAATAAATTGGTTCTAACGAGCCGTATGTTAACACCTATCCATCGATTATACTCCTTTTAAAATAAAACTCTTGAAATGCAAATAAAAGAAAGAACAAAAATAAAGGAAAACTAAAAGTAAAAAAAAAAAAATAAATGAAAGAGAGATCCAAGCGTACACGGAGGAATTGTTTCCAACAACGAGCTCTCGTCTTTCGCTGGGTATATAGGAAACGGATGTTCCGAAGTGCGTACATACGCGTCGACCGGACAAGCCGAGAAGAAAGGAACGTATATATACGAATACCAGAAAGGTGAATCCCCTTACGTCCGTAATGCTCGCGTTCCCATCCGAGTTGCTTGCCCTAGGAAAATCTCTTTTCTCCCCCACCCCACCCTTCCCTTATTCACCGATTTTCTTATATGTTCTTTTTTAACAGTTAGACTGACTAATTGCCCGGGATCATGAGAAATTCATCGTTTTTCCGACAAACAATCGAGGAATCGCATTGTGTTTACCGTACTTACGACGCTTACTATTCCATCTCGGGAATGGAAAAGTGTTTTAACCTCGTTAAGTAGATCGGGAAGAAAGTTTATTATGCTAGTAATCGATGGTTTAAATAGATAACTCACACTCGTTACCGTTTTTATGAAAACATCACGATTACGTAATTTTTAATTTAATTACTTTTTACAATTAGCGTCGAGTATAAGAATTAATTGATATTCAGTCCCTTTTTTTTACCGCGTTTACATTTTCTTGTTTATTTAATTTTTTTTTAATTTTTGAGTAATTTAAATAGTTGCTATATATATATATATAAATTAATAAGTACAGGCATTTATTTTAAAAATATCTTTTGAGAGGGAAGGAATGATGCTGCTGAAAGTTTTGATAGAAGCAGTACACTTTTATTCAATTTAATTAAGAGTTTCAGAAGGAAAATGAAATGAAAAATTTTGAACTCGTGAAAGAAATAATATCAATGCATGAAAAATTTTCACTTCATTTTCTTGCGTAACACTTAATTAAATTTGCTAAAACTTTTACCGGAATGTTCTTGTACAATTTTCCTGTACCTGTTTCAGTGAACAAAATTTGTCTTCGTCTTGGACATATTTTTGTTTTTTTTTTCTAAGATAATTAAAGTTGACGATAAAAAATTGATAAAATGAAATCTTTTTTAATTAGATTTGTACAATTTACCATATAAATTATAAATTAGTCGGTTTACTTTCTTTATATTATGTATCGGTTGAAAATTTTTTTTTAAATCATATTATAATACAGATAGAAAGTTAACTTAACGATACCGTAAAATGGATGATTAAGATGCATCCTCGAATAGAACGACTCGTCACCCCATCTCCAATCGCGATTTATATATACTACGGAGACATTGAAAATACTTTCCATATTCATGTAAGGCTGATTAGAATATGTCGAGGAAAACTTAATAGACGACTCACAACAAAATTCAAGTGCATCATCATCTAATAATTAAAGCTCTAACTATACATACACGCACATAGCTTTCGACTCAAGCAACTAACACTATGTACAATTTAAACTTTAATATTATGTCAAGAAAAATTTAAGGATTTTGGCAAACATTATCGTATTGCTTGAAACTCGTTTATAATGAATTGTGTATTCGGTCAGAGTTTTCTTACTCGACAGCAAAAATTTAAAGGTGTCAGTTTAATTTAAATATCAGATTGATCATCAACAATTAGGAGTTCAGTTCCACAAACGTTCAGTTTCACACACGTTCGCAGTTTATGTAAATTAAAACCGTGGACTCGATGTAATTGTAGATTTCGATTTTTCTTTTCTTCCCATATATATAACTGTTAAATGAGAAAAACGAATAAATACGTTAATACCACCGATTACGCGGAGTTACGCTTGACTCTCAACGTGAATTATATATTCTGATTGGATTAATTAATACGCATTATATATAAGATCGAATAATAAAACGCAATGCAATAATGATACATTTGATTTACCTATATTTTCAATCGACAAATGCTATTCTTTTATATATTTACTCGGAACGATTGATATCGTATTTTTACTCTTATATTATAATTATATTTACTGTGTCAGTTCAATCCATTTAATAAATAGCATTCCTAATATAATATAATTCGATTTAATTAAAGTTTCGAATTCTCTGAAAAGTATACTATAAAAATAATGTATAATTAATGTGAATGCACAAACTTTATAGATGCCACAATTACATGCGTCAGTGGATGTATTTATATTTTCTATTTAGTAATTAAAACTGGGTCACTTTTTGCTCATTATGAAAATGTAATGCAGTAAGACAGAAGGAAAATATTAAAATGCTTTAAATAATAAACTTTTTTTTATTGTATATATTTGTGTTTGAATCAAAATATTTTTATACGCATAAATTTTAAGTTTAAATTGAAATATTTGTATATTTACACCAAGAATATTCTGTACTCTACAGTTTTGCGTAAACATGAAACTATACGCAAAGAAAGTTAAATAAAAAAACTTGAAGATGCTCAAATGTTAAACTGCTAATCAAATACTTGTTTATGTAATTTTATTCCAAAATTTTAATAATAAGGGAGAATTAGATGATAGAGATAAATTTTTACCATAACAGTAATTTTCTTTCGACAAAATGCTTCGAGCACGGGTTTTGTTTCAAAATTTTAATCATGTTATAGCGTTACAATTGTCCAAAATAATTACATACTTTTTAAAAAACTTTTACTTTACTGTACTTTTAATCCATAAGGATATAATGTCACGTTCGTATAGAAAATAAATAAATGCATAAAACAAATAATATTAATTAAACATTACCTTCACCTTAACATACTTTTTAGTTTCTAATAAAAGTTTTGATTTTTGTTGCTCAACTGCGAATTTAAAGAACTCCACTATATATTAATAAAACACTTTCTCGTAATTCTTGTGATTCATTTAAAACTTATTTATCTGCTGCGTAAAAAAGTTTTTTCGTTATTTCTTCTACATTAGTTACACAGTTAAGGAGATGAGAAAGTAAGAAAATTGAAATCCCTATTTATTTTTTAATTAACAATAGGTTCACATTTTTTTAAAAATCTCTCTGTAAGGTGCTTCTACTTGCTTTGGTTAGTACGTATGATTTTTTCAAAATGTTTTATCGCTAAATAATCGATATTTTCATACAGCCGCAAGGATCAATTTCATACCTAATTATTACACGAAAAGTGATAATTAATTAATTTAAAATTAATTATTTAAAAAAAATCACTCTGTCAGATTCTCCTATGTTACTCAAACATCATGTATGAGTTTTTTTCAAATTTTTGGTTCCGTAGTTACAAAAAATTTTTGGGTTTTTAAAACTAGATCCTTGTAATTTGGTTATCATATCTCTTTAATTTAGATGATTTAACATATTTGTCAATACATGATGATGTATTTATTTGATTTTAGATCAATGTTTTTTTGCTCTCATTGCATCTTATGGATAAAATTTTCTTCGAATTAAGATTTATTACTATCATTTGTGATCAATCTTTATAAAAAAAAATTTTCCCCATTTACGATCACAACAGCTTGCTTAAACCTTGGCTGCCACACTGGGGTATGTATGACTCCAATCAATATCAAGTCAAATTTAGACACTTATTATATTGAAATAAATTTAAAAAATATATTTGTTATACTAAATATGATTTATCTTATGAAAGGACCCATCTTTACTTCCAAAACAAATATTCGTATAATTATTAAGAAAAAATTTAATTTAATAAAGTCAATAGCTGCTTCACAATACAATCGTGATGTACGAAATGTCCCAGTGTGGCAATTATGTTATTCTAGTGATGTGTGACATCTAAGGATTAAATACATAATATAGAAATGGTGAAAGCAATGAACATTGACAATTAGTTCTCCTGTCTTCAAAGAACATTACACGGGACTGAAAATATCCTTGCGGTCACCCCTCCGCATACTCGCCGATACACCTCAAAGGCAGGCCCGACAACTAGAACGGTGATCTAGGACACCTAGTACTGAGAGTATTTAGATTTGTGGGTACCCACAGTCAGCGTACGATGCATGTTGCTCAGTCGTCTAAAGATCAGGATCACGGAGTGTTCAATAAACAAGATCAATAACCTTACAGCATTCAGAAATACATCAGTACGTTCAAGAGGTTCTTACAGCGAACCAATCAGACACGACAAACATGGGCGAAATCACTCCAATACCTTGCAGCCATTAATTGTCCATTGAGGTATATAGCTGTGAATACCGTTCCAGAAACTTTAGATTAAGCGTATAATAAGGGAGCAAGGAAGGATCATTGCAATTTCACTAAACAACGTAGTTTGTCGTATAGGGAAAATTTTGTTGGAAAAAGCGAAGTTTTACATTACAACTATGCAAACACAATTATTTAGTATGTGTCGACAATTAAGTTAATACCTGGTAATGCAACAGAATTTGGCAGTTTTCTGGTCGCAAATAAACATACCCTGCATATGAAATTCTTACACAACCGGTGATGGGCCGTGCAATTGAAGATTTGGATTTACAATAATACAGTACTATAGAAAGAGTAAATGATACTCACAAAAATTAATGAAAATAATTAATCCATTGGAAATATACAAATTAATTTATTAAACAATCGCTGTATAGGTTTTAACGTTCGACCGTTATAACGGAAAAATATTTTTAAGTATTTCAACTAGCTAACGATAAATCATAAATATTAAATCACCATCGTTTTAGAAAGTATAATAAATAAAAATCGATCAACTCTAATGGCCAGTAGAATTGAAATCCATTTAGCGAGCAGTACCAAGCCAGTTAAACTAGAAATAGGCTAAAACTAGGTATATTTTTGGGGTTGCGATGAAACGCTTGTTTTAACCTTTCGTAGCTATTTTATATAATAATCTATAAATGTTAGGATTGAACTAAGTATTTTGAAGCTTGTGAAACTAGATTCTGTAAGCAGGATACCTGGCGCATCATAGGCTATGAACAAGCCTGCAAAAATGTTTCGGATCAATTTGGTGATTAATTTATAAAAGTTAAAATATCTTGAAAATGAGTGTACGACGCAAACAATCGTCGAACTCGATCGGAAATGGTAAAAGGGATCAAATTTCACAAATCCTTCGCATTTTGTTTAGAACATTACCCAGAAATGAATACTTTATTTTGCTCATTCCAATAAATGTGCAAGAAATGGGCGAAAAAGCGTTTCATCGGAGTCAATACCCAACCATTTTTGCTGTCCATTTATTAATTTCCCGGCTATTTCTTATATTCTTAATTCTACTAAATTAATTTAAGTATAAATAAGAAAATATTAGTATAATAAAATATTAATCTTATTTACGAAAACATTAAATTGGTTAAAAATAATATATAAAAATATATTTTTACGAAAAAGGAAGTGATCGTCATACTTATTAAATACTAGCGAGTCGCTTACGTTTCGTAGTTGAAATAATGTAAAATCATTGAATTGAGTCGATATGCACGAATTGGGCTGTATAACTAATCAAATTTACATAATAAAAACATTCATAAATAATTAATAAAAAAAATGTGATCTATTTTGCTAAGAATTTTGCAATTACATAAGTGCGTATTGTACACGTATAGATACAAATCAGAATATTACATACTAAAATACAAATCAGGTTATTGTACAAAATCCCCTTTACGTACGTATGTACGAAAAAAAAATAAAACTAAAAAATCAAGCGCGTTCTCGTGTATCGCGCCGAGCACAAATAAATCCCAAAATCCCAGTCCAATTTCAGGTGTAACGGTGAAACAAGAGAACCCTGTGTATAAGAACCAAAAGACAACGAAAACGTTATAAATAAAATTTATTCCAACAGAATCGTACCGATAGTATCGATGTATATACACGTACATTTATTTTAACTTATACACCGAGAGACCATTTTACGTAGTTATATTTTCATTTAATATTTCTATATTAACATACTATATATACGGGAGATTCATTTTGACTCTTTATTGAAATTCGCGAAATAAATGGAAAATGCATTATCCCGCGACGAATTAATAAATTTTCGGCAATAAGAATTTAATCGCGCATAAATATTATTGGGAAAAGTAAAGTTTAAATTTGATATATTATTTTAAAATTTAAACTTCGCATAAAAGAATTTTATTATTGTTTCATACGCGCGTGTTCGAAATATGTATATATAAGAAATATGTCTTATATATATAAAATTCATTCCCGACTGTGCGTATACCCTCCATCACGCTTTCATCAGAATTTCAGTAAAATCGTAGAGTTATATCGTTATATTTTAAAGGAACTATGAATATCATATCGAGATATAGCTATTTACTTTGTTAACTTAATTCGTTGACTCGATTCATTTGACTCCGCATCCGAATTCGTCAATATATACACCAATTTAACTGATCATAGTTCACTTATACACATATACCTATATTAAAACTGTACGGATTATTATGCGTGCACAGTTTTAATCAGGTTATTATACAGTAAAACCGTAGATATTATCATGCGAATAATAATACGAGAAGTAGACAATATACTTACACAACGTCGGTCTGTCTTCACGCGTGAAATATATTCCAAGTGCTGCATCTTTAAACACTATATATATATATAAATATATTTTTTCACTTTGATCTAAGAACGATCACCAGGCGTTACACCGATCATTTCAACAGCTTCTGAATAAAAAAAACCAACGGTTAATTAATTACTAAAGATCGTTAGGGAATATTCGCGACAAACCGCTATATAGTCCAAGCTAAAAAGTTCATAGAGGTAGTATATTTAATTGATCTAACAAAAAGTGAAGGTTCAACTGAGCGTGAATCTGTGCGTGTGCGGCGTTTCTCTTACCGACTTTACACGCTCCTAAGAGACTAGGATAAATAATGTATAAGAAATAAGGTTTAAATGTGAAGAAGCCAAACCGTTATGTAGGCGTAAGTTCTCGTACCTTTGCTCGTGGATGTGTATTTATCAAACCGGTATATATATATATATATACGAAACCCGGTAGCATACTTCAAAAATTATATCGCTATATTTTTCCCCTAAAATTTATATCACATGATATTAAAAAAATCTAATATATTAATCGGCAATCGAGACGAAAAGTAATAAATAAATTTTTTTATCAACGTCTCGATCGACAAATAATAAGCGTGAAATCTTAAACATATTTCGAAGTTACAACTGGTTTTCTTTGTAAATTCACTGTACGAAATTCACGATATACCAATAACCTTATGTATGTATATAAATAAATAATTTAGTTACATCTACTTTATAACAGCACGTGTCAACGCATTACCAAAACATCGTAGTACACATACCGTAACACAACGACCTAAAACGCCGTGGTATATAATTATCATTCCTGTAATAACGAAAGCATATACGTAAGTACGTCTCCTAAACATCAAAGTATTAATCCTCGTTAAACTTTAAAACGTTTGTAAATATTACGAACGACGTATATATCCAGAAAAAGTAATGAACCTATTGCAAACTGCCCGCGTTAAGTCTAAAAATTTCTGAGTTGACGTTCGAAAAAATTATTAACTAATAATTAGTGCAAGTTAATTAATTTATATGTTAATACACATAAGTAACGTAACGTAAAGAAAGCTTAAATAATATTATCAAACCAGATGTTATCTAAATTTTATATTATTAAAGACGAGTATTCATCTTCTATACAAGTGATTAATTTTTATTCTCAGAATACACGAGTTCTTTAATATTTATAGATTAATTTCGGTAAAAACATTTACTATTTGCCAATCATTTAATTCACCTCATTTGTTAAAATGATTAATTAATTGAGTTGTAGTATGTAAAGAGTGATGTTTCGTCGTCAACTTAATTATATTTTCAATATTATATTACGCGTGCGTGCATGCGTATGTGCGCGTATGTCTATTTATGTGTCTAAGACAAATCAACGAATACTTTTATCTTGAATAAGACAATAAATTAATTAAATATTTAGGTTACGTAATTTTATTTTCGTCATTTATTATAGTAGATAGTTGTGTTACACATGTGCAGATTAGTTCGTATAATATCGCGTATTACTTTCGGTATATAGTTCACTAGTAACACGTCTTCACTTTTAAATATACCCTGTAAAATTGCGCTTTTTTAACATTTTTTCGGGATACTTATCGATTACGAATTATTTTACTTTGAAGAATAAAAAATATGAGGGATTTCAGAGCCAAATTACAGGAATCTGCACCTTCCAACCCAAAAATTATATCTAAAATATTGAATTCAGAATCTGAACAAAATTCATACGGATAGCTTAAAATCATAAGGAAGTGCATTACGTTCCGAATTTTAAAGAAAAAAATAATATTATTAATAATAATTAATAATAGTTAAATAAATATTTTATAGTCGGTAATTTTAAGTAAAAAAAACGTACCGTTTTAACTCAAACATCGTAATTAAATTATCAATTTCAATATCTCGAAAAATATGGGTATAATGTTTAAAACATATCTGAGAGCCTGGCATTCAGGATTTTTACAAAAACTCATTCTTTTGTTTACAAAAACTATATTACCAAATGATCATTTTCTGACTCCGACGGGATGTCAGGCTCATATTAGAGACATCTGCACCTTTAAACCCAAAAATTATATCGAAAATATTAATTACAAATCTGAAAATATTCATACAGATAGCTTACAATATAAGACAGTCTGACGTTTAAATTTTTTAAAGGTAAAATGATTTTTGTTAATAATAATTGAGTAAGTAAATTTTGGGTCGGTAATTTTTAGTTAAAACTTGCAACCCAAACATCGTAATAAAATTATAGATCTAAAAATCTGGAAAAATTTTGGTATATTATGTAAAACATGCCCAAGAGCCTGATGTTCGGGTTCTTTTTAAATGTATTCAGTTGTTTACAAAAAAAGTAAAAAATGACCATTTTCTGAGTCGGACATTCCCTTAATCGTTAACATTTTGGCAAAAAGCAGTGGATCCATACATACATAGTAACATCGAATAGATATAGGTAAAGGATCAATTTGATAGGTGGCACGTAACGGCATCAGGGTGTATATCCCTGTAACTTGTAGTATAGTCTGCCTGTTAAAGTACAAGTTTACAAAGGCGTCAAGGTATTATGCAGAGCGAGGCGTCCCTCTCACGCAGAACGTGAATATGAACTCTCCTCGAAGTATATAGACGCATTAGCCACGGACCGTGTGGCGAGTTGTCTCTCGGCTCGTAACGATTCCTCGCGCGAAGGCGGCCGGAAACGAAGTCAGAACGGCGGAACCCAAGGCTCGCTCGGCGGAAAGTCCAAGAGTTTCAGTGTGCTTGGGACCGCGGCGCCCCTCGGCTGCTTAACTTCGTCTTCCTCTTTCCATTTTTTTATTTTTCCTTTCTTCCTCCTTTCCTCCGTTTTCGGGATGGGAGAGAATGGCCAATACCGTACGCAAAGTCAAACAGGAAAATCGACTCAGGAGGCAAAATCAGGCTGGTCAAGGTATTGCACCTATACCGATGCGTCACAATCAATCGCCCGTCCATGTGTGTGTGCGTGTGTATGTGCGTGTGTTTTTTTAAGGATTCAAACCAAGAATTTCGATGTCGTATCGTGACTCCGGAGAGTGTATAGTTTAGTGCTCGTGTGGTTTTACGCGTTTGCCGTTTATTCGTCTCTTGATAGTTCGGTACCGCAAAAAATATGATGATTCACGAGTGAGTTATTTAAAATACGTATATGGGCAACCAAAACTTTACAGAATCAATGTTGAATTCAACGTTGTATCGATTAAAACCATCGTCGAAATATTGCAATTCTATCGTGTAAGTTTTAAAACGCGTGATAACACAAAATCTCCGAGGATCGTATATATTTACCGTGAATCATTTATAATATTTATGTGCAAGGAGGATTTGACTCAGCATTGACAATTAAAACGTTTCGACAAGCTTTTAACAAAATAGAACAGTTTGTAAAAGTAAATAATGGTAGGAATAAATCGCGGACAACGCGCGAGTAAAACGTGAACGGTACCTTACATACTACGTTATTCAAATTTCTTCTTTCAGCCTTCAATTTGCATGACAATCTTCTTAACGCTCGGAAAAGATTTTGTCAGATTTTGCAACGTTTTCATTAGCCGTTTCAATTTTTTTGCAGCGTTACATTCGTACTACGAAGATCTTAACAATTTATAATACATATTTTGAGGAACGTGCAATTAATCGAAATAATTGTACACCTATATATAAGTGATTATTTTTTGTTGGAGAAGGTAAATGTTACGTTTGTTAAGAATAATACCGCATACAACGTAAACGTCATAATACTACGATTTCTCTTGTTTAGTTTTCTGTAGGTGAAAGCTCTGCACTCTCAGCATTTTTTGTGCATACAATTCTATTGTATTATAATATCTTAAATATTCATTTTTTTTAAACAATTGAATTTAAATTGGGTTTTCTTAAAAAAACGAAACATTGATTTTTATATGATGTATCTTATTTGTATACAATTTCACGTAGTATTTTACGTTAAACCATCTTGTGTATAACAATAGATTAATTTATTATAGACCTTTTGAAACTCGATGTAATTATAAAGAATATTATATTAACTTCTTCTTTTTTTTAACAAGCTAAGCAAGCGTATTTTGATAATAAGTTATATAACATATATCACGAGACAAATATTTTTTTTGGAATATTTAGTAATTACAAAACCGTATGGTTTTCTACTGTACTAATACAAACAATATAATTTGTATATATCCTACGAATCGTACATCACCTCAAAAATATCTGAAAATAATAAGAATCTGAAAAAATTGATTATTTAGATGTATACATACGTTAGCAGCTGGTTTTAACGCGTAAAGTGAAACAATATCTATAATTTATAGTTTACATTGTTTCAGTGTTATAAAATTGTATATTTAAGACAGTGTACAAAACCACGTAGATCTTGAAATTTTAGGTAATATGGAGACAATAATATCAGAATTATGAAGGGCTTTTTATCAATTTTGATGAAGTAACCATTATATATATTTGGCGACGTTTTGATAGACGATTTTCATCGTAGTCAGGCTATGTATACATGATTGATTTAAATAAAGGTATAGCGTCACCGAGTAAATACTGATAAGTTCATCAAAATCGACAAAACGTCCTTTATAACTGAACTGCATAAACAACAAAAAATGAAGAATAATATCAGAAATCAATCAAGTTCTGACGTTTCTCATTTGAAATATCCATCGTATATTGATACAAGTAACTTTACTTTCAACTACAATTTACTTTGTACCTTACATGATAAAAAAAATCGCGCCAAGGATCATTTTTAAAGTCCATATCATTGTAAAAGTGAGATCACTAAAATACAATTTGATCTTCCAGCAAAACAGAGTCACTTTGTTTTTTTTTTTGAGTAAAAAAATTTCCTATATATCGCGAAATATATCATTTAACTTGATTAAAACGAAACGACGTGTCCCGATATTAAAAAAAAATAAAAATCTAAAAGAATATACTAAACAATTAGAAACGAAAGCGATTATCGTCCCAGAAAAAAATAAAGTATAGAGTATAAAAAGGTGAACATTGAACGTATTTTCAGATGAGGAGAGCTCGTACAAACCGGTGTCGCCGGTCCCGCCACCGCCGTCAAAGCCACCCCCCAGCGACACGGAACTCGAGCCCGGATCTGGGCTCACCCTTAGGATGCCACCGCTCTACGGCGAGGAGCAAATGACGAGTCAACAACAGTCGGCTGGGTTACAGACGCACAGCAGCAAGTTCCCGGTAATTCGCGAGGGCCTGCGCGATCGAGGAAAGTATCTGAGCGTGGACGCGCGACGCTTTCGCTCTCTCGTATGCACGATGTAATAGCCTGCATACGTCGCGCCGGCGCGACTATCGCGTATAGTGTACCGCACGCATCTCCCATCTCTCCCATCATATATATGCATACATGTGCATACGCCGATTTGTCTATATACCTGTATGTGTATACTCTACGTAGACTCTTTGCCGCTTAACACCCGGCGTAACAGTACGCGTTGTAAACGGATTCGCGAGTGGCGATGGTTATTTTTTTCTCTCTCGTTATTATTATTCTTCTTCTTATTTACGAAAACATACTTTTATGCATTGTCATCGGTTGTTGCGGTACTATTTTACGACGCGGTCGTAGCGGTAACGTCCAATGTCATCTAAATCATCCGAGTTAAAATATCATTATTAATTACATACTTATATTTTTACAATATTTATTACGCGAATAAGCGTTCTTAACCCTTAACACGTTTTCTCAAATTATTGATAATGTCACAAACGCGCGTATTACCATGAAAAATTACTCCGATGTGTTTCTCGCGGAGTATGTAAAATATTAAGTTTCACGCGTAATTAGATATATGACAATGTGGACCAACCGCGTACAGTATTCCTTATGTTTATACCATTTTTCCGATAAGAGTAATTATATTAAAAAGTAATTTAATTTAAAAGATTTATATTGAATTGGTAATTAAATTCGACGAAATACCACGTGATTTTCATACAAATTTAAAATATTTTAATCGACCGAAGCCACGAGCAATTCTTTACTAATAATATCTAACGATGTCCTGTATCCTCGTAGTGAACTATATATATATAAAGTAAAAAAAATTAATACATCTAATAAATAGAGAGGAATAAATCATATAGGGTTCTAACCTGCTAAAGTAGTTGAGCAAGGAAAACTAATTAATTAAAATTTTTTTCATGGAAGAGGCTTAAACATTAATTGTACATGAAATCTAAAATGTTGCGCACGTGTATTGCATATTATACACGCGTGCAATATTTCAACCTAACTGGCCTGAATAACAAATCTAATATCTTGCTTCGAAACACTAACCGCATTTATATATATTTATATATTATATATATATATATATTTTTTTTCTTAATAATTCTTAAGTATTCGATCAATAACGAACACGTATATATATACATTTCAAAGAAAATTATAAAAATCATAAAGCTACATATTTAAAATTCCGTGAGCATTAAAATTCTTAACGCGCGTTCAATTCAACGCGAATGCATTCTTTCGCGCATTTCTCGTCTGATGCGAGAAGAAGATACTCTTAAAAAAAATTTTCACGCCGATGTATATATATTTATATATTCATCATATATAGACATCTTACCGGGTCGACAATTCCTCATTATTTGTGCATCGTATTTCAAATGCCTGTGTACGAGCCCGCGAATGAAACTAAAAATAAGAATGCGAATTAGCATTTAGACGAGAATGTATCGGAGTCAATAGTGCGTTATGATTAAAAAAAAAAAAAAGAAGAAAAAGAACGTGTATAATACAAGACCGATCGGTGTCCGTTATAGATAAATCGATTCGATACACTTATTATTCGCGTCATTTCTCACATTGGCACTTTCGATCGGAAGGTATTTTCCGACGGGTTTCACCGGAAAATCGGGACGACCCCCGGACAGGTTCAAGTTGCCGCGCTAAAGAGGCTGCGAGCGTACAGTCAGTGAAAGTCACGCGCGCACCACATTGAGATACTTTCCAAGTCTGTGTACGTCTGTCTGTTTGTTTGCGTACATTGATACCCCTCCACCCCCCTCCTCCCCACTATCTCTCTCTTACACACACACACACACACACAGAAGCACACACCCTTACACACGTACACGTACACACAAGCGCGTTGCGGAGAGGCGCCGATTTCGCGAGGTTCATCGTACGGCGCCGCTCCCGATGTGAAGTTTCCCAGGGCCGTAGACAAAGAGCTTAAAACATCGTACCGTTTACCGGAAGTGGCCCCAGAGTTCGCGCGTTTGCGCGTCCTCGTGACCGGTTATCGCGTCGTTTTATATATATATACATATATATGCCCTTTTCGGATACAGCGTGTACATCTATATATATATACATATATTTATACGACTTCGCGTCCATGACATTTTAGCATTGTCTTTTACGTTTTGGTCGAATGTTAATTTTAATCCTTAGATCTGCGAATAAGTACTTTACCTGTATATAAACATAACCAATTCTATCGGATACGAGATTGCCTTGAGATTGCTGGACCGACAAAATTTACCTTCGAGAAATTGATTTTGATGAAACTTTATGGCATCTATATAGGCGTTAATTACTTATTTTTATCAAAATTGATATTTCAAGCTTTTCTATTCACTCCACGTTGAATATACTATTGGTCATTCTGCAATACACATTATTAAACGTAATATTGTTACTGGGTACAACGTCTTACAATCTCAGTTTTGGTACAGATGTTGCCTTTCCGACATAACGCAACGGACATCTCGATTGTTAATTTTATACATATTTATATATAGTAGGTCATTCCAATTAATTTAATAATGAAATAAATATATATAGGTTAAATAACACTTTTCTAACATGTTTCAGTAGATTTCTATAAATTATACTTCAGTCTAACCTTGTAAAAGAATTTCGAACTAGATTTCATTTGCGACAATCCCGATTTAATTAAAAAGTTAATATATCGTTAATTCTCTAGATACGGGCATATGTTCTAAATTCTTTACGGTGTATACCTGCAACTCACAGTTAGAAACTGAATTCTAAGAAATCGTCAATATTACTCTGTGGGTTTTTAAAGACATATATATTGCCTTTCTCATTTTTGCGAGAGAAGATTTTTTTCTCCGTTTGTCAACACTTCGACTGTTTAAAAAATTATTGTACATTTACATGATAAACAGCCTCTTTTGTAACCATTCTCAATAGAATTATTGTCGGTTGCAATTTTCGAATTTAATCTTATTGCATTTAATTATTTAATGACTTCGAGATGCATAAACATTAAATATGGAAGTAACAAGTCAAGTGTAAAAATACGATGTTTTCAAATTATTTTGGAAAGCTCAAAGGGCGCGACAGTATGCAAGTATGGGCGTGTAAGCCTTATTATACAACTAACTCAGTCCTCGTATTTTTCCTTTCATAACCCTTTATTATATACTATTTATTTTTATGAAAATTATGAAACATCGCTTTCCCTACTTATTTATCTTTGGTTTACATCAAGTTTTGCCCGAAATTCATTTACGCATAATTAAGAAAAGCCGCGACAAAGAAATTGGATGTCACTTTCCTTTACTCGATTTTTTTTATTAGTCGCAGTGTTGAAATAGAACCAGCAAATCAAAACCATTTAAATAGTATCACAATGGAATTGGTTATGTATTTAAGACGTGGGATAAACCGTTATAACAAATATTACTTAACGCAGGCTATGTTTTTTCATTGAAATTTCCAAATGCTCTTTATCATTTTATTCTGTTATTATTTAACGTATTAGAATCTTTCGCGTATTGGCATGCATAAATACAAAAATTACCGCGCTTCGAACATATCGACTAAAATTCTTATTCGAAATAATACTCATACGAACTAACGATTTTCTCAAAATAACCAAAATGTATATATTACCATTCGAAATTATCAATAATTAGATTAATATCTAATATTTGAATATAAAGAAAAATGACTACATTTTGTAATTACCGAATGATTCTTACGTATACGAGAATTGTCAATATTTATTTATAGCATCTGCATCATATATTGTAATATTGTTTAACGGCCCACGTCGTACAGACCATGTATCTGACAACTTACGCAGCAATAAAAATCGTGACATTGTCCTATACAGCCGGAAACATCGAGGCAACTCTGTACACGCGAGACTTTCCACCGAGAGACTCGTTTCGTTGGTACAGCTAACGTTTCTTCTAATTTCTTCGCGGAAATGATTTTCTCTCCGCGACACACGGGGACACACAATCGTACATTTTTTTTACGGTATTACATGAAACAATTACGTGTCAACAATATACACATATATATGTACGACGCACAATCTCGATTAATCTGCTAGTGTGATTCATTAACTCGAGGATACGTATAATTTACTCTGTATTAACTATTGTATACGTCACCTTTTAAATTTAACAGTTCCTCTTAATTGACATTATTTTAGTTTTCTAATACATTAATTTTTTTTGTAACGTTTTGAATGCTATAAAATAACGCTAATTACTAGCGCTTTTTATGCTTTTTGTGAACGTTCACCGCCTGTATAGATATATCAACCAGTCGAACAAAAATGTAAAATATTTATCTATAGAATTTGATTGAATCGATGATAAAGAACACAATTTACTTCAACAATGATCTTTTTTTCAAAAAAAAACTTGAATACAACGTAATTACGTGAAACAAATGACAATTTTATTTTTGTAACAAAAATGAGTGAACGTTTGGAAAAAGAAAGCTCTTAAATTCACTGGTAAACATAATCAAGTATTGTATTAACGAAGATTGAACTACATGTGAATGGAATTAAACGGGGATTAAGTTAAGGAATCTGCAATTCTGTTAAAACCTATTGCATACACGATAAACGTTTCGAAGAATATACGATACTCTTACAGATCGAGCGAGAAGTTGTACTGTCGCTTGGTGAGAAGAACTCCAAGATTCCAATTTTGCACGAGTACAAGCAGAGGAGCGCAGGTAGAGTGGCTATAGCTCCGGACGCGCCAATCAAGCAACAGGCTTGGGTTCACGAGGTGAGTCTCATTACGCTTTATTTATTTATTTTTTTTTTTATCATGATTATTTTATTATTATTTTCGAATTTTACACGTGCCAATACAATTTTCATTGTACAATAACAATATCGACTTAATCTGTTTCCTTTCAATCAGAGTATTTTATAATTTGCACATCGATTGCTATACGTATTTTTGGATGAATAAAAATGCAAATGATGCGATTGTTTACGTAAACATATAGCCATTGTAATTAGCTATATTTCTAAAGTTAAAATAATAGTAAAAAGTTCACTAATTGCATTAGCGAATTTTTTTCTCACTATGAAATTAGTTAAGTGTCACTATTAATTAGTGAAAACATAACTTTAGTTAGGTATAATTAATGTTACTACTTGTCATAGTGGTATCTAGGAGTTCATTAATCATGGAACTTTTCAGTTTCCATGATTAAATAAGTGAAAAAAGTAAGACGACGATTAGTAATTTCTTCCATCGATAGGGGGAAATAGGGAGACGTGTCCTTTTATGTTATATGTAAGCGCAAGACATTTCGGTGGTGTCGCGGTTTATCTTGTAAGGTCTCTATATACTTTCTGAGTAATCGAAATTGGAGATCAAGGACGATATACGCTCATATTTAAAAAAAATAAAGGTCTCGTGCTCTGGAATAAGCTACGAGGTATATACTTAAATAATAGACAAATAGTACTTTTCAGTTCTTTAATACAAAATTAGATTTTGTTTGGAGAAACTCATAGTGTACATATTTTTATATTAATAGTTAACGCAGTCTTGTATACGTTTATTTACTTGATATAGCTATCAACTGAATGCTTAATAATAATAAATAAATAATTTATTTATACAATATTTATATTATATTTATATTATATTTATATTTATATTATATATAAATAATTTATTTATTATTTATTTCGCTCTGAATATTGTTTATTATTCTAATTAGTGCGAAACTTTACTAATATATTTCAGGATTGGGTAAGTAGTCGCCAACCACTCATTTTCAAATACGTTTTCATTATTTGAGTTTAAAGATTATAAAAACAAATTGACTTGTGTGAAAACGAATTGTACACGTACATTTCGATGCCGATAAATTTAATGATTATACCACTTCTGCTAGATATAATTTGCTTGTAACAAAATAGTCTCTGATAGAAAGGAAATATTAAAAATAGAATTAGAACTTTTCTAGAAGAGTCAAATTTGCAACGACGACTCTATCTTATTCTTTTAAATTATATCCCCACGTAAAAACTGTATTTCTCAAATACACCACAAGCTTATGATACTCAGCAGCATTATTTTGTCACTGTATAGATGTCGCATGACTGACAAGATATTTACCATGCTTATTATATTTATATATGTTTTATATTTATAAATTCTTAATAATTGGAAAATTTATTTTATTATATATAATTCTATAAAACTTAGATAATCAGTTTATTTATTAAAATTATAAAGATAAATCAAATTTTAAAAAATAATATATCATTGTTTATTTATTATATTACATTCTAAATGCTAAAAATATCTAATGTAATTCAGATAATGTAATACATACGTATCTTCTTTATTGCAATAAAAGTTAAAATAGTCTTAAAAATAAAAGTTACAATTATATAAAATTTAAATATATTAAAAATTGCTATTCGATATTCGAAAGATGTTCAATCGAATACTCTTTTATTTAACGTTAGTTAGTATATATTATATATTTACCGTACATACCGTACATAGTCGATTAGTCTTTTTAATCTTTAAACTCAAATAATGAAAAAGTATTCCAAAATGAGTGTTGGCGACTACTTACCCTACCCTCATTCATTTAGTACACACATTTTACTATTTGAGTTACACTGGGAAAAGATTGGACGAGGTATTGCATCAAATACGCATGTAGTTTATCTTGTTTTTGTTTATTATATATAGTTCAACTTCATCTTGTTGATTGAGTAAAAACAACGCGCTTTATTATTATGGATTGTGATCCTATACGTTTTTTTTATATTGACATGATAAAGTAAAAGACTTAGTAACTGTCCCGGTAACTAACCACTCGGATATATTTTTTTCTAATATAAATTTTAGTTGAACAACTTATCTTTTTTTTAGATAGATTAAGATGTTATTGATCACATCATAAAATGTCAGAGATATGTATATTGAAAATAATTTGTCAAATATTCAAAGTTACAGTGCGGCTATAATGTGGTCAAATTTTAAATATTGTGCCAAGAAAATGAGGAATTTTCTTTAAGATTTCATTAAGTAAATTAGCTTTCTCAAGACAGATGAATTACCATTCGGTGGTGTATATAATTTTAAAGCATTTACAGCCATATTTTCGAATCAAACTTAACTTTAAATTAAATTAAAGAAAAGCACTATTTGTTCTTTGTCCTGTATTGTTTTAAATTTAAAGTTAACTTTGTTTGTTTCGGAAAGACGGTTGCAAATGCTTTAAAATTAGCTTACGTATTTCTAAATCATTGTATTTATTAATGAAATTTATGAAAGTAAAAATGGAGGTTTTTATATGGAGGTCTTTATACTTGCGTCAGGTGCTGCCTCACCTTTTGATAATTTATTTTATTCTACATAATAAATAAATTGACGTAAACAATGTTAAGTTTATAGCAAATACTTTTATTAAAAAGAATTGTACACTATCATTTACTCTATATATTTTAAGTATACATTTAGGTCTTATTGCAGATTTTTTTATTTTGAAGTAGATATAATTAACATTAAATATTGAGTACGTTGAACCGAGGGGTGGGGAATAGCTTGCTCAATGCTTCCCTAGTTGTACTTAAAAAGATTTCCGTGTTTTCTATATTAAATTTTTTTACTTTTCGGATTGCGTAGCCCCTCGATCAATGTATCATGCGACACTTTTTGAAAGAGTAGGTTACCCAATCTTTTCTCAGTATAGCGTATATCCACTAACAGCAAGAGCATATAGAGCCTGCGGGAAACGGATCTGTTCGAAACTCTAGGATATGAATTCTTCTATAAAAATCTGAAGGAACTCGGAATTACAGATGCCAATGCCCTTTTTTACGGAATTTATAAGCAAATAACTCATATCTCTAAAACAAATGGAGATATGCTCTGAAACTTATGTTTCGAAGAAAGCTGAGACCCAGTAGAGTAGATTAAAAAAAATCTTAAATATCTTGATTTGGTCAAAAGTGACGGAAGAAAGAAGAATAATAAGATAGTTTCCCCTAAATTTAATACATACTATACTAAAAGTATATACTAAAGGTAGCTAATTCTAATAATTTTTCGTTCATTTTATTTGAAATCTAATTTTTTTACTATCTAGTAATGAACAACGAGAAAAATATAGTGTTAAAGTATAGCTACCAAGGGCGCTTTTACACACATAAAAAAATTATAAAAAAATAATTTTTTGTTTTGAAAAAAATTAATTAAAAAGAGAAACTAATACATTTTTGCTTTTTTTACATTCGAAAAATTATAACTTTTACTTTAAATTTTTATAGGTCCACTTTCCCGACGACATTTGAAAGAAGGTATCTAAAACTATGTAGGAAAAAATTGACATCGGCTATAATTTATATTAAATATAAGGGTAAATTTTATTTGATTAGCTCTAAGATGGGTTAAAAAATGTATTGATTTTTAGGTCAAACTATCTTATTATTCTTCTTTCTTTAAAATTTTTCATTTCAATTTCAATTTACAGTTTACGAAAAAATAACGAAAAATGACGAAATAAAGATATTTGAGCTTCTTTTCTTTAATCTAATCTGCTGGATCTCAGCTTTCTTTTGAACTGAAGTTTGAGAGTATATCTCTATTAGTTTTGTAGTTATGAACAACCAAAGTTAAACAATTATTTTTGTGAAATTTTTGTTATTTGCTTATAAATTTCGTAAAAAGAGGCATTGGCATCTGTAATTCCGGGTTCCTTCATATTTTTATAGTAGTAAACGTATCCTAGAGTTTGATAAAGATCCTTTACCTGCAGGCCTGAGGTTGTCTTTAGAAATCATTTACAAAAAGAGCTCTGATTGAAGATCGCTTAAATATCCACACACTATGGTAGAACATTGGTAACTTGATCATAGTAGCGACTGTGTAAACTTCATTAAGTACACAACCGAATTCAATTTCCGATTTTGACCAAATTTGTATAAGTATTTTTTATCTCTCAGTGGATGTAAAAATAATCGACAAGCAAACTTCTAAATGCGTTATTAAATTTTTAAATTTTTGTTTTAGTACATTATAGTGAACAACTTAATGGGTAACGACAATTTTAAAGCGAAATTACTATTAATGAAAGTAGTGGTAGAAAAAGTATGAATATATACATGTATATCAAATTTAATTGTTTTTGATTGGCCTAAATTAAAAATTAAAGTGTTACTTGAATATAGAGTAATAAAATCAAATGGATATAATTAAAATTAAGTAAGACTAACTTATTGCAATTTTAATCGACCAAAGTTAGTCTTTAGTATAATTATTGATTATTTCAAGGTTCAATGGTCAATATCGGTGCTCTATATTATTCGCTTGAAATTTCATAGCATTAATGTAGATTACAGTTAATTGTGCATTTCCACAATTTCAAACACAGTATGCACCTGGCTCTCCTACTACGGACACGTGAATTAATATATCCTCAAAAATATTAAATAAGTTTTATATTTAATTAATTTGACATAGCCACTTCAATTAAACATTCAATTAAAAAAATGTTAATTTTAACCTAAGTAAATGCAATACACAATTCGTGTAAAAATAAAACCTAGTCAACGAAGGTATTACTGTATCGTACGTTACTAATTGCATCGTAATCTTGATTTTCTGTAAGACACGTGTAGCTTTATTTCATTGTAAATATTACCAGAGAAGGACGGTAATAAGTATACTCGAGAGAATACCCTAACTTACCTTACATACATTCCATTCCACATTCCAGATTATCTGTAAAAGTCGGCCACCTTTATATTCAACTCGATAAATTCTCTTCTCCTTTAGCACCTTTCAAAATATTGTATACCCCCACCCGTCTCTCGACTCATAAAGAGAATATATCACCGTTTACACGGATATTCAAACACCTCGAGATACGCGAATACGTGTGTGTGTGTGTGTGTGTGTGTGTGTGTGTGTGTGTGTGTATAGGTACGTATTATATACTCCGCCGAAAAGAGGAGGCGATGTGCAAATTGAAAAAGAGAAGAAAGAGAGAAGGATTTTTTTTCTCACCCCGCGGACTTATCATAAAATTCTGGTGGTTCGATTTGCCGCCCGAACGGAGTCAGCCCGAAAAATCAGCCTCTCCTCCACGTGGTGAATGTCGATAACCGTCCCCCTTCCCCCCTTTCCCTATATATACATATAGCCCGATTTCATATACGCGAACGTAGTTTGCATAATGCCGTCGAGCCGTTTCCCCCTTCGGAATAACGCACGGAATTCTCGAAATCGTTCGCCGGAGAAGATACTCCTTCATTTTTCATCCTCGTGAAATTGCGCTTCACCTTCGTTTACCGACGAAAATACGCGTACGGCTTCTTATTCTGCGCACACGCATCCTTACCTCTCTCGGAACCCGAAGGACATTCACGGGAGATGTATTTCGTATACGCTGGATTCGCATTATTCGCACTTTTAAATCGTAATTGTCGTCATCTTTTATTCTCTCCTCGAGGACGTGTATTTTCTCGCGGTGATAAATTCTGACAGTTCATTTTTTTAAAATGTTACTTAGCTCCCTCAAACGTTATTTGTTCTATATGTTGGTATTTATTATTGTTAGACTCTTTTTTTCTTTATTTTTACCGTTTTTAGGTAGTATTTATATGCTGGAATTAACTATTGATTTACGGCCAGTTAAATCACTTTTTACAATGTTTCGGACTTTTGCCTTTCTCTGGGGATGCTACGATTTAACCTTGTTATTACTGCACATACAGGCTGGAGAAAAAGTTATTCCTTAATTATTTATGTGTTTAACGTATTATTATTATATTTATTATTTTTAATGTATAAAATATTCACAATTTACTAATTACTATCTGCCTGTTCGGTATTGAACGTTTACGAAAATACCTACAAAGTTATTCTGTTAGTTCATTTGTTTAATAAGTTCAAAAACGTAGGATCTTAAAAATTAAGAAAAAAAAATAATGCTACATAAGAACGTATAAAATATTTATAATATTATTTATTAACATTAAAGAAAATATATTTATTTATCATCTTCAATAACTTTCATAATTCGTACAGAAGTAACTTTAATATTTCTTAAGAAATGATGTGGTTTGACTGATACCTAACAATATATTAAATAATCTAAAAGATAAATGTAGATTGTGTAGTTTGCTTTATTACGTTTGAAATAATGCTGGTAAACTAGTATACGTAATGAATTTCAGTTTTTCAAACGCAATTGAAATGCGCATTTATTCATTTTTTTTTCAACATCCTCGTTAATTATTTTTGCTCCTATCATTCTTCTAATAACGTATTAATACAAAAATCTGCATTAATTGGTTCGATGGCTGGATGCACCTCGATGCACGCCCTTGGCCATACGCAAGGTTAACGACTCAAATCAAACTGATAATAAGGTTCTGTTCGTTGCTCTTTTTCATTAATCCCCAGTATTTTGTACTTTGTTCCAGGCAACGCAAATGCAAGATTCCAGACAGGACATTCGAAGCAGATCCTACCAATCTTCCGAAACCTATTCGTAAGCTACTTCTTTTCGTAGAAACACACCGATATATATGACGTAATTGTAACATTTTATAATAATTATTAAATTTGATCGACAGTACACCTATTGGTATTGGCGCGACAAAGACAGCTAAGTTAGATGACGAAAAGACAAAGACGTTGTCTAGAACGTATCATACTATCAAGGATATGATATCTAGTAGGTTCGGTCCCAATCGAAAAGATGTCGAACCGGAAACCGAAGCAAGCTTGAATAACGTGACTGAAGAACTGAGGAAATCGAGCAGAAGTATAAACGAAGAGGAAGTCAAGCGACAGGAGACAACTTACATAAAGCCTCGAGCTCAAGAGCCAACTATCAATATGCAGCAATATCCGAAAAATACTTATGGTATGTTGCTTATTTTTAAAATAAATTTTATTATTATAGTAACCAATTCTTTTATCTGATGCCATAAATTTCATTTATAATTACACTTATTCCCAAATGTAAAAAAAATATATTCAAGGAAGTAATTTTTTATTTTATAATTTATATTTATTAAATAATAGATTTTCTCAAGCTAGTCATATTAATCTACGATGGTGATTAAAATTGGGCGATGCCCAGAATTATTTTTGTAATATTTTTTTCATGTTTTAGAATTTTATTCAATTTATTAGTAATTTTTTAAGCCTTGGAGATTTTATACACATATGGTTGTAAGTGTTTAATGTTAACTGTAAGGCCGAATTAAATAGAAGTGTAACAAAAATTTAGTTATAAATAATCTTAAACTTATTAAGATTATTGATATATAATACTTAAAATAATCGATAAGAAAATAATTTTTTAATTGATTTGTACATAAATATCCAAATAATCGTATAGTTTTCCGGTTCCAAATGTTTATTAAAAAGAATATTGGGAACCTCTAATAGAATCATCCTAGTTGTACATTAAAGCGTAGATAACCGTACATGAATCTTGACTATTGATTGCATTGTATATCTAATGCTCCACGTTCGAGTAGGTCAGTATGGACACTCATATAGCTATCAAGGTGGTCAGCAGAACATTCCGCTGCCGGGACAATTACCAAGTCAAATTCCACCAAATCTACCGAGTGGTCAGAGTGCACAGCTTCACGTGACTCACCACACGCCACCAGGTGGAATACAAACGGTTCATCAGACTCAAATAAGTGCATTCGCGCAGTCTACGAGTGTCGTCCAAAATTCTAATAGAGATTACGTTATGCAAAACTCAGCGGGGATGTCAAACCAATCGATGCATCAGATTCATCATCAAACACACCAAACACCTAGTCACAATCAGGTAGTAAAGTTACGCAAGTACCTTACAAAATTTTAGATGTGTAAATTTAATTGGTTTGTATTTTCAGAATCAAGTTAATATGCCAATGAAACACCCAATGCAACAGTCACAAGGTATGATGCAATCATCTGGCCCTAACTGCCAGAGTTCCCAGCAAATACTGCATCAAAACCAGCAACATCATCAAAGTCCTCGGTTCGCTCAACAGCACGCACAAAATATGCATCAGAGGCAGCTTATTCAGCAGATGCAGCAACAGCAGCAGCAACAAAATTCGGTTGGTCTTCCAAGTCCCCAGAACGCATTGAGAAATCAACATCCACATTTTGCTAATGGAAACGGCCCAGTTTCGAATTATCAACAATATCAACAGAGCAGGCAATCGATGTCAAGGTCTCAAATCGATTTACCGAGTACATCGAGACAACTGGCGCAAGATCTACGAATTCCTAGTCAAGATGTATATTACCACTATAATCAAAATAGATCGCATAGATTCGGTACACCTCAGATATATTCGAGGAACGAGGGTAACAATCAGCAAGAAAACGAATTCCAAAGGCGAAATTCAGGAAAGGGGATAGAGAAAGCGCTATCTCAGCCACAACTATCTTACGACGAAGGTAAACACGAAAACGACGGTGGAGATGAAGCCAACAAGGCAATGAAAAACCTTTCAATAGAGTCCGGAGAGGATAAGGAAAAGTACGAAATTTCGGTGGAAGAGCATCAACCAGAACATTTTAGTAGAAATGGCTCGAGAAGAACTAACATCGAGGAATACCGACCCGAAACAAGTTTTGGTATTCGCTCGGAAGAATCTAGATCGTCTTCCAGAAAGGATTACTCGAGAGATCGAGCACCAGATGGGCAAGAGTCAACGGGTACGTCAGTGCAAAAGCGTATCGAGGAGCTTCGTAGAAAAAGTGAAATTGAACCTTGTTTAGAAGCGAGACCAGTCGCAAAAAGCACTCCAAAAATCGAAATTCAAAAGCGAGAGGATAACTGTAGAAAGCCCGAAGAGGCTAATGCTGGGAAAAAAGAAATGTCGTATAACTCGGTAAACAAGGAACCTGGACTTCCACAGAAGAAAGATGATTTAGAGCACGGCATGGGAAGGTTGAAGATACAACACCAAGGCTCTGGATCGGATTACGACAAAACCGGACAAAGTTCCTCGAATGTTGACTCTGGAAGAGGATCCGCTGTTTATTCCAGCGGGAGAAGACTGCCACCAGAAGATTCAAATCTTACGCAAGGTTGGTTACAGTTTTGTTCGCGAAACAATTTTAAAATCTACTAGTTTTTCTACTACGTTTAAATTAATATAAATTTTCAATTTATTAGTTGTTCAACTATTTTCCATTACAGGTATGACAAGGCTTTGCCTAGTTTATTTTTTTTTCTAAGATTTTTTTTCCATTTCTTACGTAAATTAATTCTAAAAAGTGTATAATTATTAACTTTGTTAATTTTGTTGTTTAGTTTTTACATAAGATATGTAAGCCATTTAAACAATTTTAGAAATAATATTACTCTAATGTAAATATCAACATTTTACACGTCTTCTTTGGAGATAAGTCCAAAGAACTTTATCGTAAGAAAACAAATATTTTCATTGCAATTTGTCAGAAAATATTCTTTCAGTGCAAAGAGTGTATAATGTATCACAGTTCAACGTAAATAAACTTCAAGCACATAAACTAATGTCTGAAAGTAATATAAGGATAAACTTATAGATAATATTATTATTTGTTAGGAAAACATGATAGAATACAATAAAATACAATAAAATAAAATGAAATAAAGTAAAATAGAAAAGTCAGATGTGAGATAATATATTTGTAAATAACAGGTCAGGACGCCGAGTGGGTCGACATCGTCGAGTCAGAACTGCGGAGTATTTTAGAACCAAAGGATGTGCCGGCAGTGACGCATTCAACCCTCTCAGACAGCGTTTCCTCTGTGACACCTCCGCTGCCTCCGCTCACTCCCCAAGAGAGCCCGAGGACAAGGAGCAGATTTTCCGCGAGGTAAACCATTCCCTTCGAGGATCAATAGATTTTCCATCCTCTTTCCTTTATATATTTACCTCTTCCTTCGTATACCTTTTATCTTCTTGTCTTTCAACCCGTTCTTAATTTTGATCTTGCAAACCCTCGGTATTTTCCCTATAAAACCATTCTACCTACTAAACATTTTCCTTTATATTACTTTTTTTATTTATCTCGTGTTTCTCATTAAGATTTCAATTGCAAAATTAAAAGATAAACAGTTTTCTTATTATTTTTTATAAGTACAATCATTAAAGCGATTTATGAAGAAATATTTATATAACGAGTTGCGTTGATTAAAAAAAATCAACTTAACCTACAATATTATTATAAACATTTGTGATAGATGTGATGTATTTCATAAAATCAATATCCCTAAAAAGGAACGAAATGAGTATTAATGTATATATATATATATTTATTTTAACTATTCAATCGTAACTAATTTACTCGAATATTATTTTTAAATTATCAAGTTTTAATAGTGTTCGGACTTTTTATATTCATGAATAAACTTGAACTTTTCGAAAAGCTTTTATTTGAATTTAAAAACACATTAATTATACGAAAACTCCGATTTTTTACAATGATCAATTTGACGTCAAATTTGTCATTTACACGCAAAGCAGTCTATGTTGGAATATATTGATTAAAACTGTATGAAACTTTAATATAGTTCCGCACAATTTCTAACTTTCAACGTTAAATATTTGTGTATATTGAAAATATTTGAAAAATTGCTTTAGTTCTTTATGCTCAATTGATACAACTTACTTAAAATAAAAATTTTGTGTGAAATTGAATTTATCTAGTTTACTTGTATGTTAATTTCTATGTCAATCTAAAGAAGGCCAGTGGTGGGGAAAAAGATGACAATTCCCCAAAAATTCTGCTTTTTATTAAGCGACGTTTCATTTATCTAGTATTCTTTTATCTAGTTTACCATACGGAGTGAAACCGAACTATGGAGAATACATTAAAGGCTCTGAAAAAAGGAATTATCCAAGTACATCCAAGCATCGCAGTGGACAGTCCTCCAAGAAAGAAGCAGCAAAAAAATTCAGTCATCGTAAGAGAAAATTATTTTTTGTTATATTGACCTATTGGATATCTATAATGACGACAATGATCAAATATTCAATATTATCTTAGTTTTTGGGGTGGAAGCTGCCGATATGACTTCTACGACAACGGGCCTTGATTTGGATTCAATGCTAGATCGAAGCGATTCCGACTTGAGTACAAACGATGCGCGAACAATCAGGAAGCAGCTCGAAGGTCTTGAAAATATGTACAGCGAAGTAAGTAAACGCTCAATAAAATTTCTCCAACGCCGATGCTAAATGAATTTTAGAATATATTAAATCTAAATAAAAAACTATTTTAAAAATCTTTAAATAATTGTTTAACGGGATATGCCATACTCAAATTTTAGCCACCCTACCTTATAGACTTTAAATATGACATTAACTTGGAAATAATAAATAACAGGTATTGATTTTTTCGAGTTCATTGCCTTTCGTTTGTAAATAACCTATCAATTTATCAAAGTTTAGACAGCAATATTTATTGATTTTTCACAGTTATCCATTACCAAAATTTGTAATTATTTTTTACAACATTGGACTATAATCAACAACTTCGGATTTATATTAAAATTTTAGTATAGAGGATATTTTAAAACGTAATGCATATTTCTGCCTAACATTTATTATATAAATTAGCTAGTAATAAAGAATGTTTACGGAACTTTTATAGTATTACATTAATCAATTATACCGATTTTTATGTAAGGTTCTATGTCGATAAGGTTATATACCTAATACCTAAATAAAACGGTTTAATAGTGTTTGGGTGATTAGAACTAGGCTTTTAAATATATAATCTGATAAAACATTAAATTATCGAAAAACTAATAAATAATCATCACGTTTTTAATTTATTTGCAACTTAAATTTTTCAATTCTAATAGAAGACACTCTTTATATAACTGTAAAATAATCAATTTTTTATACGTGTATTTTAAACGCATCAAATCTAGCGCGTTGATTTAATAGCGCAGGATTTTCTAAAAGTAAGAAGAATTGGTTTGTATAAATAGACTTTTCTATCAGGAAATGTTTAGAATTTAATATTTCTCACCTTTTCATCGACTAAGCCATGAAAATATTTATAAATTATGATATAAAGAATTCTCGTAGAGGAAGCAATAGAAATATAAATATTTGACAAATATGGTTAATAATAATTTGTAACATTTAGCTTAAAAATTTTAATTTTATATTGGTGTAAATACATTTTACTAAAACTTACGTAAAATCGACGAGACAATCGATTATCCAATATGATATATGAATAACTGTAATAGGTGTTATTTATATTATTTACTTTAAAAATTACATGATCATGTTATTACTTACATCTCTAGTAAATAATGAAAACTCAATTATTTTTAACTACTTGTTGGACAATCTATAATTTATTCCGTCAATATTTTTATCCACTACATTTTGGATTTTGCATGTAAGAAAACGTGAATTTTATTCTAAAAACTTTTAGAGAAATATTAGAAAAGTAAAGTTTGTGAAATGATATTAATTTGAATTAACCAATAGAAATAAATTAACATAAAGTCAATAAAGTATCGAGGTAAACAAGTAGTGTGTACTTAAATTAATAATCGTTTTGGTGAATGTTTCGTTTCCGTGTTTTCGTAAGGTCTTAAAACTTCTGGGCGGTAGTACAAAGAAACGAAGAAAAACACGAGGGTTAGCAAGTTACGGATCAGTCTCCTCTTTACCGACCTCTTCCGTATCGTCCAGACCCATAGCAAGACATCACGACAAGAGGAGATCTCATACTATCGATGATAGGATGAAGAAAGCCAAAGACGTTAAAGTAAGTACATAAAAGGAATAACGATAAAATGACATTGTCGACTTTTCCTTTCACGTGACGCTCAAGTCGGTACTATAAAGAGCTTTCCAGATAAAGAGAAACAAGATTATTTATATTGATTTTCTTCTTCAATCTTCATCTCTCTTTTTTTTATTTTCTCCATACGCCATAAAGAACGTCTACTTGTCAGAAATAAACATTCGCTCCTCGTACGAGTACTAGAGTTAATTGTTAATTTCTTTGCAGAGCATCAACAAACGATTCCAGCGAATAGAATCACACGTGGTCACGCTTGCACGTTCAGTGGCACATCTCAGTTCAGAAATGAGGACGCAACATATAATGATACAGGTATATATACGTCTACTTTGTTTTAAATGTTTGTATTAACGGGATGTAGGATCCAAGTTGCAGGAATCTACACCTTTCAACATAAAAATTATGTTGGAAATATTTGATTAAAAATATGAAAAAAATCATATCAGTAGTTTAAAACAAAAGCAAGAGCATGACCTTTTGATTTTTAAAAAAAGATTTAATTTGTTAATAATAATTGTATAAACAATTTTCGGTCGGTAATTGTTGGTCTAAAAAGACATGAATTTTCAACGCAAAAATCAGAATTAAATTACAATTTTAAAATCTGAAAAAATTTGAGTATACTGTTTAAAACATGCCTAAAGGCATGGTGTTCAGGATTTTTTCAAAAATGTATTGTTTCTAAAAAAGTATTAAAAATGACCATTTTCTTAATCCGACATCCCCTTAAATCATTCGTCGAAAGAAAAACAGTCGCTGTGCGTTTACATACTTCCACAAGGGGAGTACTTGACCTCCCGGAAACGAATATTTACCAAATTGTAAAATATGATTTCTACTACAAAAATATGAAGACATCTGGAATTTCATGTGACGATGTCCTTTTTCAGGATAGTTATATAAGCGGATAACCAAAAATTTATAAAAAACAACTTTTTATTTTGGTTGCTTAGAATACAATTACAAATAAAGATATACATTCAAACCTAAGTTTAAAAGAAAGTCCAGATCGAGTAGATTGGATTTGAAAAAAAGAAGCTCAAATATCTTGATTTGCTCTAAAGTTATGAAAGAAAATGAAATTAACGATATTTTGATGACTATTTCGAATTAATTAACCTTGTTACTGATTTTTTAAAGCCAAAATATCATTAAATTATTATTTCTTTCACATATTTTTGACTAAATTAAGATATTTGAGTTTCCATTTTCTAAATCGAATCTACTCGATCTGGACTTTCTTTTAAACTTAGGTTTGAATGTATATCTTTATTTGCATTTGTGTTGAAAGCGACCAAGTTAAAGGTTTTTTTAACAAATTTTTAGTTATTTGCTTATAAATATCGTGGAAAACGGCATTGGCACATGAAATTCCGGATTTCTTCATATTTTCATAGTAGAAATCATATTCTACAATTTGGTAAACATCCGTTTCCCGGAGGCCATGTACTCCTCTCGTTAGTAAAAAATTTATTGATAAAAAACTATGTACTTTCAATATGAAATTAATTACTAAATTATTTTTCACGACTAATGTAACTTAAACAAGCTATGTAATTGTGACTATTTAATAACGTATAACTTAAAAAAAATTTAATATTTACTTTATATATACATTACATTACGACAATCGATCACTGATAAAATAGCCAAATTGATAATCCTATAATATAAATTTGTATAAATTTCAATAATCGACAGACAAAAAATTAAAAAAAAGGATAATAAATTAAGTAAAATATTATGTTTTATTCGTATATAAACGATAAATAATAAAATAATTCGCACAATTATAAATTTTAAAAAATCGAATTAAAATTATGGGGTACATAACTATTTGTATTATATACTCAACTTTAGGATTTAAATGCATTTAAATGCAAAAAGTGAAAAGTGTATTATAAACAGTTATAATAAATTAAATCAGTGAGATAAATTCGTAAATATGCATAAATTTGTATCCGTGTATTATAATTTAAAATGATAAATAATGAATGTAATTACAGGAGATGGAAAATATCCGAGGTGAGATAGCAGCCCTTAGGACACAAACGAACATGGCAATGGTACGATCTCAGTCTCAACCAGTGATAAAGGACTCGGAATTGCCAGCCCTATCCAATCCCTCTCGGGTGAAAAAGCTAACAAAGTTTTTCGGGACGGAACCACCACTGATTAGACTCTTTCTACGTGAACTCGGCTACGAGGTACGTATACCGTTACTTAATTTTTCCGTTGTTAAAAAGGGATTAAAAAGTAAAATGAAAAAGAAATGGAAAGAAAGAAAAAAAGGAAAATCCGAAGAGATCGTATAATATATATATTTTACTCTTCGAAAGATTGAATGGCATAGTTAATATATATATATCCATATCCAAGAATGACAGTTGAATACATTATGTAAAAATAAGACAAAAAGAGTCTTGAGAGCGAAAGGAAGGAAGGAAGGAATGGAGGAAGGAAGGAAGGAAGGAAGGAAGGAAGTGTGTGTGTGTATAAGGAAAGCCAGAGTAGGATCGGAATAAACTGACCTCGATTTCTTTGAATGTCCCCACACAGAAGTACGCGGGCGCCTTTGAAAAGGAACGAGTCGGGATGGTCGAGTTGCCGTACTTGAGCGAGGAAAGACTTCAAAAGATGGGTGTACCTCTGGGACCAAGACTGCGCATCCTCCAGGAGGCGAGAATATCCGTTTGCAAGGATCCCGTTTACGTCGTATAAGCCGATCGCCCATAGTTTTGTCCTCCCGTAACTGGAAATACGGTATACCTTTGCCAAAGACAGAAAGAACTCTATGAGATTACTAAATGTTCAACCTAGTGCAACTTTTTCACTCTCTTATTTTCTTTCGTTATTTTCTCTTTTCCCTTCCCTCGTTCTCCCTTTTCGTATTGGCTTTATTTAACTTGCGCGCAAACTCCTTTAATCTCGAGTTTAAGAATCGAGGTTCACTTTATCGACGTCGTTATACACATCGACGGGTTTTAACTGAAATTGTAAAGATTAGTGCTTTTAACGGGGTAACGGTTATATCTATACATACCTGAGAGTGAAAATAGTCGATTGATAACGACTTTAAAACAGGCATTACATTTATCGTTTTCACTTACGTTTCGTAGTCGCTTCGGCTTGTAAACGTATATGTATATGTGTATAATACGTACACGAACGCGTTACCGTAGTTCGCGTCAAATATTCAACGCGTCTACGTACATGCACCCGCACTCGGGAGGAACCGCCGTGTTCGTGAAAATAAAACGCGTCGGGTGCCGTATTATGGGCAATTTTGAAAATCGCCGAATAGTCGAATACAATTAAGCGAACTCCAAGTTATTATCGGGTGTGATGAAAATTGTTAACGTGGCTTCTGTAACTTTTTGGTCCGGAAAATTTATGCATAGACACGGGAAATCACGAGAAACTTTGATACATTATGCAACTTCGGATAACATTCGACTAGAATACTAGAGACTGAAACTACGATCCTCTAAGGGTTTATAAACCTTCACGAAATAGTGAATCTTTCCTTTCCCGTGATTTTATTCAATCACTTTTCTATACCCACGCAGAAATTGTAAATCAACTCGTTAATCGGTTTTGCTCTAATTTTTCATTAAATTATATTAAAACGTCACGAATAAATAAATTATGCTTTTTTTCAATTAACAAGTAACACCGGTAAAGCGATATAATTAGCATATACGTATATAATGCTTCTCAAGATCGCGACGTTTATTATACTACATATAACTTTACGAATCGGTACACTAAGTCGACGTACTACACGTATTTCATATTAACGTTTCCTTCTATAAATAATGAACAATTCGGAGTAACAAAGTGACGAACGACGTGCAAATGATAAATTTGAACATCGTACGCTCTCTTCGTATATGTATATATAATATGCAATTATTAACATTTATTATTATAAACGTTCAGTCTTTTCCCACGTCGACGTATATAAAAATAGTCAAGATAAAAGTGAAACGAAAATTAAACATCCATACGTTAATCAGGTAAACAAAACGTTATTATCTCTCAGGTTACAGATAAAAAGATAATAAACCGACTGTAGTCGAAAAAAAATATTTGTGATGTCGATAAGGTAGAGCTTTCGAGATATTCTTTTGACATTCCGATTAAGACAATTTATATACGCTCCAAGAGACTGTTCCTTTGGGAAAGCCACGAGTGCTGTGTCTCGACGACTCAATTTGTATTATCTTCGTCACGACAATCACGCAACGAGACTCGTATATTATAATTAATTATTTTAATTTTAATATTTTTATATCATGTACAGTTGCCGCATAGCCTTTTATCTATCATAATTCTCACCTTATCGTTTTCATCAACATTAAACCACCGTACTCAATACTCTTATAATTAATTTACATATTATCATTATCATTATCATTATTATCATTATTATTATTATTATTATTTCTAGTATTATATACGTTAAGTGTCAGCCTATAGGGAAATGCATTGTTTTAGCTATCAAACAATATTTGTAACGTCAAACTTTTATTAAAAATAAAAGTTACTTTAGCTTAGCCGTCTAGAGCAAACTCGTAATTTAGAGTTTAAATTTTTTATACTTATCCTTTTTTTTAAGAACTAATTTATTTGTTAACCATGTATTTGTAAATGTTCGACTTTCAAATACATATATATATATATAGTACACTGATTGATATTTGTAGTGATACGATTGATATTTAAATGTCGCGTGAGTTACATCTAATCAAACGCTTTCTTTTTTTTTTTTACTTACGCGTATACTTGTTGAAATTGAACTTTTGTTTATAAATTGTTTAACAAACGTTTTTCGTAAGAGTGAGAAAAATTATAAAGTACGTTAAATGCGATTATGCAAAACTTTAGTAAAACCGTAAGTTTGGTATTGGCCGTATTCTAATCAAATATAATTGTCGAATCAGTGTAAATTAACAATCCTTGTTTATGTACTGTTAAATGCGTTTACGCAAACGACGATATTTATACTTATACAAGCGATTAAAATAAAATTCTGTACGAAAAAGCCTGGTAGTTGAATAGTATCTATATATATTTTAATTAACGTTTAAGAGTGTACACGACGAAAGTGTCTGAGAAAAGAGTGTTAAAAAGATGATGATTGTATATATAAATGTTACACCGTCGTACTAACCTCATGGATACATATGGAGATATATGTGCAGATACATTTATTTATATTTATTAAACTACATCGACGTACTTGAAATTCGATCAATATTAAAACCGAGTAACGTGCGATTCCTACAGTAATCTCAATGCGTATACACAAAATAATACTATAACTATCGTATAAACGTCCATTAATATATTATACATCTATATATATATATATATATATATATATATAGGTATAAATGAGTAACCGTAAAATTTAATGACGTTGTTAACAATTTTGTATTTATGCAGCTGACGAAGAACGAAAACTATATCTATATATATGAAAATACAGAAAGTGTCGAAAAAAGGAGGTACGAGAGTGTAAATTGATTTATCAGTAGCGCGATTGTGTCTTATACCTTCTTCTAGCAAGTAAATTGAATAATCGCGCGCACGTGAAAAAATATGGTCAACCGCGACAATTGGACGTGTGCTCCAGCTGGGAAACCAAGACGGGCCCTCCTCGACCGCGACGTATACACAGAGGCCCAGAAGAATACGTGGTGAAAAATTGGTCGGTGACGCCCCGGGTCTTCTCTTCATCAGGAAATGCACAATTTAACAATTCCGTCCAATTATTTTTCTAGCGGCCTCGCTTTTGAGCGCGTGCGTCACGCTCGCTTTGATGGGTTTCGAGACGCCAACCAACACGGCCAAAATTCAACTTGTATGTACCAATACATTACGTGTACACACTGGATTATTTAAAATATATCAATCTTTTGCTATTTTCGCTATTTTTACAAAAAGACTTTTCTTACTCGGATTCCATTGCACAATGTTCTTCCTACGCGAAGAAAGAAATTTATCGTACAATGTGTCGTTAAATTTAATACAAAAATTACCGTTGATATACGTATTTTGATGCGTTTTGGATATGTTTGACCGTAAGTTTTTCATAAAATTATTTCATGGAATGTTTACTTCACAGCACTTATTTAACCTACAACTAATAACTATTAAATAATAAATTATAAAAACAAAATTCAACATGCAAAAACGCATATGATTAAATATAATTTTTACAGATATACTTTGAGTAAATTTTGTGAAAGGTATGTAATATTGTAACAATATACAAAATATTATTATCGAAAAATAAATTTTAAACAACAAAAGATAATAATAATAATTTAATCAAACATAAAAGAGACTGATATCCAAAAGAAATTTGTAGTCACCGTGAATATAACGGTAATTTTTATATCATAAATAATTATCTCCGTACTGTTATTAACAATCTTGGTATACCTTTTGTAAATTGCCAATAAATATGAATTTTAAATTGTAACTTTCAAAATCCTAGTACTACGATTTTTTCATGTGTAAAATAACAAATGTATAAAAAAAATTGTTGCATTTGAAGTATGTCGTAGATTTGGAAAAGTATTTAAAAAAAAAAAATATATATATATATATATATATATATATATAGAGGCGACTTTAAAATAAGCTACGTCCGAGCATAATAATATTACACAATACCATCGTATTTCGGACCATTCTAAAATAATCTTTACATCTTAATCATAACGAATTAAGAGTGTAACCACTATCAATTCTGCATCGTTCTACCGCTCAATTCAAATGCAAACATCAACAGACTACCGCGGAAGCTTAATAAAAGTTCAAGAGACAATAGACTGCATGGATGGTGTCGCGCAACGAGAAACTAGACATTTAAAAAAATTATTACTTCATATACTTGGTTATTAACATACTTATAACAATTTTACTACATGCAATATAGAAGCTCTCTTTTATATTTAGATAATTTGTGCCTCTATCACTAACGAACTAACTTTTTGATAAAACTGTTTTATCCGCGTATTTAGTAAAGCAAATACTTTTAATTATGTCAAACGATTCTTTTAATTAAAAAATAATTTGATATATAAAATGAGTTAACGTAAAGGACGTAGAATGCGTATAGAAGTAACATAAGTATATACTATATAGTCTAAACGTGACACAGGTCTTACAAGCACACAAAATTAAGTGTATATACATCAAACTAGGTTTCAATGTTATAAAATTCGTAATTACGGTATGTTACATGCGAGATATATATGGCTGAGACGATCAATCAGCGGAGTTTCCTGATGTTTTGAGTCATCAATTTATCGCGTACTACCGCGTGCCTTACTCTTACATACGATATATCCTTTACGTATAATATTGTAATATTTACTTTAATTTAACGAGCAAACACAAATACAACCATTGGAAATATACTAATTATGCGCAAAGAGAATACAAGTGACAAAATTTTAGATATAAACATATTTACTTTAGAAATTTATTCAGTTTTTCTGATTGGCGTTAAAAATTGATAATTATACGTAAGCATAATTTCGCCCATATTTTAAAAATATCTAGTTTAGTCCGTCCGAACCGAAAGTTGACTTTAAAATTATGAAAGGTTCATTTTACACTTTGTCAACTATATGGTTCCTCGAGTAATCTCCCAAAGTATTTATTTTTGTCCGTAAACTAATTTGTAGTATTTAATTTAATCACACTCAGAAAAAAAATATAGTATCAGATACCATAAAATTCCGATAAAACTTAGTATAATACGGTTACAAGTAGAATTTTTAGTTTGCTTTACCAAAAAAATTATATTAAGAAATTATATAAAATCGTATACTATAAATTTAAAGTAATTTGCAATGATATCCATATTAACTGAAAGAGGATTAATTATCTTGAATGATGTATACGTATATTAAAAAATTTAAAAATACAACTTATACCTTTTGAAAAGATTACATTTGACACAGTTTATTTAATCGATCACTCGTAAGTAGAATAATTCTTTGGGATTTCATGCATACGCGATAAAAGTCTGCATCATCTTGTTGCTATATCGGATTTGCCTTTATGAATGGAAATCAATATACACGACAAATAAATTGCTGAGTGACCCTTTTACGAAAGTTTGATAATTACATTATTTCGTTGTGTGCAGTCGTATGCGCGATACTTTCTTATTGAGCCGTGCAATAAATAGCGTACACATTATTTTATACACTGTCGCTATTTCGCTATTACTATTAACAAATCTATAAATATTTATAAATCTATAAATAATTTGATGTCCAAAGTGTATCGTTAAAGTAAAATGGAGCATTCGTTACACAGTAAGAAAAATACGTGTTATTTTTTATCTTATACGAATTTTCTATCTCTAAAACTAAAATATATTAGTGAATTTACAGTGTAAACCAAAAGCAAGTAAATAAACTTCTAAAAGTAATATCTCTATACAGATTAATTATTAATAAATATTTTATATCGTGAAATAACGCATAACTACCGCAATCAACGTAATTCGAAATCGTCGACGTATCAAGTATAGATACCTTACTTTTACTCACAATAACGATATTTAAATAACCCTCTGATTCAAACAGAAAAAAATCGTGAAGCCAATGATATCAAGAGAATTTAATTACAATCTCTCGTGTATATATATAAACATCGTAATAAAAATATGAAACGCATCTCAAAACAATATTTCCTTCGCTAATAATACATTAAAACAATATATCCATTAAAATGACGAAGATAAACATTCTAGATAAGGAAGAAAAAAAAAAAAGAAGAAGAAGAGCGAATATACATATATACTGGAATCGCTTGACCCACAAGTCATTCACAGCAGTCAAAGTTCATTGCGATTATTACGCACAAGTTGCCGCTCGTTTTCTCAAAACCATTCTGAGAATCCTAAGTCAGCGGCAGAAAGAACTTCTGATCAAAGTTGATATTTTTACGTGTGTCGCACGTGCTAACAAACGTAGTATAATGAAAAAACAAATGCGATCGATAATTAAAACTTCCATGCTCAGGTAATACCTAAATTTGACACTCTTTCGTTAAATAGCACATATACATTTATTTTAAAAAGTGTAGGAAATTCTGTCTACTTATTCAACTTCGCTTTCTCCAAAACGTTACATTTGGATTATTTTTTAAATTACAAATACAATATGGTTGAAAGAAAACTTTGCGTAACGATAAAAATAATGAGGTCGAATTCTTTTATCGATATATTTACGTATTCGTGTAAAAATAAATGAGGGTGTTGTATTTTATAGTTGCAGATTGATGTCAATTAATTTTTTTATATAAATGAATCAAATTGGAATGTATAAGTATTGATACTTGTATATTCAATGAGGTGCACGTCATTAATATTAATTAATTATTCTTATCGAATCGTAGTGAAGTGAAATTTCTGTTAAAATTAAAAATATCAAAATATCAACGTTAAATCTCTGCTTCTTCTTTTTTAGATGGATATTAATTTATTATTTTAAATGACGTGCAGTATCATTGGAAAAACCAATGTTATGAAAGAAAAAATTAAGAAAACAAGTTTTCTCGCGTGTTTAAAAAAATTGTGATAATACCTTTCTCTTCAAAAAAAACTCGAAATTCTTAAATTCACTCACCATTTATCAGAAAAAAAAAGAAATTCTGAGTAAATCATTAATTTATGATAACTACCAGAAGAGTATATGTATAAGGAAATGGCAATTATATTCGTAAAACATTAATTATCGATAATTTGTTTCATCCGAAACCGATAATAAAATAACCAATTCACGTTCGAGAAATTATTCAAACTGAAAATAAACACTCTCTTACTTTTTTTTTGTCTATCTATAAGAAATTTTCCTTGCAGTATACGAAGAAGCTGATAACTTCAGCGATATTAAAATAGTAACCATAATAAATGATGCATTATTCCTACAAAAAGAAGAAGAAATTTACAACAAATACATTTACAACATACCGTAGCACCGTATCGTCAAAGATTAATTTTATATCGAAAATTTATTTGAACAACTAGATTTATCGATCTCACAATACACGCGACACAGCTTCTCAAAATGTAAACAGTTCAAATTGAACAGCCTATATATTATTGAATCGTGATATTTACAATTACAAGTAAACAAAACATAAAAATAACAATGAGCTACGCCGATAAAACAGTTATCGGTATCTCATATTGGTCATTTATTGTTTATAATAGGTAGTTCGTAACTCGTTGAGCTAGCGCAACGTGCAATAGGTATGTAACTGCAGTATCTAATGGTAACCAAAAATTTATATAGGAATAAATATTAATCGAAAAAATTTTGTACGAACGGATAATATTTTTTAATGACTAAACCGAAATCAACTTCAAAATCAAGATTTGAGAAGCTCGTAAAAACTGAAGTGATCGAAAGTAAATATATCCCTGTGTGCGCGCGCGTGTGTGTGTGTGTGTGTGTGTGTGTGTGTGTGTGTGTGTGTGTGTATTTATTTTACGAGAGTACGTTACGATTGACTATAGTCCAACCATTTCCAAAGCTATACGTTTATCTTTAAAAGACGTGATGTGAAAACTCGAGTTGATATCGTATCTTTTTTCCAAACTTAACAAATGTTACAATGTTATTTTCTGTCAATCTTGTCAATTTATGAAAATCATATTGATTAACGTAATTTACTCGATTTCTTATTCTGGTTACAAAATTATTAAGGAAATAGTTATTAAATGTCAAGAATCAATTACTTACTGCGAATGCTCTGTCGTGTATCTGTAAGCATGTCAGAGTTTTATCAATATTATGCATTGTGGTAAATTGTATTATCTATCGCTAATTTCAAATTTTTTATAATTCGTTGTATAAGTTGCATGCAGATAAAGGATAAATGATTCTCTCTTTTTTGTTAAGTTATTTTTATTTTATCAATATTTTTTTTGGTGTAATCTCAACATTTATTTGTGTTGTTAAAAATACAAACCAAATTTATAGATCGTATATATAACGCTTCTTTTTTTCCCCTCGATTTAGAGGCCTCTAAAGCAAAATGTCAATCTGTTTTGAAGTTATAGCGTAATAAATATTATGAGAATATTTTGGCTTAAAAAGTCGATGAATACATATTGACAAATTGCGATCTGAATTTCCTTATAAATTTTAATAATCTCTGGAGCACTATGACGTCTATACTTAAAGTTTATTATTCACAAACATTATATATTTTATATTAAATTAATATAAAAAATTTTACCAGGTCCGATTCTAATTTTGTTCATTACTACAAATAATCTATGAAATCTTGGTGTAAATACGTCAAGTAACGATAACAGAAAATAGGGTGAAAACGAAATTCTGATGGAAACCTAATAAAAAAGGCTTATTAGATGTATAAATGTGAATTACGTTTTACAGTACATTCGTTATTATATCTCAACGCATTTACACCCAATTTTAACAAATTATTTGAAATATTATAAAATCGAGTTCGATACTGAGAATCGCTAAAAACTTTTTTAATAATTGATAAAAGTTAAAAATGTTGAAACATATGACTTCGACGCATCTTCAAGCGCATCGATGTTTTTTATTGTATAACATAAAATCATTGTTTTTTTATTGATTACAATTGTTCTATGCATCGTAAGTAAATAAAATACGTGGAATTTTCAGTTAAAAACTTAATACCATAACTATACGAATGCGGATATATTTGCAAAAATAAAGGCATCAAATGTGCGTCATCGCATATTTTTCCGCAGATTTGAATATCGATATCAACAATGTGGCAATCAAAATGATTGATAAATAATTTGGCATTTTTTTAAAATTTTAAACTTTGTTGAATCTAATGTATTCAAAATTATATGTAATTCATAATTCTACGAGTTTATAGGAAAATCTATAAATTAAATTACGTATATAATTGTGCATTTTAATATTTTATATAACTAGACTATTAAATTTATTATTGTTGAAATTTAATTTTGGAAGTATATGCAACATTCGCATACGTATATATATGTACATTGACGACTAGCAACCCGGTATTTCTAAAATCATTTCACAACGATAATTTGTATTAAGTACTTCCACAAATAAGTTATACTTATTTTAACAGATTTTATACTCTAATGTTGAACATTATCATTAAATTTATTAAATAAATATAATCATCCCGAGTTTGCGGTAGGCAATATAATTGGAAATCCTATATTAAAAAAGTACACGAACCAAAGAGAAGATTTATCAACTTGACGGGAGATATTTAACGAAGCACGTGTATAGAAACATACAGTATATCATAAATGTGCAGATCATCCTTCGTAATATTGATAATTTAACGAAATAAGTTATTTATTTAACAATTAACTGCGTATCTCGTGGCAAGTGAAGTTTGTAACGATTGCAACTGATCCACAATACTCCGAGATCGTTGTATTTCTAAAACAGTTTTATCAAAATGTTTTCCTCATGTGTAAGTGAGTCACTAAACTTATTATCGGCGTAGCACATGAAAAACGAGGGATTCACGGTTAGAGTGTCACGAAGATCAAATTATAGTGATTTTCGCAATATTATAGATTGACTAAAATATTATACGTATATACTTATATACAGACCCTTTCGGTAACACAGCCGATGAACAATATTTATTCCTTCGTGTCAGGTATATTACGTGCTTGCGATAACGTTATCCATCATGTATATATATACGGCTCCAACCCCTTCGTGGAGGAAGAAAAGCGCGGTCGGCAATGCAGGTTTCCTGTGGTACCGGCTACCTTAAGGGATAAAAATACGTGTGATGTGTATGCGTGTATGTGTGTGTGTGGGGTATCAGGCAAATGCGTCCGAAAAGCTAGGAATTCGAACGGGCTGCAGATAGCGCGAACGCCGATTGACCTGTGGCCTCTACCCCCATTCCAACGCTCCAGTTATCTCTCTAAGGCTCTCTCGAGTCGTGGGTTCCTCGATTTCCTGCCACTCGTTACCGAGACGCGCATCGAGAATGACCGGATCGTCGATCGCCCTCGTGCTCCTCGTCGGCCTCGTAGCTACGACCGGCGCAGAGGTCGTACCTTGGAAACCCTGTCCTACTGAGCGTGAGTATTACGCGCCACAATTTACCTATATCTATCTGTACTTTGCATTTTCTCCTAAGTTATTTAATTTTACATTTTTTTTTTTCTTTCATTTTCATATTTGTCATACCTGTCACATTTTTTTACATTTTACGATATATTCAACGGTGGTTACGAGTGGTGGCGAAACGTTGTAATTATTAACTTATTATGATTCCAATATACTTTTACGCGTAAACAAAACTAAATGTAAGATAAATCTTTTTCCTTCTTTCGTAAATAAGGGTATATATTTCATATTAGATTTTCGTATAGTTACAATACTTGTGAGAATTAATTTTATAACTTAACGTATGATACGTTCAATCCTTTTACTATGGAAACATTATTTATAATTAACTCAATTTTCTCTTATCTAAATTTAATTAAACGCGCGAAAGATTTTACTAATAACTAAACAGTAGTTAATATAATATTTTTAAAAAAATACATTTATAACAAAAATAATTATTAAAGAAGTATCAGTACAAAGATATTTATAATTTTAAAATTTTCTCAAAACATATGTACAATACAATGAACGTTTGTGAAGTGCATCTCTCATCTTTTTACATTATCTGCTAAATAAATTCAACAGTTCGTAACTTTTTTAGTCTCTGCATTAACTAATACTGTATTTTAATGTGCCAAATAATTATTAATTTGATGACGGTAGATTTGTAAAGACACTAATAAAAATTAATTAGTTTAATTTTTGAGAATAAAAACACTCGGTAAAGACAATATAAATATCTTTGTTTATGTCAAAGTAAGAGATGTAGCCTAGTTTTGAAAGGATTATTCAATTAGACGTATACACGGAGGAAACCGATTTAATCGGAATCATGATACTTGATGAAATAATCCATTCAGAGGAGGTTATGGTGTTTCTAGCACATTTTAACACTGCTACTTTAACACTCGATTATATATATACTAATTCATTTTTCTAAATATTTCGCCACCGCACCGAGATTTTGTAATTCGTATATAGATTTAATCATTGTATATATTAGTTTACTTTTTAGAAGCAAACGACCACACAAGTGTATATACGTATTAATTATTATTAAAATTTTCATAAAAATAATTATCACTGTTGGTAGTTTAAAAATATATATACATATTATTGCATTTAAAAGCTAATAGATTTATAGACTATAACGTTAATTTGAATCCGCGAACATTTGAATCCTCGCGTAGTTGGATTAGTTTGGTTAATCAACTGTCACTCGCATTCAAAATGCGTCGTATTTATTCCTAAGTTCGCGAGTTAAAATCCAACCGATTTATCAAAATCATTGGGGTATAAGTGCGTAACCTATGTTTAGTTAACAAGTTACCCGTCAACGCGGGGAGAATTATATATACAACTAAACGTTCTAACTGAAACTATAACTAAACTACGTTATATAAGTACGTACAACCATTCGCGTTAACATTATACATCTGATAAATAATTGATTTCCGTCGAGTTTCTAGAAAATCAGTTAATTTTCCACATACAAATTCAACATATATAATATTACGTTTGACTTGGCGAAATCGTTGAGGATGAGTAAAAGATAATGTTTTTGGTATTATACAGTGAAATTTATAAGAATTTACATTATGTAGACACTTTACAATTAAAACTTCGATTTCGGGGTTTTGTAATTGATAAACCGTTACACATTTGTATAAATTGTGCATCTTAATCTTCTAGCGCACAATCTCGATGATGATTAAAAGAAAGCACTTTACCTTGCAAAATAGTATAAAAATGGAGAAGCGCGAACAACGTGAATAATAATTAATTTTTGTTCTAATCAGCCAACACACCAGAGTACTGCACAATCCACGATGTGCGGGTGAATCCTTGCAAGGAGGCTCAACAAGGTAAAGCTTGCAATTTGAAGAAAGGCGAGGATGCGGAGATCTCCTTTGATTTCACGCCAAGTAAGTTTATTACGTATTATCCGGGTGATAATAAAAATAAAATCAGCAGTCACGATGTAAAAATTCACGTAAATTGTTCGACGAATGGAAGGATATTGCATAGACGTATCGACGCGATGATAAAATAGACGAAAATGTTAATTAATCGTGTAAAAATACAAGATTCAATAATTGAATCGTCTTTTATCAGTGGCACAGTTCTAATAATAGAATGTATGTATTCATATACACACTGGTACGTTACATATATTATTGCGCTCTACTCGCTTCCTCAAGATATGTTGATATTGAACGTGAGAAGTAATGGTAAAAAGTATTAGGATAAGGATGGGATCAAAAATTTACAACATCCGCAATTTACCGACTTCCTAATAAACCTCAATTGTCTGTTTTATAACACTCCATTATTTGTCTTTTTTAAGAATTCGATGCCTCGAAGTTGGAGTCACGTGCTTACTGGCCTAATCAAATCGTGGACTTACCCTTAATGGGAATGGAATCAGATGCGTGTAAGGAAGGAACCACTTGTCCAATAAAGAAAGACGAGAGGAAAACATACAAGATTAATTTGCCCATCTCGAAGAAATACCCAACCGTAAGTGTCGCGTTGGCTAATATACTTTTTTACGCTATCGAGCCAATACTATACGTACAATTATATCTCGTTATATATATAGGTATAGTCATTCGCTTCAAATATCATTGTTTTACGTGATAATTCTCTTTGTCGAAACTTGTACTTGTTAGAAAATTCGTGTGCATCTCTCGACCGTTTTATCATTCGATACGTCGGTAAAACAGCTACCTACATAACTAAGCACTGGATTCACGAAACTGGAACATATTTTCCACGCATCAATTTTGTTTTATCGGTACGCGTCGCATTACAACAGATTTTTATTCTTTAAATATTCGCGCATTTCTAAGTGAACTCGACCTGGTAAAGATTAATTGACTTTTACGCGTGATATTTATACAGCGCTACTTACAATTGTAAAATATCTTTAAAACATTGAACTATATAAATTATGCTTCCAAGATGAAATTACAAAGTTAAAAAATTCTTTCTGTTTATATATACATATTTACATATACAGACACACACACACACACATATATATCATTTCGAAATTCCTATAATTTAATTGAAATACAACAATCGCAGCAATATAATAATTATCTTTTATTGATTTATTATTTCAGAGACCTTTCGTCGTCAAGTGGAAACTCTGGAATAAAGAAAAAGAAGATGAACTTTGTTGCTTCTCATTGAACATTAACTTAGTCAAATGAAATGTTTCTTACGATCAAATATTTTTACTTTTTATCTTCATTTACATCATTCTGAATCGCTCTTACAAAAATTTTGACACCAAATTTATAAAATAATAAAATTTTTTTTTTTTAAAACACCAAACACGGATTATAATTTATTGACATATATAACTTTTTTACGTGGGGATGTTTCATCTAATACACGGAGAAAAAAAATATTCTAGTAATGACAATGTTGTTCAGTAATGGAGAAACAGACTTGACAAATGATAAAATTAATTATACTATTTTGTTATAGGAAAATTTACTACATATCTATTAATAATTACTATAAGTCTCGTAAATATCATATAACAAAATAGTTAATTTTGTCATTTCTCGAGTCTGCCTCTTTTTTATTAAACAACGTTGTGATTTTTACTACAAATTTTTTCTTTGTGTACGAATATATAAAGAAAAAAAAAACGTTATAATTTTTTAAAGTGACGGTGATGGTAATAAACGTATCCGTTACTTAATGTTTATAATTAAACGACGCACATTTCAAAAGAAAAAAATGCTTTTAAAAAAGTAAGTATTAGTTTTATTATAGTTTCTATAATTCATATTAACATGGACAAAATAGTAATAAGTTAACACGCGAATTTAATTTCACTTATAGTTTACAATTTAGCAAATGGTTAGACAACTATTTGACATTTAATGTGCAAGAAAATAATGACAAACAGGTTCCGAATAGTAACAGCTAGTGTAGCAAAGAAACAAATTCGCTCAGAAAGATGAAAAGAAAAATTAATATCGAATATAAATTGTTTAAAAAATTACGTTACACAATGTTATAAATTAATAACAAGCATAAATAGAAAATACTGTAGAAAAAAAAGAAAAGAATAAAAAAAAATAAACGGACAATATTTCGAAAATTTTGTGTTTGAATAACGATAATATTAATTATCGGAGTACCGGTTTATCAACTTCCATGACGAAATAACTCGAGAAAGAAAAAAATTGGATAATAAAAAAAACGCTGCGGACAGGATTCGAACCTGTGCGGGCAGAGCCCATTGGATTTCGAGTCCAACTCCTTAACCACTCGGACACCGCAGCTCGTTCTACGCGTAGTCGATATTGCCACATTTGAAGCTACCTCGAAATATCGCGTTACTTACAATTGTCGTAATAAAGAAAAAAAACTTTAACCATATTACCTATCACGGTTGAACGCTGTTAAACAAAACGTATTCTACAAAGTTACTATAAGGAGCGCGTTATATACGTGCTACTCGTTTCCGGTATATTTGAAAAGACATAACCTAAAAAACATTACTCGACGACGAAACGTATATTGTTTTTTTATATTCATAATTTACACGATACGATTACGATACGAAAATTCCGTAGGTCTCTTTGTTTATACGTAGATCCGTACACTCACACATCTATATACCGATAGTCGAACAGCTGAGTTTATTACGCGAACCGAGGGAAAAATCAATAAACCATATGCACGTGGTATAAACGTATAAGATATACCTATATAGATACACGTATTTTATATATACTGGATATTGTACACACAACACGAGTATGCACGAATATACTTTTTTATGTATATATATCTCGGGTCGGTTGGTTAATTTTACGTCACGCCCCTTGAAAACTCGAATTAATCCGTAGACTCTCCGAGAAAATTAATGACTAACTTTCTTCGTGTTCACGAGAGATACACGAAAAAAAAAGAAGAAAGAATGAAAAGAAAAGGCTGGAAACAAAGGGGATACCAAGTACAAAGCACACTGCCGAGACCCGGGCAAATGAAAGCGACGGTGAATTCCGGAATTTCAGAGCGTACAGCCAGCACACACACAGAGCACACGGAGAAAGAGAAAGAGAGAAGGGAAGCGGCGAAAGAGACGCTCTCGGCCTCGCCGCTCGCGTTTCATTAGTTATGCCTCGACTGTTCCGAAATATCCGCGCGCACGCGGCAACCTAACCTAAAATCTGAACTCGCGTGTTGCTTGCTGTACACACTGCACACCAACATATACATGTATAAGATATAAGTATATATATGAAGGAGACGCGCGGAAGATCTACACACGATATTATTACTTCAAAATATTTTTTTAAATTATTTATAGGTTGATAAATATAAAATTGATTACTAAATTTTTTAAAATATATAAATCCCAATATTACCGAATATAATATATATACACTTCATGTTAATTAAGACATAAATGTATAATGTAATTCCTTAACATATTCTTCTTATTTAAAAACCATTCACACGAGCACTTATTATTCTTCGTGATGGTAAAAATAATATTATGTGAATTCTCACCTTGGTTTCTCATACACACAGACACATACATACATGTATATATGACAATTGCGAATAAAATTTTATATACTATCTCAATCAATTCCAAGAGTAAAATAATGTACATCAAAATTCATTCACACAGTATTATTTTGTATAGTCAGCCTTTCCTTTAACGTTATTTTAATTTATTTATTTTATTTTATTATTTTATTTCTTTATTAAGCATCATCGTTTATGAAATACTTTGCCGATAATATCAAAATTCAAGTAGTAACCCAGTTATTTCTTTAATTATTACTCTATATATGATAGAATAATGTACGTAACGTTAATTAATTTTTAGTACTTATATGTTGCGAATGGAATGTCTTACCAATTAATAGACAAATCCATACATTTGAATTATTTTGGCAACGCTTGGACAGGTTAAAGCTATAAGTATTTTCATCAGGTTTATACTGTTTTATTAATTAATGGTGAAAACCATTTTTGTTGCAGTAACTTAATTTTCGGGCAGTCAGCCGAATGTGTCAGTGATACTTTTGAGATTTTTTATATATAAAATTTTTTTGTTTGAAAAACATTTATTGGTCGAATGAAAGTTTATCGAACAGAGTCGAACATCACAATGTGTTTCATTAAAAAATTTCAATATTATTCAGTTGGAAATCAAAGGGTTACTGTATATATATACCTATATACTAAACTACACTGAAAAAAATATATTTTTTATCTTAGCTATGAATTCTTAAATATACCTCAAGAAAAAAATCTGTTTGATCCAATGTGATTCATTTGTAATCAAACGGATTCTTTTATAATCGAGCGGAATCTTGTTTTTGTCAAAAATGAAATAGAGCAACTTAGGAAGATCAATATTCTAAAATCAATCAGATTCCTCTTGATTATAAAGGAATCGCATTGGACCAACCAGATTTTCTTCTTCTTGAGGTATATTTAACAAGAATTCCGCTTAGAACAAAAATAAATTTTTTTCAACATATTCATTTTATAGGATATTTCATATGTGTCGTATATACAATATTTATTTAAAATATCGAACGATCTAATCGTACGTAATGTAAAAATAACTGTAAGTGGATTTGCAGCTCGTTTGCCGATGAACTTTCGAAACAGATGATTGCCAATCCGATGTGCTGTAAAAGAAAGTCAATATAATTAAATAACCGATTTTTTCTAAAATTTGAAAAAATATCCATCTTTATTCGTTATTTGCTCTCCCCAAAATATGAAATATGGCGGCAAATAACGGACAAAGTCCAAATAACTTTGACCCGCGTTCGAATCGATTTATTATTATTCGTATTATATATTTGTAATAGAAAATATTATACAAATAAAAGAGTTAATTTCGTTTATTAAACTTATAATTAACCTAAATGTAAATTATCAAAATTAAATTTATTATACATGCTGCAATTTATACATTTTCACAAATTAATTTAACTATGTTATAATAGTATTACGTGAAATATATACGTTACGTTTATAGACATTTAAATTTATATAAAGTTGCGTAGTCAATGAAGCTCCCGTTGTAGAATTTTCTCATAACTACTTCGCATTCATAAATAAAATTCGCAACAAAGTAAGATTATCGGTAAAGTATTAAGAAATAATAATAAATTGTAAATAAATTTAAATTTTATTTAAACGTTCCATTTATTCGCGATTATTCGTTTGAATTTTTCGTTCTAACCTTCATTAAACGCTTTTTGACGAAGAATGTCGCGGTCACGTTGGCAACATACCAGACAACAAAAATAGTGTTCCCCTGATGAAGAAATTAAAAAAAAAAAATATCGTTTCTTTATACTACTTAAATTGCAATTTAGGAAAATTATACCTTTCGATTGCAAAATATCGAAAAAAATATTGTTTAATCACCTAAAAATATTAAGAACGTACCTCGTATTTTATCTTTATGCATATACACATTAAAGCGTTCTTATAAATCGTATTTCTATAGATATACCGCAATAAAATAAAAAATAAATATAAAGCTGCGTATAAAGTACGAATAATATTATTCGGATTAACAGTGAACGTAAGATACGTTGTATTCCAGTTTTAGTAACGATTAGAAGTACCGATAATAGATAAATATCAATCGAGCACAGTCTATACCGTTGAATAACTTTCGTGAGGCCGTTGGATTTTTCGAGTTAAGTTTTAGTATAGTCGATACATACATTTTCAATAGATAATTTTAAATTGTTAATAATGTTAAATTAACCCTAACGATCTTGTATACACAAGTTTAAAATAATTTTTATTTCACTTAAAATAATAGTTTCTACATACTACTATAGTTAATTTACAATCTAAAATTGTAGAATACGCGTGGTTTAATGATCAAAGAAACCTCCATCGTATAGTCTTTAAATAAATAGAAGTTTGCATTACAGCTCTGTTTCTCAAATATTTTTGTTAAGGGATTTAAGTATTTTTTAAAACTTTATTATAAAGAAATGTAGTAAACAAAATTGAAAGCAGCAGATGCTAGACTCTTGAAATATATATTGAAGTAAGGTGCACTTTGCATTATATATATATATATATCGAGAGACAAACGCAACCCCTGTGAAAGAATATATATATAGAGAATACATAGAAGATACATATATAGGTATAGGTGTTTGGAGGAGCCGCTTCCCCCACTTGGTAAAACGTACCGGCACCGTCTCTCACCTGTTGGCAGTAAGCTGGCCGGCGGGATAGTGGGATCGGATCGGCTCGGGCTCGCTCGGCGGCAGTACGAACAACGGCGCTCCCTCGCACGGTACCGATTTCGCTCGCGCGGTGTATACACAGTACCAACATACATATACATACACACATACGAAAGAGGCCGGAGTAACTAGCGAGAGACGCGCGAGTGCGTTGCCCGTCGCTTTCTCACGTACAGAGTAGGTATATATACCTGGTGCTGTCTCTCCGTGCAGTGTGCCTCCACGACCCCAAAGGATATATTATCCGCGGTATCTTCTCCTCTCCTTGTTCGCCCTCCTCTCCTCCCTCACTCCCTCTCCCTCTGCGTGCGTATACTCAAATGGCGCTGATTATCGCACACACGTATACATACATTTACATCCATTTTTTCTCCCCGACCGATCATCATCATCATCATCATCGCGCTCATTGTAAATCGATCCCTTATCGTTAAGGAATTTCGTTACCTTTTTTTTTCCTATATACCGCGTACACGAATAACAAGTGTGACGCATGGTAATGCCCAAGGATTCGCGTATACAGTGACGTTGGAAAACCGTTAAAATTTCATTAGTGCCGTGCGTTAGTTTCAATAGTGAATTGTGTTTACAAGTTGCGCAGGTGTTATCAACGCGGGTACAATACGCGTATATATACATATACACGGGCATTGCAAATTTCACGTAATTTGACGCTCGACTTAGATTGTGTGTATATATACACCTTCGAATATTCTGAATTTACACCACAACGATATCTATTTTTTCTAAAAAATTTTACCTCGCTCTGCGATAATATAAAAACTCAATATATACAACGTCCAATAAAAGAAAAATAGTACAATAAAAATTGTAACTCTCAAATGAAACGATATATACATATATAATATAAATTATAGCGCTATTCGGTCAAGTGGAACGATCGGAAATTCTGTGTTATGTAAATCACACCGACGAGTTATTTTAAATAAAACGTATAAATCATTTACATCGACGTGAGCACCAAAACAGGTAAATCGTATCATTTTAAAGTTTACGCGTTTATTTTGCACTCCGATAGATTGTTAGAGAGGGAGATGATTCAACTTCATATTTATATATTTCGAAATGAAGAAAAAGAAAATTATTTTTATCAATGTAACGTTACATTGTGCTTTGTAAAATGACATACTATATACGCGTGGACGCGGTATAATTGAGGAAAACAATGGATTACAAGGTAATTCAATTAAAAATATTCTTCCCTGTTAGATCGTACAACTGTATAAGATTCAATAGAATCTTGTATACTTTTGATGAACAACGTATATACCAAGCTACGCAAACATTCGTTTCGAACGAATATTTCGAGATAGTTGAAATTGAGTAAACCAATGTTAAAACATAAATTTTACCTATACTTTGCGATAAAAATAAAAAAAAATAAAGGAAATTTGTAAATAATTAGACGGATGTAGTGTTACAGATATATAGACGTCAAAACAAAGAGAATCTTGGTAGAAATACTTGTGTATGTTACAGTTATTAAAGTTTCACCTAATGCACGGTGCGCGATAAAATCTGTAATTTTATAAAAGTTCATTAGCATCTGTGAACCACCCGCAACTTTCTTTTCCGAGAGAAAGGAGCATAATCATAAGCTTCAATAACTCCAAAAATAATATTAATTAAAAAATTATTACTCGATGATAATCAGACGTTCCAGTGTTAATAATACGAACGCGCGGCTGTACGAGATAACACGCTTGAGCACACCGTCATATTTTTAACAATTATCTAATGATCGAATACGTATTAAATTTAATTAGTACAACCGCGTGTTTATTACTTATATAGAATATTATAATAAAGATATGCAGAAGAATATATAAAAATGAGGAAATAAATTATAAAAATCGTAATGAACAACAAAAAGAAAATAAATGTATATATACCTCTTAATCGTCTAAGAAGAGTGAAACAAACGCGAGTAACCTAACCTAAAAAAGAAATCGTTAAATCGTATTGCAGCTCGAGAAGGTATTGCGTTATCAGGTTCGTTGCACCAGGGAGTTACGTCAACAGCCTACCGATATTCTACCTCCATGAAAATATCGCAAAGCAAAGATCTCGAAGATTAGCCAAGCCAACGGGTCGCGAGAGAGGAAATAAACGAAATCCGAGTAACGAATGTATATATATATATATATATAAACGTGAAAACCTTCCAAGATTTAGTAGGATTCGTAAATTTATTCACGTGGAAAATTATTACTAGCCTAGAATATTCGCACATCGAAATTCCTATATGTGTGTATAATAAGATCCATATGTATAGACAATCGGTGTTATCGCGATAAATGCCAAGGACGCGACTCGTCTTCCGTTACGGGTTCCGACCAAACAATAGCACGCCACTGTCGAGGCCAACACTTTCAAAAGGATTCGAAGGAAGAAGAATATTGTTCTTTTTTTTTCTTGCTTCGTTCCGTCTTCCTCTGTTTTACGGACTATACGAGTTATAGTATTACGACGAGTCGGTGGATCGTCCTCGTATATATCGAGTATAAGCGCGGGAAATTAAAAAATTCGAATTGTAAGCTTGCGTTGTTATAGAGCCTACAGTATGTACAGAAAAGTCACCGACGTTTTATACCTCTTATTTACCGTTAAGGGATATACTAGAGGTCTTGCAGATTCCTACAGAGTGGTTACCGTTATTCTCATTTAATTTCTACGATTATTTATATATTTGTTATCAAGATTTCGGTTAACAATATCAAGGCCTAATATATATATATACTTATTATTGTGTACCCCGCGATCCCAATTTCGATATCTATATATACCACTGCAGCACTCTATATAGATTAGAACATTTCGTTTATTCAGAAACTTTAAAAAAATCTTTCACCGCACATATACGTCGAGAGAAATGTAAAAGAAAACGATACGAAAAAACTAAAAATTAAAAAAATTCCAAAATGTATAAACGCAAAAGACGTTGTCGGCAATAGATAATTATTTATAACATAGTGAAAAATTCCAGTGAACGGAAGATAATTCATATGAAAAATATAGATAAATTAGTTTGTAATTACGAAGCTGCGGAGTATATAACGGTAGCCAGTGCCTAACAGTTTATTATTACTTAAAACGCTAAACTTGTATAGCTTCTTGCGGTTTTCGTGTCGCGTGTACCGATGTATGTATATTTTAGTGGTTTAATCTAATTCGTTGTCTCGGCGTGTGTCATAAATATCCAGTTCTACGAGAGCTGTCTTTAATATTATTGTAGATAAATAATCTTTCGAGGCGACTGTGCCAATTTCAACGTGATTTATCAAAGTCAATGTTACGCGTGTACACCATGCTTAACTTCTTTATTTTTCCCATATTAAAACTAAATTTATTCGTATACTTATCCTGTCGAGAGTCGGCTTTTGGTATACATATATACGCGCAGCTAAACAGAGATTTTTCATTATTTGTATATATACAGAAAGGTGAATGCGAGTGTTTTGTTGATAAAACAAAAATTACCTACATACGTATACGGACTATTTTTTTATCACCATAACGATGACAAATAGATTATTTGCTGAGAAACGTTACGATACATTTTTTCGATATTGCGGGATTAATTATTAATACTGTAGCTTCTTTTAATTTTCTTAGGATTATAATGAATGCGCGATATTGTTACGCTTTCCTAAAAAAATCATCGGATAAATATACATCGAATAAATTAATAATGTGTATAGGTAAATAAAATGAACGTTTGACGAGTAACGATAATCGAGATATAACGATATATATGTACCGATCGGTGCGCGTTGTATGTCTTTGCATTTCACTAAAGAATTTCGCAAGAACGCACGTAACCCACCGTTCGTTTATATAGCACACCGTCAGCTCATTGCGAAGATATATACGAGTAAAGTAAGCTTCGTTGGAAGTTGACCAATAAGGTTACTTTCTGCCCGGGTCAATGCTTACCGGTTTTACGTTTCGTCTGTCTAGGCATAAATGAAGAACGAACGCACCGATTCCGATTTCAACACCATACGAGTCGGATAAGTCCTCCGAAACTGCGAAAACTCTCCGAGTCTGATCTCGAGTTACCAGTATATGTACGTCCCTTACATGGATATCGCGAGCACGATTTCACCTCGTCAAAATTGTTCGAAAGATCCGAACTAATTTTTAACTCTCTTGCCTTTCTTATTATCTTTCCGTACTTACCTATGCATATACATAATCGTTCCAATGTGATTGACTCGTCAGTTTCACGATTATAAATTAGTATGACTTACATGATTCGACAATGAGATGCTATTTCTTTATTATACGAGGAACTACTCTTAAGGAAGATGTAGATTAAACTTCGAGATTTTAAGAAAAAACGATAATTTATATTCGTTTTATATTAAAAATTTTTTCGAGCAATGTATATAACTATACATATAATACAAAGTAATCATATATATAGAGAGAGATTCAATAAGAATCTAGTGAATTCAATGAAATATTTTATTGATTACTTCTATACAAATATTTCTTTGAAGCTATAATGAATAAATTGCACTTTCAAGTATAGTACCTTACTTTATTTTAACATATTTTCATTTTTAATAAATATTTATTTATTTCAACAAACTAATACTTTCTTGGGAGTGTTCAATAAAATGTTTTATTAAATTCACCAAATTATCTTTCGATGTTTTCCAAGATCAGTACGATGAAACATTTTGCACTATTATAATTATATATTATCATTTCTGAAAATTACTTACCACTTAATTGCATTATTCAATATAGTAAGATTTAATTTCCGATGCTATTTCCTTATTAATTAATTCTGTATAACATATACCTATACATAAATATGTAGTTTGTCTTGCACATTACTATAACACATTTTAATCAATTAATTTTTTAAATCCTGGTAAAAATATGACTGAGAGATATCAGAAGTTTGCTAATACTAACGAAATTTTTATTATTATACTATACAGATTCTGAGGACAAATATATATAATGTATTTAATTATACGTGCAATACAATATTTAATGCAATTTTCTTGATTGATTTTAAACTGTATATATTTAAATGTAAATTAGAAATTGAAATATTTACTTTCAAATCGTCAATTAGTATAATATAATTCAAATAATTTAAAAAAAAGTTCGTAACTGTCTAAAAACTTCATATAATTATTCGTCTAATGAGGTACTTTTTAACTGTAAAAATTGATCTAAATTAATGTTTTTCACATTTAAATTATATATTGTATAATCAAGACTTGAAATTTAAATATTTATTCCACATTTTTACCATTCGTAGAAATACGAGGATTCGCATGTAAAAAAAAAAGATAATCGTAAATTGTCCATGAATAATCGTTTCGAAGATATTTTATGTACATAAATAATGAATTGTCGAACGCGAAAGAAAATCGATATACTTTCTTCCACATAAAACTTGTAGTAACAGTATAAATTATTCGTGAAATGTATTAATTTTTGGTAAAACGCTTCGATGTATCACAAAACACGAGGAATTCACATTGTAAATAGCGTGCGAAAAAGATTCATCGCAGAAAGCGATAACTATATACATATATCTAGTCCATCCTAAGCGGAATAATTACGTAACCCGTGTGTAACTGAGAATTCGATGTATTATTTCAGAGAGGCAAACGATGAAGAAGCACTGCGCTCCAAAGGAGTTTCGAGGATGCGCGTGAACGGGAATTGCCCGGACCCGGAACGAAACATGGGTAAGATGTATACCAAGATTTTCAATTTCGCATATAACGATCCAAACAAATATGGCTTTGTTTAAAAAGAAAAAGAAAAAAAATGAACCATGAGAAAGCCGTAAATTTTTTTTCCACAATTTATGCGCTAACGATAAATTTTCCTACCGTCTATAGCATTAACCGTAATAATACGTAACGAATCATTAAAGCCCAATATACACGTGACGTATATGTATATGTGCACCAAAGTTTCCAAAGTTATTAACTGTAATGTTCATCGGGACTACGCTAATTTTAACGGTTTTGTCAAGCGAAAGAAAAAAATAAAATAAAACAGGCTAGAGATAGAAAACGAACGAGAGAAGTTGTTTCGCAACACCGACCACGCGAATATCTATTATTTACAAAATCCCTTTGCGAATGACACACACTCGTTTGAGAAGTTGGGTTCATTTGAAAGACAATGCGAACAAAAACGCTTATGGTAATTCGAGTTTAGATATTATAACTATACGGCCTGTTTGCACTGCTTCTGCTAATATTATGTAGGAGGTGATTGCAACCTATTGCGATTTTATTTATATATATATATATTGAAAATCGTTAGCATAATCCATGATTATCGGTGTTACGGAACGTCGGTTTAATCTACATAAAATGTACTATTTAAAATAATAACGTCTACACGCACTGTTTCTATATTCCCTGAAAAGTGACGATTTTGCGGTTTACTCGGATGTAACAACTATGTATGTTTTGTGTAAGAGCAATGTTTCGCGATTAGATAATTCAGTGTTTGATTGATTTTCTTTGAAGAGTACACGAGAATGCTTTTTTTTCTTTGTATTGATCAAATAGTTATAGAAATAAACCACTTATTTTTTCATAAACTGTTAGTTGGTAATTTATTTAAACAAAAAAAAACTTTCGATTAAACTAACAGCGCAATCAAATATAATCACGCTAATGTAGATTATAAAATATTCAATAAAAAGTGCATTTGGTAGGAGTATTATACTTTATAATATTAAATATTCAATAGAATAATATATATTTAAAAGCGAGTTATTATTTCAATAAAATTATTTTATTTTTACTCTTAACTTGTCATAATTTCATAGGAGTAGATTAGTTGATTTTTTCCTTAATAAAATACGAAAACTATTTATAAACGCGAATACTTTTGGATTTTAATTCAAATTATTAACGTTTGTGTATAGTTCGGAGTAAATAAATGTATAATAAATTATAAGGCTTCGTACAAGAAATGTAAAAACAACAGAGTAAGATAAATATACCAGCATAATCGAACTGGGAAAAATTCTTACAACCTTATTTGGATGCAACTCTTACGTACTTCGTACTTGCGCCACATCCCGAAAAAATCTTCGGATAATTGATATGTCGAGTAACCCATTCAAATTCACTAATTAGGAAATCGTTCAAATAATAATTATATTATGTTAGATCAATAAGAATCCACACATTACTTTATAACTAATTTAAACAGTATATATAAATCCAGTGTTCGTCTTTAAGAATAACATTAAACCGTTAATTGTTGAATTTTGTTAAAATTATTCATTGTTATTTTTTGTTCTTTATATTTGAGCTACCAAGTGTACAAGCATTGTAAATATTAACGTTGAAATTGGGATATAATCTCGTTTGTATAATATAAAGAATTTAAATAGTAATAGATTCTAAAGTTTGTTAGTAAGCCTTTGAAATGTTGCAAATGGGAATATAGGTATAGAAAAATCGAAGGCTACCAAATAACCCTTTTTACAAAGGTATATATATACATATATATGTATGTATACGTTACCAGTCGATAGTTTGATTGGTGTACCGACGTTCAAAGGAGAAACCGGACGTCACCGCTGGCGCTAATAATTACCGGTAGCAAATGGGCAAGAGGGGTCAGTCAAGGTGAGGCGTCGGCGGCCCATCGGAATGGGCGCGCCTTCGTGTAGCGCTCCTTTTAGTCCTTCGTCCGCCTGTTTCATTGACGCGACACTCGAAGAGAGATCGGTTGCGATTACCTAACGGCCAAGCTCGTTACACAAAGCGCGCGCGCGCGCGAATGGCACTTGACTCCGTGGATCACATTTTTTTTTATTATTTCTTTTCTAGCTCTCCTGCATATATGCGCGGGTAAACGACACGCGCTTGATTATTTCCACAAGATATTTCTTTGTCCCGAGTAAACGCTATACGGTTGTTTACTCTCTTACCTCGAGATTATTATTTTTCTTCGAAAAACTCGTCATTCTTCTACGGGACGAATGTACACAGTTCCGTACGACTTTTGGAAAGATAGCGAAGAAACTATTTGTAACTGAGTGGCATACTCGATTGTTATATCGACAGATCAAAGTTTCTTAGTTTTTTACATATACAGAATAATAATATAATATATACGTAATTGTGTAAATTTGCAAGTCAACGAGGGCAATAAACATATACCTTACATTTTTTAGCGGATATTACATTATTAAATAATATATTGTATACGTCGTGTATTTGAATTTTTCTTAGAATAGTTGATTATATGTTAAATAAATGTAACGCTCGCTCGGTAATAATCAGGTATGCCAATTTTTGTAACGACTTTGATAGAATGACAGACTCACTGTCAAATTACCGAAAAAAAGCACGGGTGTAGATCCATTTGTCGAAGGTTCATTCAAAATGTGTGCGATATTTCGAATTTTAAAAATTAGAATAACTTTTTTGTTATTTCGAACCGAGGTAATTGAATGATCATTACTTCGAAAGTAACAAAATCGTCAGATATTTGGTATTAGGTGCAATATTTCCCTGGTAGAAAATAGCGCAGATTCTGACCAGAATTTCTGGTCAACACATGTTAAATTGGTGTATATCTAGAAATTCTGCAAATTTTCTGAAAAGGATTTCTAACAATATCTTCTATTTCTATCAATATTTTCTACATTATTGTTTGTTATCAAGGTGTTAATAGACAAATATTATAAAAGTTATTTAGCTACACTATAAAGTTCGAATATTCGGAACAAATATATAAAAACTAAAGAATGCATTATTTTCGAAATAATGATCTTTCTATTATTTCTCTTGATTCTAAATTATAAAAATGCATTTCTAATTTTTAAAATTCGAAATAATGAACACATTTTGAATAAGCCTTCGACAAATTGGACCACACCCAAAAGCACAAACAATATCTGTAGATGATATATAGACATACTTGCGGATAAACAAGGTACTATTCGCTTTCTAATGCAAGTACGTATACACATCTTAATCAAACCATTAAGTACATCCACGACAAACAAGTACGATTCTTTTGATATAAAACAGGAAATGTTAATCCGTTTAAACAGATATCATCTGCAAAAGATCTGTAATTCTTTGCAACGACTACTAGTTTTAAACCGGTCGTAAATCGTTACTTATACAAGAAGTTATTTAAGAAGATTATTTTTGTACGCATCTGAGGTCAAAAAACCTACAATGACGAAAGATTTATACAAAACAATGTAAAGTAAATACATATTTCGATGTTTTTTATTCAATCGTAAATTCGTAACCATATATAAACGTAACCAAAATATTTCACTTACAAATAGAGGAAACGAATATTTACCAAATTCTAGGATATGTTTACTACTGTAAAAATATGAAAAAAGTTGGAGTTTTAGACCCTAACCTTTGACTTTGATCACTTATAATTCAAAACTAATAAAGACAAGTATTCAAACCCAAATTCAAAAGGAAATTGAGATCGAGGTAATTCTGTATAAAAAAGGATCTTGAATATCTTGACATGATCCGTGGTAATGGAAAAAATAAAAATAATAAGGCAATTTGTTCTAAAAAAACAGTAAATTTTTTAATTCAAAATCTAGTTAATTTCGTTTTTCTTTCATAACTTTAGGACAAATCAAGATATTTGATCTTCTTTTTTTAATCCAATCTACTTTATCTAAGCTTTCTTTTGAACTTATGTTTCAGTATATGTTCTTATTTCATTTTGAGTTATAAGCTATCAAAGTCAAGGGTTTCGTTGGCGAAATTTTTCGTTATTTTCTTATATCTATCGTAAAAAAGAGCGTTTACATACTCTTAAGAAGATTCACGTCTCTCTTTTAGTGTTGGGAAGAAGGGGAGTCTTCTACTTTACCGCGCGACCCGTTGCTACGGCCCCGCACCTCCCTGCACGACAACAAGCTTGGATTTTCGTTTAGATTTTTTGTCATTATAGAAAATTTTACTTGGTAAAATAGCTTCAAATTTTGCACACGGCTTTGTTTATGTTTATGTCTTATATCTCGAATTTTTTATTAGTATCTCTACATTTTTCATTCATTGCACTCTAAAGTCAATCACGGTTATTTGCGAGTCTCGATGGGAGCCTAACGTATAAGAAGCATCCTTTTCCATCGTTTATCTTTTTAAATTGCTCGGTTAAAAATGTGAAAAAATTCATGCTCATTTCAATAGCATATTTTAATTTCATTGTATTCTCTACCTCTTATCAAAATACCTGAACTTCCTTAAGCTCTGAGTTTCTTTATATTTTATAGTAGTAAACATATTCTAGAGTTTGGTATAGATCCATTTCCCGGAGTTGGGATACTCTCCTTGTTAGATAAAAGAAAACACAACAAAAATTGAATTAATTTATCAAAAAAAAACCAGTTATCATTTTGCAGATATTATAATATGCTTCCTGTATATAGCGTAGGATGGGACAAACAATGACACTCGACTATTACAATGCCACTTTGAATAATTAACGTTATATTCGATAGATTCGCATACCTCGTGCTCCAGCCCGTGATTCATCTCGTCTAAATTATTTGTTACATTCATGTTACAATGGCATAACTATTACAATCTACATAGTTATCGCACTTTTGCAGTCGTCGTATGCGTTATGTAAAAACCATTGTAAATATTATTATTATCATCGGATATTTAATTGTTCAACGTTCTTAAAATATATATCATCGCGCACTCCACGTTTTTTGTATTACTTAACGCGAATAGACAAGGAGTTTAACTATACGTTTATTTATACTTTTGAAACAAATCGTAACCGGATGATGTCAAACATTTTAAAACGTTAATGCTATTAGCTTTATACAAATAGACGTTTATGACGTAATCAAGACTGTATATGATGCAAAGAAAATATATTTTAAATAGCGATCAGTTATAAAACTATATTATTATTTAAATTAGCAATAATTATTCTTTACAATTAATCTTAACGATGATTATATTTTAAATTTAAATCCGTGAACGCGAGAAGAAAAAAAAAGTGTGGGTATATACGTTTCCTTTGCAAACGAAAGGCTCAATGTTGAACCACACGGTAGTGCTCGTTAGATCTTTGATTTTACAAGGTAAATATTGCCATACTCGTCGTTGCAACTGTAAAAGATAGCGAATTATCGCGAGTGCTGCTTGACCTAAATGAAAAAAGGAACGTGGCAGGAATTTTAACAGTAAACTTAATCTCGCGTACGCAAAACTTGGAGAAAGTAATTTCGTCAGTGTCGGGGTCAATTAAATTCAGTCCTCGTATTAACGATCTTTAAATAGTTTTACGAACTTATCACTTTATAAAGGGTGATTTATCTACCGGACATTATTTTTCTTCTATCGATTCGAGTTAAATATCAATTATTTTCCTTCTTTTATTTGAATCTGGACTATTTATATACGTGAAAGATTATCGTTCTTTAACTCTAGCACAATAATATATTAATAATATTTTATATAAGCTCGAATAAGCATTACGGAATAAAAAATTGAATCGATTAATTTGATAAAATGTTAACGAGTAATTCGTTAATGTATAAAATATTAATACAACGAGGGAGTAAAGTAGATGCCTAAACTTCACCGTGGCCAGAAATTCTCCCAAGGGAATAACTATCTATTTTCTCCTGAGGTTAATATAAAACCTGTCATCCTGATCATTTTGAAGGAAAATTTATTCAACAACAATTCAAATAATACTTATTATAATATTTTCGAAACTACAAGTTTTTTACAATTTATATTTTATTTGAATTTCTATTTTTATTAATCATGAAACTCCGTACTCTCATTTTTTCCTTATGAACTTGCTGCAGGATATCTCAGGAATCATTATCGAATTATCCAATAAGTTGTAATTTTAACAGTAACTTTTAAATATGATTTTAATCCACTTGAGCGAAACATACTTTGTTAACATTGTAATAAAAAAATTATTATACCAAATTAATTAAAAATATTGAAAAATTATATAAAAAACGCCTAATAATTTTTTTAAATAAATATTTAGGCTTTTATTAAAATTCTACTACACTTAAGTGGAACTGTTACTGTTAAAATATCAGCCTATTCGATAAATTGGTTCCTGAGATATCCTGCGGTAAGTCCATTATGAAAAAAAATTAGAGTATGAAGTCTCATATTAATTAATTAAAATAGTTATGTGATATATAAATTGACCAGAAAAATTTAAATAAAAATTAATAATAATATAATTTGTTTAAAAAATTAAGAAATGTTTTGAATTGTTATGATAAAAATTATTAATTGAATATTTTTTTTTTCAATTTGATCCAGGCTTATCCTCTTAAGGGAACAAAATCAACATAATAGAGACATTTTCAGATGATCACAGTAAAATGGTTATTTATGGACTAAGGGTGAAAATTGCTACTTCCTTGCAAAAACTCAGGCAGAAATTGATCTAAGGGAATAATCACTTTTTACTCCCGATGTGTATATCAAATTTTTCACCCAAAACATCCTGGCAAAAATCACTTGACAAAGAGCTATTTGATAGCATCGACAATTTAATATTTTCTTCTTTTTCAATGTGGACTCAGAAAATAGTCATTTTTAATATTTTTTTAATATATAAAAGAATAAATTTAAAAAAAAAATCCTGAACGCCATGCTCTTAAACATGTTTTAAAAAGTATACTAAATTTTTTTCAGATTTTTAAATTTGTAATTTAATTCTGATTTTTGCGTTGAAAATTCATGCCTTTTTAGACCAATAATTACCGACCAAAAATTGTTTATTCAATTATTAGTAACAAATTTGTTTTTTCTTAAAAAAACAAAATGTCATGCCCTTGATTTTATTGTAAATTATACCCTTATGAATTTTTTCAGATTTTTTATTCAATATTTTCAACATAATTCTTATGTTGCTAGGTGCAGATCCCTGTAACTTGAGTCCAACATCCCGGTAAACAATTTAAATTTTATATTATACTGCCACTTAGCTATTGCTATTGACCCGTAGCTTCTTCAAAATTAATGAATCGTTCCATTATGTAATATATTATTCTAATATGACAATTATTATTTATAATTGTATTGTCTCCTGCTCTTAGCTCAAAAAAGCATGTTTTACCACAATATAAAAATTTTTCAAAAACAACCCTTTTATATCATACTTTTTTTTCCTCAAAAACACACGATTGTTCACCATTTGGTCTGAAATTGTTACAGGAAATAGGCTCAATTAATAATTCCAGAGATATGAGTAATAAAAAATGTCATGAAAAAATTTGTCACGCTCAATACTAATTACAAATATTTTTAGACCAAAAATATACAGATCATTGTTACCGTAAAGACTATCTTTTCTTTATTTTCTATTTTTTATGTAAAACTAGTGGATATAATTATTTGCCATTTTTACAGCATGTATAGCCACTATTACGTTCTACTATAATATTTTTCATCACATTCGACTAATTAGTTTCAGCGCTATGACAAATTGAAAACAAAAACTTAATTTTTTTTAATAATTTGAAAATTAATAAAGATATTTAGAATAACGCAAATTGAGAGCAAAGATTTGTTATTCTCTACAAATGGCACAAGGAAAAATAAAAAAGAAAAGCATATGTATAACACTAAAAAATTTTAAAAATTAATTTTTCAAAAATTGAAAATATAAAGCAAAAGATAATCTGTAGATCCAAAAACAAATTTTTTTCCCGAATTTGAAAATCTAAAGGATAACTTGATGCCCAAGCCTACCGATATTGACCGAGTGCAGTTTCAGAAATACGCTGCTATACATACAAACACTCACAAACACACACAAATGTCCATACGGACATTTTCTAAAAAGCCTAGATTTAGACTCTAGACATGTCAAAACATATACTTCTAGTTCTAGCATTTTTTTAGCAAAATGAAAAATGTTACTATTACAAAGCTTCTACGAGAAAGCAAAAAATTTCAAGTCTTAGCTAAAACTGTGTTGATTACTAGTTTTATATTAATGGCAACGTGAGTATAGAGAGTGAAAAGTAAGTCCCATCACTGAAAAGTTAGTGTCAGAAGTAAAAAGTACTTTTATTCACTAAAAAATATAATACAACTTTACTCCCCGATTTGCAATGAATAAAGTGGACTTTTCGGATGGTTTGGGTGAAAAAATATTTTTGTTTAAGGTACTCCTTATATCTACCTTTGAATATTTCTAATACTCCATATACTTATTAGTTCAAAACATACCTTATACGATTGATTGCTGCGAACAACAAATCGACAATATTTCATAAAAATTAAACGGTTTTGCGATTGTAAGGCGTCGCTATATGTAAATTCCTGTAGATCGACCAAACTTCCTTTGAGTTTGAGCAATTGTCTGTTGAAAGTTGCGATAGTTTCTTAACTAAATCTATAAAGTCAATCTAATACAACGGCTTCGACGCAATTGGATAATCCAATAAGTGAGTTTGCATTGCTTCCCACAGGTTGTAAATTATGACTTTTTATATGTTAATGCGGAATATCGCAGTGTCAATCATCCGAACGTAATATCAATAATTCAAATTGACGTGCATTAAAATGTATAGAAATTTATAAATTATGTAATAAAACAGTTTCCTGTTATTATAAAATTACTTAGTTAAATAGAAAAAGTGTAAGATCGTGCATTTTCAACGTATACGTATATGTGTACTGCAGTTGGGCCACAATTGATCGAGCAAAGAAAAAAAATGAATAATTTCGAATTTACGGAGTTACGTAATTACTGAGCAATTCATATTATATTTTCCATAATTAATCAGCATAGTTAATATCTAATAACAACATTAGTGAATCATTAATAATCGAGTCTCGAACTCAACGTCGAAGCTTATTATTATAGATCAAAAATTTAATTATACGCGCTCTACATTAATGATGACAATACAAGAGAATTTCAGTTCGCGAAATGAGAATGCGGATAATCATATTGTTCATCTAATTAATTAAAAACGGATATTTTTAAAATACATATATGTATACATACATAATACACATTCGCGCAAACGGACGAATCGAAAATCTAATCGCGACCAATATAACCTAATCTCCTCAAATATACGCAATATCGGTTATGCGTTCCATTTAAAACGTCCCTCATCTATATGTGTATATATGTATATATCACATCACACAAATTAAATTGTAACAAACACATTAATATGATAAAACATCACACCTACTGTAAATATTTTCATGCATCTAGCGCGTGACTCGAGCATAAAATGCGTATGTCCATATATATACATATCTGTAGAACGTAAATTGTCTGGAGCATGATTACAGAAAGTTAGAAAACTCCTTGTAATTATCGTACTGTTTAAAAAAAATCATCTGTGCGTAATAAACATTAAAGAGACAGATTTATTTTCGTACACGAAGATAATTTTCTCCGATCGAACGCTGTAGGACGAGCCAGTCGTCATATGCACATGTATACACTCTTATACGTATATACTTATAATAAATATTCAGTATAACATTTTTAAGAAATGCAAATTTGAATAGTGTGTAGTAATTAATAATAGCATTACACGATACGTTATTTGAACATTCTCAGCGCGCACTTATTACAATTTAATTCGTATATAACTATAAAATTACCACTCCGCGTTGATTAATTATATATTGAACGTATCGCATTCAATTTTAAAAATAAGCATTCGCATACAAGTATACAAATATGACAAATTTGTATAGATATATAGGTATTGTTTGATTTTTTCATTACGTCGAGACATACATGTCGTTAAAAATGTAAACATCGTGTGTAGTAAACATATATGCGAAAAGCTAACCAAATGAATTAGCCTCGCATCGAACGGAAAATTTACCTTGAGCAAATAATCGAGTGGTACACACCTACTTACCCGATACAACAATAGATTATCGTTCCACGAAGTTTTCGGGTCTTGATAAATAAATGAAATTAAATCGATAGAAGATAGGTATATGCATAGCGTCGAGTGTTATATATATAAACCCGGTGTGCAGGTACATGTACAGATAACAATATAATAAACGCATCTTTTGAAAATTCGCCTTATACAAGAGAGGATAGAGACGGAAGTCGGAAAGAAAAGTATATCCTATGATATAATCGGTAACGGTGATAACGGTTAATCGTCCGAAGGATCGCGGCGTCGTAGAATCTGTGTATACATAAGAAGCGGTGAGCTACTCGCCGAGAGCGTTGTGTGTGTTACGTTCGAAAAGTATCTGAAACGAGCGCGTGCGCCACCGGCGCCGTTATCTCGACTATCTCGAACGTATTGATTAATTTAGTACTCGCGCGCCGCCCCAGCTGACGGCGTGACTCCCGCAGTCGAACCCGTCACCGGGACCGACGCGCACGTGTCTATACGCTATACCTTTTTTTTTTCGTTGTTGTTGTTGTCGTCGACGTCGTTCTTTTCTTTCGCACCTCTTATCGTGGCTATCGGTCGAATTGTACGCGAAGGACCTCGCGATGTCGCGTGGGTCTGCCTCGACGCCACCGATCGATCGTAAATCCCGCTCGAACGTCTCCTAATATACACAGAAACATAACTTGTCGTGATTTTACGGGGCGGGGGGGAGGAGGAGGAGGAGGAGAGTGGGAGGTGGCGGCGGTGGGAGGTAAAAGGTCGTCGGCACGCGAGGGGTCAATCGCCATGTCCGCCACTACCACGGACACCATGGGTACTATTGACGAAGCCGAGCAAGCATGGCGTGAGTATGGGAACTATGTACACATAGCATACATACCTTACGTGTCATTCACGCTCGATTCGACTTTCTTCTTCTTTTTTTTTTCATTTCTTGATACATTGCCTTTGCAACACGATGTTTAGGTTACGTCGTCTGCTCGGTTTTCGGAAGTCACGTGGACTTTGACGTACGCGTGAGCGATAAGAACGTATGTTGTACACTTGTACCACGGGCGCTTACGCCGGTGATGATCGTGCATTGTTTTTCTTCTTTTTTCGCGGGAGCGTTTAGCTGCGTCCCTCTGTGGGTCAGGGATTCCAGTGAAGCTCTAAAAGATATCGTAAACGTTTAATTAAAATGGGTAAACTTGGGCGTAATGTCACGTGTTTGGGTCATGGTTCGACGATTCGACATAAACTTTGTTTAATGATTAATTATTAATGAATACTTAACCCGCGCCGCTCCACATTTCCAATGATCCGTACGTGTGTGTAGAGAAGTAACTTGTCATTTTTATTTAAACACAAATATCTGTTGATAACTCCGAGCCTATATATCGTAAATTATGAAAATATATTGTAAGTAGTCACGGAAACCTTGACTTTCGGAACTCTATTTTCGAGACAATAATTCATTTGCTTGACGTAAAGAAATATGCTTAAAATTTTGTTCCATGAAAATAGACTCTTTACTTACTATCGAATTATTATTACTGTACAATTTGCTACTAGTAAATCATGAAATGGGATTACATAGATACATAGAGCATGTGTTAATATTTAAGATCATTCAATTGATACCAAAAAAAAATAAAAAATTACTACGAGGTATCTTTTAACTATTAAAGCTCTATACTTAATAAGAGACTTCGTAAAAATTATCAAATATGTTTTCTTAAACTTAATAAAATCCATGCTATATATAAAAAGCATATTAAAATATTTAATTAAAAAACCTAATTCACCTCCCAAATAGAGTTTTAAACAAAATTGAAGATTTTATTATCAAACTGTATTTGTATACCTAACTGTTATTAATTGTTATCTTAATGGTATGTAAAACAAAGATAACGATTAATACTACATCGTACGTCTCCTATATATAGTAACTAAAAATATAAGTCAGCAGCTTCTTTTTAGGAACAAAACAAATGAATCTGTGTAAGAGCGAGACACGTATCGAAAATTTTTAAAGAATGTTACTATTAATATAAAGTTGAAACAAAAATTACCTCAGAGATACGTTTATACGACAGCGAAACGAGTAAAATTGATGGGTATAATATTTGTACAAAAGACAGGTAGAATGTATATTTTTGCGTGGTCGAATTTTTTTCTGTCGAATCGGTCGAGTCTTCAATTATCATTACGCTCGTCAGCACATTTCTGGCAACAAAAAATTGTATTGGTCAATGCGCTTGATGGTACACCATAACGGTTATATGTACTTTGGATTTTCTTACGTCACGTTGTTTCTGTATCTTCGTTATTATTCATATTTCAACCCGTTTTAAATTCCGTCGATATATATATATAGTAGGATGTAAATTTAAACAAGGTATATATATATACACTGATTTACATATTTCGTTAATCACATTCGCTTTGTACATCTATAATTTTTCCCGTGAATTCGCAATGCATTAAGTCGTTTACATTGTTAAATCAACTTGTTGCAGATATTACTAATGTCAATAATATAAATATAAAATTTCCCATTAATATCTCTCAAAAGATATGATTATTATATTGTACATACATTTGATATTCGATTTCATTTAATATTTTATTTTATGTGCGCGAATGCGACAAAAAAAAGTGAAAGCAAAAAAAAAGAGAAATTTGTGTTATTAATGCACGTAATAATTCAAGAAAGTATACACATTAATTTATTACTTTCTTACTTTTGATATAAAAGCAATTAGTTGCGCTACAGAAACCATACAGTTATATAAAACGTAATAAAATGCTTTTTCGACGTCACGTATAATATTATAAAGGAATGTTTTTTTTTTGTGAAGCTTCATATATATATATATATATATATACCATATGTGTATATATTTCATATATATATTCTATGTCAAGTGGTCTGATCTAATTTGTAAAATGCACCAAAATTTAGGTGCAGACTGGAAATGTTTCTCAGAAAACAGAAAACAATTTTTAAATAGTGGAATCTTTTCAAAAAATATTCCAATCCCAAAACGTTACAAATTTCAATTCTGTAAAAATCAATTCTGTTAAAAGTTATGATAATTTAAAAAACTCATAATTTTTTTAGAAATTCAAATGGGAATTACGATGCTAATTCTTGAAAGTTTTTACAGAATTGAAGTCCATTAATAAGAAAAGTACTGCTTCAAGCTTTTTTTAGATTTTTGGATGAAAAATCAATTGTGGCGAAGTTACAATTTTTTCAAGTTGACTATTGACATATAGTTTATGTGATATTGACCTTGAGATTAGAAATTCTAACCCAGAAGGATAAATTCCAGACATAATTAGTAACGTATGTTACATATAATGTTCTGTAGTAAAAGTTGATATATTTTGAGTTAAATAGCGGTAAACACAGCTGATGTTGAAAAAATGTTAAAATATTTAACGTTTTGAGGGTAAAATAACTTTTAAACAAATAAATTCCGGTATTTAAAAATATTTTTTTGTTTTCTGAAAAACATTTCCAGTTTGTACCTAATATTTGATGCATTTTAAATGTTGATTGGACCACTTGTCGTAAAATGGCTCATATATATATTAATATTATGTCGTGTACCTTTCATTATTAATTATCTTAAATTAAATTTCTAAAAGCCATTTAATAACAATTAAAAGGTATGCTAGTAAGTGGAAAATATTTATAAGTCTTCGTGAATGAAGTAAAATGATTAATTCTACACATACTATCAAATTAAACCGATAGTATTATTACAGAGATTTTTAATTAATGTGAAAAAACTGTGCAGAGTAATTTGTAATTTCTTCTTATTAATCATAATAAATGAGAATGAGGCTTTTAAATTAATGCACTGAGAAAAATGAAATAAAAAAAATTACTATATTTTATAGTAATGGTGGGACATACTTCGACTATCGTAATTTTTGTTATAATTTTTATAAAAATTACTATGTGCATAGGAAAAATTGCTATAAAATATAGCAAAAATTACGATAGTCGTAGTATATCCCACCATTACTATATAAAATATAGTAATTTTTCTTATTTCATTTTTCTCAGTGTGATGAAGCGGATTTTTAAATTACGCGAGCTAAATAGCCAATGTCAATTCATTCATCTCAATATGCTTATCATATTAACAAATGAAAGTAACGAAGTTGCATAGATTACGCGACGTTTAATTTCCTTCATTGAAAGGCTAAATCTGATATGTTCCATATACAATCTAATTAAAAACAGCGAATAAGAAAGTTGACGAATTATTTAATCCAAACTTGAATGGCTCTTGTTTTCTTTTCGCGAAAAAATTCAAGCTACTCTAAAAATTGATTAGATTGGAGTAATCGTCATTTAAAATTAGGAGATTACTCGAATTAGAATTTGAACGCTCCTTCTAATAAACAAGTGGAAAACCGTTTATAACGCTAATAATCATTTTTTAAACGAAAACTAAGGATATTCGCAGGTCATGTAAAAGGTAAACAATATACATTTTCAGACGAGATGCTGGAGTGCGAGACGAGCTCGCTGCTGGGGCGAGTGGCGGATCTCGAGAGGCAATCGCTAGCCCAAAGAGACGAGATCGTCTGTCTACGGGCAACCCTGGCGGATGCGCTCCGACGAATAGCCCAATTAGAGAACCGAGAAAAACGAGAGGAGGAGAGGATCGAGAGGAGGAACGACAGGGGAATTTCCTCGCCGTTAAGGAACGGTCATACTCCGTTGAGAAGTAAGCTCCCGAGTTTCCTCGGTTAATTTTACGTGAACGACGATCGATTTTCCGGGGTTTATTTTTTCGTAAGACAAGTTGCTCGCCGAGCTTGAAATTTTGCTCCAGCGAAATTTTAGGCTCGACCTGACATTGGCTTTGAAGTCTTGATCGAGTGCATCGTTTGCAGATCAAAACTCGCTGAAAGACTCACCGAAGGCGCGACAATCTGGGGTGACGGGACTTTCGGAGCGCGATGGATCGACGCATTCTCTGATACAGCGACGACCAGTCAGCTACACCTCTCCCTCTCAACTACCTCAGAGGTAAGTTTTTACACCTATTATCATCCATTTCTTTTCACCAATCTCTTTTCCTTCATCCTCGGGCTACTCAAATTTTACTAGGTACTATACATCTCGAACACAACCGTTCCACTGAACCTTCTAGTTGGATAATTTTTGCTCTTTTCATGAGTTAACAAATTTATTTTTACACAATGCTGAATTACAGCTAGTCGTGCTTCAATAAATTTTATTTTAAATCAGAGACCTCAACTAAATAAATATTTCGTTTCGTTTAGATTTTTCTTCTCAACAGATATTTTGTTACAGATTAGTTTTAGCATTAAGAAATTAGTAATTCTTAATTTAGCATTAAGAAGCAGATAAAAAGTTAAAAACATATTGTTGTTTAAACTAAAATTAAATTATATTTTAATTATTATTATTTTCAACAAAATTCAATTTATATTAGTTACAATATATTTTTTTATAATTATCTAACCAAATAAATCGGTTTTTAAATGATATTATTGTATATTATTTTGTTTACCTACAATAATAAAATAGATCTTTATATAAATATCCGACTCAACTAATGCGGAGATATATATATATATATATAATTTAATAATACGAGTAAAAACATACTTGTAACAAGAATAAGGTTTCATAATTAAATATTAATTTAAAGCAATCAGAAATATTTTATTTTTTTAATTGTAGTTTAATTGTATTTTAATAATTAAAATTTTTTTCAAAACTAATGGAACAAATCAATATTAACCTTAATTAAATTTTCTATAAAACATAAAAATAATATTATAAATTTCGTTTGTTTAATCAAAAACAAAAATAAATAATTTATGATTTGGCTTCATTATTTTTAAATCTATTTAGTTATGTTGTGAAAAAACTTTATACGTCAAAAGTGTAATGATGCTTTAACAAAATAAAACGAAAGAAACAAAACAACCTGATCGAAAAAATTATAAGGCCCTATAATGGCATTGAACGGGGGCCATCGTTGGTTCGCAACAGGGTTGTAGCATGGCGTTAATGCGGCATAAATAATTTTTTATTTATATATGTCCCCTATATGGCCATCTTCAAAATCATTGAGTTTTATTTACAGTCATGTATTATAAAGTCCACACAAAGTAAACTATTTATTTAATATTAATATATTAGTTATTAATTAAGTTTAAGTATATTGATTTATTTTTAATTTTTTACTATAAATTTATTTGTGTAAAAAGGAAAATAATATTTATTCATTTAAATAATAAATTTACATTAATAATTTTTCTAATTTATTTTATTTTATTGAATAATTGTTATTAACTAAAACAATACTGATTTGGAATACTTCACATAGGACACTATAATCTTTTAGTTTTATCATTAACATTTCTTAATTTTCTAAATCCATCCCAATCTTTACAATTGGAATAATTTTACAAATCGCATATAAAACAGCCTTCTCGTCCACATATTTAATACACTAATTTTTAAAAGATTTATTATTGCTTTTAAAAACGCATAAAAAATAATAAGCAATGTATTTGTAAAAGTAAATATAATAAAATTGTGTATCTTTAAAAAATAACTTCTCCCCTGATTTTTTTCTCTTGTAAAAGTACTTCGAAAAACCGTAGTCAAAGACTCAGTTAGATCTCTATTTGATAAAATGAATTAAAATACATTTTCTTTAATGTATAAATATACGTGTATACAAGGCCTTACAAGCTGGTTGTATAATTTGTTTTCTGTGCTTTGCTAAGTTGCATTAAATCTAGTAAAATTTCAACTGCATCCGTCGGAATGTGTATATACATACTTTTTGAAAATCACGAAAAGAGATAATCTTAACTTCTTCTTAAATAGAAGTGCAAAATATTTACATTAGGTTTCGATAAACCGAGAATAAGGCGAGCCTCACTATGGGCTAGTCATGCAGTAATTCCCCGGTTGATGCCCCTTTACGCGCCGTATAACCATACGTGGGCCTTATAATCTGACACGGCTAGCAATGACTATTTTCCGGTCGGGAATTTGTTTAGTTTTACGTTACCCAATAACAAAACTAAACTAATTAATTTTTATGTTTAGGTCTGCGATGTCTCGGTCGGTTAGGGCGTCGGGTTCGTAATCTGGAGGTCCCATCCCGGCTCTGACCGATTGATACAAGCACCACTGGGGAATGTATTTTTCAACAACGTGCTTTCTTTTTTGTTACTAGCGATTGATTTAACGAGTCAAATTATAATTATTTTCACCAAATAATTATAATTTGACTCGTTAAATCAATTGTTAATATCAAGAAATATACCTAATATGAGTGAATATTGTTAAATAAAATAAAAAAAATAGAAAATTTTTAGCGTTTTATTTCGGTTAGTTGAGGTTTCCGTTTTAAGTTGAATAAATAGTGCATTTTTACTTTGAAGGTTATTTTTTCAGTGTAATAAAAATCATTAAAATTTATAAGTAAATACGAGTTTAACAAATTAAATTATAAAACGTAGAAACTGTCATTTTCACTGTATGACTGACCGATTTAGTAGTTTGCTGCGAACAGATAAAATATACGGTAATTTTCTGGAAGTATATCGTATTACACAATTAGAAATTTGCATGGTTGAAGACGCAGTGATAGAATTGTGGGGTAATATCGCACAGGAATACAAAAGTGCAAATATAGTATACGGTCTAATAATTAGCTGGATCTATCAAAGTGTTTCGGAAAACGTCTTTTTAATCGGTGAAAAATAAATAGTTGTGTAATTTACATCTCCGTATAATTACCAATTTAATGGAACGTAATATTGCACGGAGAGAAATAATTTGTAAATATTACAAAGCAGTTTGGTAAAAATTCCTAAACTCTCAAGTAATGTGGTAACAAACTGCGAATCTCGTAATTTTTACCAAACTAAATTGTAATTTTAATTTTTTTTTTAACATCAGAAAAAAAATTTTATTCCTCCGCATATTATTTATTTTTGAGTTTATGTATATTATTCGAGTGTTATGGAAATTTTAAATATTTAAATGAAATTTAATTAGTGAAAAAAATTCTGGATGTCATCGGGATCGAACCTGCGAAGTTTGGGTTGAGAATCCAAGTCCTTACCATTGCGCCACCGCGTCACTTGCATGTGTTTCATCGAATCGTCCTTTTAAAGTAAACAAACGAACGACGCGATTCCAATAAAAATTTTATTTATCGCTTCTTTTCGGTATCTCGTGCTGTACTGTTGTTTATAGAATTTCGTAAACAGTATAGGAAAAAATCAGAGTTAATAAAATTTACAAGCTTAATTGTAAAATTTAGTACGCTAACTCCACAAATTTTACTACATTTAGAGTAAATTTTACTACATTTACTGTAAATTTTACTTAGCAGTTTGGTAATTTTTTCGGTTTTTTCGGTCTGTTACCACATTACTTGGGAGTTTGGGAATTTTTACCAAACTCCTTTGTAATATTTTCTAAATATTTCTCTCCGTGTGTAGGATGTATAGATATATAGACAGATTATCGTATTACAAGTGGAATAATATATTTAAAAATCTAAAACGATTGCCCGTTCAATTGGAGTATGCGACGTAACTATTAAATCTAAATAATAGATTGATTATTTGAGGTATATATTTAATTATGCTTGTTACAGAAGGTCGGTCCATTACCAGTCGACTAATTCATTGCACTCGGACAGTCCGAGCAGCAGCAGCGTATCCCCGGTTCCCTCCCCCAGTCCGCGGGCCACGCCGCTTCCGGCCGTAAGGTATGTGTCTCTCACTTTATTGCGATCGAGTCACCGCTCCACTTACCGTCACAACCTTTTCTCCATCGTAGCTCTTACTTCCCAATATTTTACATTGTGTTTACGCCACATCTCTGTGCATACACTTGCTTTCTCCCCATTCTCTTGTATTTCTCTCTTTCTCTTTCTCTCTCTTTCGTCTCTCTCTCGTCTCTCTCTTTTTCTGTCTGCGCGCTTAACAATGACTCCAATCATCGTACAGGTAATGTTCAATGCCATTGATTTTAATGGTTTGAACGAGATCGATATATTTGTTAACGACTTACTTTGTTTATTGATTTTCAATCATCCGCTCAATGAACGATCTCATTCGAATACTAAATGACGATCATTATCCGAGCAATCATCGGGTGAGCTATTGAAATTATATTCCCGTAATGATATACTGCACGTATAGAATCCGATATCGCTCGATTATAATACGTTCGTTTATACCCGATCAGCCAATATTTTTCGTCAGACAAATCTTTTAAATTTAGTGGAACGCTATTTATATATATTTTAATATTAACGGGATGTGATACACAAAAATCTGAATGATAATCACAGATTACTGTTCGAAACAAATAAAATACAGAACGAATACAATACAGACAGTGACACTTTTACGAAATAATTAATTATACATTAATTATATGTAAATAACCATTTTTGGTCGGTAATATGTAGCTATAGAACAATGATTCACGACTGCCCAAAAATCTTGCTGATTTATCAATAAAAATATTTTTAAAAATTCACAGAATATTTTCAAAGGAAACAAAATATCGTTACAGAACTTTTTTTTCAATAAATTGAATTCCTCGTTTAATAAAATTATATCATTATTCTGTTTCTTGGGATTTCACGTTCCGTTAATATTACGAAATTGACAAAATTTTGTATGTAAAATGTTATTTTACCATCAATAACATATCAAATCAATCACAGCTGGGCAAGTATTTGTCCGCAACTTTAAATAAAAAGTGAAACTTATGAAATTAAACGATGTGTAAGTCACTTAGAGCAATTTTAAAAACTATTTGTCGACTACTTTTTTTTATCAAACAATAAAAAAAAACAAACAAACTTTAATTAAATCTAATTTTATTTTTAATTTTATAATTCTTTTCAAAAAAATTCATCTTTATTTTTAAATAAAATGTATTAATAAAATTTTAGTTGTTTTTTTATTGTTTGATAAGAAAAGAAACAAAAAGTATTCGACGAAAAGTATTCGATAAAAAGTATTCGTCGATTACTTTTGGTGGAATATATACCGGTATACGTCGAATATTCATTTACATTACTCTAAGTGACCTACACATTGCTTAATTTCATAAATATCACTTTTATTTGTTTTATCTCTATATTTATTTCATTCTTAGAAAGTACTCGACGAAAAGTTGCGAACGAATACTTGTCCAGCTCTGAAACCAATACATCGATTCTTTAAAAATCTCTCTTAATCGAGTCGATAAATGTTTCGTATATAGGTAAATATTACTTTTACAACATTTTTTTTATCCTTTCATTTATCTAAAAATTGTAAAATAAATTAAGATATTGGAGCTTATTTATATATTTGAACATATATTCATTTAATTTAAATGTTTCCTTAAAACGTGTAATAGTTGTCTATATATACATATAGTAAAAGTACATGCTCGCCGTATTTTCTTTATATCAAATGAAAAATCGAGAATTCCGAAGTAGTCGTTAACAAATGGACATTGTCGTTAAAACCACGCAAGTCAGGGTTAAGCTGAGTATCTAACAATTTGTTTCGCATCATCATCATACTTGGATACGATCCCAAGGTCGGACGATCCTAGTTTTGAACTCTAAATGACATACTCGAGACTCGATAATCGGGAGTGGATTTCGCATAGATCTTTTCTCGAAATACGCGCATTAGCCAAGGGCAAATAATGACGGTGGATAAAACAATTCAGTAGGTCACCAACAGCAAGATCGAATGGACCTCCGCAATGCAGTCTGAGGCGAGCGAAACGTTGGTCCTCCACCGGTGACTTCACGCATTCTCCATCCAACCAAGGAAACAATGCCCAGCTGGCGTCCTCGAGGTAAGTTTATGTCGCTCACTGCATCCCACTTTTCTACCTTTCCACTTGCAGCTCAACGAATCGGGATTAAACACACGCACGCACATACACACACACACCTACAAAATCGATTCACGAGTGTCACTCATCTCGAAAGTGAATGTTCTACCTACTTTAACAACTGGATAAAATTCGTTCATAATTGTACCTGGCAAACAGTCGATGTCGTATAGTAGTTATGCGCGTCAAGGTGGCATTTTCTGATTGACGTTTACTACGATTGCCATAAATTATAAAACTTCTTTTTTTTTAAGCCCTACTTATATTCCCTTCGTTTGGAAATAAAATTTGAAACGAGAGTGACGGTTCACCAGAAAATTCCACCTTGATGGTTTTCGTTCTTTGACATCTAATGCTTACGTCACGCTAACCCAGTTACTTCTTAATTGCAAAAATATAACTTGATATCTAAACAAATATTGTCCTTACGTATTCGAGAGTAATTACAATTACAAATTAATAAACACACAAGTCAACGATGTTCCCTCGTTTATATAAAATCAGGGTTTGATAAATATAATTAAAAAATTACTACGATATTAATATGTTCCAACTAGCAAATTTAATAGAAATGCAAATTTGAATTATATAAACATAATTACAATATACTGCGTGTCACGTACGCATAGAATTTATTTACAGATGTCAGAGAATGAACAAAATTATTGTATTTATATAGTTACTTAAATGTATAAGATGCATACCATTTATTCATTGTTGAACCTATATATATATATATATATATATATGACTTATTTGATTAGATTTTAAATATTATTGATTTCGCTTATCGATCGTACCGCGGGCAATTTTAACCAAGCACGTGTGAACATTCGGTCGTGAAACAAAATTATTCGTTTATATTCGAGTGAACTTGACGTTCAATTTTATGAATACTATTTTTCTTTTAAAAGTAGAAAAAAAACGAGCAGTTACACACAAGTCATTGAAATTAAATCATATTAATAACGCTGTATCATTACAACTTTAGTAATTTTAAAAATATTTAAAAACCTTGAAAATTTTACAACAAACTTGATATTCTCGTGAAACATGAAAAAGTTGTACACACATATATATATCTCTAACACGCAGACGCAAATAATTTAGTCTATCAATGCTTAGAATATTACACGCAACTCGTCCTATCATCCGTGTACGTTAGAATACATTAGCATCGTGCACATACACACACACACGTATATATATATATATATATATATATATATATATATGTATATGTATATGTATAAGTTTTTTTTTTGCATGATTTATAAAATTAGCATCGCGCTACACGTCGCTAAAAATAACCATAAGGCGACGAAATCGCGAGAAGCTCGCTTGTGTAGGCATGTTTTTCTTTTTGTTTTTGCATTTTCGTTTATTATAGATTATCGGCATCCACCAAGTCTCTGTTCAACCTCTTCAAGCCGCCGGTGCTGAGCAACTTGAAACACGGGTAAATAATGGAGAGAAAGTCATTCTCTTTTAACCGTATTAGCGGATTGCTTCGCTTTGCATAATGCGCCCAGAAGTATAAGGGCCGACTCGGTCGAGTGCCGTTACGCCTCGTGTACGAATGTTGGTTTAACGCCGCTTGTTTTCCAATTCCGGCCGAGCACTTTTACGAGCTATCCTCGCGTCTTCGCGTTCCTCTCTTTTTCACACTCTTTTCACATTTTCCGTTTCCCTTTATTTTTCTTCCTCGTCTTTACTCGTGTCAACGTATACACACACATTCGCTCCGCAAACTCGAAGAAATCATTTCATTTTCAATTGCCGGTCAAAATTCCTTGAAACGGCTCGAGTGCGCGATACCGAGTGAACCTTCGATTTTATTTATGGTTTTCAGCTCGAAACCAAGTGGATTTTAAATCAATGTGTATTCTCTTTATAAATCGGATACGAGCGATTCAAGGATTTTAAAGTTGATTTAGTGTCAACGCGCACGTTTATCGTTTATATATATACTTAGAAAAAAAAGGGAAAAATTGCGTCGTTTTAACCAACATTCGCACCGGTGAAGGGATTCGCTATACTGCGTATACGTAAATATTTAGAAGGGTATACAGTATATATTTAAGAAGTATCGATTTTTCTAAATGTCGGAAAGATGTGTCTAAGTAGGATTTTCTTGGTAAGTTGTCCCAGATATTCGATCGCGGTGGTCTATTGTCGAATAAAGGGATCAAAAGAACTAGGATATATAAATGGACGTAAATATTGCCCCTTTTACAAAAGTGAAAAATAGTATTGCGTGACACGGCAATTCGTAAAGTAACACTTCATAACCTTATAGAAGGATAAGGGGTGTGTATATACCGTGATAAAGCACTGTTAAAATGGTAACACGGGTGGAGTCGGTTCATCAAATCATTTATAAATCTACAAAATTATGTGCTCTTCGAGCGTGTAATACATATATAGTTAAAAAGTTATGACAATTTAAAGAAAGACAGAAAATTCACAAAAATTAACATGGTAATTCCCATTTAAATTTTTAAAAAAATTTCGTGTTTCTTTAAATTGTCATAACTTTTTACAGAATTGGAGGCCATAAAATGCTACAGACCATTTGAAAGGTATTGCTCCAAGCTTTCTTTTAGACTGTTGGATGAAAAAATCAAAGGTGGCGCACTTGCACTTTTTTCAAGTTGAATATTGACATGTAGTTTATGTAACATTGACCTTGAGATTAGAAATTCTAACCCAGAAGAATAAATTCTACATATAATTAGGAACGAATGTTACATATAATGTTGTATAGTAAAAGTTGATAGATTTTGAGTTATATAGCGGTAAACCCAGCTGGTGTTGAAAAAAATATGGAAAAATTCACTTTTTGAGGTTAGAATAACTTTTGAGCAAATAGATTCCAGTACCTAAAAATTTTTTTCTGTATTCTGAAAAACATTTGCAAAGTGTACCCAAAATATATATATATCGATTAGCGATCAATTGTGGGCAATTTTAATATTTCGAGTGCAAGTTTTTTTTTGTACAGTTAGACGAAGACGTTGATAAACGTCGTACGTTACGACACATCTTTCTTTTACAGCCCCGTATATTTACGATCGTTATTCTTTATTTGCATTGCGCCCTCCGGCTATGAATTACCGTAAAAGTAAGATGAAAAGTATAACATTGGCATTCGTGTGACGAGATGTTTAAAATATGTATAAATGGGAACGAAGTTCGTCAAATTTGGAACGACGAGTAAAAGCTTTTGGCGTACAATGCAAGCAAGGAAATATACACGTATATATATGTAGATCGATGTTGCATGCATGTATCGTTCGTTCGTACATTTAAGTACTAAATTGTAGATTTAAAACAATAACTCGAAGTACTAGATTGCACGCTGCTTTGAACCTACTACACATTGCTCTCGCTTTAAACGAATAGCCTGCAGCCACCTCGGACACGCGAAAAAACTCAAGTATTAGTACAAAGCAACGTTATAAAAACGTAAATAATAAAATGGTAAGTAAAGTTTACACCAATCGACAAGTGGTAAAGACACGAATATTTTGAAGAATCATCTAGAAATGCTATGAATGACGACACTGCATAATGACGATGTAAATAAACGTATTGGTACTGGTGCTAAGCGCAATGTAAGATATAAGCTAGACGCTGGGGCATATCGGTAGAGTAGATCTATATGGTGACGGGAAGTAACGAATGCGGTTGTGTGTGCGTACGTTTGAAAGGTGTGGGGTGCAAATGCAATTGTGCGAAAATTATATAAAATGAGAAAAGAGGAATGAGAGAGTGAATAATGTAGATGTTTGTCGAGGACAGTACCCGAGAAATGCAGTACAACGACGAGGATGGCTCGATTCGCATGTATTTGCGTGGACGACCCGTAAACTTGTGTGTACCCTCGAACGCCATCGAGAGTTACGATCCACACAAAGTAAGTGCACCACCTCAGAGCAAGCTCAAACTCGACTGGGTATACGGTTACCGTGGTAGAGATTGCCGTAACAATCTTCACCTATTACCCACCGGTGAGGTTGTCTACTTCGTCGCTGCTGTTGTCGTCCTTTACAACACCGAGGAACACTGTCAGAGGCATTACCTTGGGCACACCGATGACGTCAAATGGTACGTATTTACTCCGTTTCATCTTTTCAAATAGGTTACATTTTTATACACTCTTATTTTCTCGTTGCCGTTCGTCACCGTCTTGTTTTTGCGAAACATTACTTTTTGTCGGTGACGTTTACGTTGATAATTTATTAAACAGTTAGTAATTTGGACATTGCAATTAATATCGATGTGCGATAAGAAATTTTAATTTCAGAACGTTATAGTAAAAATTTCTAATGAATAGCTTGCGATTAAACGCTTTTCATCGGACCCATGTTGCAGGGATCTACCATTTCTAATTCAAAAGTTTTGTTCAAAAAAGTAATTTGAGAATCTGTACTAAATTCATTAAGAGAGTTTCAACCATTTGGGAAGACCTGACGATTCGTTTTTAAAGAAAAAAATAATTTTTTTAATTATAATTGAGTAAGGGATGTTGTGTCGGTAATTTTCAATTCAAGATGCAATATTTTTAACCCAAAAATCATGTTGAAATTCGTAACTAAAAATTTTAACAAAATTCAAGTATATTATTTAAAGAAAGCCCGGGGGCCTGACAGTATCCGTTTTTGAAATTAATAAAAAAATTAATCCCTTTACATTAAAAAATTTTTAAAATTGCTATTTTAGGATCTGATATCCCCTTAATAAAATGCACAAACTTCATAACATTCATATTATTTTTCCAATAATACTAAACTTAAACATTCTATAGATTCGGATCGATTTTTAAATTGTTTATTTCTTTTACGACTAGTTGAATCGTAATTTATACGTTTACACACTGATAAAGAGTTCAAAACAGAATAAAATTTGGATAAGATTCGGAAGAAGTCGATGGACCAAAAAAGCTCAAACTCAAGGTTGTCGTTCAAAAATATATTAATTTTGGTATACAAGGATTTGAATATATACAAAAATTTCTATATAAATAGAATTTATTATTTAAATCAATATCCCAGTATTCATACCGTAACTAATACATTTTTAAACAATATCCTTAAGTTTGAGCTACTTTGGTCCATCGACTTCTTTGGAATCTTACGGTAAGTGAATTTTATCGTTATATAGGGATATAAATATAGATAATATATCTACTAACTGTAAACAAAATTTAGTTTATATATGTTTTGATTAGAATTTTTTACAATAAAATTTGTAATTGTATACTTAAGGAGATGTAAACCCATTAAAACAAAATCAGTATTTATTTTTTCTCAAGCAAACAGTATACTTTATCGAAAAAAACGCTCTGTAACGGTGTTGTATTTACATTAAAGATAGTCTATGAATTTTTTCAAATTTTTTTATTAATAAATCAACGAGATTTTTGAGCAGCCGTGCAGAATTGTTTTTAGCTATATATTACCGACCAAAAAATGGTTATTTCGATATAATTCATTTTAAATTAATTATTTTGAAAAAATCGCTCTGTAACGGTACTTTATTTGCTTTCAACATTACCTGTAAATTTTTTCAAATTTTTAATTCCATTAGTTTTTTAAATTTTTGGGATTTTAGATGTAGGTTCCTGTAATTTGGGTATCACATCGCCTTAAAGGTGTTATACCCCCTTAATACACATTCATTTGTCATAAACATTATATCCTTTCTCGTAGTACAATAAAAGTAAACTCAAAAATTCCAACAGATACTCGATTCGTTATTTAAACTCTTCGTTTCATTTATAACGATTTGCATCATTATTGTAGTATTTTACGAAGATAAATACGTTTTTATTATATTTTTACCTTGGCAATTTTTTTACCACGTGCATGCTCGAAACTAGATTCAAACTTAATCTTTATTTACGAGCTGTGAAATAGCTTAAAATTCGACAAGATTTGGTTTTTACTCTAACGAATAGCTGAAATAGAAAGAATCGTTTTATCAGGAGTACAAAAATCGGCATATTTATTGCCTATTTTTCGTATTTCTGCATGGAGAAAAAAAAGTTGTGATAAAAATTGACTAATCGAGAAATATATTTGAAAAATAATAGCAATGACTATTTTGTGTATTAACATTTCACTTTAATTTATGTAAACTCAATGGATACATAGTAAATTTTCCTATATAAAACATAGTATAAGTCAAATTTGTTCCTCGACTAATTAACGGCATAATCATTTAATATAACTACTTTTTTCTCCGTGTATTAAACCAATATATGTATTACTTATTAAATAGAAATTCGCATTCTACCCTATATCAGCAAAAGTGAAAAATAAAAAAGTATTAAAATTACGAAGAAACAATATTTCGAAGAAATAAAACGGTCTTGATTTATTTTATATTTCAGCATAGCAATTCATCCAAATAAATTAGTGGTAGCAACAGGACAGGCTTCGGGCGCGGAAAGGAGAGAGACGATGGTAAAGCATAAGATTAAATTAGAGGCGAATTCGGAATGGGAATGCTAATTAAAATAAACGCTCATTTCAACAGGCACACATACGAATATGGAATTCGGTAAGTTTGTCGACGCTGTGCACGATCGGTAATGGCGAGTTCGACGGTTCGATTTGTTGCCTATCGTTTTCTAAAGCTGACGGTGGGAACTTCTTAGCTGCCATTGACGAAACCTCGGATCACAACATTTCGATATGGGACTGGCAAAAAGGAGACCGGGGAATCAAGCTTACAGAGACCAAGGTATTGTAAATACTTTTAATATATATGTATCATTCGTATAATAAAATAAGTCTTTAACTAATATTAGTTGGTTGGGTATAGAATAGTCATTAATAGAATCTATTAAATTTTCGTTTTTTGTATAAATGATACCCGTAGATGATCGACTGTTAAAGAATACACCGTATTGTTAAGAAACGTGGATTTACGACTCGCGTATTATATTCCCGAGTGAAATTTTATTATTTAAACGAATCAGATTATTCTGTAAACTCTAGAGATATACATTATCCTCGTTAAAACTCCTAGATTCAATTAAAATCGTTATAATAATTATTAATTAAATTGAATCCAGTTATAGATATTTCAAACGAATTAGAGTAAAATCTTAATTAAAAAATTTCAATTAAAATAAATGATTTGGTAAAGCTAACAATTTGCTCGTGGCATGTGTGTCACTCGAAATCTACTTAAACGAAAATTAAACTGGATGAACGAAGTAAATAGGATTGATTGGTTTCAGTGCTCCGTGGATACGGTTGTCTGTGCCGAGTGGCATCCGTTGGAACGTAATCAAATAGTTTCGTGCGGTAAGGGGCACGTGTCCTTTTGGTCATTGGATAATGGTGGTATGCTTTACAAACGCATGGGTGTATTTGAGAGCCGCGAGAAACCGAGGTACGTCACTTGCCTCGCCTTTAATCAGAATGGCGACGTTCTCACCGGTGACAGCAATGGCAATGTCATCGTTTGGGCTCGAGGTAAATCTATCCTTAATTTCCCATCCAGCTGTACAAATAGAAGAACATAAATTACATTTTTTAATTACTTTATTTCAGGTACTAATACAATTTCGAGACTGATTAGAAACCTTCACGAAGGTTCGATATTCACGATGTGTGTCTTAAAAGATAGTAATATTATTACCGGAGGAGGGAAAGATGGTAGAATCGTTCTTTTGGATGGTGCGTTGAATCCGATCGGGTTGGAAGCTCAAGTAAGATCTAATTTCTTTATAATATAATATTTACTATGTATTGACGATATAAGTGTTAAAATAATTAATAAGATAAATGATTGCATACTAGTTCAATGTGTTATCAATAGTAATAATACTCTTTCTGTATACACATTTGAAATAATAATCGTTTTATTCCGTAGTACTACGCTGAGCTAATATTTCTGTTGCAAGAGATTTTTAGCTGTATGTATAAAAAATGTAGATTCGAAATAATTTAAATTCGCAACTAATACCTATACGGAAAAAAATAAAATAGATGAAACTGACAGAAATGTGGGTAGGGCAGCAATTTTTCATCGCAATTTTCGGTACCAACGTGATTTGACAAAGTCAACTGTTTCGAACTACTAACTTATCTAACACCAAATATTGCTAATTCAAATAATGGCTTGAGTAATTCATGAATTATACATACCTGAAGAGGTTTCACCTATAATTAAAATCTGTATTTAAAGTATCAATCTGTTGCAATATTCAGAAAATGTAACTATTATATAATCAATAATTTATTATTTTCTTATAATCTCAACAAAAATAAAAGGCAATATACGTCGTAATGTATTTGTTTATTTCAACGAACGTTTTAGTTAATCCAAAATAATTTAATAGCGAAAATTCTTTGATATTATAGCGCTAAAAAATCAGTAAAAAAATCCTACTGCAGTAGGACTAAAAATCTTGTTGGTTTAACTAATTACATTTAGCGAAGAAAATTTTCTTTTTGTTCTATCTATTTTACTGTTTTCCAGGTAATCTTTAAAGCAATTTATACCTAGAATGTAATAGAAAAATGTTTTATCTTATTTACAATGTTCAGATAGAGGATCATTTTGGAGGTATTCGAACCGTGGCCGAAGGAAGAGGGAATCAATTATTAGTGGGTACCACGAGGAATTGCATTCTTCTGGGAGATTTGGAAATGGGTTTTAGCCCAGCAATGCTTGGTCACGCGGAAGAAGTTTGGGGATTAGCAGCGCACCCTATCCTACCTCAATTCGCCACCGCGGGACACGATCGTCTCTTGCAAATGTGGGATAGCCTTAGTCACACTGTCGTCTGGAGCAAAGATATTGGAGTACGTCTTTATAATTCAACTAGAACGTTGTGAATCGAACGCTACCAATGCTTGGAAGCAAATAAAATCTGTAATTCATTGCGTTGTTTTACATGATGATAAATTTTTAATTCGATCGCTTTTTTTTTCTTTAACGGAATGTCGGACCCAAATTACAGGGATCTACACATTTCAACATATTAATTATGTTAAAAATATTGAATTAAAAATCTGAAAATATTCATTTGAGTAGTTTAAAACAAAAGTGAGGGGATGACGTTTTGATTTTTTAACAAAAAATAAATTTCTTAATAATAAATTAAATAAACGATTTTCGGTCGGCAATTATTGGTCGGTAATTTTATAATCTATAGCTAAGCTATTAAATATTGACGTTCAAACTAAAATTTACTAAAAAGCTGAGATAAAATAGATAGAATTTTTAAAAAATACGCTCGAATCTGTTAGAATGGAGCAAAGTTATAGCCGAATTAAAAATTGGAAGAAATTTTTTAACAAAAATTGGGCACCGCAAATTTTATTGATTTTTAAAACTAACTTTCTTCAAATTCTTAATTCTTTTCGTATTTTTGTTTGTTTTTAATTATATTTATTTTATCTCATATTTTCATTTAACTTTTACCTTGAGTATTAATATTTGATAGTTTAGAAGTTACAAGCGTTTGAAGTGAAGCTTCTTTTTTCATAAATTATGCTTTAATAGCGTGTAGCCTTCGTAAAAATGATTGTTAGTGCCTGCGGCTCTGGCTTTCTAGATATTTTTATATTAGAAAACATATTCTACAATCTGAATATGATTCGTTTCCTAAACATACGATGTTCTCCTTGTTAGTATACTTATAGCCTTTGAATAAGTATTATGTCTATAGTATAATTGGAAATTATATTTTAATTTGACCAATAGCCTGAGTAATCAATTTTATTGTTTTCGAATTTTGAATATTGAACAACTCGATAATAAATTAGTATACCTAAATACGTGCACTCTTCATTAATTCATATTTTCTAACTCTACGTATAATTTTATTAAGTGTAATCAATTAATTATTCATTTAATTTCATTATATAAGACAAGAGTAATGAAGAAGATGTTAACCTCTGTTATATATTTACTTATTATTTCTGGATTATCTTTTATAAAAAATATATTTTCCACTTTTCTAAAACACTATTTTTAATACGTAGACAAAACTCTTAATTATCGAAAAATTGAAAATTTAATTAATCGAAAATTATTTTTCGTTTAATAGTAATTTCAAACGAAATGTTAAGCTAATAAAAAATCTAGGATATTCCGAATTTTCGCAAGTGGAATATTGTCAGCCCTAGTTATAACGTTTAACCTACGCGTAATTACTTACTAACAATACTAATAAATAAACGAATTAGTAAAGAAATAAACTTAGGATAAATATATTTGCAATTAAAGATGTTTTAATTTGATCAAACATAACGAGTACTTTTACTCTCGGCATTCTAGATTATTTATATTGACTTAGTTTCATTAGATTAATTTTAATATTAACTTTGTTGGTAATACAAATTCAACGTGCGACTTTAAACATAAAATAATAAAATAAAAGTATTTACTATGTGATTCGAATATGTATTCTTAATTAATGGAAACATAACGGTTACGATATTATCTGAAATATAATCGATGTAATATTTTTAGGAGCAAGCCCAAAGCGTCTGTTTTTCACCGGACGGTACGATCATGGTCGTCGGTTGCGTCTCAGGAAAGTGGTTAGCGATCGACAGCGAAACCCGCGAACCTTACAGTTATCACTCGGATGGTTCCGAGCCTCTCCAGGTAATTTGCAATTCAAATTCAAAGTACAAGAAAAACAAGTAATAAGAAGTATTCAACAACAAAAGATATACAATAACTCTTTTATTTCAAGGTTGTCAAATTCTCACCGGATGGTACGCTTCTGGCGTTAGGATCGCGAGACAATAATATTTATATTTATCAAGTCAATGAAGACGCGACTAAATATAGTCGTGTGGGTCGTTGCATGGTGAGGTTTCACACTTCCTTTTCTTTTAATGATTCATTATATATATACATGCAAATACCGTGTAACTTATGTGCATTTCTCACCATTTGTCATTTACTCGTATAATAATTATCGTCGAAAGCTGTTGAGTAGCGCACAGCAAAGTATACGTGTATATATAAATATATAAATATATATACATAAAAGAGAAAACGTAAAAATCATATGTGCGCTTGCAAGTAAGTCTATTATCCGTTTAACGCTCTATCCCTATTTTTTTTGTTCTTTTCGACTCGCAGCCAAACAGGATTAGACGTCGTAGAGTAAGATTTGACATATATTCCGTTGTAGTGTATTGTTCTAGGATGCTAATTTAACACGCAGACACTCTGTATTTTTTTGATATTTTGTATATTTGAAATTTAAAAATGTATACACCTAGATCATTAGGAAACGCAACAGTAATATTATACTATGCAATTTATTTTCACACGACTTCGAACAATTTTCATATTGTAGTTTAGATACGCTTCTTAGTTAGTTTTACACTGCAGATATAGAAAACGGTATATTTTTTAAAGCAATTTCAAGAATTTAAAAATTTTTTTTCGTATTAATTAGACACGTACTACATTACTAAAATTATTGGTTTAAAATTGATACATCGAGAAAAATGGTACATTAAAAATTATTATATTTTATATTAACGTAAGCGCATACTTGCATTATTGCAATTTTCACTATATTTACCAACTAACAAAGTACATAATAATAAAATTACATTTTCATTTTTCGAAAATTACAATAAATTAAGTATGTTCGAACGTTACTGTAAAATATAATCTTTTCTAATTATCATTTCTGAATGTTTAATGCTCGAGAAAATGTATGCAGATGTGACATTTTGAAATTACGATTTTGCATCTTGTTCAAATACAACGTACGCTTATTTTCTTAGATCCAAACAGTACTTTCTTCAACGTACTTTATATACTTTTATGTACGATTATCATAGGCCTTTCGATCCATCTGCTATAAATAAAAACTCTTTATTAACAATACACTCGCATACTGACTTTACTGCAATTAAGCATGAACAATACAAATTTTGCTTCAATTAAATATCACATAAATAGCTTTAATTCATTTTTCTAATTTCTAAATTATTTTAATGTTCACCTTATATATACATAGTAATGAAAGTAATTACTTTTTTCAGGGTCACTCAAGTTTTATAACGCATTTGGATTGGTCTCTTCACGGTCAATATTTAAGAAGTAACAGCGGAGACTACGAGTTATTATATTGTAAGCGCAACAACTACTATTTATGTTTTTCGATAAAGAAACAAATTTGTACGATTCGTATCGATTTTACCGACGCGTCGTTATAAAAGATATTTATTTTATTGCGAAAGTGTCGAGAAGGTTCCTACTTTACCTACCGACGATACGTAGCGCCGTGATATCGGTAGCGCGCTAAATTTGAACCATACGGCGCTTGAAGTGCACGCGTTTGGAATAGTAATAACTTTGTTTGAATTTGTAGGGAATGCAGGAGTTTGCCGACAAGTATCGCAAGGATCGCTCCTGAAAGACGTTGATTGGGCGACGCACTCTTGCGTAATATCGTTCGAAACAATTGGAATTTGGCCGGATGGTCCGGAAGGTATCGACGTTAACAACTGCACTCGCAGCGGTGATGGAAAACTACTTGCGACAGGCGATGATTTAGGAAAAGTTAAATTGTTTACTTATCCGGCCTGTCAACCAAAGGTACTTGCGATTAACATCTATGGCAATCGATATAATCGAAGATAGCTAAATTTCAAATTACAATACACAAAATTATAAGAATAATTTGAATTACTGCGTAGGTGCAATATTTAATTTTAAGAATGAAAGTAACGCGTATTTTACACATTTGGCACGTAACTTTTTACAAACATTCTACTGAGGTTAACGTATAGACTTGAAATTGATAATATTTCTACTATACTGAAAAAAAGAATGTTCGGAACGAGTGTCGCATAGCTAAAATAATGATTCGGCAACTTATATTTTATTTATTAAGAAACAGTCGAATCTCTCGTGTTCCCTTGTTTCTTAATACATTTACAACGATGGTAAGTAATGTCACTTCTTCGTTCTCTCGCGACGTGTTCCGCATTTCCAAGTGATTTCGTAGCTGCCGGTGCTTCGCGTTTCCTACGCGCACATTTACGAAAGACCGTTCAAACGTGATATTACATACAACTGGTGGTCGTTACATCCCGATAAAATGAGTGATCGTAATATTTAGTAGCGAGAAAAGAATAAAAGAAAGGGACTAAAAAATAAGAAGGATAGGAAAAAGAAACGAGTAAACGAGAGGGAATGAACGAGGGGCAACGGTTGATCGCGTAAAGAGAGATGAACGTCTACGAGTATATGTATATGTATATATATATATTGCATTTCACTGTCGACCATGCAAGTGGCGAAGTAGAATAAAGGGCCACTTATCCAATCAACTTGATTTTGCGCGCTGAATGGCCTCGAACCGATGTTTATTCTCTTTCTCTTTTGCAGTCATTGTACCACAGCTACGGCGGCCATTCAAATCACGTGACCGACGTGTCGTTCCTCCAAGATGACACCCGATTAGTGTCGAGTGGAGGAAGCGACACGAGCGTCCTCCAATGGGTCGTCAATTAGCTCGCCAACCACATGCGAGGGACGCATCGCAGAGACGATACAACAAGAAATAATACGACTGGTCCAGGGAGGAGGAGGAGGAGGAGGTCGACCGGGGGTAGCGGGGGCGGAGGAGGGACGATCAACCAGACGAGGAAAACGTATATAGAATTAAGAGACCGAGAGAAAGAACAACCCCGCGGCCCCGTGATAACACGAAATTTCCACCTGCGATCCACCGTCCACATCTACGACTGCAAGACACTTCGAACGCGTTCCTTTACATTTTCGTCCACCTCCACTTTACACACACACACACACCGACATATATTATATTATATGTATGCTACACACCGCGTATACATTTTACATGTTATTGTACTTATACGCGAGCGCAAACCTACGAAATTACAGCGCGTTCGTATACGTATTTCTTTTTTCTTTTTACGTTTTATTTTTCCTTTTCTTTTCTTACCGACACAATGTCGCTTAAGATGCAAATCTGCCTTTTACGTAGAATTCACGCACTATTTACAGTCTTGAGTTGCTATCGTAACGAACGTCCAAAATATGGTCCTATATACATTGACGCGTATATAGAGATTCGTGATGTACAAAGTGCGAAAAATTGAAACTCCAAGTTCCATGAAAGCCAAGGAATGATCGTAATATAATGTAATTGATAGTAAAACGAAAGTCAATGTATTTACACTGGAAAGTTGTCACGGTGAATAAAAATGAATATTTATGTACTTGAATAAACAGATACAATATTCTATTTAAAAAAAGATAATAATAAAAAAAGGAAGAAAATAAATATGCCATTAAGTCAATATATTTGTCGTCTACTTTCTTATTAATTCAAACGTTGAGACTGCGAACCCGCATGATGTACGCTAACTTGATGAATTACGCGTACAATATGTTACTATAAAGATTTTAAAAACAGCTGGCGAGAGAGGGGTTAACGTGTTTTCTTAGGAGACGCGTTTGACTTTATTAGAAACGAGTTGAGCTTCGTTTTGATCTGACGAATAGTCAGGGGAAACGTATATCTTAATGCTTCGAATTAGGAAGACGTTGTAATTTAAAAAATATTACTAAATATTAATGCGATACTAGTAAGCGACGATTAATTACGATATGTAAATTAGCGGCCTTCAAATTTTTCGTCCACAAACATTAATTCACGAGATTAAATGGAATTTGATGAACACGACATTTTAAATTAGGATTTCATTACCCTATTTTCAGAGCAATCGCGTAGATATCCTATATATACACATACCGTGTATCAACGTGACGTAACGTCAAATACTATACCTTTGTGTATATAAAAAAAATGTATATTTGTATAGCTCGGGTTCTATAAAATACACGCTGTGGTACGATTACAAGACCCTTCTAATCAAACGATGACAACTCGGTATGCCTAAATTCGCATTTAAATCTCTCGTTACGTATAGTACTACGGTTTCACTTATAGTCTCGCATTCATACGTTTTCTCGCTCGAGATTTGAAATTTGATCAAAGGTATATACGGAGTGATACTTTTGAGTAACCAAGATACACAATAAACCGAGCGGTTTTAAAAGTCTTCTACAGACCATTATCGTATACAGTTAGAGTGTTAATAAAAGGCCTTATAACCCATAAAGTGGCTGTTTGTCATAGTCGTAAATTGTTTTGACAAAACACACTGTTTCAACTTCAACTTTCACTAGGACCTTTATCTTTCCTTCTATACATAAACATCAATGGTCATAACGTTACGTAATTAAATTTGTATAGCCTATCGTGTCTCCAAAAAATTAATGTCATTTTGTTAATATTTGTTTTGACTGACTCTACGGTACTTAATGAACAATAAGGTAAAAGTACTTATTGCGGAACGTGCCGTATTGTAGAACATAGAGTTAAATTATTATATTTTAACAAAACTTTCAGTCTTTTATAAGTGAAAAAAATAAATCAAATTTCAAATACGTTAAAAAATGTAGATTTATAAATTTAAGTACGTAAAAAATATTTAATCAAGTAAAAAATATTATAAAAAAGACAAAAGTTAACTAATTTGAAAGGTTATGGTGACAAGTACTGCTGATTACCGAAGTCTTGTTTTAAGCTGTTTAAACATATTTCATTATGGTTTATAAACCTATATTACGTATATAAGCTATACTTTTATATGATATACACTTAAATTCAAATTTCTATCTAATTGATTCATAAATTATACTGTTCCAAAATATGTACATCATTTTCTCATGTCCACAAGTATTGGAACAGCAAGAAAAAATGTTTCATAATTGGTATACATAATTCTATATTTTGTCCGTTTCGTGGAACACTTTTAACATTAAGATATTTTATATTTATTTATACTTTTTAAATGTCTTTTTGATAGTTTTTATTAACTAATAACTATTTTAATACTTTACATCATCTTTGAAGAATCAACTATGCGTTGAAAATAAATTATTTAATAAACAAATTTCTATACCTACAAAATTATTTTAAATGTTCCAAATTACGTACAAATTCAGATTATCAGTTTTTTTATCTCATATTGAATAATAAGAGTCAAAATTAAGCATAAGAAATAGAATCAATAAGAAAAAATATTAATTTATAATAAGCGTACAAAAATTAATGGTATAGCTCTTTACTTTGCTCGAAAATAAGTAAAATTCATATACTTATTCAAAAACTGTCCCGGCACTGGTACTTTTACCTTAACAAATGTTTCTTTTTGAGATATGTTTTCATTCCCTTAAAAAAATTGACAAAAATTTATAAAAATTATAAATTAGAAATAATAACATTTGAGTGTTTACACTGCGTCGAAAATCGTAAACGACTAACCACTGACGGTGCAGGACTGAGAAACAATAATAAAATCTTTAATTAAGTTACACGAACTCCTTCCAACGTATAATCTAAAGGTATAATTCAATAAAAATAAACAATGAAATTTAATATTTTAGTCGATATAATACACTGTACATGATATTCGTCTAATACGCGTCAATTCATCATTTCGACAAAGAAATTTGTTTTAAAAATGTTTCAAATGTATAAACATTGATGAAGAAATCCAGCGACACGTACTATCCAGGATTTACAATTCACATGTAAACCTCCTAACGCTGCTAAAAAAAATGTAATACCTCGTATAATTTAAACTCTTTGACAAGGAGCACAAGTTACCAAAAAGAAAAATCTATAAATACAGGAAAAAGAAAAATGTATTCATCTCGTAAAATTCAAACCACGCAAGACTCGGATAAACGGAAAATGTAAAACAATGGTCGAAGAAATTGGTAATACAAACCAAGTATAGACCTTGGATTTTTCATTTTTCGCGTATACGCCACTGGAATTTGAGTAAATCTATGGAAATACTCGAAGTATTGACCAAAGGCTTTGAAAGAGTCACGTCTTTATTCGAACGTTGCTGGTATAGCTCATTGTCAGTCTTGAAACGTACATGTACGTATATACATCCAACTCTTTCTCCGCCTCTCCTTTCGCTCCTTTTTTACCTCTCCCTCTCTCACTCCCTCTCTTTCTCTCCCGAGGCGCGTAGAACGGCGGTGGGCGCGACAGAAATAGCCTCCGCGGGGTCTTCTCCGGGTCGTGTTTTTCAAAGGCTCTATATACGAAGCTTCGCGACCCACCTATAGACGCGTTACGTACAGATGGATATGTCTCCACGTATTCTCGTTATTATGATTATTCAACGTCCTCTCGTTTACCCCATACCGAGATAAAAAGACGAAAAGACATCCGCGTAAATACACTTTGTGAAAAATACCTTTATATATACACACACATGCATTATGCTTATTGCCGTTAAACATTAAAAATTATAAATTAATTTAAGATTTTACTTGTTAATCTAGGTTTTATCATTTTTAAAGATGCTGTCGAACGTATATAGATTGGTTATTATTATTCCCAAGAATTGTAGATACCACTTAATTCGCGTTGCTTTGCGCGCACACCATATATTTTACACGAGGGTATGTAGTTCTCGGATGCACATAATTTGTTTGCCCAAACCCAACTAGTAAAATTTGTTATTTATTCGCGAGCGCGTTTTCTTTAGTGGAAGCTAATCGAAAGTTTATCTCTACGCAGCACACTTTACGAAAATAATTAAATTAGTATAGCCTATGAAAAATTATTTATCGTGCACCTCGATTGTTGTGTGTAAAATAAACTCACATTATTCAAATTATGCACCGAGATAATTTTCTAATAAAAATTAGAGGTGACAACACAATAAATTTGGGCAATACGACCTTAAGTACAGTCCAAATATTCCTAAAGAAATTGTTACAGTTTTTAGTAAAGTAAAAAAAACTCGTTATATATATATATATATATATATCTTATTCAAAAACTGTCCCGGCACTGGTACTTTTACCTTAACAAATGTTTCTTTTTGAGATATGTTTTCATTCCCTTAAAAAAATTGACAAAAATTTATAAAAATTATAAATTAGAAATAATAACATTTGAGTGTTTACACTGCGTCGAAAATCGTAAACGACTAACCACTGACGGTGCAGGACTGAGAAACAATAATAAAATCTTTAATTAAGTTACACGAACTCCTTCCAACGTATAATCTAAAGGTATAATTCAATAAAAATAAACAATGAAATTTAATATTTTAGTCGATATAATACACTGTACATGATATTCGTCTAATACGCGTCAATTCATCATTTCGACAAAGAAATTTGTTTTAAAAATGTTTCAAATGTATAAACATTGATGAAGAAATCCAGCGACACGTACTATCCAGGATTTACAATTCACATGTAAACCTCCTAACGCTGCTAAAAAAAATGTAATACCTCGTATAATTTAAACTCTTTGACAAGGAGCACAAGTTACCAAAAAGAAAAATCTATAAATACAGGAAAAAGAAAAATGTATTCATCTCGTAAAATTCAAACCACGCAAGACTCGGATAAACGGAAAATGTAAAACAATGGTCGAAGAAATTGGTAATACAAACCAAGTATAGACCTTGGATTTTTCATTTTTCGCGTATACGCCACTGGAATTTGAGTAAATCTATGGAAATACTCGAAGTATTGACCAAAGGCTTTGAAAGAGTCACGTCTTTATTCGAACGTTGCTGGTATAGCTCATTGTCAGTCTTGAAACGTACATGTACGTATATACATCCAACTCTTTCTCCGCCTCTCCTTTCGCTCCTTTTTTACCTCTCCCTCTCTCACTCCCTCTCTTTCTCTCCCGAGGCGCGTAGAACGGCGGTGGGCGCGACAGAAATAGCCTCCGCGGGGTCTTCTCCGGGTCGTGTTTTTCAAAGGCTCTATATATACGAAGCTTCGCGACCCACCTATAGACGCGTTACGTACAGATGGATATGTCTCCACGTATTCTCGTTATTATGATTATTTAACGTCCTCTCGTTTACCCCATACCGAGATAAAAAGACGAAAAGGCATCCGCGTAAATACACTTTGTGAAAAATACCTTTATATATACACACACATGTATTATGTTATTGCCGTTAAACATTAAAAATTATAAATTAATTTAAGATTTTACTTGTTAATCTAGGTTTTATCATTTTTAAAGATGCTGTCGAACGTATATAGATTGGTTATTATTATTCCCAAGAATTTGTAGATACCACTTAATTCGCGTTGCTTTGCGCGCACACCATATATTTTACACGAGGGTATGTAGTTCTCGGATGCACATAATTTGTTTGCCCAAACCCAACTAGTAAAATTTGTTATTTATTCGCGAGCGCGTTTTCTTTAGTGGAAGCTAATCGAAAGTTTATCTCTACGCAGCACACTTTACGAAAATAATTAAATTAGTATAGCCTATGAAAAATTATTTATCGTGCACCTCGATTGTCTGTGTGTAAAATAAACTCACATTTATTCAAATTATGCACCGAGATAATTTTCTAATAAAAATTAGAGGTGACAACACAATAAATTTGGGCAATACGACCTTAAGTACAGTCCAAATATTCCTAAAGAAATTGTTACAGTTTTTAGTAAAGTAAAAAAAACTCGTTATATATATATATATATATTATCTTTTTCTCAAACTGGGTAACAGACAACTTGCGAATTTCATTTTGTATAGATAAATGATAAGAAACGAATGAAAGAGACGATATAACTACTTAAATTTTTTTTTTTCAAAAATTATACATGCACGCCATAAAGTAGTTTGAGTATTATTGTGACAGTATATACAAAAATAGTGTTCGTCCCGAGTGACGTTAAATTTAACAACCTTGCGGGATGTACGCACCATTGGATAAGTTGCACCGGTCCTCGAGCGCACACGTTCTACTTGGTTCATAAAATCCGATTTTATAGCCTAGCAGCAAAAAAAAAATCTTGTATTGATTTTGCAACTAAAAAAAATATGATATCTTCTTCTTCTTCTTCTTCTTTTTTTAATATTATAAGTAATAATGCGTATGTCAATGTTAAAAAAAACCACAAATACACGACTGTGGTCTGCTTTTAGTAATACGTTTGCGGTTTGAATTGTATTTCAACACAAAGAATGATTTTAGCAATCCGTTTGGATGTACAATAACAGTTCTTTCCTCTTTTTTTCGTTTCAAATCGTAAACATTATACTTCTCCCTGTTTTGTCGTTTTTTTTTTTCGTTTTATATTTTCGAGTTGTTGAAAATGAAACAAAAAAAATGAAATAAGCATTTGCATTACAATGGCGTTCAATTCCATTAATTACCATTCAAACGAGGTAATAACGTTCCAAGCGTACCCTATTATTCGTGCACACGAAGACTACGAATGATAATAATCAATTTCACAGAGGAATAATTCTCCATTTATATTTATATTCCTGTACATCAAAAGATATTTTGCAATTAAAATTAGACTACGATTTGATCATTTATTAATAATGTAGTACTAACATTTTTTCGTATCGACAATTTTTTCCAAAATACAATAATGTAACTTTTAACGTATACTGACGCGTCGCGATCAAATTAGTTAAAGTAATACTTGCTCTCGTACGTTGAACACGATATACACGATGTACGTTAATATTTTCATTTGAAAAAAAAACGTTATTTTCTTGCGAGATGTAACAGAAGAATTATTGTTAAAAATAAAAAAGAATAATAAATTATCGGCAACTTTATACGGAAATCTTCTATTAAATCTAATAAGAAAATAATCTACGTTAAAATCAACTTTATATAAGCGCCTCTCTTCCAATATGAAAGTGAACATGACTTTCTTTCTACCGTACCGTCAATGCAACTCTCAAAGTAATATAATTATTATAAAGCTAAAATGTGCCTGTAATTAACTCGAGCTTATTTCTATTGGTTTATAGACAAATACATAACAATTCGAAAGTAAGATATATGTATATAAAAAAAATTTTTATTAATGATGCGAAATTCTTCAAAAATTAATATAGATAAAAATAGAAATAACCTTGTAAAAATTACAAATAGTTTTATAAAATTATGCTATAGTACAAAACAGTAAAAGACTCCTATTTATCTCGAATGTAATACAAAAAAATTACGTACCATGTTATAGCCAATTTGTAATCAGTATATCTGAAGCATGTCAAGTAGAAGTTGCTCTCAAATAAAATATCCTATCTTTAACCTGGAAATCATGAGTAAAAATTGTACAATCGAAACAGATAAATAAACTGAAAAATATATGAAATAGTTTATTAGTTTAAATAAGTTATTACATGTAAAATAGTAATTGAAACTTATGATATCAAAATCGGTAGATCCGTTAAAAAGGATACAAAATAGTTTATTAATTTAAATAACGCAATTTATAAAATCTAAAGAAATTTTATGATTCTACGCAGATCTTGTTTCTGATATTTCTAATATGAAATGCTTAATGAAATTAAACGGATGAAATTTCGACAAATTTAAAACACGATAAATTTATGGTTCATTTACCAGAAATTTTTTGACACATAACTATTAATTTTTAATCTTCATGTTTGTATCATCATCAAATTGATGGAATTTAAACAAAATTAAAACATGTGAATTTTTTAACTCAATTTCTAGAAATGATTATTTTTACTAATAAGTCAAGGTGAACGTTGAAAACTAAAACAATTACTGTCGTAGAATATATACTGAAATTGATAATATTACTTCTATAAAAAATTAAAAAATTTAAATAATATAACATTATGGTGTCGTTAGAATAGACTCCTTTTCTAGGTGATATCGTAGCAGATTTAAGTTCGTACTTACGATATTTACCAAATTTTTACCAGATATTTATAAAACTCTAGGATATGTTTGCCTACTATAAAAATATGAAGAAAGCTAGAGTTTTATACTACAATACTTTCTTTTATGATAGATATAAGCAAATAGCGAAAAATTTCGCCAAAAATACCCCTGACTTTGGTCGCTTAAAACTAGGATAGGGCGATACCTTAAAAAAGTATCGATGCCAGAGTATTAATTGTAAATAGTATCGATATTTATTTGTAAAAATAATTGAAGTATCGATGTGACAATCAGTAAAGGTCTTAAAAAAATAAAAACAAAGAAGTAAATCATTATAATCAAATAACTTCTTCACGTTTTAATTAATTTTGGCAAAACTTATTCAATTTTTAAAAAATGAAGCACAAAAATCAAAATATATATTAAAATCCTATTTTAATCTTTTTAGTTGTTGTTACTGGAGATCCTACAACATTTTCGATTTATTTTCATATAAATAAGATGAGATCAGTGAAAATATCCAATTTAAAAATACGGGATTATTTGCAGCTGAAAAATAATAATGTTGAGGCAATGTAATATTACCAAAAAATTCTTAACCGATTTGTAAAAAACGAAATTGTTATCCGCCTGTACGATTAAAGAAAAATAAAATAATAGATAAAAGATGGATGTAAAAGGTGAAACTGCAAGTAACGTTATTATAAATAATATTTTTAATAAAAGCATAAAAATAAAAAATAAAGCTGTATATTTATATATTTAATAAACACAAGAATATTTATTTAAACATGTTTTTTTTTAATTTATTCAACATAGTAATTAAAAAGTAGTAAATAATAAGTATACCGTACAATTCAGTCGAGTATGAAAACTTTTTTTATAAAGCAATTCAAAAAACATTTTTCTCAAACTAAATCAACTATATGTCCAAACTGCGTAATTATCTAAGCTAAAAACTAAAAGAAGCTTTTAAATTTTTATATATTTTTGTACAGGTGAGATTTTGAAAAACATACTTACTGTTGACGATTAACAACAATATATTTCAAATGAAAGGCATACACCAAACCAAATAATATTGTTAGTGAAATAATGTAAGGTTAGGAATGAAAACCCAAACATGAAATAAAATGTGATGTTGGAAAATAATTTTATCAAGGTAATATTAGAACATACATTATATTATGTGATAGTAAATAACGGTCAATCAAATATAAAATTCAGAACATAAAAAAAGAAAGTCAATAAAATTAACATATTTAAGTTCTCACCGGTGAGTTTGTTTCGATTAGTGGTTTTTATAAGACTAGCTTTGGAGAACAATATTTGTAATGAAACCGAAGTGACAATAATGAACAAATGTTGGAAATTACTTTGCTGAGTATGGGGATAACATTGTTTGGGAGTGTGGGGGTAACATTGTTTCCACGCTTTTCCAATATTCTAATATATCACTGCCTTGGAATGAGTTTCATTTTGCCATACTGTTCCTGTGCCTGCAGATGCCTCGAGAACCTGTAATGCGCTGCTGAAACTTATTGTGACATGATTTGATGAACACCTGTAAGAATTTTTCGGTCTTCAATGCTGATAGTATCCACAGGATTCTTACACTCGGACATTGCCGCGTATATGTAAGGTTCCAATTCCGCGTAACGTCCAATCATGTCCACAGTAAAAGTTCTCCTATGTAAGTTTTAATGCAATGCCTTCTTTGCAGCCACATTGTAACTACATCTTTTGTAGCATATTGCTGACAGGAATACTCATTCCAATAATCATCACTATAGATTTCACTTCACACAAGACGTCCTTGGTTTTTGTAAAGTTTTCGGTATCATCGGATAATGGAATGTGACATGAGCAATTTAACGTTTCCCTGAACTCCTATAATATTTGTAACAACTTTCTTAATATTGACTCCTCTGCCAGCAACTGTTACAGTGATTTTATTCAGAATCATTAGGTTAAAGAATTAGGTTAGAACATTCTGACCAGTTGTCACACATTATACAATAATATTCTTTACCCTGTACGTCTGTAATAAACTTTGACTTCATATCTCGTATCGTGACTCCAGTTTTTAGGTAATTGCTTATCTTGAAGGAGTTTTGTACAGTGGTGCTAGCGTCTTTATGAGAGTAAGAAAACTTTCTCGTTCTTCAGTTGATAACGGCAATAAATCTTAACATAGCATGAATAATATAGTGTTTGCTATAGCATCTGACATGCAACCTCCATCTTTAAATGATAATATGCATTTAATCTAACAAAGAGACCCTCATATGTTTGAGAAATGGATCGTGCTCAACTTGTAGGATATGTTTTCTGATATAAAAATATGTAGAAAGCCATAGTCGCAGATCCTAACAATCGTTTTTTCAGAAGCTATACGCTATTAAAGACAAATTTCCAAAAAATAGAGACTTCACTTCAAACACTTGTAATTTCTAACCTATCAAATATTGATATTCAGACCAAAGTTTAATAAAAATCTGAGAGAAAATAGATATAATTTAAAAAAAAGACGCTCTAATCTGTTAAAATGGAGCAAAGTCATAGCCGAATTAAGAATTAAAAAAAATTTAGCTTAAAAATATCAATAAAATTTGTATTGCCCAATGTTTGTTTAAATTGCTTCTAATTATTAATTCGGATATAACTTTGTTCCATTTCAATGGATTTGAGCGACTTTTGTTTTAAATTATATCTACTGTATCTCAGCTTATCATTAAACTTTCGTATGTTCGTTTGAATGTCAATATTTGATAGGTTAGAAGTTACAAGCGTTTGAAGTGAAGTCTCTATTTTTTGGAAATTTTGCTTTAATAGTGTACAACTTTTGAAAAACGATTGTTAGGGTCTGCGGCTCTGGCTTTCTACATATTTTTATATTAGAAAACATATCCTACAAGCTGGGCACGATCCGTTTCCCAAATATATAAGGGTCTCCTTGTAAGTTCAACATTTTTATTTTTATTATTATAAACTTATAAGTAAGTCAAAACATTCAGAAAATTCATACATACAGTGCAACTAACAAAAATTTATTAAAAACTTTATTTTGTGTGTGTTCATTAAAAAAAGCCAAGTAAATAACTTGTAATCCTAGTAACAAATTTATATTTATTTTATATTACCTAAATTTATACCTTTGTAAGAATGCGTGTTTTCAAACGTATTTCTTAATCCATAATTGTCCTATACATACAAAAATTTTTTATTGTTATTGGTAAATATTTATGTTTTATTATTTTAAAAATATTAATAGAATAAACTTACTGAACACAATGATTTTTATGCGCATAATTTATCTAATTGATTTTCAGATGACAGCTTTAAAGTTTGCGTTTTGCCTACTTCAGCCTGGTCGTGTGTAACCCAAGATAAGTTATCTTTTACAAATTAGTAAACGAATTCATCATTTCTTACAACAAAAATTTTGTTAATTATGGAAAATTTGTAATTATGATGCATAGAATTTAATGTTTATCTTTTAATTGAAAATTAAGAATTATACAGCACGCAAATAATTCTTTTGAGATATTTAACTCAAAATCTATCAATTTTTACTATATAACGTTACATGTAACATTGATTGCTAATTAGGTCTAAAATTTATCCTTCGGAGTTAGAATTCCAAATATCAAGGTCAACTATATGTCAATATTGAACTTGAAAAACTTTTTAACTTTGCCACGTTCAATTTTTTCATTCAAAATTTTAAAATAAAGCTTGTAGTAATACCTTTCTAGTGAACTATAAATTGCAACTGGCTTTTAGTTCTGTAAAGTGTTACAATAATTTAAATAATAACAAAATACAATTATTCAAAAGGCCTGGTAGCTTTTAACTAAATAGTATAGTTTAGCTTAAATTTTATAAAATATTAACGGGATGTGAGACCCAAATTACGTGGATCTACACATTGTAATATAAATATATATTTGAAAGATTGAATTAAAAATCTGAAAATATTTGTATCGGAAGCTTAAAATGAAAGCAAAGGACGTTCTAATAAATAATTGAATAAACAAATTCATACAAATAAACTCTACTTCCAAAATAGTAACAACTCAATAATTTTTAATATTGTAAACACTTTTAAGATGATGTATATTTTGACAATTACTGGTTTAGTCCGATTAGAATTTTTTTAAAATTTATTTACATTGTTTATCAAAAAATATTTCTTAATATAATATTATCTTAATATAATATAATATAATTAATCATTACTTACACATTCAAACATAATATGTACGATATAAGAACCAAATTATTCATTAATACTCTCATCTTTTTTCTGCTCATTTTTATTTTAATTGTACGAGGAAGTGCGACGAATTTTACCTTGGACTGATGATGTAAGTACTTTTCAAAAATCTGTACTGGTATCATTTCTTTCTATTTGTTTCCACAAAATGTGAAAGGAGGTACAAGAAGGTATATAGAATTGAAATGAATTGAAGTGTTTAAATTGTTTGTGATATAAACTTCTGAGTTGAATAAAAATATGTTAATTTATGTCTTGAATTTGTCATAAGTAACGATAAAATATTTCAATTTTACCAATCTGGTTCTCTAAGTTTACCTACCTCTATTAGTACTTGGACACGTGTTACAATATAGTTCAAGTATTGAATCCAATCGATGTCCGTAAGTACTGTACATTTTCAAACGGTGTCCAACTACTGCAGTCTTCTAAATTAATTTTTAAACTTTTATACGTTCAATACAACTTAGCCCACAAATTTATCTATTTTTATATCCTAGTAGAAATCAAATCATTAATATGAAACGCATTTTTAACTTACAAACTAGCTGTTCAAACAAAAATAGCCAATATATCAGTAATTAATATCAAAACATGATTTCCAATAATCCAACAATTCTCATTTTCTATCTAGCGCACTAATAAGTAACTTAATTACAAAAGTTTTGTAATTGTTTGCGGAAATTTTAAATATAATTTGTTGAATTAGATATATTTAATGAATTTGTATATTGTTTCGAAAAATAATTAGAGTATGATTTTACAATGATTGATACCATTGGCTTGTGCTAAGATTGTATATGTACTGTTCCTTTTACAATTGAAGTTCTACAATTATTAAACGTTTACATTTATACTTAAGGTGTTCATATATTATCCCAAAATGATTTCATTAACGAGATAACAAGAAAACGAAAACGACGTCTACAATGCATATTGAACAGTTGAAAAAATATTTATTATAAATATTAATAACAAATAACAATTGTGATTGAATTTTCAATATACTTTTTTGTAATGTTTAAATTCTCTTTTTGCAAAGTTTCGTGAATTTTTTTGTATAAATATATTACGTTTCTTGTATACAAATTGTGACTCCGTTATTTTTACAGCGCATAGTAAATAATATTTACAATACTTTTCCTTCAGTGAACATAAATGCAAAAGTAAATGAGTAACAATTAAGTACGATAAATAATTTCCACAAAAAACTAAATACCCGTTCATAGTAAATTTACTAATTCGTATTATTACTAGATAATATTTTTTACACTCTAAAATAAATTATTTGAACTTACATGCAGAAATATATATATACGAACGATTCAAACGTTCATTTGGTACTTGAGAGAATAAAAAAAGTAAAAAGATATAAATGAAGGAACGCCATTTGGTTATTGTAATTTCGCCGCGACTGCAAAGGATAAAGCAATTCACTTTTATTTTCAACTTGAAACTGACAGGTTAACACGAACAAAAGATATAGCTACGGAGAATCGAACGAGAGTAACGAGCAATAAAAGGATAAGACGCAAGTAAAAAAAAAAAGAAAGACAGAAAATAAGAAGAACGGGAAAACGAAGACGATACCGGCGCAGATGCATCTCGCTAAACGGCTAATAGTTACATAAAGCCCTGTCACGATGGCCTCGGCGTAAGTGCAAGCGTAATTCAACGAAGTGGGACAGTACTTTCGCCACGCGATGTCTTGGTCCTCGAGATCCATCGCTTTCCTTTAAGTTTGCACATTTCGTTCCCTCTTATCGTTTAAACATTCCATTTTCTTGCAATATCCACCTATTTTTATTATCTACCGTGATTTCGTAAATAAGAAAAGTACTGAAAATATTTAAAAACGATGGTATGTTTTAAGTTGTATCTTTTAAATGATTTACAAAGTTAACGAGAAGTGCGAATACAATGATTGTTTTGACGAATCGGGTGATGCACGGTAATAAGTTTATTTTTTATACGTACTTAATTACTAAGACGATTGGTTAACTTTCTCAATTTTGATAAAAATATATATATTGTCTCTTCGCGAGTGCGGTTGAGTATACGCAATATGAACACCTATATGAATTAATAGAATAAATACCCACTTGTGAATCAAAACTGACGTTAATACACGAAATTTTGTTTACAACGGAAGTTGCAGTTATGCCTTAAAATAACAATACACGCATATATCAATATGCAAATATAAAAATACGTGTCAACTATATCGTTAAGAAAAAACTGAAGGTCGAATAAAAGGACCATTTGTTATGTATGTTGTTTAAAAAAATGATTGTAATAACTAACCGAATCTTATATCAATTGCTTACATAAACTTTAAAGATGATGCTCAAGTGTTTAACTAAAATTTTAGATTAATGCGAGTCAATTGCGTATACGAGTGTATGTCAATAAAACACATGTGAGTATATGCGTTCTGTATGCATGATTCGGATGTGAATAAAAAGTGAACAACACGTGACGAAAAAGTTAAATATATATGTATATATTTACTGCTCCTTTATAATATAAAAAAATCTCAATGATAACTAAAGACAATTGATACACAAAAACTTGCATCCAGTACTCGTAAATGCATAGATTTATGTTGTCCCTGTAACAAATAGATATTATTGATTTACATTAATAATCAAAGTATATATCCCTAGTAAAAATTCAACTAAAAAAATGACAGGTAAATGGTTTGTTTTTGGTTATTAATGAAACGCTTTTCCTCTATTTACTATATTGGACATAACCTCAAAACGATAACAAATTAATTGCTTGGCGACCTCCTAGTAAAACTCAACGAGTCTTGCAAAATTAGATTTCTTTAATACTTATACAGATCAATTTAGTTAATTATTTGCGCCATAAAAATCATCTTTCGAAAGATATATATACCTTACAAATAGCTAATTAAATGGTAAGACGGATAAATTCAGTCGACCTGGCCAGGAACAATGAGTTAAAAAAATAAGAAAAAAATGTTTTATTATTGGGAGGAAATAGTACACTACTTTTCGGCCATTTTTTTTGGAAAAGTAGTCAGTTCCTACTCCGAAATGGATTTGACTTCTACCAGATAGACATAGAAAATATTTTGTGTGGCAAGATAAAAAATCTATTGTGTAAAACTATTTGTAAAATTAAAATAAAAAATGTACTAAACAAATAGTGTACTTGAACTTCGGGAAAATAATTTATTCGTAATCGCGATTAGAATAATTCTATGGCTTAAATAAAAAGACCCGTGTCTCGAGGTTTTCTTCGATGGGTCGTCAGGATATAAAAATATTCTATTATTTTAAAAAATCTAGGGGAAAATGAACTTTGCATTATCTAAAGTAAGTTCCTTAACGAAACAAACCCGACTTTAACGACGAACTTTAGTTTTGGTTCACACAGCTCCAAGAAAATACCCTATAAATATACCAACTTTATATAGACATATTAGAGAACTTATATACAGGAAAACCTCAGCTAGTTCTATGGTTACGTCAAAGTTAACAGAATTTAATGAAATTGAGGTATATTATTTGTAAGAGTGTCAGAAATGTCTATGAATTTTTTAATATTTTTTTCCGCGCAAATTTTGAAGATATGCGACATAGAAGTTGACTTCTTATACATAGGCTTATATGGAGACTCGGAAAAAATGTGATTGACTTTAGAGTGCGATTGATGAAAAGTGTTCAAATTTAATAAAAAACTAGAAACATCACAAGTGAATATAAATAAAGCGGTATGCAAAATTTGAACCCATGTCACCGCGCAAAAGTTAAAGAAATTAATGAAAACATTAACAAAAAGTCAAGTTCGTGGGCCGTGCGGGGAGCTGCGCGGTCATAGCAACGGTGTGCGCGGAGAGAGGAAAGACTCCCTCTCGGCAAGACACCATAGAACATCCTTAAATACAATAAAACAAATTTTTGTTATGTGCACATTTATCAAATCAATTATAATATATATTTATCGGCCTTTCCACACTATGGTTGGCGAAATTTCCCAGAGTACGGTCTTTATTGGACTCTTCATTAAAGAACTGGAGACCTATAAGCTTACCCAAGATGCCTGTCGCAAGTGAACCGCGACGCTAGTAAATATTATACGGCTATATATATATAGAAGGAAGACGACGATCACCCTAGCGAGTGTAAAGAGATAGTTGTCTCCATCTAGCGGTGGGAAAAACCACCAGCCTTTTATCAAATCAAGTTTTTCATGCATTATTAATACTAAACAATAACGTAACTCACTTGTAACATCTGTTAAGCTTAAAAAGTAGAAAAATAATTCCTTTAATAAGCGACTATAATAAAAAGTATTGAATTTTATGAATATAAGTTGAAGCTGATTGATAGTTGCAACACTCTTCTTTTAATTCTTTTATGTCTTTTTTAAAGAATGTTCAACCCGTATATTTCTAAGAATATTAGTAAGATTTTACGCTACTAATGGGGCAAATAAATAATAAACTGAACATGAGCTGTTTTCAAAATTAGAATTTTCGTTTGAATTACGCGTGAAAATTTTTTATTCTTTGTACTGTAACTTTATTTATAATAAAGATTACCATTTTTACAGGCGTAAAATATTTTGTTATAAGAACAAAAATGAGCATAAAACATTTCAACATTGTTGCTTACACGTTATATTCTACATATGTAACATAGATAAGGTAACAATTTTTAATATTAATAAAAATGAATGTAGCACTGAAATTAACAATTATTTACTTCTCTTAATAGGCACATCCTTTTTTTGCAACATAAACGTATTTTATAATAAGTCAGTAAAACTTCACAAAAATTGCAAATCATTTTTATTTGGTGTTAAAAAACTGCTGCCAATTAATTGGCACGTAACTTCCTCAAATGACTGAATCGCTTCAATATGTAATATATTATTCTAATACGAAATTTATTATTCACAATTATATCGACATTTTGTTTTTACAATTTTCAATGATTGCGTTTTCTGTTGAGAAATAATTATAAAACATTTATTAACAATTAATACAGTTATTAAATTTTTAGAATATTTTAAAACCAAACATTTTTGTTTCTTTTACCGCGAAATAAACTTTTTTTAAAAACAAAGCCATTTATATTATTCTTTTTTTCTCAAGAAACACTCAATGAAATGGTCTCAAATTTTTACAGCAAATAACTCCTATTTCATTCTATTAGCGATTAGTTTCAAAGATATGACGAATCAAAAATTTCATTAAAAAATTTGTAACGCTCATTTATTTCACTAAATATAAATACTTTTAATACAAAAAATATACAGATCGCTGTTACGATAAAGATTAGCTTTTCTCAAAATTACAAGTAGATTGAAAGCTTTACGCTTGAATGCGTGTGCCATAGAAAACGCCATTTTTTCGGTTTTTATTTTTTTTTTATCAATAATTACTTTTCACTGAAATGGCACATTGTGAAATTAGAAAAAAAAACATTTGCAACACTAAAAAATTTTAAAAATAAATTTTAAGTAATTGACTATAAAATAATAGCGAATCTCTACAGATCCAAAAACAAATTTTTTCCCTGAATTCGGAAATCCAAAGGAAATATTAACCGAGTAGTTTCAGAAATATAATGGTATAATGTACAAACACGCAGGCCCACACATGAATATGAACATTTTGTAAAAACCCTAGATTTTGATTCTAGATATGTCAATTAAAACATACTTCTAGCATGTTTTTAGCAAATCAAAAAATTTTATTATTACAAAGCTTCCTTTACGAGGAAGTAAAAGTTACGTTGAAATGATTAATGTTTTGTACTATAAAAGTTACAAATACAAATGAGCTGTGATTTTGTAATATAACATTTGTATATTTTAGTACGCCAATTTGGCCTTTGTGATAAATAAGGATAAAATTAGAAGCACAAATAATAGACCGAACGATTATTATTTTTATAAAATCCATTTATTATCGATGGACACCAAAATGAAAAGTTTTTGAGATCTCCTTATAAGTAATAATACATATGTAATGGTACTTCCCTTCATGTCCCGAATTTGCAGACGTTTTTGCATTTATGCACAGAGTCCTTTACATTTACTTTTCATGAAAATCTTTTAATTATTTATTTTAGTTTACTTTTAAGAATTTATGCGATCAAAAATAACTTTTTAACCATTTAAATTAGTTTAGAAAACTGAAATTAATATTGAAACTTTTTATATAATATCTTCTCGTTTTGTTTGAGGATAAAAAATTTTGTATAACCCGAGTTATTTCTATTATTACTACAAGCTCTTTTTTGCCTAGGTTTGTTGGAAAAGTACGAATAAAACACGGATCTTTATTTGATCTACAGAAATATATTTCACATTTTTAAACCAATTCATTCCCCGGATTTAGAATACTACATTGCAAGTGTAGCACTCGAAACACGGATATTGTAGAGACAGAGATTGGTATAGTATACCTTTCGTTAAAAAATGATGCAACTCATTTAACAGGAAAATTAAATATTATCCGTATAAACAAACGAACGTACGAGAAATGAAATGCAGTAAAAATCGACGCGTTATATAATTACAAGAGGATGATCTCGTTTTCGTGGATAAAAAGAGGGTAGATCGAGATATAGGAATTAAATACCGAGGCTGCACAGGTATATACGACGGTGATACGTCTACGCGTATACCCTCGAGATTTCATCCTCTGGTAGACGGTTGTATAAGGATGCGTGGCGTGAGTGCATTATATACATTTCGTAGTGCAGTAGCCAACTCGCCAACGCCCTAACAATACTACGTCGAATCTCCGAAAGGGTGGGAGGGGGAGAAGTCGAAAGACGGCACAAGATTGGGAGGAGGAAAAGACCGAGGAGCAAAACAGAGAAGGAGCGATAAACAGAAGACAAAGAGGACGAAGACGACTAAGATGATGCACTAAAGAACGGGTATACACACACACACACACACGTGAGCGCGCGCGCTATGGATAGAGAGTTAAGAAGAAAAAAAAGGAAAGAAAAAAAAAACAAAGAAAAAGAAAAAGAAGACGAAGAGGAAGAAGAAGGAGGAGAAGAAGAAGAAGAAGAAAGAAAAGGATAAGAGGGGCAACCTACTCACAAGAGGGGAAGTAAAGGCCTGCGGGCAGGAGAAGAGCCGGGTAAAATAAAAAGGAGGCGACTCTCGACTTGGCTTCAAATCAAGGACCAGACGAACCGGTCTCCCCGCCTCCGTCCGCGCCGAATTTTTTTCCATTTTTTCCGCGCGCGAACGACCGACCGACCGAGCGAGCGAGCGAGCGAGTGAACGAACGAACGTATATATACACTCTCCTCTCACCGACCGCAGGTGCCCTGTGCTGCGAGGGATGGCCAAATCCTCCCTACCTGCGACCTGACCAAAAAGTAATAAACATTGCGCGTTTCTATACTCGTGCGCCAAACGAGAAAATGCGGTCGAGAGGTTATAAAACAGTATTATAAAATCTCTTTCCCTTCTCTTCCCTCCCCTCCACGGACCCCTCTTTCTCTTTGTGTTTCTCTACTGTAGATTACACTATACTTTTAATACTACGCTCAGACTATTCTTAACCTGTAGAACTGTTTAATTTCAACTTACCTATACTCTTTTCACCTTAATCAGTATTATTGTATATAGTGTGGCGTAAAATTTCGAATCTTACTGTATACCTTGGTTTTATTTTCCACGATGTTTCAATAATTTAAATGTTTACGAATAACAAACTTTCTTATATAGAACTAAAATAAATTTCATTTTTCAGCAACATTAACATACGGATGTATTTTCTACAAGTCTAAAATATTTAAATCGTCGCTTACATTACCAATCCCTTCGAGACGATCAACATTTTCAAAGTAAACGATCTCTGGGTTAAATCTTAGTTTTTTAAAAAATATACCTTTGTAAAATCGATATTGTTGTTAAACCGTGTACATAACAAATTATTATACAAATATATCGAAACAGTAATAAAAAAGAGATAATATAGATGTTAACGTCCAATCTTTGTAATGTATTTATTGTAAAAATATATAAACAATAAAAGTTTTAGTAATTTAAAAAAACAGAAAGATTCACTGTAATGTATACATCTATATGCTATATACAGAGTTTCCCAAGTAGTTAGTCGTAAAACAGTTTTTCAACCTTTTTCACGATAAGATCCGAACTAGGGAAGGGACATAATTTACGTGGCTACAAGTGAAATTTAAAAAAAAAAAAACTACTCTCGGACGTTATCGTTATATTGGTGACAAAAAAAACTCTCGGACGGAAACGACTAAAATAATTGCTTTCGTTATCTATTTTGTTTTTATATGTATATTCTTTATCGTATAACATACGATATTTATTTGTCGTGATTGCGCGGAAAGTTAATTTAATAACTCCACGTTGCAAGTGACTAGTTTATTTAATATACGTTACCTCGACAAATCATAAGAGATTAATAAATTAATATTATATTCTTGGTGATATCTGATTTTTAAATGCTAGAAAAGTGTCATCGGTTTATTTGCAACTAAATTTTATATACGCGCACCACATACCATACGTATGCAATTATTTTTTAACAAATCAATATCGAGCGTTGTGAAGAATCTGTGTGTAACAATCTAAAATTTTATACCTGATAAATATAAGAATTTATTCCGTTTAAAAAAAAAAAAAAGAAAGAAGAACCACTCAGGATATTCTGAATATATTCGCATATAATAAAAATCACAAGATAATTTCCGAGTACACTCGAAGAAATAATATAAAATTAAAAGGACTTGACCATTTATGTAGACAAGAAATTTTTTTTATCAATTTTTTTGTTTAATAGGGAGGGGACTCGATCAAGGGTATATATGGTATATATATGTATACTTCTTCGTTTCTCTCTTCCTTCGCCGTATAACTCAAATGCCGATATATAACGCGAACGAGGCGAGCCCGAGGTCGGCCAGTTAAAAACCGAGGATGCGCTTCTGGTGTATCAACTTTTTGCTTTTTGTCACTTCGTATTTTTTTCTTTCGTATATATATATATATATATACCGAACCTTCCGAGGATACGGAGTTGCATTACTCTGCACAAAACCTTACACTCGACCGATTTATTCACTTTGGTTTTTGTGAATTTTCGACAACGCTAGTTCAACGTTAATGAGTTTAATTTCCTGTTCTTTTAAAACTTAAATAATCATCGACGCATGGAAGATAAAACGGAGATCGTACATAATATAAATAATACGTAATAAATCAATCAAAATTTGATGTAACATACAACTCTTCGACACGTAGATTGCTAAGGCGATGAAAATATTTTCGAACTTATCGATTTAAACATAGTGCGGATTGAGTGTCTGTCTTTAATAATTATCCATTAACCTTTTAATTGTTGAACATTATTAATATTAATAATTGTTACTTTCTCTCTATTATTTTGCGCTACCTAGCATAACGGTTATTATAATTGTTTATCTTTGTAATTGGAATATGATTCCGTTTATATACACATAAAATGAAAACTTACCGTACTTACTAGGAGGAATACATTGTACTCTCAATCCTTAGCTCCTTATTACAAATAAATTAATTTATATATATGAAGTTACTTAAAGAGCGTATTATATTACACACAGAAAACCACGAATGGTATATATATAACAAAGAATTCCATGGTCAATTGATTTTTCAAATAGTGCAACTGAATCGAGTTGAAGCATATACAGCTATATAACAAATGTAATCTGTGAAAAGGAGGTATATATACGGATATAAAAGAAGTGTTAAACGCAATCCGAGAGTTGGTTTAATTCCGTATATACGAGAGATCGTTCGAAAGCCCTGATGCCTACCCATCAAAAGCCAACCAGTCTTATAACCGAAAATTACGCGACATTCGTTCTCATGCGGGTGTACATACGGGCAACCCAGGTGTCTGGTATTGCCTCTTCTATATATACACGTGTGTGTGTGTGTGTGCTCGCGCGTGTGAGTTCACAGAGAGAGAGAGAGAGGTACTCTATAGAGATTTCTCGATCGATCGGACCCGAGGCTAATTAACTTTTCACGCGGTTCTCGAACGATATAACGAGCCTAGAGAGAAAAACCGGCGTCCCTCGAAAACCGAATAGAGGGAGAACAGGACGAGGTGAGAGAGGGAGAGAGAGAATGACCGAGCGAGGAGGAGGAGAAGAAGAAGGAGGATGAGGAGGAGGAGGAGGAGGAGAGGGAGAGAGAAGGTTGAAAAGGGAGAAAAACGAAAAGCGGATACGAAGGAAAGAAGTAAGAGTCGCCGGACGGGTTCCGCTAGGCCTCTCTTGAAGCTGGGCATCCTTCGATCTCTTGCCTCGTCGCGAATTAGCGGGCAAGGACAAACCCGGTTGTAATGCCGGAGAAAATCAACGCTCGATACGACTTACCAAGAGGTGTGCATACCAATTTTCAACCCGATCTTAACCGATACACTTTTTCTTTCCTTTATCGATCGATAAATATATCTGCACACACGTATATCTATAGACGATTCATTCGATGTTTCACCTATACGCGACTTTGGTCTTTCGTTCGTCGGGTAACAGATCGGTATAGACGTCTCAATACGCAGAAATCGTACGAATTATTAACACTGCATCTAGTTTCTATTACATCATTCGAAGTTGCATTTTATCGATTCAAGATTAAAATGTAACTTTGACTTGACGATAAGAATGTTAAAATTAAACAAAAAAAATGCACCACGAATAACCGATATATAAATCCAACGTTTAACCTATACGCATAATCAAAAGCGTTATTAATTTTTCACAAAGTTCTAAAGGATCAGAGAATAACTGATTAAACTCGCAAATATAATTAATGATACTAAGATTTCTATACGTTTATTCCTCATGCTGGATTCTCCGTAATTTTTGCTAAATATAAATACCGTTGACGTCATACCTTGCAACACGAATACGAAGCTTCCCGCTTTTTATTTATTATTTATTATGCGCTTTTACTATTTTTTTTCCTAGGACGTACCAGGACTAAATGATTAATATACCAGTAGCTCGATCGCTTCTCACTCGATTTTATTATAGAATAATCAAAAAAATACACAAGTTTTACGTTAATCATCGAGTTGTTTCATAATTTATTATCATAAAGCATACAACAACCGATAAAAGCTCGAAACGCTACGTGTTATCGCGAAGAAAAATTATACACATATATATATGCGCAATGGAAAAGTGTATTGCTTCATTCATCAATTCCTATATTTAGAAATATATTAATCCCTTTAAAAGAATATAGTAAAACGTTTCAGCGTTGTTAACATCGTATCACAGAGAAAAACATTGTAGTAAAAATGACTATGTCACAGAGTAATCAAGGGCAAATAGTAAAAATCATATAATTTATATATATATATCCATTAAAATCACCAAATTTTCTATATAGTAAATTGTATTATACGACATAATGATTTTTATATCACATAGTAACATTGCAGTACAAATATTTCATTGATCCGAATAAATTATATTTCCCCGAGTACGTAATTAGTATAAATGTTGTAAATATATATCAAATATCCATAATGTACAACAAACTCGACACTATCAAAATTTAAGCGTTAATTATTCAACGAATAAAATACCAGTTTAGTAGAAAATGAACCGAAAGAATAATAATAATACAGCCATCGTGTAATAGCTGTTATTTAAAAGTCTGTTTTGACGTGACTTCCGGCCGACATATATTTTCTGTTTTACTATTTGTGTATCGTTTAAGTGCGATAAGACACAAATATTAAATAACAAGTAAAATAAAACGAATACATATACGCATGTGTGAAATTAAAGAAAATCTGTGTAAGTTGCGACTTTTTATATATAATTTTGCAAACGTGCACAGGTAAATGCGATGCATCGATTTCGTAAGAAAAACTGCAACGGAAGTTGTTCATCTTCAAAAGTACCAATTGTTGTAACAACAGATATCGTTGTTAATGTTTATATTCTGGAAAAAGGAGCTTGTAGATTTCTTTGACGCAAATGAAAATTACATGCAGTTTCCAGGATTCAAAATTAATCAGTTGTGATATACAATAACATTACTCATATATATATACATGAGTCTAAAATGTATACAATGACAAAGTGGACTGCATTTGCAGAAAGTAGATATACGCGCGCGTGTGTGCCTATTATATGTGTATACGCATACGACTATACGTTTCAATTATTTTAGAGGCATATTAAAAGTTTATATAAAATCAAAATTTTAATAGTCAGTTAAACATTGATTTTCGTATTTTCATTGATTTTGATAGCGATGAACTCTTTTCATTTAATAATGTATAGTCAACGTGTTGAAATTAAAAAATATAAATAAATTTAAACTATGTGTTTAATTATAGACAAAATAATATATAAAAAAAAATTTTGAATTAAAAATGAGTCGATATATTATCATCAGAATGACGTTGCTTATAGTGATTTCATTTCTCACGATGAAGACGAATATTTTAAATTTCAACGTTTCATAAAATAATCCCTTTAAACTCGTAAATCTGTTTACATATATATGTAAAACTACACCTACACGTACATTTAATAAATGGTCTAGTAAAATAAAACGCATTTAATATATATATATATATACAATGATTTTTAATATTGATCAATAGATATCGTGAAATACCGTAATGGTTTATTTAATCGGATGATAAAAAAGGTAGTGATTCGTTATCTACGTTTACAAAGTTTTACCTATTTTATTTATATTTATCTACAATTATAACAATTTTCATTCAATGCTATACAGTTTTACATTAAAACTTATATATCCGCGCGTTTATTTCAAACTTCATATATAGGTATATGTATTTCACGAAATGCATCGAAATATACAACGTGTATTCGATTCAAATGTATATGCAAATCATTCGATCATTGAAATTTTTCTTTCTCGTCAATGCGTTGCTTATATTTGTTCCCGCGCTTGTTTATAATATTAAATTTGAAAGTTAAACTAATTTCGCGAGATCGTCGAAACATTGTGTATTACAGCTGGCGTTTATTGAGGATAATACATTTATCCGGTATTTATAATACTGCCTTCATAATTAATACGAGATTATGCGCTTATATACACATTTTATATATAAAACATTTCAATACATTCGTAACGCGTAAAATGATTTCTAGTTGTATACACTTCACTCCCTTTTTGAAGCGTCAATATCAATTATCAATTTAATCTGCACGTGTCTCTCAATTTTTTCAATTAAAAATAGAAGATATAAAGTGTATGCGAGGTAAATGAATGATGCAAAGTAGCTACATAGGCGCGCGAGTACAACAGTGATAATGCAAATACGACGTTACAAAAATGTGTAGAGAAAAATAAGTATGTATATCTATATGTATAAGCTCGATCGACGAAGTTATTCAAATATCGATATAACGTAGAACGAAAAAGCTCGAGTATAACAGTCTCAAAACGAAAGAATAAAAGAAGCTTTCATTACTTTTCTCGGCTACACCGAGGATTTAAAAAGGAAGATTGCGTATAAGAATAGGAGAAAAGTCGGAGTCTATCGAACCGGTAAACCTCATATAACTACGAATTCAAATGCGGTGTATATATATACATACACACGCGCACAAAAACACACACACGAGTGGAGATAAGAGAGAAGCGAGTAGAGTATGTAGATATATACACATTCATAGAGCGTTAGAACGTTATAGGATAAGTATATATAAATCCCTAATCCAGAATCGTGCAACACTTAGCGTGCCGGGCGCGTTAGGCATTCTTTTATATATATACATCGGTAGGAAGTCGATTACGTGCTGCTCCTGCTAACAACGCAGTCAACACAGAAAATATAATGGAAAGGAGAAAAAAAATCCGACGACGAGAGTGTCCGGCAAGCATACGTAATCGGGGGCTGCGCCTACCACATTTGCCCGCCTCTACCGAGGGATGCGCGTCGTGCTGCGTAACCCAGGCGCGAACCTCGTCGCATCGACAATTTATAACTCCTTTCTTCTTCATTATCTCTCCCTCTCTCTCTCCCTCTCTCTCTCTCTCTCTTTCTCTAGCCTTTTCTTCCTTCACACAAACGATTCTTGGCACATGATGCGTATTCATGATCGAGGGGATCGTTCCGTGCACTTGAACGTGGAATTTTTCTATGCTGCGTGCACTATAAATAGTTGGATTCGTTTCGTGCAAACGAACCTTTTACTCCAATTTTCGGGTTTCACGGGTAACGCTGTAGGTTAATTACTTACGTGTACAATGATTGATACACAATAGAAGACGGTGAATAAACGGAATATTAATCGTTTGATATATTTTAAAATTAAATAATTGACAATTGTACTCAATATTGTGTGATTCGTCTTTTTTATTACGATCTTTCGTGTGAATACAATGATTGACTTATTTTCGTTGTATTGTTCACCTAATCTCTCTTAGTTTCACACATTTGCAACGGAAACACAAAAATCTCAAAAATAAAACCATCTCCGTCCTAAATTATTTATGCTAATTCTTAGCTATACACAGATTAAAAAATAAACTGTGATGTATATTAAAAGTTGACTAAAAGATTATCTTGTTAAATAAATAAACTATTAAATTGCAAATGCAGTATATATACGTATAGGTATATCTTATCAATTTCTTCTTTTCTAAACATTTTGATTGAGGAAATCTTATCGATAAAACAACTTTATCGCGCAACTTTGAATATACATTTTTTGCTGGTTTCGTATATATAAACGCATTTGAAGGATAAATATTATTTTGAGATGTTTTAACGTATATATACACCGGTGCATATACTCAAGGGCATCGTCACGCAAGGTCTTAAAGTCGACAACCTACCTTAAACTGATTCGTATACATATTGCGAACTGTATCATTTTTTAATTTCCTATACAAATTAATTAAATATTATATTTCTCGTTTATTACAATTATTCAACACCTTTTTTTCGTTAATAAACAAATGTATAATTCGTTACGATATAATCGTTGGTATATCCACTTATTTAGCAATTACCGTTATACGACAAACAAATATTATTTTTATACATACAATAAAATCATGCTTTCTTAACGTATCTATATATATACCGTGGTAGGGATATATACTATACATTGACAAAATATGGCGAATCTGAACGCGTAATACTTTACGTAAATGCTACACGCATATATTTATAAAATTTGATGTGTATATCTTTTCATTTTCTCACTATCAATTACGCATATAGCGAACCAATATACTGTTAATTTCATTTAATTCGATCTTACGTATACAAGCATCAATTTAATGTTCCCTTGTAACAAACTACTATTTCAACAATATATATATATAAGGAGATGCGCTGCACCCAGCAGTTTGATCAATTTATTTCATGGCTGTAAATCATCATTGCCGATCTTATCTTCATCATTTTTATCGTCTGGTGTCGAGTCAGTCGTACAGTTCTTTTCTTTTTTCCTTTTCAAAATTAATCTTCTAAACAACCGCACGTATACAATAGAACTCTCAAAGTTACATTATTTATAATTTTCCGTGTGCACACTCGAGCTACGCGAGTACAAATTCTCAAATTGACGTATTTAAAAAAGAAGAAAGAACAAAAAAAAAACGGAGTAATCCCGTTCGCGGAAATTTTTCATTAACGTATTTACTCCAAAGAAGATAAATCACGTAACGAAAGAATCACAACGGTTCTTTTTTTTTTTTTGTACGCGAAAGGAAGCTGCTCGCGTAGTTTTTTTTTCTTTATACACAATAATACAAAAGGAATTGTGATTGTTTAGAACTTGGATGTGGTTTAATTTTAATTCGTATTTGATTAATGCGATGCACTAAAATAATTTGAGTAATGATTATTTCCAGTATACCATCTCGTTACCTGGTTTCATTAATTCTCTACAAAATTACGCCAATATTGTTTAATAAACATTTACCCTACAGCGTATATGGTAATTTCTCAGTGAATCGTATAGTATACTAAAATATGAAACTCTGCCGATGATCGCTTCTCGTTTTTTAAATACTTTGAAAATATATACTTGCGAGTATAGAAATTGTTATAATTGATAGAATCATCTCTGTTAAATACGGTGCAACAATATAAATTGCATTAAAAAAAAAGTGTTTTTCGTGATGAATAAGGGTAACGCGCGCACGGCAATCGAAAACGCCTGGCCATTTAAAACCCACTCCGGTAGTTTCTATACATATACCATAAGATTTTATATAATCGAAGAAATGCTTCGATCGCGAAAATAAATAATTGCGTAACTTAAGGGAGATATAAGTTTTTCCTTTATGTATCATATATACGCCAGTCGAGACTACCGCAGCAGGACGTGATTTCTCACGTGCAATATATATATATATATATATATACATATATATATATCTCGCCCGTATATATACGTGTACGTGTACAAAGATGGTCAAATGTGTGTGTGCACCGAGAAAGAGAGAGAGAGAGAGAGAGAGAGAGAGGGATATCGACAATATAATAACAGCGTTGGAGAGTGTGGTGTGTGTATCACTGGATTTCTCGAGCGGACTGTACGTAAATTCGTATCAATTGTCGGGTACAGCTGCTTCAATTTATTGTGGGATTAGAAACAATGAGTGAGGTCAAACGGTCGCCTCCTTGTCATAATGTGCCAACCCTCGTTTCTTCCTCTCCTCTCCCACATATTTGCGCGCAGCATCGCGTGCACCCGAAATTACTCGCGATCGTTCGTTCCCTCGGACTCGGATAGATGCACCGAGAGAGAGAGACAGAGACACCGAGAGAAGGAGAGGAGAAAAGAAGCATCCAAGACCAAGACGCACAACCCGTATGGAGGGGAAAAAAGGAGAACCACGCGAGAGCGAGAAAGAGCGAGGAAAAAAGAGAAACAAAGACGACGAAAGAGGAGAGCGGAGAGAGCGGAGGAAGGGGGGAGGGAAAGAAAGCAAGCGAGTTATATGTTTGGATGCGAATCCCTACGCCGCATAAATTAGGAAAAAAAGAAACCGCGTTGTTCCTTTCTTCTTTTATTATTTTGTTTTGTTTTTTTTTGCATATATACGCTACACTCCGCAATTACTATCTATAGCGGAATAGGAGTCGATCGGATTTTCGAATATAACCATATGGGTTTAAAACAGTATATATAGGATTTCCAGTTTCTTGAGTCTTGCTACACTTTTTCTCCGCTGAGTCAGCTAAAAGCGTCAAGCGAACGTTCGTGAAATATCTGAAAATAACCCGTCAAAACACTGGGACGTTTTGGGTGTCCTTTTTTCTTCCTTCTGCCTCGCTCTCCTCTTTTCAAGGTTTCGATATAAAAATCCACGATATTTTCTTTCGGTGGCGTTGCTCCCTCTCTTTTTTTCGTTTAAAAATGGAAATGTATCGCGCAAAAGTGTATACATTCGCTTCGAACCCGCATTTATGCGTTATTTATGAATTTTAATAGAAACGTACAAAGTGAATTATATACTTTTAAACGCTATAATATATATACGTTTAACAAGAATATTTTCGAGTTGTCGTAAATGTACAGGTGTTAATAAAGAACATTTGCTTTATCTCGTGTATTCGGAAACTCCTTTTTTCTGGAGCGTGTATAATGTGCATATCTATCTATCTATATATATATATGCTTCTGTCCCGAAACGGAAGTCTCTTTGTAAATTATTTTCCTCAAAAATTTTATCGAACGCGTATTCCAACAATTTGAATTGCAACGTGCAACGTGTTAACGTATTCATCTTAAAATATTTTCAGAGGCAAATTTCGTTTCTGTATACGCATGTATATTATACATGCACGTGTATCCGTACACTAAATTAAATTGCATGACTCTCTGCATTGCATCTACACGTATAAAACCAATTCTTAAAATTGTGAAATGTAATTTACGTTGTTCTTATTATTACATTATATTTACAAGATTTTGTTTATTATGTAATAAAACAGTAGGAATTTCTTATTTCAACGAAATTTTACGAAAGTATATTGAATTAAATAATTTACTATAGACGTTATATTAGCTGGTTTAATTTCTGAAGAAAACATGTACACGGTTCACCATTATTATTCCTCACATTCTTATTACGTAAGATCCAATTTTCATAAAACGGACACTCTTTTATATATATATTATTATATTCTACTTTTAGGAAACATCTATAGTTACCTATATCGTTTTTTGTAATCCAAAGATATGTGAACAATGCTGTCGATGTATGTATAAGAGGTAACGTAATTTAGGTTTAATTTACGAAAGATCTATCATTATCACCGGTATAATACAACTTAATAGGTATTGCTATTCAAACGAATGAAAATCATCATTTTACAAGGAGACCATCATACGTTTGGGAAACGAATCGTGCCCAGCTTGTAGGATATGTATTCTAATATAAAAATATAAAAAAAGCTAGAGCCGCAGACTAACAATCATTTTTACGAAAGCTATACCGTCACATACCTAATAATTGTTGATCAATTAAGGCAAATCCGTACGTACATAAAATAATTTTATGCTAAAAAGGCTAATAATTGTATATATTTTGACGCATGTATAAAGTATAAGAGTAATAAACTTCCTTTTAGCCATCTCAGAAAAATAAAATAACTGATATTTTTAAAGGAGCAATGATTTAAGAAAAAAAAGCGGGAAGTATACCAATTTCTGATCAGTAAATTTTCGGTACGCATACCAATTTCTAGTTAAGCCTATTATTGATTGTTTAACCTCTAAATTGTATGTAGCAATAATTAGATTTATGCAAATCCTATTATTTTATTGAAATAGGATACTGATCAGGAATTGGTTCATGATCAATAATTGGGTACCTTATACGGTACGCTATTAAAGCAAACTTTACGAAAAGAAGCTTCACTTTAAATGCTTGTAACTTCTTAACTATCAAATATTGACATTCATATTAAAGTTTAATGAAAAGCTGAGATAAAATTAATATAATTTTTAAACATCTACGCTTAATTCATTAGAATCGAGGAGAGTTACAGCCGAATTAAAAATTAGAAAAAAATTTGAACAAAAATTAGGCACTACAAATTTTATTGATTTTTAAAGCTGAGTTTCTTCAAATTCTCAATTCGGCTATAACTCTGCTCCATTCTAAAGGATTTGAGCGTACTTTGTTTAAAATTATATCTGTTTCGTTACAGCTTTTAATTAAACTTTAGTATGAACATGAATATTTTATAGTGTAGAAGTTACAAGCGTTAGTAAGTAAAGCCACTTTTATTTTTATTCAAAATTTTGCTTCAATAGCGTATAACTTTTGAAAAAGCGATTGGTAAGGTCTGCGGCTTTGGCTTCCTTCACATTTTTAGTTGATCGCGAGCGCAGGGACTAGTATAACAAAACGCGAAAAAAAGGTTTAAGTCGACCGTCAAAACGTATCAAACTCGAGAATTTCTTGATCAAGGAACGGATCGACGATTTAGCATTTGCACGCGTCAAGTCATTCGTTGGTAAACGCGAATACACCACTTCCTTTTTTTCTACACATATAAATACATATATATACATAAATGCCAATTGGATTTAGCGATGTAAAATGTGCCCATCTAAAAAATAGTTATGTGTATGAATCTTTCGTAAATTTTTTTCGTTCTGTTATTTCCAGGATTCTCCTTCGTCATCGTAGTTGTAAAGTGACTGCCATATAGAATATACATCATTGAATCTTTCGAGTGATTATCGTGAATTCGTATAAATCGTTTACGAATTAGGAAATATAGATTCAAGATTTCTCGTAATGTACCTGTTCCTCTTAAATTATAATTTGTGGCTCGTATCTTTTTTTTCTATACATACAATTCGTGAGTAACGCGCAAAAAAGGAAATGATTTCATCCACGAAATAACGTTCGTTAAACGTGAAATAATAATTATACCCTGTGGAAAGACAAGAAAAAAAATCGTATTCTCCGTATATGTACGTGCACATTTTTCACTAATAATCTCAAAAATTCGTATACGCCGTCAATGATGTATATGCGTATATATAGATATATCCTATAGTATATTTCTCGTACGTACGTTTTGTTTCCAGTGTAACAAAAATTTTCCTTATACGTGGTAAACGGTAATTTAATGCGGTTGCTGCTGAGTTTACAACAATAAACAGTGACTCGGATGCAGTTCTAGTCCGATAATCCGACGTCCTCCTATTTCTTTTTAACGCTTATTTTCATTTTAAAATGCAGATTTACCGTGGCATTTTATTTGCATAAGCAGCAGTAGGTATCTCGTTCACCAGACGGAATTCCCATTATAAAGAAAGTGGGAAACATTTCGAAATTTACATAACGTATAATTAATGCTATTTTCTCTCGAAACAAACAATATTAATATGTATACAATACGAAGATGATAAATACGAAATGTATAATATTGTGGTTTTGAGTACTGCGCGCGAATGTATATACGACTTTATTCGCTATTTTACAATTTACGTCGAACTCTAACAATTTGTTATTTCGTTCGTTAAGGTTTTCACGGGTTGTAGGATACAATATATATATACTACACTCTAAAATCTGTGAGTATTATACGTTTTTGTATAAATACAGACTTTGTTTAAAACCGGGAGCATCCTATTTTATCTTACCAAAAAAATGAAATTTTATCAAAATATTCGATTCAAGGAAAATCTTTAACAATTCAAATAAAACGATATATCATACTCCTTTCTAAACGCATTTGTAAACGATGAACGCAGCGTGTGTATATGTGTATAAGATACTTGGTGGACGAAAGAAGAAAAAAGAAGAATACTTAGCGTCGAGTTCGAGTAGTATAACCGGCAATAGAGAAGAGTGATCTAAGCTAGAGAATAAAAAAAAATGATGGGCAATTGAAAGAGTTAGCTCGAGAGAGAAAGAGAGGAACGATGAGCCAAGAGACTCGAGCTGAGAAACACTGGCGGAGATAAGCGGCGCGCGCGCGAGCCTCTCGCTCGCAGGAGATTCGCGCGATTCCGAGAACCGTACAGTCGGCACGAGAAGTGAATGCGTGTATATACCTATATATATATATATATATACATACTCTTACGTATATGTGTGTACACGCGCTCGCAGCTCGAGACATGCCAATGAATCGGTCTATCTCTCTCTCTCTCTCTCTCTCTTCGTGCGTCACTCGAGCGTTTTTTGCACTTCAATCGTGCGATTCTCGCTTTCCGATTGTCACATTGCAATCGGTTTGCTGCGGTTATGCATTTTCGAGTGTTTCGGATAGAAAAATACTCGGAGGGTTCTCATTTTTATTCGATGTGTAAAATTATACTTTATATATACATTATACATATATACGTGTGACACGTTTTGCACGTATCCCTCTTTGACTGTATATATACGTGGGCATGAGTGACGAATGTTTCGCCAACCGTAAACAACCGTATTAAAAGGTGTTTAACGAATTTTAATGATCTTTTTACTCGACCGCGATCATTTGAGATATCGATGATGATTTGGTTACGGAATCCTCGTGTCCGTTTATATTGTTGCATGTTAAATGTGCATGCGCGTAACCCAAACAAATGTTTCCTACCTCACTTCGATATACTTTTTATAGGAATACTCCATTATATTATTATTATTCTATGCAGATGAAATGATCTTTCCACCTATATAAATTCGATCGTTTAATCTTGCAACAAAGCGAATTTTAGTTGTAGTCACTGACAGTTTGGGAAAAGTTGAGCATTATAAATTGCATTGTTTTGCACTGATAAAATCGAATAATTAACGATTTTCATTCTGATTAATGGGTCCAAATAATAAATTACAGGGTAGCTATAGTTTTATCCACCGGACTTTTTCTATTTTCTATTTTTGGAATACTATAATTCAAATTTTATTTGCAGTTTAATCACTGTAACGATTGCTATAATTTATTTATTACCAGATTGGTTCACCGACATTTTCCTCTCGCATCTTTTTACTACACCACTCTTTACTGAATTACAATAAAATTAAGGCACAAATGACAGAAAATCATTGTAATACCAAAATACTTTTCGATACAATGCGATTATCCATCTAAGAAAAAAATTTCATCCATAACTCATTGTAAAATATAGGTACATATATCCTTTCATAATATACATGTATATATCTTTGAACATTGCGATTTAGTAATACTTTTTAACATAAATAAACTTTTGGTACGCGATAAATAGATTGAGTTACTTGTCCATAAGTGATTTATAGATTCAGCCTGATTATCACGTAAATTGATTTCTCGTATTTCGAGTTTGGAATAACTAAAGTTACCGAGTATATAGAGTATTAGCATTTATTCAAAGAAAAGCGGAAAGAAAATATTGTTTACTACAAAAATAGTTAACGATTAAGGCAAGAAATTGCATCCACAGTATGGTACCGAGATATTACTATCTTAGAGCTATATCGTGTATATACCGGTAGCGTTTCACACTCGAGCCTTTACGTAATTACTTGGTCCCATAGTAGATCATTCTGAGATTGGTTAGACAACAAACGACTGCAAATATACGTCTATCAAAATCCTGCAATACGAACCAGACAGTCAAACGTATTATACAATTTCCATCCTATTTTCTGTATCTTTCTTCATAAATAATATTTGTGACATTATATATATATACATATATACGGACAAAAAATAAATATTGTGTTAAATAGTTGCAACCTACAGGAAATCACTTGGCGAAGGTAAAAGAAATTATTTGGATTTTTATCTCATATTGGTGCAATGTTATAGACAGTCAAAAAATTGAAATTATTCGAAAAATTATTATTTTTAGTATTTTTAACAATTTTTAACTCAAAAACTAACTTTTTGTTACGCATGTTAGATGGAGAAAATCTTAAAAATTTACAGAAGAATCTGTTAAATTTTGTAGGTACATTAATTATCACTTTTATTATACTTCAAAACCATGATAAGTCTTAAGGGGGTGGCTTGCCCGATGGATTACCGACCGAGCCAAAAAAGGTCATTATTACATTTATTTAAAAAAAATACGCAATTTTTTGCAAAACCCGAATACAGAAGCACTAAACCATTCAATAATAACGCATTCTACAAAGTTTCAGGTTAATACAACAAAGACACCCTAAAAATTTTCTGCACCGAAGAATCACGGAGAATCGTACATTTTCAGTGCAGAAAGTTTTTAGGGTGTCTTTGTTGTATTGACTTGAACCTTTGTAGAATGACTTATTATTTAATTATCTAGTGCTTCTGTATTCGGATTTTACATAAAATTGCGCATTTATTTAAATAAATGGAATAATTATCTTTTTTTGCTCAGTCGGTAATCTGCCGGATATGCCACCCTCTTAAAATACAAAAAAAGGAAAGTACGATCAAATATTTTTTAATGAACCAAAATTTTTCTTGTAGCTAACGAAATTGTCTTTCTTTTCTCTCCCGACAGATTCTTCTGTAAATTTATAAGATTTTTTCCATGTAACATATGTAACAAAAAGTTGATAGTTTTTGAGTTAAAAATTGTTAAAATAACAAAAATGCTTATTTTTCGAATAATTTCAATTTTTTAACTGTTTACATTGCACCAACCTGAGATTAAAATCCAAAAAAATTTCTTTTACTTTCTTCAAGTGATTTCCTGCAGGTTGCAATTATATCAAACAATATTTATTTTTTGTCTGGATCACTTCATGTAGAAATATAAATTAATATAAGCTTACTATACAGAGTAAGCATACACTATCCTAGTTGACAGTGGGCGAATCCGTATCTTATAGCTATACCCATAACACAGAGAAGAGGAAGCAGAGAAACATACCATCATCATGAAACCTTCAGGAAGAGCCGTAGACGCCACCAAATCCAAGCCACGAGATCATGGAATGCCTGTAAAGTTTTTTTGTACCTAGTAAATTAAGGAAAATCGAAGCTGACCTGCTTATTCTAACCTGTTGTAAACTTCCTAGACAGGCTATCTTTCCTTGTAGAAGCGTCTCTGTGTCCAGGTTTGCGGTTTGATGTACCAGGATGCTTACTGAAGATTCGCGAGTTCAACGACTACACCTGAAACAAAAGGAAACTCCACGACTCTTAATTCATTGATATTGTATTATTAATGAACGATACAAACTTAAATTTAGAAATAGACACTATTCAATACAGTGGGTTTAATATTGTGAAAAATTACTCTATTTAAAATAATGGTAAATATTGCTATGATTTAATCAGGGTTGGATAAGTAGTCGTCAACCACCTATTTTCAAATACTTTTTCATTATTTGAGTTTAAAGCTTAAAAAACATATCAAATAATGCTAAATAAAAAGTATTCAAAAAAGTATTCGGTCGAATACTGTTCCGAATATCGTGTAGCATATTTTAATATAATTAAATTTTATTTATTTATTTTTTTCATTTTTAAAAATGAAGGTTACAATGATAATTACAATTATAATTATATAAAATTTACTCATATTAAAAAATGCTATTCGGTATTCGCATAAGTATTAGATCGAATATTTTGATGAATACTCGGTATTCCAAAAAGTATATCTTTTTTTAATCTTTACACTCAAATAATGAAAAAGTATTCGAAAATGGGTGGTTGACGACTACTTACCCAACCCTGGTTTAAATGTATGTTTTAACCACTATTAAATTAAGCGATGGGCAAAACAGTTATTGGTAAATAACAATTAAACTTCCATATAATTTTATGGAACCCGTTGAATGCAGGAACACTTGTGACTTTATCTTTCAATAATCTTGATTGTTTTATTAAGTTTATTATATACTAACTATTTACTTTATTATAAATGCAATTGCAAATATGTTCTGTTTGTACCAAATACGGTTTAATAGCTGTCAATAACAATATGGTAATAAATATCAATTTACTTTAAATTGAAATTATTCGAAAAATTATATTTTTAGTATTTTTAACAATTTTTAACTCAAAAACTATCAACTTTTGTTACGTATGTTAGATGGAGAAAATTTTAAAAATTTACAGAAGAATCTGTTAAATTTTGTAGATACATTAATTATCACTTTTATTATACTTCAAAACCATGAGATAAGTCTTAAAATACAAAAAAAGGAAAGTACGATCAAATATTTTTTAATGAACCAAAATTTTTCTTGTAGCTAAAAAATTGTCTTTCTTTTCTCCCGACAGATTCTTCTGTAAATTTATAAGATTTTTTCCATGTAACATATGTAACAAAAAGTTGATAGTTTTTGAGTTAAAAATTGTTAAAATAACAAAAATGCTTATTTTTCGAATAATTTCAATTTTTTAACTGTTTACATTGCACCAACCTGAGATTAAAATCCAAAAAAATTTCTTTTACTTTCTTCAAGTGATTTCCTGCAGGTTGCAATTATATCAAACAATATTTATTTTTTGTCTGGATCACTTCATGTAGAAATATAAATTAATATAAGCTTACTATACAGAGTAAGCATACACTATCCTAGTTGACAGTGGGCGAATCCGTATCTTATAGCTATACCCATAACACAGAGAAGAGGAAGCAGAGAAACATACCATCATCATGAAACCTTCAGGAAGAGCCGTAGACGCCACCAAATCCAAGCCACGAGATCATGGAATGCCTGTAAAGTTTTTTTGTACCTAGTAAATTAAGGAAATCGAAGCTGACCTGCTTATTCTAACCTGTTGTAAACTTCCTAGACAGGCTATCTTTCCTTGTAGAAGCGTCTCTGTGTCCAGGTTTGCGGTTTGATGTACCAGGATGCTTACTGAAGATTCGCGAGTTCAACGACTACACCTGAAACAAAAGGAAACTCCACGACTCTTAATTCATTGATATTGTATTATTAATGAACGATACAAACTTAAATTTAGAAATAGACACTATTCAATACAGTGGGTTTAATATTGTGAAAAATTACTCTATTTAAAATAATGGTAAATATTGCTATGATTTAATCAGGGTTGGATAAGTAGTCGTCAACCACCTATTTTCAAATACTTTTTCATTATTTGAGTTTAAAGCTTAAAAAACATATCAAATAATGCTAAATAAAAAGTATTCAAAAAGTATTCGGTCGAATACTGTTCCGAATATCGTGTAGCATATTTTAATATAATTAAATTTTATTTATTTTATTTTTTTCATTTTTAAAAATGAAGGTTACAATGATAATTACAATTATAATTATATAAAATTTACTCATATTAAAAAATGCTATTCGGTATTCGCATAAGTATTAGATCGAATATTTTGATGAATACTCGGTATTCCAAAAAGTATATCTTTTTTTAATCTTTACACTCAAATAATGAAAAAGTATTCGAAAATGGGTGGTTGACGACTACTTACCCAACCCTGGTTTAAATGTATGTTTTAACCACTATTAAATTAAGCGATGGGCAAAACAGTTATTGGTAAATAACAATTAAACTTCCATATAATTTTATGGAACCCGTTGAATGCAGGAACACTTGTGACTTTATCTTTCAATAATCTTGATTGTTTTATTAAGTTTATCTATATACTAACTATTTACTTTATTATAAATGCAATTGCAAATATGTTCTGTTTGTACCAAATACGGTTTAATAGCTGTCAATAACATATGGTAATAACATATCAATTTACTTTAGCTTTTTTCTGCAGCTCTTCTAATTGTTCATCCACTCTGTAATTTATAGGGTTAAAAAAGTATAGTTTAAGCAAGTTCCACGATTTTTCCTGACACGGTATGCTTGGAGCGAAACTACTTTTTTCAATTTTTATTTCTTTATAATGCTGAATATTTGTGGACGCTCAATGATCCTGGACAATTTTTTTTCTTAAACTTCATGCAATTTGCAGAAAAAAGGTCTATTCTGATTTGATAGCCAATTTTGAGATATAAAAGATTAAAAGTTAAAAAAAACTCAAAAACTGTCGAAATTACTATTTTTGACCTTGAATATCTCTGAAACTATTAAGTTTTAACCTCTGAAAATTTAGACTACCATCCATATAACATGTAGGAGAAAGTATTCCCAAAGTTGCAGAAAAAGAAAATTCTTTTGTAGATTAGGTATTGTATCGATAATTGATGAACACACTGTATTGTTTACATTACATTGCAACGTTTCGATGGAATGTTCGCAACGTTGCAATGTAATGTAAACAATACAGTGTGTTCATCAATTATCGATACAATACCTAATCTACAATTTCAACTGCGTGGACGATATTAATATAACTAAAGAAAATTCTTTTGTCTCTCGATTTGATAGAGAATCGCCTATATACATACAAATAGATATATTATTTAGATAACCTTGACTTAGTAATTAAGAGAATATAGAAATGTCCATATTAACGTCCGAAGCAGCACGACGATCTCTTACGGTTCATTCAGGGTCATGACGTATAAGGGACGAGTTATAATTGACGTCAGTTTCATGGATATACTAAGAATGTTTAATACGTCATTAAAATGATAGTATGTGTAAAACACAACGTTATTAGTCGTAACTTTACCATAAAACCACTTATTCCGCATCCTTTGATTCGCGTGTGGATACGTATATTCATTGGACTACAACAATACAAACTTCTTTTAGATGAATCTGCGCTATTACTGCAAAATTGTCGAATACAATGTCTTTTGTCCTTCGTCGGTACGAATAGAAGAAAAAAAGCTAAAGGATTCCGGAAATAAATTTTTCTTACAGCTACAAGAGAGGTTAGTATAGCTTTCAAACAACGCGGTGTACGATTTCCGTCATTTGTCTCTAAAAATTGTTGGTTCACGTTTCACTTGATTCGCTGGATTGAACAATTGGCAGTAAAAGATAATTTTCATTATAAAAAAAAACCACTCTATACCGAGAGGACAAAGGCATAACGCGTAAGATAACGATGGAAATATGTTTAAAAATGACCAAACTGCACGGTGATAATTGATAAACAAAGATTTTTCAAGTAAAAAGTATATACAGCAAATGAATCATGCGTAGTAAAAGGTAGACATACATAGACGTGTATATACCGATATAGCCTATATCGTATTATACCCCATTCGTTTTCGGTGAAAAAGGTTGAAAGAAGCGAATATCTCCCCCGGAGCACCGAAAATCTGGGCAGAAAAGGAGCAGCGGTCTTAAGGTGGCAAAAAGCCGGGGCGAAGGCGCAAAAGTGCCCCCTTCTCCGAGCAGAAAGCAGATCAAGCGCGGTTGTTGTGCAGCTGGCGGATGTGTATAGCTCTCTCGTCGGTTCCCATGCGCCTGCCATGCACGAGCCAATCTTCCGACCGAGAGACGATTGTTTTTTTTTTCGCTGACGTCAGCCCACGATCGCGCAAACACCTTTACCCAACCCCGATCACCCGGCTTTTATGTGTACACTTATATACACGTAAGCTTGAGTATCAATGAATCGGTATGTATATACATCGGCATCTCCCTTCCAGCCACTCCTCCCACCCCCACCCTCCCTCCCTCTCTCTCTCTCTCTCTCTAACTCTCTATACACATGTATATACATATATTTATCCGCGATGTGTACGTGAATTTTCAACTATTTTTAGACATTGCATCCGGATTTTCAAGCGTTTGCAATCCTGGATTTGTATATATACACACACTTTCGGTACGGTGACTAAGAATTAAAGGGACTAGGGTAACGATGCTATTTGTGAAATTACAAATTTCTTTTTATAATTCACGGTATTTATATTGTACATCCAATAATCGTGTATAAACACTTAAAAAAAGTAAATTCGAACGTTACATATCTCGTAGAATTTTGGATATTTTCAAAGCTTTATTAAAGCTAATAATATAGCTATTTCACAATTTGTAACTTCTTTCCATCAATTCAAAAAATATATATTACAGCTAATTTATACGCATCTAAAAAATCATTTAAATGTTCACTAGGGATTACTCCTTGAGAAAAACGATACCAAGGAAAAATTAAATGATAATCAAACCGTTAATATAAAAGTTTTATCCACGTATACTTATATAGTGTAAACTATTCTACACTCGTAAATTTAATTAAATTCTTCAAATAATTTATCAAACATAACTGTAAATGACGAATTGCAGAAAATGAAAATTCTTTTGTCTCTCGATTTGATAGAGAATCGCCTATATACATACAAATAGATATATTATTTAGATAACCTTGACTTAGTAATTAAGAGAATATAGAAATGTCCATATTAACGTCCGAAGCAGCACGACGATCTCTTACGGTTCATTCAGGGTCATGACGTATAAGGGACGAGTTATAATTGACGTCAGTTTCATGGATTACTAAGAATGTTTAATACGTCATTAAAATGATAGTATGTGTAAAACACAACGTTATTAGTCGTAACTTTACCATAAAACCACTTATTCGCATCCTTTGATTCGCGTGTGGATACGTATATTCATTGGACTACAACAATACAAACTTCTTTTAGATGAATCTGCGCTATTACTGCAAAATTGTCGAATACAATGTCTTTTGTCCTTCGTCGGTACGAATAGAAGAAAAAAAGCTAAAGGATTCCGGAAATAAATTTTTCTTACAGCTACAAGAGAGGTTAGTATAGCTTTCAAACAACGCGGTGTACGATTTCCGTCATTTGTCTCTAAAATTGTTGGTTCACGTTTCACTTGATTCGCTGGATTGAACAATTGGCAGTAAAAGATAATTTTCATTATAAAAAAAACCACTCTATACCGAGAGGACAAAGGCATAACGCGTAAGATAACGATGGAAATATGTTTAAAATGACCAAACTGCACGGTGATAATTGATAAACAAAGATTTTTCAAGTAAAAAGTATATACAGCAAATGAATCATGCGTAGTAAAGGTAGACATACATAGACGTGTATATACCGATATAGCCTATATCGTATTATACCCCATTCGTTTTCGGTGAAAAGGTTGAAAGAAGCGAATATCTCCCCCGGAGCACCGAAAATCTGGGCAGAAAAGGAGCAGCGGTCTTAAGGTGGCAAAAAGCCGGGGCGAAGGCGCAAAAGTGCCCCCTTCTCCGAGCAGAAAGCAGATCAAGCGCGGTTGTTGTGCAGCTGGCGGATGTGTATAGCTCTCTCGTCGGTTCCCATGCGCCTGCCATGCACGAGCCAATCTTCCGACCGAGAGACGATTGTTTTTTTTTTTCGCTGACGTCAGCCACGATCGCGCAAACACCTTTACCCAACCCCGATCACCCGGCTTTTATGTGTACACTTATATACACGTAAGCTTGAGTATCAATGAATCGGTATGTATATACATCGGCATCTCCCTTCCAGCCACTCCTCCCACCCCCACCCTCCCTCCCTCTCTCTCTCTCTCTCTAACTCTCTATACACATGTATATACATATATTTATCCGCGATGTGTACGTGAATTTTCAACTATTTTTAGACATTGCATCCGGATTTTCAAGCGTTTGCAATCCTGGATTTGTATATATACACACACTTTCGGTACGGTGACTAAGAATTAAAGGGACTAGGGTAACGATGCTATTTGTGAAATTACAAATTTCTTTTTATAATTCACGGTATTTATATTGTACATCCAATAATCGTGTATAAACACTTAAAAAAAGTAAATTCGAACGTTACATATCTCGTAGAATTTTGGATATTTTCAAAGCTTTATTAAAGCTAATAATATAGCTATTTCACAATTTGTAACTTCTTTCCATCAATTCAAAAAATATATATTACAGCTAATTTATACGCATCTAAAAAATCATTTAAATGTTCACTAGGGATTACTCCTTGAGAAAAACGATACCAAGGAAAAATTAAATGATAATCAAACCGTTAATATAAAAGTTTTATCCACGTATACTTATATAGTGTAAACTATTCTACACTCGTAAATTTAATTAAATTCTTCAAATAATTTATCAAACATAACTGTAAATGACGAATTGGTGAAAATGTAAGGAAATATGTTACTACGTGTACCATACAGTATCGCTCGCATTGATACAATATGACGAATATAATAAATTCATACCGACGTCTATAACGGATATTTTTGTTTATTACTTTGAAATATATCGATACATACCGTCACGTTACAAAACAAATAATCTTACAAAATGAATATAACGAGCATAAGAAATTTGAATCTAAGAACTTGGTATTAAACATGTTCATTAAATACCTTGTTATAAAACGCTTTTTCACCCATTTTTTTAACACTTAAGGAGGTGGCATACCTGGTGGGTTACCGACCGAGCAAAAAAAGACAATTATTGCATTTATTTAAAAAAATATGTAATTTAATGCAAAACCCAAATACAGAAGCACTAGGTAATTAAATAATAAGTAATTCTACGAAGTTCCAGGTCAATAAATGCAATTATTGTCTTTTTTTGCTCGGTCGGTAACCCACCGGGTATGCCACCCCCTTATCGGGGTGCCATAGTCAATGTTTATCCTCCCTACCTTACCGGCAATCGCGATTATTAGTAATTAATTTGTAAATAAAACAATATGTGAAAAGATAAGAGTGTGCTTAATTTGAAATCGAAATATTATTGCGTTTTTGTGAAAAGTCTTACCAAAAATGTGAACCTAACCTCAACGAGGTGAAAATATTTGATATTTTTGGTAAGACTTTTCTCGAAAACGCAATAATATTTTAATCTAAAATTCAGCACACAGTTAGATTGTCAATAAACGAAGGCGCCTCTTCTTTTATTATTACACATACTGTTCTACTTATTTATTAATTAATCATCAAAAATTGAGTATGGAACCCCCCTAATAGAATGACCATAACCTCAAAACATTCGAATAATGTTTCCAGCTTTCTGGTAACAGTCAAAATTCTTATAGTTTCGGATGGGTTTTTAACGTTATCGTCTGATTTACAACCAATTTCTGTAATAGTTTCAGTATTTACGAAGATAAATGCAATTTTATTATATTTTTCACTTGTCCATTTTTAATAGACATTTAATAGCACATAACCAGACTTAAATTTGATATATGTTTATAAGTTAAAAATTAGCTCAAAACAGAATATAATTTATACATTAGTCTATTTAATGGTTAAAAATGGGTAGAAAAAGCGTTTCACCGGGAGGATAAAATTGGGCACTTTTTTCGCTTATTTTTCACCCATTTTTCGACCATCCTATTTAGAATATCTATTTATTTATAACCTATTTAATGGAATATGATTTCTACTAGGGAATCATTTAAAGTACAATTATTTTTAATAAGTCACGATTAAATAATTGTAATACACAACGTTTAATGTCCAGTGTCAGGTTGAAACAAATCTATTTGAAATGAAAAATGATGACTCGTTATAGTATAACTGCTCTATCACGCAATTACCAGGATATAATATATTTTTTATATAAATTTCTATAATATTACGAAATAACTATATTATTAAATAGGTATAATTTTAACGTTAACGACGATAACCGACTTTTACATTTGTCCTATTTCGCTTATTGGCAAAAAAATAATTGACCGTACAAATATTTTTAACACCACGATGTATATATGTACACATACGACGCAACTCTCATAATTCCATTACAATCATTAATTATTCGATAGATAATAAACAATTTATCAAACGTTTCGATGATAAAAAGAAAATATTATATCGTACTTGCTTCATTTTTAAATAAATTGTTAATTACATATTTGAGCTTCGTCAGCATCTATATAGAGATAAAAAAAATATTGTATTAAACGTCATCTTATCGTAGAGTATCAGTTGTTTACGCTTGTGTTTTATTATAGATTTGTGTAATAAACATACACGTTACAAATTATTTATCATGGAAATGAAGAGAAAAATGCATTTGCCGAGTAAACACCACGATTTGCGTAAATTCTTATTTATTCTCGGGCAATGGTGATGTATATATATATACCTATATATATATCAACACGTACCCTTTAAATATTTGCGGAAATATGTATTTGTATATATATAAAAAATGTAATATTGTAGTGAAGTGATTAATTGGGTTGATAAGCGATAAAAGAATTAATGTTTAGAGAAGGGGTATGCATATATTGAATTGCAAGAAACGATTGGGGCTTATGTTTATTGTAATAATGTGTTAATCGTAACTCGAATCATATGGAAATAAGAGACCGCTTGAGAATCTAGAATTTCAACAAGTGAGCGTTCTACGCAGCAAAGTGATTACGATTTTCAGCTTAAATCGTGTTGACTCCGTGACTCCAACTTCCGCGTTTGAGCTGTAACAATATATGTATATGGGAGATTCCATGTGAAGTGATCCATTTAAAAAATAAAATTTTGTTTTAATGTATGGAATCAGTAAAAAACTACTTGAATAGAGTGTAGCTAAATTTTTAGACCTAAATTTCAATTAGTACCAGAGCTGTAGCCAATCAAAAAATCGAATTTTTTTAAAAAACTGACTTTATGGCCATTTTTATCACTTAATAACTCAAAATCTAACAATTTTTTCTTATATACATTAAATTTGAAAAAGTTTATAAATTTCAAGAAGAATCTGTTGAAATATTTTATTTACATTAGTTTAACACATTGAATATAGTTATAATTAATAAAAACCTTTATAGTAAAAAAAAGGGTTGTACGATCAAAAATATTTTATCCATCCAAGAATCTAATTCATCGATGATTAATTACCTTCAAAATGGTGCAAAGTTTGAGTGCGGCAGAGCATTTCAGACAAAGTTATGGTGATTTTAGGCAAATTTCTTAAAAAAAGAGAGCGAATGCATTTTATGAAAAAAACAGAGTAACCGTATACTTGCATTCAAACAACATTGCACTAATATTCTTCAATAATACTAAAATATACTATTTAATGTTAGTTACTGATACTTTTCAATCTCTAAGCTGCTTACAAACACAAAGCAGTAGGTGTAAGCAGTTATACCTGTTATATAATTGAATAAATACCTGAAACTTATTAAAATTCCAATAAATCCAATTACATAACAAGTATAACTGCTTACACCTACTGCTTTGTGTTTGTAAGCAGCTTAGAGATTGAAAAGTATCAGTAACTAACATTAAATAGTATATTTTAGTATTATTGAAGAATATTAGTGCAATGTTGTTTGAATGCAAGTATACGGTTACTCTGTTTTTTTCATAAAATGCATTCGCTCTCTTTTTTTAAGAAATTTGCCTAAAATCACCATAACTTTGTCTGAAATGCTCTGCCGCACTCAAACTTTGCACCATTTTGAAGGTAATTAATCATCGATGAATTAGATTCTTGGATGGATAAAATATTTTTGATCGTACAACCCTTTTTTTTACTATAAAGGTTTTTATTAATTATAACTATATTCAATGTGTTAAACTAATGTAAATAAAATATTTCAACAGATTCTTCTTGAAATTTATAAACTTTTTCAAATTTAATGTATATAAGAAAAAATTGTTAGATTTTGAGTTATTAAGTGATAAAAATGGCCATAAAGTCATTTTTTTTAAAAAATTCGATTTTTTGATTGGCTACAGCTCTGGTACTAATTGAAATTTAGGTCTAAAAATTTAGCTACACTCTATTCAAGTAGTTTTTTACTGATTCCATACATTAAAACAAAATTCTATTTTTTAAATGGATCACTTCACATGGAATCTCCCATATATATATATATATAGATACTTGTGTGTGTATGTGTAAAATTACTGAATTTTATGTGAAATATAGAATAATTTAAGGAGGATTCGAATGTTTTAATTATACATTCCTCGATGTGTATATATGCGTATATAATACCTTCATACATTTATTAAGATCTACCGTGATTCTCGTATAGAATTTTTAATTTCGACTGAGAATTGCCATTATCATAATCAAGGAAGTACAAATTACACTTTTGTAACTTTACACGTTGAATCTATAGAGGCGCATGTTTACTCGAAATAATCGATAATTAATTTAATTATGAGGAACCGATCTCTCGATTTATCGGCAATGAAATGCAAAATGGCATTAGGGTAATTATATATACGTCAATGTAGAAAGTTATAATACATCGAAGCTAACGAACGCAAACGACACACTCAACATTTTGTGTATAAAAGGATATATATTTGCATCGTAGTAATTGAACAATCGGTAACATTCGACAAAAAGCAAGTTTCAACGTGGCCACACAAAGCCAAATGATCAAAGATTACAAAACAATTGATTAGCTATACGAGAGAAAGAAAAAAAAAGTCTCGACACTCCCTATGTAAGTTTGAATAGAATCGGTAAAGGAATTTGAAATTCAGCGTATTTAAAACCCGATACACACATATATATATATTTATTCAACGTTAAACGTTTAGAAGGGTAACAAACACCAGCCCAAGTTATTAGGGGATCAACGTATGGGGGTTCACTTTTAAACCGAAACACGAGTGGCAGGGGACACGTGCGCGAGTGTGTGCGTATATGTATACCTCGACACGGGCAACACGTGACACTCGCGCGCGTAAACGCCTTCCGGAAATTGGTTTTTCTGACTCGTTGGACCATGAAGCGTTTTGGTTTCGTCAAAATCTCGAGTGTGATTTTTTTTCCCTTCCTTTATACGAACCCGTGGGAAAAATATACGAGGTGGCGGTTTTTCGGCGTACCCGCACACGAATCGTACATTCATTCATTAAACGATTCTTAATTAATCCTTCCGATGTTTTTGTTGATCGTAAAATAAAATGCACTTTTTTCAACTCTGTCTTACATTAATACGGGACGTAGATTTTTTTTTGTGTTTGATCTCGCGTACGTATATATAAAATACATTTTTATATAGATAGAGAAAATGTATATAGATTTGGTGTGTATAATAAACGAGGAAAATAAAAAGTAGATGTCTCTTATCGTACAATAACAACTCTAAAAGATAACCTAAAAACCTTTATAAATAATCGTATGATTCTAAAAATAATTATATATTATTACATACGTATATGCACATTCAATTACTACAACGAAATATTTAATCGACGATTAATTAAATTTAATTACACATCCGCATTTTATACATATGGATGTATACATATTTATAATTAAATAGTTCTAACCGTGTATAAATTTAATAAATATTATATAATTAAATAACGAAACAAACGTTGGGTACACACAAATTGACGATTATTAACGTCAATCATAAATTTATTACACGTACATTCAACGCTAAATTTTCATCTGAAAAAAAAAAGAAAATTCCAACAACAAATTTATCTGTATAATGAGTTACTTACTATCTTATACATAAAAATGTCTATATTTTCTCTGAACAATTATTTATCTATCTGTGTAATAAATCACATTTTTATTCGCACCGAGTGATTAAATATTTTGTTGATATTAAGTATTTTATAATTACTATGAACATTGTGTTTATAGCAAAATCATTCATATTTACTGAACGATATATATATCTCCCGATATTTTCTTTAACGAGTGCAATATTAAACGTCTATAATATAAACGCGAGCGTTCACAATTTTGTAAAACATTAAAACGTATTAATTGTACGTCCGCGGCTAATTGATAATCGATTAAAAATAAGTAGATTCGAGCGTTGTAAGTGAACGAGTGATAAATATATGTTTATCGAATAATCTCTAACTATATATACGTTTAGATATTAGGTCCGATATACAGACCCTAATCACGATTCCGAAGGAACTAACGATATATTTATCGGTGCATCTCGTAAATAATTTCGTGAACATATATATATACGTAAGCCTATACACACACAAACATACACATAGAAACGATACGTAACAAAGGTATATCGGGTCTCGTAACCTCAGGCTCATTCGAGATACGTGAAAGGTTCAATAAAACCCGCGAGAGTCGCGAGATAGAATCGGGAAAGCATCTGCATCCAACTGAAATTCAAAATGATCTCTGTCGCGCGGTCAATGAAAATGCTAATAAAAAGTAAGACGGTCGGTATAAGTATGTATACACGTACAGGCGTATGTACCCAAAGACATAGTGAAAAGGATATATAGGTATATAGCTGGAAAGCCGAGGCTACATAGATCCACATAGATATGCGCACATACACACGCACATACATACATAAATATATACATGTATATATGCTCGAGCATTTATATGCCCGAGATCTGACGTAGGTCCGATATACATATACACACGCAGGGGCGCGTCCATCCGTCTGGTACGATAAGAGACTTATCGTATCCGGCTCCTATTACGCTAGAACCTATAATACGGCCGATATGCGCGTGTGGTACGTGTGTGTGTGTGTGTGTGTACGTGTGCCCCTACTACTCGCGCCCTGCAAAACAAACGGCATCGTTGAATTCATGAATGGCTACACACTACGCTCGTTCATTGACTATATGCACGCATATATTTATTACATGTATACGCCAGATACATTTGAACAATATACACCTTTATCTACGTGTGTGTGCGAGTGTGTGTATATATCACTTTGACGAAAAAGCAAGCGATCCTTTTCACCTCCTCGCGGTTTAAATTATGAAAATTTCACTTTCACTTTCTTTCACCAGTTGGGTACGGCCTCGCTCGCGCGCTCTCAATGAATGCGATTGCATAATAACGCGGTTTCGTTTTCCTATACATCCAAATACTTATATAGGTATATACACATACACGTAAATAAGTATATAGAAGGAAATATATATGCGTCTCTGCACGTGCGTGTGCGTGTGTGTATATAAGCAACAGTTACTTTCGAGGTGCCAGAGGTGATATTAATTCGCTTATCGATGTGTATATATTGTACAGATATTAACGCTCTTAATATTTTCGTGTAATTTATTGTTACTTTTTTGCAAAAATATACTGCGGTTATTGCAAAAATAATCGTTTAACAATATAAGAGCGATAGGATAGGACGAGGACAAACATTCTGGTTATTCGTTGGAAATGTATACACACATGTTTTTTGACATTTCATCAAATGAGGCCTACATACTTACAGATAATACGTTTGTTGAATATCTATATACAATTACTACACTCTTTTTATAATTGTGTATCTTCAAATTCGTTGGAATTACACCAACTTTTAACCATTTGGGTTATACCAGTATATTACTCTCACGTAACACGTGTACCGAGCAATATTTTTCAATTCGTATTGTCTCACGAGCAATTTTATATCTGTGATGCAAAAAGAGTTTATTAAATATATCTCCGATATATTCTTTAAATTGAAAAATAAAACGAAATTTACAAATTTTTCATTCTGTTGTGAATATTACTCATTATAATTTAGGCGTTAAAGGGTTAAGACTACTTTTTTACGAATTTAAGAATCTCTTTATCTTTATAGGAAAAGGATTGTCGATAACGATTAATCAGACATAAAATTACGTCGCGGATTAAATATATTTAGAGTTCGCTTACTTTATACGTTCACTTTTCTTCCTTCGGATTGTTCTTTTTTTAATTGTGTTTCTAAAGCTACTCTACGCGAGCTTTAATTACCGAGTTACTTTTATTACCGCGACCACAACTTTCCTTCGTATGCTCGATAATAAATTTATATAATTGTAGAAAATAACAACAAAAACTCGCGTTTCGGTAGGATGTATATATTGTTAACGAAAGCAAACAATTTGTAACGAAACTGCGAACGGATCGTTTTTATCATAAAATAGATCATATCACATGGTAAGAACTGATTATCGATATTACGATTATTTTGACACCAAACATCGTGGTACTACAAGGTGACATTTTTAAGAAAATGTAAAAAAATTAAAATACTACTGTAATACAATAAACGAGATATTTTAAAAAATATCTGCAAATTAACAACTCTATACTACCCATAAATAAAGTAACCAATGAAACTTGAAAATGCAAAATATACAGTACACTGTATGAAAATTACACATATACTCTGCATACAAGCTTACATCATCGATCTCATTTATCTCGCTTATTAGTTTAATTTATCTTTTCTTTTTTATCATATTACAATCTTCGAGTTAGATCTGACCGAACGGTAGCAAGAAAACTATAAACACGCAATTTATGTTAATACTTATGCAAAAAAGAAAAGAAACTCACGGGCAGGTAAGCCACGACGCATTATTGAAATAATAAAGAAAACAATATTAACAACTAGTTCAAGTGAAAAGTTAGCAAAAAAAAAAGAATCTAGAAAAAAAATACACATAATGAATATGTTATGTCACGATTAGAATTTCATGCACTCATGGGTTTTAAGTTTGCTATGTAGGTTATCCATTTCCCGCATTGTTGGTTCGTACAATAAGCACTGGCGTGCGTACATAACAAAATAGTATAAAACCGCCCGAGCTCCGTAAGTAATTGTTATTTTATTCCGGTGGTTTCGAATAATTATTTTTATCATCCACTCGATCGAATCTGACGTTATAAGTGCATATTTCATTTTCTCCTGACGTTAATTCTAACAAAAATTTATTCTAAACTGTATACCGAAAGATATATAATATTGGCGCTACGTAAAACCTTCGGTGCGGGAGCACAGGTTTTTTCCTCTACGGCTCTGTGTATACATTTATTAAACACATAAATATATATATATATATATATATATATATATATATATATATATATATATATATATGTATATAAAATCATTACATATTTCTCCGTGCATTCAGTATTTTTATAATTTAAAACTGTTAGTAATAATTTTTAAAAGTTATAAGGTTATTCACGTTGTCGAACGTATTATACCGAAAATTAAATGTTACACAACTTTTTTTTATATCAATACCATTATCGTTAAACCAAATATTCGAATAACCATTACAGTTTGAAAATGTTGGACATTTAAATATACTAGTTTTACATTTGCAGCATCGTTCTTTAACATTCGTATACAACAATAAGCTTCTTCAAAACGCCTTCGGTCACCAACGTGAATCCAAAAGTGCAGCATATTATATACATCTTCGATTCAAATAAATTGTAATTAGTAGTATTACGCGTTACCATACACTGATGTTGACGGATACGTACATCGACTTTTACCGAATGTAAAATGCTTTTTTACAATACTCACTTTGATATGCGACTTAAAAATTTCATATTCAATTTAACAAAAAACCTTCCTGATTATACAAGTCATAAAATAATTAATATAATACGAATGAATATACTTTCCATTTCATATATAAATGCAAATATATACGTGTAAGCGCGTGTGTGATATATGCAAAATAATGAATACTGTTATACACAACAACGATATGTAATGATTATTCGTTGGGAATTAGCGTCGACTGTATACCAAGAAAATCTAAGAAGATAACAAAAGTCTGTATCTATATATATGCGGTTCGCGCCAAAATTAGAGCTTCGCCTTTGCGTTCCATCTATCGATTATAGCTGTTTCTTACTCAATGCGTATATATATAAGCTTTATACATTCGCGACTTGGGTTATGCACACTGTAAATTATCATGCGCGAGAGAGGCGATAAAAAGCGAAAGTGCGCCGAGTATATATATATATATATATATATAAATATGTATACGTTCCTCCTTCTTTCTTTTTTTCTTTCTTCTTCCATTTCTTTTTCTTTATTTTTTTTCTCCTTCTCAAAGTTTCACTCGCAAAGGAGAAATTGATAAAAGGTTTACGTACGTTAAGAGGTATATAGAGGACGTGTATATACGCAAATTTCTAAAGAAAAGTTCACTCTTGTAAATTACGATTATTTTTTTTTTTATATTTGTAATATACGCGTTGACTCTTTTTTTCTTCTTCTTCTTCTTCTTCTACGGTGACTCAGTGTGTACCAAGACACTTGGAAGTTACAGTGACTCAGAAAATGTTTCTGGAGCTCGTATATATGTATATGTAAGTATTGTAAATATATACGTTATGTGTTTATTAAGATGCTTTTCATTATATATACTTTTGAGGCATTTTTTTCTAAACTTCACGTTTGTCGAGTCTTAATATTTAAGATATATATTTTCATTATATCTTCTTTATATAAAAAAGTGATTGCCGGATGTTGTGAAGCCAAGTGAAACGGCTATTTGATTGGTTTACGTTTTGCGCATGCGTCTAAAACATTGTAGGTTAGATTTGACAGCGCGGGAAAAACGTAATGTTTGAATATTCTTGACAAAATCAAAGTATAATAAATCATGAATAAATATATTATTAAAAATTGTTGTTTTAAGTAAATAAGACAGAGTAATATTTCAAATAATGACTATTAAAAAACGCAAGAGCACGCGGAGCGCGCATGGTTCATTCTAGTGTATATATATATAAGCACTACTATAGTTGCCAATACTACAATCGAATTGAATTTATTTAGGTGGTGTAATGCGTATAAAAAGGACTTGTATATCTTACTTTTTATGCGAGTGTTGTCGTTGCAGTTATAGCAACTGTTTCCAAGATGCTCAATGAAACGAGTACAGAAAATGTACTCCCTAAACCGTAAAAACTTGCAGCGGAGATAAAACAAAATTTGTATATAAATAGAATTAACAATTACTTACTATATACAACTAGAAATCCGAATATCGATCCGAATAGACGTCCGTAACAGTACAAGCGCATATATATGTACGCAATATTTACTTCAAAACAATGATTTGCGAAAAAAAAAATTATTTTTTTAAAATAAACGAATAAACTATACTAAAGGATTAAACAAGATTACATAAATGCGCGCGTAATATATCTCTCATTTCGTCCTCTGCAATAGATATTAATTGAATTTGAATTTCGTAAACTCATCTCCACGTCAAGATTCACAATAATAAAGAAAATACAGTAACAGTTAACGAAAGTTATTGTTCACCATTTTTATATAATATATTGCCTCTTCAATATGTGTGTATTCCCCCCTGCATATTCCTATATACATATACGATCCGTATGTGTGTGTGTGTATACACATATATAGAAAAACCGGTCCTCGTTAGCGGAAACACGATGATCGAAAAACATAGCGAAAAATGGTATATACGCGCGCATATATATACATGAACACGTGTACGTATACATATACATATACACGGGAGTTTAAAATATCGAGTGGTCCGCCGGTAATTACAGAAACGAAAACGTCCGGATGATTATTCATGGAGCGAGTTCCCCCCCCCCCCTCCGTTCCTCTCTCCCTCGGTCCCTCTCGCTCTTTCTCTTTTTCTCTCTCTCTCTCTCTCGGTCGGTCCGCGCGCGGGCAGCTCTCGAGACAGGAGCTGCGGTCTCTCTCGCCGGCGCGACGCGCGGGCAACAGGTTTACAGACTTGGCAACGTCGCCTTCGGCTAAAATGTAAACAACTGAGCCGAAGCGTATATACGTACAGTCCCGAACGAAACGCTAACTCGAGAGTCGAGAGTCGAGAATCGAGAGACGCAGAGAATACATACATACATATATATATATATATATAACCGAGTGAGCGCGACCGATCCAGGGACGGTACACTCCAACAAAAAACTTATTTCATATACATGTATGTACACATACACGGTTTTCACGTTAATATTAATATATATATATACATAGTTGAATCGCGCGGGATTACGACAATTTTCTTTTTTTTTTACACAAACGACAAGTCTTTTTTAAAACAAAATGAATTATTTGTCGACTAAGTATATAGGATTTGTACTTTTTCGCGTGTTTAGATGTACTTTGTTGCGGTGGCTATGTAATTAATTTTTAGAGATTGTAGAGATAACAACTAATTGTATAATATTCAAAGTAGGCTACATAGGGAATTAAAATACATTCTACCTTATTTAGTAATTTTTTTTTAGTAACAGTGTTAAAATTTTTTTTTTAATTCATAAAAAACGTTTTTTTATCAGTGTATCGGAAATGCGGGAACACCTTTTTTTAACACTTCGTACGCGAAAATCGACTTTTCGAGCCTCTTTTCTGTGTGCGAAACACGTGATTCTCGCTCGCAAATGTTTCGCACGTGATCACGCAAAAATCAGATGTATTATATCGTACGTTTTCGAAGAATTATAGTAGTGGTCTTATGTTAAACATATACATGTTAAACGTTTAAAAATATATTTTATTAATTAAACCTTACTTAATTTTATTAAAATTAAATATATAATTTGTTTACTGTAGATTAATATTACAATACATTACTTCTATATATAGTGTATTGTATTTATATTTTGTATTAATTCTAAATAAAACAAGAATTTTGGTACACATGTACATGTTAAATATTTAGCATCTTATTGTAAAAGGGGGTTCTTGCGCTCCCACTGGGGGTTCACCTCCTACAAGATCCCTCCTATTCTCCTCTCCCCATTCATACAGCTCTTCATTTACTTCCTACTTCATTCGTTGCTATATATTTATCAGACCAACTTATGTCGAATTTCTCAGATGCGTGTTAAAAAATATGCAATACGTGCGCACGGTGCTTCTCGAACTCGTCTCCTTTGTCAGCTCTCTCGCGTCGCACAACCGCCAAATTCGACTCGTGCGTCAATCACCTGTTTCGCGCACTTGTTACATAATCTACCATTTTACCAAAACGATACGCGAATTATTGTGTATTACACCGTGAAACGATCGAGATTATTAAGAATTGTTAGTCGTTTGGCTCCTTGACCTTGACAATTATGTATTTTCATTTGCGTTATTTATATAATAAATATGTTAAACCATAATGATATAAATTTTAGTTCCCATAAAGACATTACTACATATATCTCGTAATACCGCGAAATAAACTTATCTATAACTCTATACGTTTTCATTTTCCACTTTTTTTTGTTCCGTGAAAAAAGTAATAAGTGTCTTTAAACGAACAGGTCGTACTGCACATTTTTTTAAAATCATTTAAAATTTTAGCTATCGCGTAATACTTACACTAGAGCTCTAGATATTTCAAGCGTACAGTATAAGAATGTTAAATAACGAATATAAATTTTGATATATATACATGAAAATATAATAAAATAAATCGTTTATTCGTTCGAATATTCTTTCGATAGTATAATATGTAGGACCTATTGTTCAAGAGGTCGCACTCTGCACATTTTGCTTTATATATAGGTGTCGCATATACGGTTCATAGAATGTAAAAAGCGTACCCTGTACTTTCGAAAAGTAACGGGACAATTTTTTTTGCAATTTTTGGTAAAATCAACCGTTTACACTTCACTTTTACAATTCACTTGTATATTGCTCAGCTGATCTCGTTTGTATATATATACCTACACACACAATACGATCAAACGAAAATTCGTTGGCGCGTTACAGTTTAGTGCAACTGTAAGCGCGAAAATCGGATTACGAGATTTAGTGAAATATCTTGTGAAATTGTATTTCCAAAATTAGATATCTTTAATCCGCAATATATTTGACGATTGAATTATTTAAAAATCTCACAGATCGGATCAATAAACTGCCTCTTCAAAGAAAAAAAATTTAGGTACGAAAAAAAAAGTATCAGGTGGATTACAAAAACAAACCTTGAAAAAACGTATATACTTATACATATATATATATATATGTATAATGGATCTCGTTTAAATGTTAATACGCGATGAATTTCTGTTTGATATTATAATTATTCTTTAAAATTTTCCGAAAGTCTTCTCTCTCTAGACATATATACGTATATACATGGATCTTGATAATAATCCCACTCTCGGGTAGTGTATATATCGGTTCCATATAGTGAACGTCGTTAAAAAAAGAACGACTTATAGGCGAAGAGATAAAACCGGTTTCGTAAATAGATTTCCATATCGTCGTGAAGACGACGTCCATAAACGTGTATTTATCATTTTAGTAAACTTTGAAAAATTCAACTTCTTACAGTCTTACATAAAATTTAATATGTTAATGCTCTAACTATTACTTAACCATTACCGAATAATCGACATTCGCTATAATATTAATCACGCCAATGGAATCTTCTTAAAAGTGTAACAAACCGTTCATTTGCATACCCTTTTTTTTCGTTGTTGTTGAACCTCTTGATATTAATTGTATATACGAGTCAATGCGTGAAAATAGTTTATCATTTTTTTATACAAGAATCTTTGACTCGTTTTTAACAAATGTTTTATCTTTTTTCCTTGACACGTAGGATTAATAAATATGTGTTTACGATTACAAAACCAAACACATAAGTATATAGGAACATACGGATAACAATTATTATCTTCAAAAAAAAAATCTTTGTATTTGATCTTGAAATTATCGGTGTATAAGTACTTGTACGTATAGATTTAAACCTTCGTATATTGATTATATACCAACGCTCTTAGTTTTGTCGATCCGGCGAGGAGAAACTTATGATAAAAATTGGATCGCAACTATGCATACGAAACGAGTAGCCTTAGAAAGTGAGTAACAATATGAAAAGTGAAATTTACGACTCTCCTTACAATCTTAATGAAATGTTTCAACAAATTATATCGGAATTTACATTGATTAAACATTTATCACTTTTGATTCACGTTTATTTATAATACCTGATGGTATTTAAAATATTAATTTATCAATTCCTTCAAGCTTTCGCGTAAAATGGATTATTGTCAGTGTAAATTAAATTACATGTTTGTAAGCTAAAAACAATTTTTTGATCGTCTTATTTCTTTACTAGGTGTGATAAGTCAAAATTTATCACGTCGTTTACATTTCTGTTAACTATCATCTTACATCATACTATGAATTTTTAAGACAATTTTAGTAATCATAGTCGTTGATAGATTATCATTTTAAGATACATTTTAAATTAATAAATTTACTATAAGAAGAAACTAGAATCACGGCAGATATTGTTAAATAATTTTTATACTTACTTTTCTTGTATATAGATGGCATTTGGGTGGAAAGTTTAAAAATGAAACACCAGCTAGTGTAGTATCCGCCATATTATTTCTGCCATTTTAAATTTTCATTTTGATGACAGAATCAAGTTCAGAGAACTGAATTACCCTTAAAGACCCACTTAAGTGTGCTTAATTAACGAAAAAACATGCATACATATATGTATATAGGTATACCTACAGGCGTCATCCCGGTTTTCTAAAGTTTAATACACGGAGAGAAAAGTATCAATTTTACAAAAATCCTTGTAAATTTTCTCTCCGTATCTTTTAGAAAAAATTTAGAGAATGAAAGCTAATTAGTTTCGAGTAAAAATCAATAAAAATATAATAAGTTCACAATAATGAGACATTGTGATTATTTATTGCAGTTAAACATACATCCTTACCAAAAAAAATTATAGATATCAAATAGAACTCCCACGTAGAAGTAAATATTTCTTTTATAAGTTTTGTCAATATCGTACAGTTGCATTTTATATAATTCGTTGTCACTGTTACAATTAATTTTCTAACAATACTATTAAACTTAGAAATTTATTTGATTTGCATTGCTTCCTAGTAGAAAAATGATGACAAATATAGGCTCATTTCATAGATCACGAACATAGATTAAATTAAATCTTATAGTTAAACATGCATACATACCTACAGGCGTCATCCCGATTTTCTAAAGTTTAATACACGGAGAGAAAAGTATCAATAAATTTTACAAAAATTCTTGTAAATTTTCTCTCTGTATCTTTTAGAAAAAATTTAGAGAATGAAAGCGAATTAGTTTCGAGTAAAAATCAATAAAAATATAAGGGATGTCGGACCCAGAAGATGGTCATTTTGTACTTTTTTTTATAAATAAATGAATAAAGTTTTTAAAAAACGCTGAACGTCAAGCCCTTAGGTATGTTTTAAATAATATACCCAAATTTATCCAGATTTTTAAATCATAATTTGATCACGATGTTTGGGTTGAAAGATTATGTTTTTGGACTAATAATTACCGACCAAACATTGTTTACTCAATTATTATTTAAAAAATGCTTTTTCGTTAAAAAATCGAAACGTCAAGCCCTTCCTTATGTTTTCAGCTGTCCGTATGAATTTTTTCAGATTTTTAATGCATATTGTAGATATAACATACATCCTTACCAAAAAAAATTATAGATATCAAATAGAACTCCCACGTAGAAGTAAATATTTCTTTTATAAGTTTTGTCAATATCGTACAGTTGCAATTTTATATAATTCGTTGTCAACTGTTACAATTAATTTTCTAACAATACTATTAAACGTAGAAATTTATTTGATTTGCATTGCTTCCTAGTAGAAAAATGAATGACAAATATAGGCTCATTTCATAGATCACGAACATAGATTAAATTTAAATCTTATAGTTTTTTTTAAATAGTTACAGTATTAATATAATATATTAATAAAATAAATAAACGCACATTTTTTCTTCACAATTACTGCAAGCATACGTACGTTTAAAAATGAGAAATAAATACTTTAAATATCTGACCGAATCTATATAGAAAGTTTTAAGTTTACTATTATTGGGAAGTTAGAAATATATTGCGAATGTTTTAAGGTTTGTAACTTTCATCAAATACTGAATAAATGGGCTAAAAAACGTTTTATCACAAACCATTCACCAATGATTTTTACTATCTACTTTTAAGATTGACACTTTTACCAGGGTTGTACTCGTTAAATTGTGTGCTGAAATTTTTTATAAATAATTATAAGTAACTATCGTACTTTTTTTTCTTCTGAATTTCTATTAACAGTAAAATAATCGTGACAATGCATTTTATATATAGAGGAAAATAATTTTACTTTAAATTAAAAATTTCAATGTTGATTACTTTTGTAAATATTACACTCTTGTATCATTTCATTTATAAGAATTGGTATATAACCGAATGATGAAACGTTGCTTAAACCGTGGCACTACAAAATGATAGGTAAGTATTAGAAATTAAATAGAAAGTTTTTCGCTTCACTAACCATGAAAAAAAAAACTACCGAGTTAATCCTACTTTAATACCGCAAATATAAAATTATATTGGTTTAATGAAAATTACATTTAATTGACTTCTGTAACATAAATTATTCAGTCAACAATATTGTAGATCGTCAAAAAATTCTTTTTTTTCTTTACCTCTGACCAATGTATACGTATATGCACCTATATATAGCATTTATTATTGACAAACACTAAAATAATGAATCCGATAGCCCGGAAATACGAATAAGACTAAACCGTTATATTAAAGGTATAATTAATTTCGTAATTTTTAATTGAAAAAAACGAATAGAATATTAAAAAGTAAAATGTTTTGTAAAATAATGACATCGATTAATACACAAAGCGAAGATTGTCTACTTGTGCAATCGGCGTCACCCGTATCTCGCTTGTACTACATACAATTTTTATTAACTTCTTATAATACACTGGTATCGCTGAACAGTATCAAAAATTAATTGTATTTTGCATCGATCAAAGCGAATACACTGTTTATCGCTATCCATCGATTTTACGAGCGAACGCGCATATAAAGGCTAATAAATTGAACCGCAAACGAATAAAGATACATCCGAAAAAAAGTATACGTGTACACGTGTTATCCCCGACGACGATAAGTAATTTTGAGTCTCGCGTCTCAAAGAGCAAATTCACCCGGAGGAAAAGTTTGTTTAAACGATCACTTTGGTAAAACGACTCGCGTATAATCGTCGTCATAACAAACGGTCGTGAAAAAGCGAGTAGAATCAAAAAGATCGTGAGAACCACACATGCGCCTCTCTCAAAATATAGTTGCAGGTTGCAGAGGAGGTAAAGAAAAAAAAAGGAAAAAAAGATGGAGAAGCAGAAGGTGGAAAAGAAAAAGAAGAAGGAGAAGAAGATGAAACGGTCGTAACGTCTCGGTAGAAAGGCGACAATGAAGGAAGCGTTCGCCTTGGTTATCAGTCCTTTGAAGACGCAAATATATATGTGTAGCAGTATTATGAATGGCGCCCGATCTCCCTTGGTCCCATTTGTCACGCATAATGCAACGATCTTTGCGTCCCACACTTGCGTTTTCTTAAGGGCAGGGATCGAGTCGAGTTTAAGAAAAGGGGCCCCTCGAGGTCCCCCGAGTCCAAACGTATATATATATATACATATATACGGGGTGGGAAAAACCGAGGGTTGCAATGGGCCGCCGTCGTCGTCGTCTTCGTCTTCTAAATGCGCGCCCCATCGTAAAACGATAATTCCTTTAGCTTCTTCCTTCTTCTCTCTCTAACTCACGGTTGACTTATGCTGGGAATAAGGGCCCATGCGTTATCGAAAGTAATTGGCGCTCACCCGAAAATCGCTTTCTCTCCCTATATACTTGAGAACGTTCCGTCTCCGTCTATACTGTATGTGTATATATACGTGCGAGTGTGGCCGGTTTCCTTCTTCAGCCTCCTAACTAAAATTTATCTTCCGGCTTCTCTCGGACAACCCCGATGTCGCGATAACAACCGTCTCTACACAACGTATTTTTTTTACGATAAATGCTTCAGACTTAAACGTTATCGGTTCTTATCTTATACTTATCTATTCTCATCAATTGTTTCGCTTATATGCGCTCGTTCTCTATTTACGATTTCACTTGAGAAATTATGCACGTTACGACAGTGTACGTATGGATTGCAAGATTCACCGACCGGAAATAACGAATTAACCCATACTCCTTACAGGACATTAGTCGTTACGTATATACTTATACGATTTGTCCTCGCATTCAAAAGTTTATATATATATATATATATACGGATAAATAATATCGGACTTATCACATATTCGGTATATACACTCGCAAACGAGGAATGGAAATGTACAAGTGTCGTATATACATCTATATCTATACATATACATATATATACATTCATCCACTGGAAGTAATTTAGCGCAAGTAATATAAATTTGGATACACAATTGCGGCCTGAAAATTGTTAGTTACGTTGTGATTATCGGGTTGTGATTTAAAACTTATTCTCAAAATCGGTGTAACCAGATTATAAACTCATCAAAATCTCATGACGAGCTCGTTCATCGTAATAATCGTACCGTGCATCGTATAACAAAATATTATAATCGTCTTAGAAGTATAATGAGACGTATATATCTTGAAAAAATAATAAAAATTTGTACATCTATATATACCACGGTTTCCTTTTTTATGAAAAATCAAAGAGAATCCAATATATTTGTATAATAAGAAATATTTACAAGTTTAACGAATTTTTTCATAATCAGTGTGTGTATATTTATTCAACTGCCAAGATACCCAATAAAAATCTATTTTAAAACAAAGTAATTTTTCTACATATATATATGTTCGTCGGGTAATAATTTTATTTCTTATAGATAATGATATCTTTATAAGAATGCGTTTCCGTTGATAATCCAAAAGAAAACATTTATATTGACAGACATTTTATTTTTCGTTTTTAAAAATTACTATAAAATTAACTAAAAATAGTATACCACATAGTACTGTACGATAATGTCATTAAATCGAAACAGAGATTTTGATGCATCATTGAATGTATGTCAAATCGTAATTATATTTTCCATTAATTAATAAGAAAACGGAAATCCTATAAAAATGCTACTGATCTCGGATTAAAAAGACTTAATATAAACTTAACATTAATTAACGAAAATAAATTGTACACCAATTAAGAATGTGTATTTAAATATAGAGTGCATAGTGTACAGTTATTCCTAGGGGAAAATAAAATTTTGACAATTACCGTGTCTATATACTCTCTTAAAATTCAACTAAACACTCTGAAAACAAAAATATAAACAGGGATCGTTTGAACACGTGGTGAAAATGCGAACGTTTTCTAAAAATGGTATATATTTTGAATCTCGAGGTTTCAAAACATGTTCTTACGATGTTATCTCGTGACGTTTCTTCCGTACCCGTAAAACTTCTCCTGTCAGGGGAAAAGACAAAAATAATCCTCGATAGATCAAAATCGATGTAACGCGCTCTAGGCTTCTAATACCGTGCGAGCTTATTTCCTTAAAAACTAATGTTTATTTGGTATATTTCAAAACATTATATATATGTTTCTAGAATATTATCTTCCACAACTTTTTTTTTATTACAAATCTTTGTTAACGAGAAAAAAAAACGATAACGACGCGAAAAACATGTTTTCCGAGTTTATAAATGCTAATATGCACTAGAGTGTATTTTTAGATAATGCTATTTAATATACGTTTATAACTTAGAAATAAAAGTGTGTAGAGTTATCGAGTCGTCTCGAATCGTAAAATTGAATCGAATCACGCCACTAAATCCGTGATTACAAAAAAAATGTACATTTTTTTTATCATTGCAGACTGATTAATGTATTGTTTACTTTCTAACCGATTAATCCCATCAGTCAAGAATCTGCCAAATCAATATGATTACGAACAACGATTTTTCGCGCATAGATAAGTCGATTGTTAATTAATGCATTCGTTTGTACCATCGATTCGAGCAGATTTTTAACGCTCTACGGGTTTGGACGTGACCTCGCAAAATTAAATTAATTCGTTAAAGAAATATATAACGACTGATGGTAATTAAAAATGAATTCTTTTAAATTAAAAATTGTATATGTCGTTTGGTGCGACATTATTTTTACGGTGTTTAGAGATGCTATATTTACAGTCCTATTCCGATGGTAATCAACGACGGACGTTTTATGGTGTGTTTGTAAACAAAGCACATTTTTACGGAGTTGCTTGGATGTATAGTGCGTATACATATACCCAGATTCAGACACGGGCTAACGAATCAATTTTTTTTTATTCTAATCGAGCAAACGCACATTTTTTGTCTACTCTTCTGACCTTGCTAGCGAACGGATTCACTGTGTAAATTAAAAAAAGGTATTAGACGATATACCGTAAAAATTTACAAACTGTATACGCTGAAAAAATATGTGTTTGATCTAAACTGAATTCATTTTAAATATGGTTTAAGAAGAAATGTTCTTTTTGTAAAAAATGAGATAAAACAACTTAAAAAGATCAGTATTCCAAAATCAATCGAATTCGTGTTGATTATAAAGAAATCATATTGGACCAACCGGATTTTCTTGGTGATATTTAAGAAGAATTCCGCTTAGATAAAAAAATTTATCATTTCAGTGTATACTTTGGCAGAACAAGTTTTGAAGTTTTTTTTTCGGATATTGCATAGAAGAAAAACGATACAATGTCTCGATCTCTAATGATATACAGTAAAATGATGAAAAAGTTGTAAGAAACATATACAAACGTAGAATTTGAGATATATCTATATGATTTTAAATATATTAACGTATATAGTTAAAAACATTGGTAATCCTAATTTTCCTCCGACTATTTTCCTTTAAGTTTGCCGATAAAAAATGTGAAATTACGTAATAAAACGATGCATTCATAGCCCGCGTCATTGTCCTAGGAATATTTTACAAACATGTGTGCAAACGCCTAAGTGTACGTATATATACATATATGTATAGGATGGGTGTGCACGTGTGTATACGTATATATAAAGATATATATATATAAAGCTAACTGTACACTGGGGATCGTTGTGTTATTGCGAAGAAATTGATATAATCCCAGGCTCGACTCACGGAACGGGGGAGCGCAAGAAAACGAGCGAGAGGAAAAATGCCGGGCGTGCGTGCGAGCCCAGGACACTCGTCGGGTGTAGAAAAAGAGGCGAAATAAAAGAAGGAGCTATTCAGCCGAGGCAATACGAGGAGAGAGAGAGAGAGAGGGAAGAGAGAGGGAGAGAGAGGACCGCGCCTTCTCCCTCGGCATCTCGGAAGATTTTTTCTCTCCATCAAGGTCAGACGTTGGAAGAACACACAGCCGCGCCTGCAGGGCTTGTATACACCGAGCAACCAAGCGCGTTCTCATCTCCCGTCCACCTCGCTCGGGTGAGTTAAGACCCGAAAGCTTAACAGGCCCATAAACGCGACCCACTCCTATGGCTCTCCCGAGTATATAGGTACACATAGGTACACACACACGCGTGATCGTAAGACGATATAACCGAGCCTCCGGGACTTTTACGCTTTTAACCCCTAGGATTTTCTATGCTCACCTTTCCCTCGATATTACTCCTTCGGATCGAAAAAGATTAATACGTTATTTGTGTCTTGGAAATACTTTCGTCTCGCGCGGTGCAGGTTGACGAGGTTGAGGTAAAAACGTACATCCTTCTCGGAAATTATTATTTTTCGTATTAATTATTGGAATATACATATATATGCGGATAGAAATATAATACTTATTTAACTCATCCGAGAGTGCTTCCGAATTCTTCGATAAAGATTAATCCTGTATACATATATAGTGAATTCATTATACCTATATAACCATATGGGTAAAATATGCAAACTACATAATTATATTACCTTCGTCAGTATATGTATAGGAAGCCGGAGAAACCAATTTTTTTTTCCGAAACAGAGGAGAGAATAATAAATTCGTGCGTGTCTGGTCCTTCACTTCCTTGTGTATATGTATACGATGATGTCACAAAAATATCGCATCGTACAGCCCATATAGTCATAATCCAAAGTAGAAACTTCGAAATTTAGGCTAATTTAATTAGCGGACCGTTTACCCGCCGATACACGACGCGTGAAAGTTATCATAAAGAATTAACAATCTATGTCAACATTGGTATGCATATACACGTATATATGCGTATATATCTATACGCATCACACACGCGCGCGCGCGCACATGTACGGCTCAACCGTATTGATATTGTAAAATCTAAAATGATAATGATTATAAGCACACCGCTCGTCATAGTGAGAAAACGATACACAACGCACCATATGTAAAACAAGGACAGATTTTCAAATTCCAAGTTTCGTTGTATATGTTCGAGAAAAAGTTACTTAATTATTGTTATATTGACGGTGGGGTGTACCGGCGAGTGTACGGAAAAATCTAAGTGCGATATCGTTTTCTCGTTACGCACCTCGGGAATGGTTTTCCCCTTTCGTACATACGATATTTCCGTCCTCGCGTGCGTATTCAACGAGAGAGACATCCGCGAGGTTATTCGTTTTGGGGATAAGCTCGAAATAGCCGGGGTAATTGTAGGAGCAACGCATCACCCGCGTGCAGTACCCCTCAAGAACGAGATTCTTTACCGGATTTCGTGGAGGCTCCCACAGTTTAACCGATCTCACCGAAACTCGTACAATCACAAAGCCACCGGAATAATCGTAATTTTTCATCGAGCGAGAGGGTGAGAGGAGGGAGATCCAGCCCCCCAGGCGTACAGGTACCTGCGCGCAACTCGCGATCAAACACACAGGTGTTTCGGGGGGCCCCAAGGGCGCGCGTTCGATGAAAAACCGGCCCCTAACCTCCCCCACCTGCGTAAATACAGCACACGTGTGTAGAGGGGGCCTGATCCTTTGTGATGGCCCACATCCATCGAGACAGGTACGAGCTACGGGGAGCTCGGGTTCGTTGATAAACACCGACATTACGCCGAGGAAGATTCCAACCTACCTACCAACCTCTCTCTCTCTCTCTCTCTCTCTCTCTCTCCGTCTTCCCTCCATCTCCTTCTATCTCTCTTTTTCTTCTCTCCACGGGTTTTCAATCTAGGAGTTCTTGACTTTTTCCTTCGGAATTAAAAAGAACCGAAGGAAAAAGAGGTTCGACTTGGTCAAAGGACTCTGCAGTTTGTTCAAACACTCGAGCATCCTTCGGGTAAACGATTATTGCTCCATGGATTCCAAGTTATTTGTTTACTTTTATGGATGATCGACACTTTTTACAGTTCAAAGATTCACTCGATCAATCCTCGCATTTACTGGGAAATTATATCAAATTTTTTTCAATTACTTCGATTTCAACTATTACTTTTGTCGAAAACCGTTTTTACGCCATTTAACTAAATATATATATACAAAATAATGAAACTGTAATAAAATCTGTTTATTTTAGTTTTTGATGAAATAAACGACACTTACATTTTTATTTTCATGTTTTATAAAAAAATTAATTAAAGTTAATATTGATTTGTTTAGTTTTTGATATTTAATGATAAAAAATAACGTTGTTATAAAAAAAATAGTTTAATTATTAAAATACGTTATTCTTTATCGCATATATTATTATTCTGTCCAATCTAACAACGTTTATGCTTCTAATACTGCCACTCATTATTTTTTTGACCGCTTGTGAAAAAAATTGTATAAACTTTAAAGTTTTATATCTCCGCGAAAAATTAACGCACAGAAATTGGCGACAGGGTTTTATAAAGATTTAAGCCCTATAAAGATCCGTTGGTTTTATTATAAACTGTATATTTTTTAGTTTTTTATAAGAACTTAAAAACAAAGAAAATATTTAAAAATTTTCACTTATATTTAATGACACGTCAGTTTTAAAGAAAAAATTTTTTTAATGTATACCTGTATAAAGAAAGATACTTTATCTCTCTTTCGAAGGCCGTTGGGTTTATTTACCTACGATTTTTTTAAAAGTTTTAAATAAATTCGTAAATAATTGACCATTTTTTTTCGATCTAAATAATATCTCCGACATTTTTTTTATATAATGTACCAAAATTTGTAGACGTATTATACAGTAAAAAACACACACTTTTTCTCTTTAGCATTTTTTTTTAAATAAAAAAAGGGCGAACATTTAAAAAATAAATAAAATGTTTTTGTTGGCTTTAAATTAAAATTTAATTATCAAACCTTATATTAGTGTTATTATTATGCTCGGTTGACTCGAATATTTATATAAACATCTCATTTTATTATTTATAGTAAAAACAAATAATATACAATAGTTCAGTTTAAAAACTAATTAATTTGGTTTTATTTTCGTCATAAAAAATAATCGAAACTATACAATAAATTAAAGTTGAAAATAATAATAATTAAAATACCTATAGTTCAGTTTTAGTTTAAAAAACAAAATTTTCTAACTTTTTTGCATTTCTCAATAAACTATAACTAAAGTTTCATTAATGATGAGAAAACTAAACTAAATTGTAAGTAGTTGTAAACTAACAAAATATTTGTTGAGAAGAAAAAATTTAAAATCAAAAATGAATAATATCATCAGTTAAATGAAATTGGTTAGAATGCAATAAAAAATGAATGTATAAAGGTTGTGTAATCCTAGAACCCATAATGGCATAAATATATACAGCTTTGTCAAATACGCTGATGAAGTAAAATAAATCAATTGTAAGTTCGAACATTTCACCTAAGAAAAAAAAATTATCCTTAACTGTATAAATATAAATACAATATTAATTTTAACTTGTAAATACGGTAAAATACCCAATTGTTGATCATGAACCAATTCCTGATCAGTATATTATTTTTAAAAATACTAAGTTTTACAGAAATATAATCGTTACCACATACAATTTAAAAGTTAAATAATCAATAATTGGTAAGCAGCCTTAACTAGGAATTGGTATACCTACCGAATATTTACTGTTCAGAAATTGGTACTTCCTACTTTTTTTCTTAGATTGTTGCTCACTTTAAAAATAGCATTTATTTGATTTTTCTGTGATTGCTAAAAGGAAATAAATTATTAGCATTATGAACGTACGGTTTTGCCTTAACTGGTCAACAACTGGATATGTGACGGTACTTTTTGATACTTTTTGAACAGAAAAAGTAGCAAATCCTTGCAGTATCAGAAATCAATCTTGATACACGGTTCACAATAACGCGTTCTTCAGCTTCAACGTCAATTTTGAGCAACGAAATCTATAAAAGAGAGAGAGAGAGAGAGAGAGAGAGAGAGAGAGGAAGATGAATCCGAATCAACGTTAATTTCATGCGTCTAGGCTATCTCGTGAACGTCTCAAAGACATATCGGTTGGTTTCCCCATTAATGTAGGCGGAACCCTCGGTATAACTGTGCATCCGCATCGCGTGTACCTGAGACCTTTTTTTTCTTCTCGATCGTCCCTAACTCAGGGGCTCATTGTGTACCGCGCGACGAATCTCAGGGTAAGTGCAGGTGCGCGCGGATCCCCCCCTCGAGTGAGCGCGCGGTGCAGCCTTCGAGAAAATGCAATTTCGTGCGGTATGGGATAAATGTGGTCAAAATCTCATTCTATGTATTTGCTTTATATTGTAACGAGCTTTAGAAAAGTATGCTACTCGGACCTGCTGAGATATTCCTTGTGGGTGCATCGTCATCACTGTTTTTATTTACTTTTTTCATTTTAAGGTTTTCGTGATGTATTAATATAACCGGTTGTTTCAACGTCTATTTCACGTGCTGATTTAGAGCGTAGAAGAATTTCATTATTATCAAATATTAAGTATAATCGATTTCTTCACTCAATATTTGATTGATTTAATTTAATTTTGTGATATTTATGTTATACGTACGTGTCGCAATCTATAAAATCAAGATAAACATTTTTTCGCGACTTCAATTTTTAGTTACCATTGATCATTCTTCATCGATACATTGCATTTGTCGATTAGTCGTTTCGGAAATAATAAAAAAAATGAAAGACCAGTGTTGAAAAAAAATGCTTAAGCGAAGTGGCTGCTTAAACGTACAAAAGAATCATTTTAACAATATGTGCAGCTTAAATTGTTAACGAGAAATCTTGTTAAAAATAGGTATAATAAATATAAGAAAGATTAAAACGAAAACCGTTGATAATATGTAGAAAACGTAGGAAAAACGTACGCGTTTACCCGTTTGAAAAGCTGTCAATTCGTTACACGCATAATATACCGATCAAAGGATAAATCGTTCATTCGAACGTGTATTCATCCGTTTTCACTTTCGAAAGCGAGGGAGATGCCAACGGTACAAGAGCCATACTCTTTCGCATTGTCATTCTAATGCCCAAACGGTTTTTCCCCACTCTCAAGAACAATCGCCATCGTTGAAATTATAATATTTTAGGGAAAGGAGGAAAAAAATACACGCGTAGAAAAAGCCAAATCTCCCCTCCCCCTCAAAACACCTGTGCATTAATTAAATAGAAAAAGAGAGGAGGAAGAGAAGAGATGAGCGAGAGAAGGATCGGTTCTCGACGAGAACGAGAGAAGAAAAACGAGAGAGGGCCGGCTGAAAAGTTGTCAAGGGATCGTTTTCGGGCACTTTCCCACGGACCAGAGCAGATTGCGGGCCTCTTTTTTTCCCCTTCGTAAGCTTTCCACCCGCTCTCCCGGCTGCCGATGGTTCAGGGGTCCCGTACATGTGCTGATCGAGAAAAGAAAAAAAGAAGAAAGAGAGAGAGAGAGAGGGATTCTCGCGAACAAAAGTCGAAGGGAGCCCTGCGGGGGAGTGGCTTGTTAAAGAGGGCCAAACACGTGCGACCTTTGCTTATAACATATAGAAATGCGCTCGCTCTTCCGTCATAAGCATTTTCTTTCACATTCGACCCTGTTTTCCGGCATGCTCTTCGTTTTTTTCCCCCATACGTAGCCTACCAATTACACGGATGTTTCTTTTTTTTTCCCTCGACACTTCTTGCATGTTGTATGTTGGGATTGATTTTTTATTGCTTTGGTGATGAGTGGCCTAAGTTAATTGGTCTTTTGGTTTAGACTATACGCGAAAGTGATCATGATGATTTTCTCATTTTTAAGGTATAAATATATAGCACTCGTAACCTCGCAACTAATTTTTTACTTTTTTGTTTATTTTTTCTTATACTTTTTGTATATAATAAACACAAAATTTAGTGGTTGAAGCGATCTCTCAATTAAATAATCATTATTTTTAATCTTGGTTGGATATGCTTGATAAGGATTGAAATTTAAATCACTAAACGACCTAAATACATGTTTAATAATCTGCTAAATGTAACTAAGATTATGCGAATAACAATATTTGTATAAGCACATACGAATAAAGTGTGTTTGCAAAATTGATATATGCCTGATGCATTATTATTTTTGCATATATTATTATTGAAATTTGAATACCAATCCATCTTTTTTTCGGAAAATAAATATAATTCTTCGTTCCGTACATGCAGCCGTACAATACTTTGAAAGAAAAAATACAATTCCGAACAAAAAAAAAAGTATGCTGCTCGATAAAAAAATGTTAAATTCAACGTAAAGGAAATTAATTTTCGTTCGCTACAAATGAAAATTATAACAAATGTTTACGACGAAACAAATATCGCAATACAGTCATCCCTCGTTTACTCGATCCATTGCGCGTAGTTTACCTTTTGCAAGAAATCGACTGATCGGACGTTAAAAAAACGAAGAGGCAATTGGTAGAACTGATAGCGCACCGTAAATGCACTTAAAATTGCGTTGCTCGCTTACTCATCTAACCTCAAAATACATAAACTCGTCGAGCGAATCTACAGTAAACTTGATTTCTTCTTTTTTTTCTTTTCAACAAAATAAAAATAGCAAGACGAGTCTAATGTCGGTATAAGACTGAAAGATACTATATATATGTATAGTTGTATAGAAGAACTATTGTCGACGAACGACTGTTTGAGGTTTACAGTTACCGGTGTCTGAAAATATTTAAAAAATCGTCGTAACCAGATATACAAAAGAAAATGTGGCAAAAACAAGGTAGAGATGTGAATGAGCAATATGGCCAGGCTGTACCGTTGGTTTAACATTCGAACAAATCTAACAAGTGCGTTTATGTAACTATATATACGCGAAACTATTTTTTCGTATTTCCGTTTTTTTTGTCGGTTCGTGATGTTCCTGCGGTAAGTACATAATATAGAAAGAAACTCGTGTATCACTGTTGGATCCACTATCTTGTTTGATTACAGATTTGTAATCAACGACCCCGATAACCCCTCGAGATTTCGATTGTGACGAATTTCTTCTTCTTTTTCTAGCTAGCCTGAGATTTCCGGAGATTTCGTCAAAACGACAGACACACACATTTTCTTATCCAATATTTCGTTATGGTGATCGTGTATTTCTTTTTTTATTATACGAGTCTAACTCGCGTACCGAGAAACGTTTTTATAAAAAAAGATTTATCGAGTTTCGAGATACATCGATTAACAGCCACTTGCGTGAATATATAATGATACGTCGTAAATTTACGACGGGAAAATATATTTTCAAATCTAGATTCCTTTCAATGTATCGTTATTGTTTGAATTTTGGCGGTATCGTGATAATTAAATGTGTTTTATTTTGTACGTATAATAAACTCATCTACGCGACAAAATGCCTTTTTTCCAAATTTTTTACTCGAACGTCCAGTAAATGTACCGAACAAAGAATAAGCGTTAAGTATATAATTAAACATTTTGAACCGTATATAAAAAACCTTTACTGACATTCAGGTAATTTTTTTTTAACAATTACACTGGACGTTTACTATTTTGGATTTCTAAAAAACGTTTTGTTGTTTCAAAAACAAAAATTAATTCGTCGAATGATCGTTTTATGGAAATAAGGAACTCCTGATTATTATTATATTGCTATACGAGTGATGCGACACTACCCTAAAACAATAAAAATTATTACACTTAATTTGTAAAAATTTATTACGTGTGCTATAAGGAGTTTATTACATTTTTAGTAAAAAGGTACAATAATTTTTATGGATTTACAAGGCAGTCTCGTAATTTTCAAAAATGACATTATAACTTTCGGTAGTTTTTTTTCTCAATGTATAAATATACGAATTATTAATAAGTAATACATAATAATCTTATACATTAAATACGTACGATATAAATAATAACAATAAACTCATTCCAATCAATAGATAAGTGATAAATTATATTTCAAAAAAATTTTTACTTGATCACCCGCACAAAAAATTAGGATAAATAACAATATAGGAGTTAGTTAATTCTAGATGTTAACTAAAATTACACGATGAGATAAAGCAGAATTTTAATGATAACTCGAAAAGTATTTTAGTCGTATACAATTCCATTAATTACGATTATTCAATTAGTAGAAGGAAAATTATTTCCATACTGCGCACACTTAAAAAAAATGAATCTTAATTATATGCACACGAAAAAAACATGCGCGTTTATCAATAGACTTTATCATTGAGGTATCAAAGTGTCAGTTTCAAGTGGTCACTTTTATATTTATATAATTTTCGGAATTTCATCTATTGAGATTACGTATAAAGAATTAAATCTACAATAGTTTTACATGAAAACAGATACAAAGATATAAAAGAATCAGGGATAAAAATAGTAAATAAAGTATATTTTTAAAAAATAGATACTGAAAGTTACATTCATAAACACGTATCATTTTTGCATCTTTACCATTTGACATCGTTTCAGATTTAATATATGTGAATTTACCGTTTATTGATCAAAATGTTTCACTATCAATCGACAAAATTGTAATGAAATTTCTAATATGGATAATGATGAGATGCATGCACTTACTGGTTAACTAGTGAATAGTATCATATACAAGATATTGTCAGTAGAATTGAAACGAGAAATAAATATATGCACTATAATTTTATTCAAAATAATAATGAAATCTCTTATATTTTTCTTTCGTAAAATGATGAATTTTTATTACTACTCATTGTACAATTACAGCAATAAGTTAATAATTACATTTTCAAATTAACGGTTAATTAACATTAAACTTAACATTCTATTTTACAATTAACATTCTCAGATTTTCGAGATTTTCTTCTCATGGTATCCAAAAATTCTTAGTCATCCACCAAAGATTCAGGTATATCTAAATCGATTAAGATCCATTTGAAAGAAGGATATCGAGAAAAATAATCCTGATGACACATTATACAAAATTTTTCTCTTCTCATCTTTTTTATACATATAGGTAACGTTTTAACATTCTTTTAAAATTGTATACAGGTAAATGCATTGACTTGATATTAACAAAAATATGTGCCATTACTTTATTCCATAACATTAAAAATTTACGTTAATAAGATTTAAATAAATAACTGCCTGTATAGTTAAAAAAAAAGTTACTAATTGATTATTACACTAAAATACAATTAATTTAATCCGAAAAACTATATTTGCTTGTATACAATAAATATACGTTATCTTTATGAAATAAAAAATAATTCGTCTTTAATTAATGTTTATTAGTTTCAAACAAACATTAAATTAAACATATTCGTTAAAATATATTTCATTATGAATTCACTTAATTTGTTTAAGTTACAATAATTTATTAATCGATGACAGGCATAACGCAAAACTTAACGAGATAATTTAATTAAGTAATGAATTTGTTTCTTTTTTTATGAGTAACAATTGCATTAGAACTTTTTTAAATAATAAAAAAATCGATTGTAAGCGCGAAGTCAATTAATACTCGAAGAGTATTGGTCTCTTTTATAAATAACAAAAATATAATAATTATTAAGATTTTCGTGCATGTAAAAACGTTAATCTATATTGTACCTCTATTGTTTAAAAAAAATAGTTATCTCCATAAATATTCTGCGGACAAATACCGGGGAGAAAATTAAAGTAAAGAAAGTTGGATAGTTTGTCATGGAAAAGGTAAAACCTTAAAATAGTAAAAATTCATTTATCGTTAAAGTGAACGTATCTTCGCGAACGAAGCGTAAAGGCAAGGAAAATGTTGAAACGTAATTGGCTATTCCAGGAAGAAATAATGAATGAACAATGATGAATCATTGACAGTAAAATCAAGCGGCTCGCGGTGTGTCTCTCAATAACTCAGTCAAACGAGAAGACAAGAAGCTGTATACCCTCTCACTTCTCTACGTGTAGTTATATATTTTATATTTCGGTTTGGGTTAACCATGAGCCAATGCACATTTAAACTCCGGAAGTCGGAGAGTTCTCTCCCCTCGGTAAATTTTTCCCTTCGACGTCGCAAGGGTCAACGCGACTCGTTCGCCCTGGCAACTCTTTATGTCGTTTATGAAGACGGGGAGAGAAAAAAAAGAGAAAAGGAGAGAGAGAGAGAGAGAGAGAGAGGCCGCCTTTTATTAGCGCTTCTAATTCGAGAGCGGAAGTGGTCGAACGGCGAAAACAGAGGCCCGGGGATTAAAATAGACCCCCCTGTTCGCGTACGCGTGTGTGGATGCGGGCTCTTTATGCTGGCAATTATCGCATTCCCCTCCGAGCGCTAACAAACTTGAGGTGAGCGCGTGCTTCCTCACCCCATGCGCTGCACGCGGGGGGGAACGACCCTATAGTCATTTTTCCATTACTTCCGAAAAAAAGAGCCTACGGGCTCTTTTCAACCCTGTGTGTCAATTGAACTTTTCCTTCCTCACGGGGTATCGATAATTTTACTCGGCTCTAACTGATATACCTATAACATCCCAGGGTTGCGGATAACGTTGAAACGTATAAGTATATATACGTTTAAACGGGTGCGATATATTTGAAACTGTCACGATATTTATTCCCTTCGTAAAGAAAAATTTTAATTTATTTACTATTATATCTACTCTCGTTCGAGTGTTATGAATATCAATACGAATTTTAAATAACAATTTTAATCGATATCTCCGGAGCATAGTAATTTTCGATGGATACGCAGCCAATTGCAATTAGTACGAATTATTTATCGAATTTCTTTTTATTCGCACTTAAATGAATTGTCCTCGATATTACGAAATTAGAGAATGGTTCTCTTATAATTATTTATATACATACGAATCATCAAATGTTATCAAGATCGACTTTCACAAAAACTGAAGCACTCGAGGGATCTTCGTATTTTAATTAATTTTAGCATAAGAATAGACGTTTTATATATCAACTGTGACTAATGCAATTAAACGTATTTTTAACGTAATTAATAAACTACGTTTTTGCAAATTTCAAAATTAAAAATAATATATGTATATATATACTAATAACATAATTGCAAGATTAGTTGCAAAATACTTGTTTATTCATAGAGTTAAAGAGCAAAGTAGCTCGTCAGTATACCCATTGCAAAATTACACGGAGATAATTTTCTTATAAGCTTTATCGTAAAAACAAGGTAAACCTGGGACATTTGATCAGAAACCTAAAAATTACCGCGACAGCATGGTACTCAAATTGTAACTATATTTTAAGATACGACTGTTATGAGGTTTATAATTTATCTTAAACGACTTATATATACGTTACACGTTCACCGTGCTACATCGAGTAATTTTTACAAGAAAGATCTCTCCGTGTGTGCAAATGGTAAATTAATATTTAAATTAATTTTCTTAATTTGATACATCGTAACGAACAACAAAGCCCCAAGTACATTTTGTCTACAACTTTCATTACCGTACACCGATTACCTAAGTACATACACCGATGCACGTGAACGTAAAAATTGATTCTTGTGATCAATGAATCCAATTTAGTTTGCGCTAGACCAGTTTACATAATCATGCCGATTAATACAACAAAAAAAGGCACCACTTGTTCACGTTAATTTCGAAAACGAGGGCGCTCGCGTATACCACTCGTCGAGGAAAAATAAAAATTAAAAGAGTTCTACATTAACCGAGCGTTCTTTTTTTTTTCTTTTAAAGTCCGAAAGCGTGCACGGTGTTAATACGCAACGAGTGAAAGTGTTGTTCCGCGCTGTAACACTCCGTACACAAAGCCATACACATACGTATACGCGTACACATACATATACGAAAATAAAAACGAATCTTCTTCGCGGCTTCATCTGAAATTGACCTTCGGCTAAAAGAAAAAAAAAGAAGTGTTCCAAGGTACGAGAGAAAGACTGAGAGAGAGAGAGAGAAGGAAGGACTATTTATGAAAGTACTTTCACTATTTGTAAAGTAACAGTGCCGAAAAAAAAAACACTTATAAATTATACGATTTCTATATACGATTAAAGTTGCGTAACGGCAAAATTTAAGCGTCACATAAGCTTTATAAGATTTTATTCGATCGTTCGCGCGTTTCGTGCGTTTTACAAGCGCGGTATAATCGCGTATCGAGTTGACTATATGTAAAACTTGCTAGATCGGTATATAACCGACGTAACGTTGCTGAGCGAGAAACTTTATGAATTACAATTAGTTTCTTTGACTTTGTTTGCTAAATTGTTATTTTATTGCTTTTACACAATGTTCGTTCTCTAAATGTATACACAAGTAAATTTATATTACACACTCGTTTATATATACTTTGGTTTATCTATCTTTTTTTTTTAAGATCAACGTATTAGATACCGAGAATATTTTATATTTGTTATAAGTAGAATATACACACATATATGTATAATACGTACGCGAGTTTCCTTATATAGCTGATCAAAACCGAGAAAATTTAATAAACTTTACTTTGCACAAATGAGTTGGAAACCACTTATATATGTATACCTTTCAAGTTTTATAAGTGTATGGATAATTTACTTGTTGTTATTAACTTCAACTACTAAAAAAAAAATTTAATAATGGTTTATGCGTTTATTATACAAAAAAAAGAGAATAATTGAGGTGTAAAATAAAGGATGCGTAAAAACAAAATTTGATAATACAAGATTAATTATATTCATTCATAAATAGACGCAAAGCTTGAAAAAATATCGTTTGCCGTGGTTATACTTTTTAAAGCATTAACCGTAAAAACGTTAGCTACCGTGTAAGTTGGTAAATATGTTAAAATATATGTACGTTCAGTATATCCTGGTCCTTGAAATGGGATCGCGTTATAATAAATCCGACATGGACCAAAGAAAATCTACTCGATTAAAAAAGTATCGGAGTGTATAATAAACGATTTTTAAAAATGGTTTATGCGTTATATACAAAAAAAGAGAATAATTGAGGTGTAAAATAAAGGATGCGTAAAAACAAATTTGATAATACAAGATTAATTATATTCATTCATAAATAGACGCAAAGCTTGAAAAAATATCGTTTGCCGTGGTTATACTTTTTAAAGCATTAACCGTAAAAACGTTAGCTACCGTGTAAGTTGGTAAATATGTTAAAATATATGTACGTTCAGTATATCCTGGTCCTTGAAATGGGATCGCGTTATAATAAATCCGACATGGACCAAAGAAAATCTACTCGATTAAAAAAAGTATCGGAGTGTATAATAAACGATTTTTAAAAAAATAATTTTTTTAGTTAAATTTAGTTAAATATAGTTAAAAATAGAAAAAAGTATCGGAATGCGTAATATACGATTTTTAAAAAATTTATTTTTTTCAAAACCGTTTATTATACACTCCGACACTTTTTCCTATTTATTATTGAGTCGAGTAGATTTTCTTTGGCTTATATATATATATATTTAAACTTCCCACAAGTCAATTAAGTGAGAAAAATCGTTTGTTTGATATATATATATATGTCCGTATGTATGTACCAGCCGGAGAAGCCTCGTCATAACATAATTTCCATTATTTCCAGGGCACGTCGCGCGCTTCGTTACGCATATCGAGCGAGTCTAAAAGCCCGCATACTGCATATATATATATATTATACGTATATACCAAGCTGGCACGAATCGAATCAATGAAAATAAAGTGACCAAACACGCGGGTATACGCGCCGAAAAACCCATTAGAGAGACCGTTCGTAATATACGCACAGCTGACGAAATAGAGGAACAGAACTGATTACTGAATAGAAAAGACAATCTTTATAGAAATATTACGAATCCTCTATCTCTCTTACTCTCTTACTATCTCATACTCTCTCGAGTTCTCTCTCCCTATAAACGACGTCAGCGTTATCTGCGTTACTGCGCTGGAAAATTCTGTAATTCTCGTTGAGAAATTATGTGAAATCATTATAATGCGAGACGTCTAATTATCACTATCGTATGTATATACGTGCGTGCCTGTGTGTGCGTGTCCGCATCCTTCAGTGCGCAGCTCGTTTACGTATGCGCGTTGGGATACGAGAGTGTATATACATATACAAGTTTGGATTTGAATACCAACGAGTTGCTGCAGAGGTTACTTTATCCAACTTGTTCGATCGGCATTATCGCGTTTCAAACGGATGCTCGTTCGTTACACCGAGGTGTAACGTCAAGGTACCACTTTTCGATCACTCGAGGCCAACGCGGTTGCACAAAATTAATTTCGTTAATATACGCGCACACGCGCGCCCCACGTTAACTAATTCGCCGTTGACACTGAATAATAAAAATTTCTCGACGTTTATCTCGCGTGTGCAGTATATATACATATGTATATATATATATATAGTTAAAAATAAATCGATAATACGATCCGCGACGTGTGTCTGCGTATTGCAATTTGTTGTTATTCGCAATTTCATTAGTATATACGTAATGGAAAAAGTTAAAGGTAATAACAGGCAATTACGCGGAGTTGCACTATCATTCGTGTGTGTGTGTGTGTGTGTGTGTGTGTGTGTCGTAACGAAAGTTGAGTTTTGTATATAATTTTTAGTCACGTATTTGCTATGAAAACTAATAATCGCGATGCAATTTTTCTTTTAAGAACAATGTAACCGAGAAACAATGTGTTGAATATATATATACACGTCGTTTCGTTGTGCGTACCGATAATCTTAATTTACCACGAGGAAATTGGTAATAGCCGTTTCGTATCTAATTATAGACGTGCTTATTGAAATACTCAATTTACGTGTCAAAAGATTTTTGAGTTATTTCATTATGTCGATTGTACGTATCGGTTATATATACATGCGTATTGGTACATTAATTATTGTTATAAAAATTATTGTTGAACGACGAGGTTACACATTATATTAGAAATTGAGAGATTCGTCTCGATGTACAAAAAAATCTAATTTTAATTTGAAAATTTCTGTCTTTATATATATATAGATGTATTCTCTATTAAAATTTGGAGAAGTGAACATAATTCACCAAGATTTCCAGGGTGATGCGCGTACGCGGCGTATCCAGTAAATTAGTTTATATATATATATATATATAAAATAAATTTGAACGTCTTCCGACGTCTCGAGAGCTGTTTTAACTTCTCGTTCGTATAATATCGAGTACAACAACGGTGTAAATACGGATGTCGATAAGAACATTCCGTAAACAATTTATATCGTAAAAAATAAATGTAAAAGAGAAAAAATCACGAGGTGATTAAGGAATCGTTGAAACTTAAGGTCCGAGGCATTAACGTAAAGTGCCATAAATCGATTTTCCGTATATGAGTTTAAGGAAAGAAAAAAAAACGTATATAGGTATAGGTATATAGTAGATGGTGATGCAGTAAGTGTTATTTAAAAGGATATATAAGCGATATGTATATAGAGACTCGGTTGAAAGAGCGAGTCTGTTCCGGAACGAGAGGGAGGGAAGTTAAGAAAAAAAAAAGGAAAAAAAAGAACTCTCCGTCCGGGAGTGAGGTTCGACATTCGAGGGCGATAGAGCAGTCATTGTGAAGGCTATCTCGTCTCGTTCTCTCTTCTCCTCTTGTTATCTACGACGGCAGTTGGGCTCGAAGAGGAGGCGAGGTTATCTCCTCGAACAGCAAAAACCGAGAAGCCCAAGAGAGCTCGAGATTAACTGTTTCTCCCTTAGCCACTCTCTCTCTCTCTCTCTATCCTCCTCTGTAGATATATATACACGTATATAGCTCTTATTTAGATTAACCTAGCGTGTTTGTCGTGAATAGCACACGAGTAGCCCGCACTCTCTGCTTATACTTGCACATTTTGTAATGTACCTAACCCTCTTCTTCATCTCTTTGGTGTCGATTCGACTACTCGGAATCAAGGATTTCGTTTCAATATAAAGATGAGGCAGCTTGCATTTATACACTCGTACATATATGAAAGATCGGGTGCACCATTCCCATAACCCAGCATTTTATTCTCTTATTGCTTATATCACTGCATCACATCTCCTCTTGTGCTTTGTTACAGTTCAAAAATATTTATTTATAAGTATGTTTTTAATTACCTCTTTTGCTTTTATACTTATTATTTTATACATTTAACGTATAATACTTTTCCTAATACTTAATGAATAGATCGTTTATATGCAAGTAAGTATCGTTTAACATATTTGGTATATATAAATTAAATTGTAAAGGAGGAAAAAAATTCGAAAAAATATTACATTTTTAGCAGTAGTATAATTATTATATCAAACTGTGAACGAGGCTATATATACTGAAATGAATTTTATCTCTTCTATACCGATCGAATGAATCATGTAAATTAAATTTCGTGTCAATATTTGTCAGTTCAAGTTTTTCAGCTATTTGGGAGTATAATCGATATATTCTATAAGAATTAACTAAATAATTAACGAATAGTATGCCGATCGATTCTTTAAACCACATCGCGAGCAAACAGTGGTATTATTTTACAAATCATTCGGTATTTACTTCTGATATACGATTAACCTCATGAATATTTACGTTATTGTGTACTTTACAAAAAAAAGAAGGTTTTTCATTATTTCACACGAGAAACTTCTACCCATTGTAATTTTTAGACGCGAGTACCTTTGCGCGAAGGAAAAAGTCGAAGATAAAATTTGTTGCTTATTTATTGGGAAAAAACTAATTGATAGTAGTTGTAAGATCGGTTCCTTATTACGTTATGCGTGACGTGCGAGGTGACGAAAAAAAAATAAAATGTTGCCCGCGACGACACTTATAAATTTAATCAACATATTTATATTTATTATACAACTGTATTTAACATCGCAAAGGTCAATGTAAATGTCGCGTAACATTTTCTTATTTTGGTACACGCTACAACGTTACATTATAACACGTCGTAAATATCGGAGCGTACGAATTATGTATATTGTAATTTAGTGAGCTAAAAATTGATGACCAAAACGTTAAGAATGTATAATAGGATGTTAAAAATATTAAGGTAATAATTACAGTTATTCAAAAGTGCGTATAAGATTAATAAGGTGTATACACATTTCTCCAAGTGGAGCAGCGTTACAGATAGAAAAATTGACAAAATATAATCGTCACTTTCAGAACAACAATTAACATAATCATTTTACCCGCATACTTTCAACATATGGGAGTACATCTTTAGCATATTAATTACACCCGAACACACTTCGTTTCTAAAAAAAAAAAAGTAATCCCGGACAGCAATGTATAGCCCGAACGATATAATAGTCACGCGAAATATAATAGAGCGACGGAAAACGTAGTAAAATTAAAATATTTCACATAATTGTAACGCTCAAATGAAAAAAGCGCTTCTGTAAAATTTTGGGTATGTACATAGCGAGGTTGTAGCTCGCGAGTTATCGGAGGCAAAACTTACTCTTAATGTTTAATCGACGCATATGCTAACGCGATAATGATATTAATTTGTACGAAACGTGACATCACGATGTTGATTTTTTTTGTTATACAGCTGATAATTCGTAACGAGATAATGTACAAGACGAAAAATAAAGGAATAGACAAGGAGAAGTATAACGTTTATCGGTACCCCGGCTCTAACGAGACTAAGTGGCCACGTGGAGCGATGTACATTACGCGAATTAGACGAATATTCGAATTATCGTAGCGCAATAAATATTTGCATTTTGCGTGAAGGTAACGGTGGTATTTAACGTAGTTTGCAACTTTTTAAAAAATCTGGAATAAAAAATGAGACGAAGAAGAGAAAAACGTACACGTGTTAAATATCACGCGTGAAAAGATATATTTTATAAATAACGATTCATCACGCAGACAAGATTGTAAGCGATATATACCAAAGGAAATTTAGATTCTGAAGTAAACTAATTACAACTCAACTGTTTACCGCGTGAATTTTTACAGCTTCGAGAGTTCCGTATATATTATCTATGTATGCGAATACTTACCAAGTTTTATGGTGACAAGTTAATTATCCCAATGGTTTATTTAATTTTATACGCGTATATTCTATAAATAAAATGAAAGAAAAAAGGAAAATATTTAATTTTACCTTAAATTTTATTTTAAACGATACGAACGACCGTTCGGTATAATTATAATGATGTTTATTCTTATTAAAATTTGTTTTGGGTTTGATTAATAATTATCAATACAATCGCTATTAACAAACCGAATTCTTACATAAACTAAACGATTGTTATCCACCTATTTTTATTGTGGCAATTATTTTTTATTCAAATTCGAGAAGCTGTTTACGTTTTATCTGATCGAATACAATCAAACTACAGTCGACGTTGAATGCAAAAGTAACGTACATATCTCTTGACCAGATACAAAAATAAATTACGTACGCGTGCAGTTTTTCTTTTTCTTCCATTGCATTCGAACGCTTACGTACAATCTGCGTGTAAAATAATATACATAATATGTGTGTGTGTGTGTCTGTGTGCGTGTACTTTCAAAACTTTTAAAATCATTCGATTGATCAAGACTAATCCAATTAAAGTATGTATACTAATTAACGTTACGAGATTTTATAAATGCACTCATTGAAAAAAAAGTAAAAATAAAAAACACAAATAATATTGTACAGATAAATAAAGTTATTGAAGAAGAGAAAGTAATAATTAAGTTTATTGTCGTTTTGTGAATAATATTTTTAATTTGTAATAAATATATAAACATTCGCGTTTATACTACGAATATTTCGAAATGTTGTATATATTTTATTGATGAAAGAAACCTGACCAAATTCCAAATAAAACTATATTTATGTGAAATATCTAGTTTATTGTATACCGATGCAGAAACTTGTGTTACGCAATATTAATCTTACAAAACTTATATTGGAAAGAGACGAAAGTGTAATGAATAAGGAAAACTTTCTACATTTTTATCCGGTTTAATTTCGTATGATTTCCGATGCTCGGTCAAGCGTTTTGTATCGATTTACTAATCCTGAAAAGTATATCGAAACCGTAATACAGATTAAAAAATTGAAACTTCGCCGCGTTTCTTATTTTCATTTAAAATCTAGTACTATACAAGCGAAAGGTGGTTCAATGACGTCGAATACTTCCAAATGTATAAAAGTAATTATAGTCTTGATAAACGTTTTATTATATCCCACATAGTGAATTTCCATTAGGATATATCATAGTTATAAGCAAGCCGAGCTTCAGCACGTTCAAATTAAGCATAATTCTGTGTAACCTTTACGAAAAGTGAGTTGTAATATTTAAAAAAATAGATGATGCAAGTCGAATTAATCACTCCGAAAGTTTAGATTCGTTGCTGCCGTTTATCATAGGTTTCAAGTACAACTGATTATTTTTTGTATGTTAAGATAAGATGGGCATCGGTGTATAAACAGAAAAAATATTAAGATCTAAAAAACATAATGTTGATTAATACATAACGTTCCGTAAAAATAATATTTTATTTAATAATAACAATAATAATGGATTTTAACGAAAAATTTATATATATAGAAAAATATTAATAATTTGAGAATTGACATAAAAATTAGTCCAATTTTAAAAAATAAATAATATTATCAAAATTTTTGAAAAATTAATTTTTAAAAAAACGAAAATTGTTTTTAAAACAAAAACTATTTGAGCGATAAATAACCAAAGTCTTTTATTCCGAAATACGGAAAATAAAAAGCAAACTATACACGCAAACTGGGCGATATTGACCGAGTAGTTTCAGGAATACGGCGGTATACGTACATGCACACATCCATATAGACATTTTCTAAAAGCGCGTGATTTCGACTCTTGACATGTTAAAACATACGTATATCATGTTTTTAGCGAGTCGAAAAATTTTACTAATACAAGGTTCCTCATGAAGCAAAAATAAACTAACTTGTGACTAAAACTATATTGCCGAAAAGAAACTTCGAGGCGTATAAAAGACGAGTGTCGATAAAATATAACCGCATCTTTTATATACCCAATCGATCGTTTCACCCGCATAAACACGAGACCGAGCACCGACACCGTTAAACAAGTATCGTAAGAACCCTTGTTTTTAGAAAAAAAAAAAGTGACGATATAACCATGATCAATCAATGTTGTCCAATATAACAAGAAAAATCTATATTTATATATTAATTTAAAATCTACCTATCTACCTATTTATATATATATATATATATTAATAAATAGCGGCAAGAACGGTATAGCACACATTCACTTTTTCCCGCGGAGAGAAGATGACGTAATCGTCGCGGAGTTTCGCCGTGCGTGCAGCGCTCACCAGGTTTTCCGGGTCCTCGAGTCGTGTAGATGTATACATACTTCGCGTAAAAGGAATCTTCTCGCGCGACTTCCTTTCTCTCCCGAAAGGTTGATAATTCGCGATTGCCTTGTACAAGAAATATACTACCGGTAGTTTCTTGAACTTTGCTCGATTCGAAAGGGATTGTCTTTGGCGAGGAAACTAGTTGCACCGAGCAGGAACTAATTTTCCTCGGATTTCTTTTTTTTTTACGTACGCCTGATTAACTTTTGATTTTATTCCTGTATAACATTGGTCCTTTCTCTTATGATCGTCCGTAGTGATGGATGTAAGTCATAATGATGATTATGCCCAAACTTATGCATATATATATTTAAACGTAATTTACACGATACTATTTTCATATATGACATACTGTGCGTTTTATACAAATAAAATCCGCATTATTTACATAAAAAAATAATATTGAAGTGCTTTCGTCACGTTGGTAAATACAAAAGACGTTTAGAACGATACTGTATAATATTATAGGTTTATAATTACTAACCTATATAGCTTTGGATATCTATACAATATTAAATTACGCATATAGATTTAATTATAAATGTGTTGATTCAAGATTATGTTGCTGTATATACATATATATACGTTTCCTTCGCTTCTTTCCTAATCCACCAGTAATTTATATATTTGTCGCAAATATTGAGCACTTTCACTTCGATCGTAGTAAATAAACTATGTTGCGGTTAACGCACAGTTTTCAAGATACATAATATATTTAATTGATTATTTTTACACACTTTAACGAAAGTTGTCAATGTGCGTATGCGAGTTTCGCAACAAAATTAATTAATAACTAATAATTTGCGGTGATTATAAGTGGAAAATCGTATGTTTAATTGACACTTAAAGTCTTACGATAAGGTTCTGCATGTATTTATATCATTCGAAATATGCACATACTATTTTTCGAATAGCGTATTTGTCCGTCTAATCGTTACTTTGGGATCTAAAAGGATATAATTTATTTTAGACAAATTTGAAGTACCATTTTCATTTTACAACGAATGTGTCTAATAGTAATAATTACTTTGCCACGAAGTTAAACTCTGAATGCGTCAATATATTTCGGATATATACGTATAAGTCGAAATTGATTAAGTATATATATATTGTAATAAAGAAACTTGCGCGAGTACGTGTTTGTTAATGTGGTGACTGATACATTTTGACTCGATTATTTATTAATGTATTAATAAACATGTGTTATCGCTGTATATACGTGATATATATGTATTCCAAAACGGAAAGTTCCTTTTAGCAAAAATGTTTTTTTTAAGAAGTAAAAGTTGTTCAGAAAGTAGTATATATTAACGACACCTTATATGTTTCAAAACATTTAGTGATTAAAATGAAACCTTACCGTCGACATTCCAACCAAACGTATATGTCATTTAATAATAATTCAAATATTCCATTGATCAAAATATATATAAATTCAATGCGCGTATATATATATTCATTTGTTGACGCAATTAACGTACCTTTTTATACCAAAATGAAAATATCAATCAAAATATATAAAGGCATTCGTAAAATTGAAATTGAGTTACACGCTATATATAAAAACAAAAGTATATATATATGTACGAGTGCATATATATTATTTAAAAAAATTTTACAACTTATTTTCATCGAGAAGAAAAACGAATGAATTTTTATACAACATTACTATGAATAAACTATTAAAATTTTGGAAAGTTTTTATAAGTATAAAGCCATAAAATTTTAACAATAGCTGTCTACCAGTAATAGACATTAACGCAAAGAATCTACAAATCTGACTATAGAAATTTTCTTTCCTCTCAATTGAAATTCTCGCAGAGATATCTATGAAGAGGGATTTGAGAGAATCGATGCGTCGTATAGAATTGAGTTTACGGAACAATTATGAAATTCAAAATTCTCCGCGTGGTAGTATAATCGGGATGTATTAGCGCGCGCGAATCGACTGCACGCGTGTCAATTGAACCGCGAAACGTGAGAGCCAAGGCACGTTTCGACTTCCTTTTTTTTTTCTTCTTTACCCCCCACCCCAAATTGAGTACACACATATAGCTCTCTCGACGTTTTTCTATCTCTTGCGCACGAGGAGCCGATAACCATATCTATACCGCGTTTCAGTCGCTTACGCTTTGGATGTCTCACCTTGCGCGTCGATAATACCCGCGAAAATGTTTGCGTTATTATGTCAGATTCTTTGGGTATGCGAAACGACCGTATAGCAAATTATCGCATCGATGTCGTGTTATTTCTTCTTCTTCTTCTTCTTATTCTGCTTCTTCCACTTCTGGCTCGTATACGCACCGATTTATATACGTAAGCGATGAGACATGTTGCTGAATTGTTTTAATGGTACGCTGAGAGAGGGAAAAAGTTTTTGTTTATCCGTTATCTGCACAATTGTAAACAATGGGCATTGTCGATTTATCAAGCATATTAATTTATACGCGTATAGTCTTCAATCGTTATGGAATTTCTTTATAGGCGTTTGACTAAGAAAATATATAGATGTTTCTTTAGAAACAGATGAAAGGAAGAGTCAGTGCTCCATAACAATATGAATTGCGTGTATAAATGACAAATTATATTACGGTAATAACTTCGTATTTTTGAAATACTTAATTATTATTTTATACACTAATTTTATTTTGATGTCTATAATAGTTAAACTCTTTTCGAACTGTTAACCAATATTTAATTAAATAAAAGATACGTGAAAACAAAAACTTATTTGCCAATCGTTTCCTTCGTCTTGTTTTACGAACCTTCGACTTTAGATCACGTAAAACTCTAACTTATTTGACATAAATTATAATCTTAAAATTTAAAGCTATACCGTGCTATGCCGCAGAAAAAGACTGTACACGAATGTAAAATTACTCAACGTAAACGCGATTACACATCAACACTACCACAAATGCAAAAATTGCACAAATAAAAAAAATCAATATAGAAAGATTAATTGACAACCTAAATATTGCGATAGAAAAAAAAATGTAGATTTACAAGAATAAGATATTTAGCGAAATTTCGAAATAACGACTTCTCAAAGTAAATTAGAAATCTTAGACAATATTTTGTACTGTTTGAAAAGTTGTAGTTAAAATGCTTTAGAAAAATAAAAGCAAGCAACCGAGGTTAAAGTCTATAGGTGCATACATAATGCGAGCTCCAGCTCTTCCTTCGCAACAAAAGAAACATAAAATTCAAAAGGAAAAGAAAGTCCTATAAGAATAAAAATACTTATTTTCAGTGACCGAGCACTTCAAAATTACCTTTTCTTATTTTTTTTTAATTAAAATTTTTAATGTTTTACTGTTGAGCATTGATATATATACATATACATTCACAAGTTTACATGCGTTTTTGACAAAAATTTATTATTGCTAAAATACAATAAAATATTGCAAGTATAATTACAACAGCATCTAAAATTCAAATATTAAAAAAATTACGATTCCGCATTACCATCGATCGGAACATTATAAAAATAGCTCGGTCGTATAATATATATAATTCATATTTATTTGCCGGCATATTCAGTTTGTTACTAAATAATATTTAATTGACTAATATATTTACGATCGTTTATTTAACATCGGCAATATTTAATGAATAATACATTTTAACTGTTACATAAATATGCAAATAGCTTTAAATCAACTTATTCAAAAAGTTGCCTAACGTTCTTGCAAATTATTTCACTTCGACTTCGCGGATTCGCAGCTAAACGCGTGTAACAACGTTTCTCGATTCCGCAAAGTTATCGAAACGTAGTCCATAAATAAAATAAAAACGTCTTTGTTTCGCAATATGTCATTGAATAACGCAAAATTAGTGGACAATCGAATAAAAAAAAGTAGTGAATTAAAAATATTTGTACAAAGGGGAGTTCACTTAGGGTGTTAATGGTATCAATATATACATATTGCGAGTATTAATTTAAGAGGCGATGGAGCCATAAACATTACGCAGGATACTTTCACTAGTTAAAGAATTCATACGTGTATAATAAATCGCATACTCCAGAACAACTGGATTTCTCTTGTTGATTTTTTCCCCCTCTCAAAAACTGTCTTACAGTCTCTGTTCACTTATTGTCAGCATTTATCTTCAGGTATATAACGAAATAACGACTTCCGACATTATATTCAAGCTATATACCGATAATTCAGCGTAAGAGTATAATTCAACCTTTGTGGCAATCGAAATTTGTTTTTTCTTTTCTTTTCCTTTTTTTTAAACATATTGCTGTGTATATGGGTATCACGATAATGTTCGATTTAAAAATTATTCGTAGATTAAAAGACTCAAGACTTTACGATTATTAAGCAATATCCTCCACAATTTAATCGATACGATCGTTAAAAATAATGTGTATTAATTTGATAATTGTAAGAAAAATATGTAACGTGGATTGTCAAATTAAAAGTGAAGAAGATATTGTTGACTAATTGTCATGAAAGTGCGCGATCAAGATCTCCAATGCCGATATATATTACTTTTTAATTAACCTGATACGAATCTGTTGTAATTATATATATATATATAAGGTTTAGTTTCGTCGGTTAATTTGATATTTAATTACAAATAATTATTGTATTAAGTACGTTCTAAGGTTTTCAGCCCAAGAATGGAAATTATAAACAATTTTCTGTCGTTGCATGTAAATTCGTTTAAATAATTGCCAATATTTTATTTATAATCTATTTATTATTAATAGCACTACGCATACACAAGTATAAACTTAATAATGGCAAATTTTTCGACCATTTACGGCACTAGATTGTTTACTTATTTAATTACTTAATATTTTTAACTAAGTGTCAACAGTAATACGTATAAACGATAATATCTATTTTTAATGGAAATACATTATTATAACCATTTTTTAGCGATATGTAGTGAACTGCGAAACTTACTGCGAAAATTACTTCTACGAGATAGCACAACGTGACAATAATTAAATCGATATTCCGCTACCAATGAAATATACAAGGGTACGCAAAACAGATCTGTTTTACCCATGTATTAAAAAAATTGTAGGTCAAAGTTTTCTCGAAAATAAATCGAGTGATTCGTCTGAAACTTTGGTGACTAATTAAAAATATAAAAATGAAGGGGGGACAACTCATTAAACATTTTAAAATTGAAAAAGCGCATTAAAGAAATTGTAAATTGTCAAAATTGTTATAATTACATTTAAAATAACAAAAATTTGATAATACAGAAATAATATTCGAATATTTTAATTATTCCTAAATTTTATTTTCATTGTTTGTTTTTTTAAATTATCGATAAAGCACATCTGTTTGGCGTACCCTCAGGAATAAAACTGAAATTATGTGACAATTTATATTATATAGGTATAATACGCTAAATCGATTAATTATTGCATTACTGTATAAAATCGTGGTAGAAGAGCCAATGTATTATGAAGTATCAAGGTAAATCAACGTAACCTTCTAAAAGTTATTTTTTTTTTTTTTTGTTAAACAGATTAACTTCAGTGGCATAGTGGTGTGTCAACGAGGCGTATTGTATATGTACGCATGCACGTAAGCCATTCGCAAGAACAATTTGCGGTAAAGTTGGTGATAAAGAGCGTGCGCATACAAGAATAACCAGGGCTGGTTTACATCGTCCGGTTGCGAGGCTCAAGTGGAATCTTATCGTTCGACGCACGATGCCTATGAACGGGAGATATAGTTTATCATTGTAAAAGTCAATGACTCGGCCACTCTCTCGGAAAGACAAAATAATATGACAAATACCTATGTTAAAGTCCATCGAATAATATTACGACGTACGGTCGATATATCTCTTCGCTGCGTCAATAGAATATCGTTTGATTTACGTGATATTGCGTATTATTCGAGATAATACATGCGAACGACTTTTAACTCGTAAAAATTTACTACTTATGTGTATATATGGAAGGTTTACGATACGTATATATATATTGTAGGTATTCCGTTCTGTGCATGCGATCGATTATCCTATATGACCAACAATGTCCTTTTATCGATCATTTTTCATTTTTAAGTTTGTGTACTTTATTGCATCCTCTATGAAATTGTTAGGCCAAGTTTATTTTTAATAGTCTTCTAGAAATTATTAGTCAAACGATTTCTTATCCAAAAACTGGTGATTCGACCGAAATTGGTCAATTAATTGATCGCTTTAATAATCAAAAACCGCTGCCCAATTTATCAGCACCTCAAAATGAATGAATCACTTCTAATATGAAATTTGTACAACATTTAGACACAAAATACAAATATTTAAATATTTTTAATTGTGTACATCTTTTACATATATTAGTATTAAAACTATGTTTTAACAAAAAAAAATTTTTTTCAAAAATAACTTTCTTATATTCCACTTTTTCCTCAAGAAACATTCAATGAAATGATCTGAAATATTTACAGAAAATAGCTCCTGTTATATCTATTACCACGATTTTTTTTCCGATTAGTTTCAGAAATACGTGCAATCACAAAATCTACTAAAAAATTTGTAATACTCAATTATTTCACTAATTACAAATATTTTTAATCCAAAAAATATACAGATCGATGTTAGTTAAAGATTACCTTTTCTCAAAATTTCAAGTAGTTTGAAAGCTTTACGCCCGAAAGCGTTTGCCATAGAAAAAAACCATTATTCGGTTTTTATTTTTTTTTTCAAAAACTAGTGGATATAATTACTTGAAATATTTACAGCATATAGTCACTATTATATTCTACTACAATGATTTTTTTCAGCACATTCCATCGATGTAGCCAATTGAAAAAAAAATTATTTTTTTTTTAGTAAACTTGAAAATTGATAAAAATATTTTGAAAAATCCGAATCGAAAGGAAATACTTTTTATTCCGTACATAATGCAAATTTGAAAAAAAGTATCTGCAAAACTAAAAAAATTTAAGTAATTAATTTTTTAAAAATTAAAAATTGGCTACAAAGCGAATCTACAAATCCAAAAAAAAACTTATTTTCACGAATTTAGAAATACAAAAGAAAACTTCATGCCCAACTCCAACGATATTGACCGAGTAGTTTTAAAAATATGCTGGTATACGTATAAACACGCAGACCCACACATGCATACGAACATTTTTTAAAAACCCTAGATTTCGACTCTAAACATGTCAAAACATACTTTCAGCATGTTTTTAGCAAATCGAAAAATTTTCGCATTACAAAGTTTTCTCTATGAGGAAGGAAAAATTGCTGCATCAAACCTCAAAATGTTCATTCTCCACTAGATCCTTAAAAATAAAATCATCGAACATCCATGTAGTTTTTAAATTTTCACTCGTTATTTCAAATCGAAGTCCGCTAAAATAGTCAATATTGTTATTAATATACTTAAAATGGTGAAACTTTCACTAAAATAAAGATGATTTTCACTATTCATACATATTTTTTGTGCGCCAGTAAATATTGACCGTTTTCTAATCACATTATTTTCTTTATTATAATTATTACACGTTATATATTTACTATAAATTAGCAAAATTTAATCTCAAAATGTGCATTGAAATAACCATTCCATGAAATTAAGAATGAATTTATTCTTAAAGTATTTCACGCCCATTCGGTCTAAAAAGTAGACCGTTGAAAGTAAAAATTAAATGTGCACGTTCACGCCAGAAAATTAAAATAATCGGTATACACATAACCGTTTTACCAAGTTAAATAAATAAAGTTAAATAAATAACATTATTGCCATTTTTTTCACATATTCAGCAGATTTTGGACGTCTTAACAACGCATTTGGAAATTCATCGCATAGCGTAAGGAAAAACACATTTGTTATTTAGTTTAATAGCAAATTTATTTTACCTTTTGTGCAATAAACGTAAATGCCAGTAACCATGGAAAAAGCATAAAATTAACAAACCGTGCAGCAAACCCAAGTAATATTAATAATTCACGAGCGCAAATTCATCACTACATCAACATTCTTTTACTTATAATTTATATATACAATATTTTGTGTACATGAATCTGTTTACGTGTGTCTGTGTGTGTGTGTGTGTTTCTGCGTATATATTTTTTTCCTACGTGCAATTCTAAAATAAACGTTTAGAAAATCAAACAGTGAGAGAGACAGCGAGAAAGGAAAAGATATACCTTGGTCGTTATCAAAATCGAAATCGGAGACAGGACTTGAAAACAACGTGTGTGTGTGTGTGTGTGTGTGTGTCTCGAGCAGTAAAAGGAATATAGATCAGTCAGCAAAACAGCATTACAAAGCTCTCAAGCTCTCTTTTTTTGCGCTGCGCGATAAGATAGGTTACGGCGAACAACCATGATTTTTTTCCATCTTCTCCTGATAATAATATACTGAACTAAATCACGTATACGCACACACATACACTCCCAGACTAAACTACTTTTCCCTATTATTTTATTTACTTGGTGCATTTGTTCGTGGATTTAATGATGTGTTATTATAGCTTTGCGAAAGAAAAAAATTGCCATTGAAACGCACAAAACATGATTTATTTCATTCATTGTGTACACACATATATATATATATATATATATATATATATATATATATATACAATACAAGACAATGCTAAATTGAAAATCTACGGTTTGAAGTGCAATGAATTGCATTCCGAATGCGTCGATTTCGTGTCGTAATGGTTTTTTTCTTTTAGCAAGAATCGAAATCAATGTACACTTGTGTATAAAAATGATTACGTAATCGACTAAAAGTGATGGATAAATCTCTTGGTTTTTGTATTGAATTAATTATCTATCGTCGCTTTCACTTTCGGTCACCTGTGACATAGAAACTACTCTTCCTTACTTATAGGAGTGTCCTCAATTTTATATTTACTTAAACTCCTTGTTATACGTGTATCGAAATGGTACTCTTCTTAACGAAAGTTCGGTTAAGTAATTAACAACAACATATACAGATGTGTGTTTGCGCGCGAAGTCTGTGTGTGTGTTCACATGTGAACACGAAAGGGAGTTTTCTTTTGTCGAAAGTAAAAGTAAAAGCAATTCGCTTACATGCAAAAGTTGTTTAATTCATAGCAACGAGAATTGGATATATCGACAAATTTTGCGAACTTTTAACATTTTATATTATTTATATTATATACTTATTATTAGTTACTCTGCGGTTGACGCGTATATCGTTTCCTTTTTTTTCAAATACGGATTACTTGCGACATTTATAATCAATTATGCAATCGAAATTTTCATTCGATACAAGCAAACGAATATCAAGTACAGATATATAAATTGCTATTCTATATACGCACATATACAATACAATGAAATTATAACAAATTTAATGCACTCGAGTAAATCCCTACTTTTTCGACATCCCGCGGTGTACGATATATAAATGTTTGATAAGGCAATATCGAAGTAATACTTTGAGTCGGTTGTTCTAAAGGAAAGTATTATACTTTCTGCCACGATGACCCAATTAAATACAATTCTATAGTTTTCAACGTTTTAAACGTGTTAAACGTAACGCTCCGAGATACGCCAGCGAAACGATACCTCGAATAATTAAGATTATACGCTTGAAGTAAATAATCATCTCCTGCAGTCCTAACTGCATAATGGTATCCCAAAAATAAATCTACGCAAACAATAAAACTTCCTGAAATTCCTTAACAGCATCCATATATTTAGACAAGCACACGCGGTAGCTTCCTAACGAGATATATTTATAAAAAAAAAAAGTCTCTTCCTCGAAATCCGTGTAGGACTATAAGTGAAACGACAACGGTCCGTAACTTCAAACTTCAATCTCGGGAGGCGAAGTTCTAAAACCGTCCCGACAAATGCTCCGATTTCGAGTGGATGTCTATGTATATATATATACACCCGGAGGCAAAATTCGAAAGCCGCACACACACACACACACACACTCGCACATGCGTCTCTTCCGGATTTAAAGCCGGAGGAAGCAGGAACTCAAGTTTAAAGGATCTTCTCGTTGTTTTCTTACACACACACACACACACACACACAGACAGACGCACATTCACATACATGCATACACAATCACACGCACAATCACACGCACACACGCACACGCAGACACGCACACATGCACTCATGTGTACGAGAAAGGGAAAGTTATAGAATGCGAGTCCGCGAGGACCGCGCGATTGGAGTCGAGGCGAGCGCGGTGAAAGTTTATAAGAGACGAGGACGGCAAGCACCGTGGTTTTGTCTCTCCCTTTATCTCCTCGCAACGATTGCCAATCCCTCTCTCAACTCGAATCGCTATTCAAATTTATCCCACAGAGAGAAAGAGAAAGATATACGTGTTTATGCATATACATCATATACGTGCGCGGGTGCGCCTTCTCTCTCTCTCTCTCTCTCTCTCTCTCTCTCTCTCTCTCTCTCTCTCTCTCTCTCTCTCTCTCTGTCTATGTGTGTGTGTGTGTGTGTGTGTTGCTGCGATTGTACTTTGTCGTCCGCTGCGCTCGGAATACCTATATGTATGTACACGTTTACACTTACGTGTACACCAACTGTTTTCTCAATTTCGACCGGTATGATTATAACAATTCCATGTATAATTATGCCGAATATCGTATATACTCGATCCATGTGAATTCTTCCTATTATTTTAATTGGTATTCCTTATGGTCCTATTCACCGCGACGGGTCATGGGTCATTTCTACCTACACATTGTTTTTTTTGTTGAATAAACAAAGAAACAATTCGTAAAAATCCGTTTAGCGTCAATCTTTATTTAAATGTATATATTAAAAGTTTTTAACAGCGTGCACGTTTAATTACACATGCACGGGTTAATTATATATTTTTAATACGTTATAAAAATTAGAAATCTTGTTGAAAAATATGTATCTTACGTGTAATATCGGTAATTAAATATACTAATATATACATATTTAACCATACGTAAACTGAATATACTCAACAAAATATTTACGGGTGTTGTCTATATTTTGCAATTTAATAAAATACAGCTAATTAATCACTAATTAAATAATTTGTAACGCCGATTTATCAAAATAACTTTTAAAAGTTAAATTGTAACGCGCGTAGCACGTAAACAATTTCACAGCATGCATGCATCCGTGCATAGACGCGCACCTATACATATATATATTGATTAATGCTTACAAAATAAATTAACGATTCGAAACTAAGTCTTGTAATCAGTATTTATTTAATTCACTTGATAACTATTTTTACTTTCGATGCCCTTCTCACTTGAACGACATGAATGAATTACGCTTTAAGTAAAAAGTGATCTATGACGAAATGCGATAATTTTATAGTTTTCAACGCACTAATCAATGTTTTTACATGAGATTTAGTGCGTTAAAGAGACTTTATACTTTACTGAAAGTTTATTAAATATTTAATTCTTATATATTTTTAATTATTCCTATACGAAAACTCATTCGATGTATTATTATGGTAAATGGATTCGATGTATTTTAAATTAAGAATGAATATCCCTTAATTATACATAAGTGCATTGAAAAAGAAATTTTAGTGAATTTAATAAAATATTTTATCAAATAGTCCGAAAAAAGTATTTGTTTGAAACTAAGAAATATTTTGTAGTTTTGAGTATCCTTATACCTTTTTTTATTAATTCTTAATTTTTTTAATGAATTAATAATTCTTCGTTCTTAATAGTAATTTTCTTATTTTCAAACATGTTTTTTTACGACTATTTAAAAATATATTTTATTCAATTCTCTTAATTTTTCTTCCTAATGCATAACGATTTTTTGTAATTTTTCTATTTTATTACAACCATAATACCTATACGTATTTCCTCACCCGAATATATACCATTTGTAATTGAAATCAATTATACGCGAGATGTCAAGTTAAAAAATGTTTGACTCGCTTTTATACGAGAGATAAAATTTACATGTACACATCAGTAGTAAGAATTAACAATAGCCCATGTATATACGAATTTAATCGCAAACTGGTATTATAAGATTAAGAAACTTAGTTTTAAGTCAATAATAATCTATCTTTTCTAGTTATCGATATCACGCTAACCAATAAATTAACTAAATTAGAAAGAAAAGGAAAAGAATATTCACTTTGAGGATAGGAATAATTTATAGTGAAACAAGGCTCGGTATTTTCCTGATAATGATACAGTTCAGGATCAATTTCCTGGAGGTAATTCTTGATATTATAACTTCCTTTCGCTGGAATTTTTCTTAACACAATCCCATCCTGTCGAACGGTAGAATCCTATATAAGTGATTTTGAAATAAATTAAAAAAAATAGTGATATATAGAGAGAGGAGGGTGGTGTGAGATACAAGAGAAAAAGAGGGAGTGTATATATATCCCAAGTATAAAGCCAGAAATGTTGAAAACAACATTTTCCAGTTGAAAGAATTTCGAGCGGTAGGTTCTAACTCGATTGTATATCTCTGTATATGCTTAACAACTCGGTCTATACGAGTTTTCCGTCCGGTGTTGTGTACGCAAGTGTCTCCATAACCCAGCGTGAGCTGCGCGCACCGAGTTTTCTCTCGCGCGCGCGCGCGCGGCTATATCGTTACGTAGCACCGAGAGCATACATTTTTCCAAGGCAAGCGGCCGCGAGAAGGAAACGTCTAAGTATACGCGTGTATATAGACCCGAGCTCTTGTGTGTACCTGAACGACCGGGGGACTCGAATCACACGCGTATATAGGAAAAAGGTTCGCCGGTTTGAAACTCTTTCTCAACTTTATATATATATGTATAAATATCAAGTATCGGCCACGCGGATGAATAAACTCTCGATTATCATTTTTATTTTTACGCTCGTTGTGTTTATTTTATATTCACAATTTTTCGTTCGCGACGACTAATCTTTTTATTAAAATATATCGTTTTCCTCGTTTCGTTCAAAATTTAATTGGAAAACAAGAGTTCGTACGAACTAGATATGTGTTCAGAAGACAATATTAATGTACGAACGTTAATTAGTGAGTATTTAGTACGTGTTGACAACTCGATCTAGTTGAAAATTCAATGTGAAACTATTTATAGACGTTTAACAGATTTTCATGTTTTAAAATGTATGTTAAGTTGCGACGTTTAAATCTATAATCGAATCTATAACTAAACGGTATGAAAATTATTGTTTTATCAGTTTTAAACGCGAACTTAAGGGAACAAGCCTAGGTTAAAATTGAAAAAGAATTATTCTATATTAACAATTAATCATTTATTTTTTATAATAATTGAGAACATTTCTTTATTTTTGATATGTAACATAACTATTTTAATTAATTATGAGACTCCGTTCTTTGATTTTTTTCCATAATGGACTTGCCGCAATATATCTCAGGAACCACTTCATCGAATAGGCTGAAATTTTAACAATAACTTTTAAATATAATTTTAATCCACTTAAACGGAACAGAATTTCAATAAAAGTTTAAATGTTTATTTAAAAAAATTATTTAACTTTTGTATACACAATTTTTTAATTTCTCTAAATATTTTGATAATAATAATTTTTTTATTACAACATTAACACAGTCTGCTCCATTCAAATAAATTAAAATCATATTTAAAAGTGTCTTAAAATTTCTGCCTATTCGATGAAGTGGTTCCTGAGATATCCTGCGGTAAGTCCATTATGGTAAAAAATCAGAGTACGGAGTCTCATAATTAATTAAAATAGTTATGTTACATATAAATTGACGAAAAAATTTTTAAATAAAAGTTAATAATAATACAATTTGTTTAAAAAATTAAGAAAAGTTTTTATTTGTTATGAAAAAAAATATTAATTGTTAATATTGAATAGCTTTTTTTCAATTTTAATCCAGGCTTGTCTCCTTAAATTATCTCTTGATTTATGTAAAAATAATTCACTCGCAACAATAAAAAAGATTATTTTATCAAACAGCCAATAATACTTCCTTAATAAAAATCTTTCGACAAAATTTTTACTAAAGATTAAAATGCTAATAATATTTTAATTACATTAATGAAAGAAATAGTTAAATATAACACTTTATGAATTCAACGTAATATTTTAATAAATATTTTTGTACCCACTTTTATGATCAGTTAAAAAAACGGTTCTGCTTCTTATTCAAATATTTATACAAGTACCTACTAATGTTTGTTCTTTCAAAATTATTTCTCTTATAACTTGAAAAGATATGTCATTCGCAAAATAAAAAAAACGTCGATCATGCCTAAAATCTTACGAATAAAAATTAATTAATTTAATCAAAATAATTATTTAAAAATACGTTGCGGTGATTATTCTCTCGATTGCTAATGGCATAAGTTAATGTATTTTTTGTCAGAAATTTTTAGTCAAGAATTCATAATCCTAAGGCTTTCGTCCTGTGACCATCTAAAATGGTTTCGAGATATAGCTGTAAGATAGATAATCTCAAGGGGTCTCGAGACAAATCCAAGGATCCATTAATAAAAGTCTTAGACAGAATGAGATTTGCCTTTGTGAACAACGTAGATAATAGTTTTACCCTTGGAGGAAAAAAAAACATTTTTGTCTAACGAAATAAAATAGTGTGTTCAACTAAGGGTCGTAGTGATGTTAATAACTTAAATAAACGTAACCCTGTGAAGGATTATGGTTAATTCTTATATTGAATTAAAAAAATCGCAGTAATAATATCTAAATTTGTAAAAATAATTTAAGAAACAACAATAGACGCCTACAAGTAAAGCTAATAAGATATAGATAAAAATGTGAACAAAATATTAACCGTAAATAAATAAAGATATATGTTAATTTTAATCGACACCGCGTGTTATACATTTTCTGTATAAATTCTATTTAGTACACCAGAGTACATTTGAAAAAGTCCTTGAGAAAAATTTGTCCAATTACTTTTACAGAGATAACGCGTGCAACTTGGCCGTTTGGTTTTTAACACTATTTTCAACACCGACTGTATGATTAAAAAAGTAACTCTGAAAAAGGACGCGCGTTTGTCTAACTATTTGCGCTAGAACCGAGTAAACGAAAGAGCAAAAGAAGTGCAAATGTTAGTGTATAGATACAAATTTAAGCGTTAATGGTATATTTCTACAATTGAGTCATTATATTTTATCTTACTCACACGCAAATGCAAAACAAGATCGTTTCTCACGTAATTCGTTAATAATTTGTACACGGTAAAAGACGAATAATACGCATAAGTTCGTTTTTCATTATTTTATATATACATATTAGCAGTAGTGAAAGTTACATTGAATTTTACATTTATAAAGATAAATTGTTGTAACAGTTACATTGATAAAGATTTCGAGATTCCCAGTTAAATTTTTAATAAATTTTTCAGTTCCTCAAAAAAAAAACAAAACGGTACTTAGTCTCCTTTTTTTCTTGATGTTTTAAAATTATACAACTCACTCCTTGTTTCGTCATTTCATTGCATACGAACAATGCAATATTCTTATACCCATAAATTTGAAAACCCTCGAATTCATACAAATATTCTCTTGTATAACCAGAATTTTTTAACATAAAAAAACAAGTATGTATGTATATATATATATATGAAATATTCATCCCCTGGATAGATCGTAAATACTCGACTCGCCTTCTTATCTGCGGTTTCCCTTTTTTTTTTTACGACGTAGCCGCATCCACGTGTTAATGGACCTAATGAAAATGGAAAAACAAGAGGGGGCGCATTTGAAAGCGAGCGCAATTTCATTTGTTTAGTCGGGTAGAGACCGCTTTTGAGAGTTTCTCTTTGGGACCCCCTTTTTTGTGCTCACAGGAGGGGAGTCCGTACTTTATTCGAGCTTACCTGTCCGTCGTCCTATCCCCCCCCCCTCCCACGTGTATACCTGGAGGTGCTTTTGTGTACCTGATCCCTCGTATACCTTCTCTCTCTCTTTCTCTCGTTTGGCCCCTATGATTCTTGGAACTTTCTGCGGCTTCGATCCCGGGGTCCGATGTCTCGTCCGCAGCATCTATATACCTGGCGCTATACAAGTACTTCAACGAGTAACGTCACTGTCCCAATTTCCGATCAGCTAAGAGATCGAGGATTTGCTTTTCTAATGAATGGTTTCTCTTACTTTTCGATAGGTCGATTTGCACTTTTCAAAGATTCGATCGCACGGATTATTATGGAAAAAATATTGAAAAACATTATGTTTTTCAACCTGTGAATGAAGGTAAAATTATGGATTTTTACGCATTTTGTGCGGGAAATCTAAAAAATTTTACTGTGTAACAAATGTTATATTGATTTTATTTTATTATAACGTACCATCAAAGTGTACGTTACGTTCGGGAATATTTGAATTAATCGTGGTGATTAAAAAAAATAAAAAGAAACTAAGTGATTCGGACACGAAATGGTTGGAATTTAAAATTTTTAAAAATTATCTTTTCCGTTAATATAATTTAAACATTAATTCAGAAAGTTTACGTTATCTGTTTGTTTTATACGTTTTCAATAATTAGCGTTTGTTTGAGTCGTCAGACGCAAAATATTCTAACGTATGGGCAACGTAAATTTTCGAGAAAAGTTTAACGCAATTATGGCATTATGATTATTACGAAAATATAAATAACGTTAAATCTGTGTGTACAGAATGAAACCTCGCATTAAATATGTGTATAATTTGAAAAAAGGTATCAATAAGTCAATGCTATAATTGTACGATATTATAAAACTTGTTTTCCATTTTCATATAAATAGAAATCTCTTTGAGTGAAATATACTAAACGTAAAGTTATTTTCCATTAATCGACGTATAACGAGTACTCGTCGATGAAGTATCAATTGACATCGAAAATCAAATTATGCAGATGTAAACAACGACGAGACTGTACATTGAAATTAACGTATAAATAATTTAAAATAAATTAAATAACTATTATTATTAATAGATCCAGTCGAATATAACGATTACGATACAATCCTTTTTGTACGACTAATAGGATGTTGCGTGCGGCGGTTGTTAAACGCATGAAACGTGTACTTGCAAGAACAAGTTTGGTATTAACAATATTCGGCGCAACGGTACATCTCATATTATTTAGGAGGTTTACTCTACGAATAATAAGCTGACCTGCCCTTAGCGTAAATGCTCAATAGGTACTTTCAATTATGAAGAAATGAATGACGTGTCCACGAATTTTCGTCTGCTAGAACAGCATGTACCAATGAACATTTACTACTCGAGGCGTGTCTAACTTTGGAGTAAACTCAAGTTTTCAATCTGCCACGATTTCGAAAAATGTTCCTTCCACATTTTCAACTTATGTTCTAAATATATATACAAATGTCGTGTACGTCCGTTCACTTAGGAATCGTAACTACGTTGAAAATTTATTGGAGTTTCGATTGTAGAATATTGAGTACGCGTTTGTTATTATTAAGAAAAGTTTTGCTAAATTTTGCCAAACTTTCTGTAAATATTTCTATACTTTCATTAACTCGGTAACAGACTGACGAGAACTAAAAAATTACTGAAATTTCTAGTAATTTTTACTAAGAAATCTACTAATTTTTATATTCGGTAAGAATTAATTACTCGTACATAAATCTATGTATATATTTGAAATTTTCTACTAATTTTAACTAAAGGTTTAGTAATTTTTTCCATATTAACAGTCTATTACCGTGTTACGGAAAGTTTAGTAATATTTACTCTAATTTTTCTCTCCGTGTACGTACTGATTTGATGTTCATTAAAATCATGGTCAAATCACTCATATTATTCGAGTCGTATCATCTGGTACGTAAATAACTGTTGTTGAATTTTCAACGTACATTACACTCAAAATCTACAAGTTTTCATTATAATTTAAAATTCTAAGGGATTGACATAAAGTAATTTATCACAAATATTACGTATAGAAGTAACTGCAGAATCATCCGAAATGCATTATACGTATTATGTACGTATACACAACCGAAAGGAGAGCGAATCAGCTGATTCTCGGAGAACTGTCAGTTTCGTTCGAAGCGTAAGAAACCTTTGATTTCCTAACCGATCGTTCAGCTGTAATACACATTTATATATTTTTTTTGTAAACGAAAATTATCATATAAAATATACCGCCTTTACGAGCTGCTCGCAACGCCTAATGGGCTCGATCGACGTATTCAAGAACCCGTGGAAAACTTTTTGACGATGATTAGAAGTTGCAGCCAAGTGACTTTTCACATATATATATATATACACACGTGTATATATATATTTATATACCTCACACATTTATTTCGACATCGAATGATTTAAAGTTCAGCAATATAACTAAACTCGACTAATAAACTCGCGAGCGAATTCGCGTTGAAATTTTTTTTTTTAAATGCGCGATTTCGTATGGTCGCGCGAATAAAGAAGGCGCGATATAAATAATGTCGAAAAGCCAGTGCCCACGCTTTAGAAAGTCCGCGCGATATATACGTGTGATACCTTCATGAACGCGAATCACATTATATATGTACGTGCATACATCAGACATACACGAGTACTTCGGCCCTCGAAAAACCAAAGAGGCCTATTAGAAACTTATTCGTCGCAAAGCCGTCATGCATATCGGGACGTACGCGCGACTGTAAATGAACACCATAAGGAAATTGCTCTGGTGTCACTGGTTGTTTATTTTTCTTTATTTCTTTTTTCCTTTCTTTTTTGTTTCTCCGCGAGCCGAGCCCGCATAAATCAACGTGTAAACGCTTCGTTGGAAATGGAATATGGAATTTCGTTAGGCGGGCGTTCTCTTTAGATGGGCAATATATATATACGTTCAGTTAATGAGCTCCTGTCTCTATAATATATAGATCGATATACGGTGACTATAATAATTAGATTATTTTTCCGTTTTCCATCGTGTGTTACAAGTGTAATTATTATTCTGATAATTGTACAAGATGCGAGAGGAGTCCTTGTAGGTTTTTCCTTTTTTTTTCCATACGGTTTGTTGCGCGTGTCCTTGATTTACGTATAGGCTGAGTCACTGTTAAAAAAAAACCAGAATTATGTTGTCCGTTACACAAAATTATTTAGATTTTTTATTTATTATCACGTTCAACTAAAAACGAAATCGCGGGAACTTTATTTAAGAGAAACGCGTGCAATTGTTTAATCGTTATTATAGGCAGTTTTTATAAAACAATATACTTTATTAATGGAAATTAATGGAAAAATACCAAATTCAGTTATTAGTCGATCAAAATTTCGTCACACGTTAGTCACTGTACATGACATACATTGTTAGTCATTTCAACAAACAAAATTAGTCAACGTATAAAAGAAAACATTGATAATTGAAAAAAATGTATACCATTCGTGCATTCTTCCAACGAATGTTAAATAATGGTGATAACTAAAGTATATTCAACTTGCAACACTTCAATCACTCACCACGTTTTGGATACATCAATTTTTTTTTCTTACACATTTTACACCATTATGAAAATAATGTTTCACTTAATATTAAGTTATATTTCCTATTTAAAGATGCATTTGGAAACTTCGAACTCTCGCATTTCAATATAAATATTACGAAGCATTTAAACATAATCGAATGAAGTTAGTATACTTATTATATTATATGTACACTTTATAATTCAACAAATAAAATTAAATGCGCCCAGTTTGTATTGCATTATGATGTTGAAAAATAGAATGGCAATGTTTATCAGCCTGCGAATTCATTCGAAAGCATTTATCATAACAAGTGTATAATTAAGTTTATTTATATATTTCGCGAGCAATAGAAATATAAAACATATATACCGATGCACATTTTTTCTCTCGTTAGTGAATGAAAGGTATATAAAAAATAATGAAAAAATTGTTAAACATCCCGTTATTCGCATCGATCTCTCTATACCGAAGGAAACATTTTTCTTGCATATGGGGGAAATCAAAGATCGGTAAATAGTGTGCAAGTGGTAAAGACGTGTTCGGTTAAGTTTCGCGCCCCGCAGGCAAGTACCGTATATTAAATATAGACCAAAAGCCCAATGAGTAACACGGTGGTCGAAAGCTCTTGGTTATATTCCAGGAAAGGATATACTGCTTTTGTTCCCATATATATATATATCTAGGTGTCCACGTGGTTGTACGTGTGCGTGTGTTTCCTGGGCGTATTTGTGTACATCAATGGGACATATAAAAGTGTGATTTGCGGTTTCTCTTAATTCGATCGTTACAGTTACAATTGCACGTAAACACTCGAAGTGTCTTCGAATTGTATTAATATATGTAAATTGTTTATTTATAGTTGACACCAACACACTCGGTATTAATATGTCATTGGGATACACAACACGTGAATTTTTGTTGATTATATCGTACACATTCTATAAAGGAATTCTGGGTTTCTCTTGTATCTCTTGTTACATATTCTTCAACTTATCTTAATTAATTGACGGATTTTGTTGAATTTTTGTCAGGACGAGATTATAAGATAATTTACAAATTTGGATGTACGACGATTAATTGTGTGGTATAAATTTAGGGGATCCTAAATGTTTCCATAAATGCATAGTTAATAACGCCTCGAGACTCTAAAAGATTTGTCAAACTCGAGGCAATATTTGTCCCAATTGGTATACATATTCGAACAGCGAAACTGGACGAATTCGAGATTTCTAGGGAGAGGAGAGGCGATTCCTCAGCGGCATTGCTCGTATACAGAAGTGTGTATCCGAGAGAGAGAGAGAGAGAGAGAGAGAGAGCGAGAGAGTAATCAGGTTGCACCACCCCGACGAGGGGTAAGAAATAAAGTTGAGAATGACCGTCTGGGAAGGTTCTCGGAGTCGTTGATTCGACGAAGCGAGCCGGAAGGGCGAGATAGGAACATGTGTAGACCCTCGGGGAATATATACATATACAGTACGGTATACGGAGGGTCTGGATGACACGTGGTGGCGAGGAGTATCGCGCGACGCGGTTGTTACGGCTGGCAACGCAAGTGTCATCCACATGCGAAGGAGATGCGTCGATGCAAACATCCATTCGAAACCTTAGCTTTCCTTCGCTTTTTCCTCCTTCCTGCTTCTCTCTTTTCCACGCGAATATCTGGTTACTTGTTCGCTCGTTCCTTCTCCCTCTTCTTTCGTATATACGCTGATGCAGCCTCCCTTTTACGACTCTCGTTTCCTTCTGCTTTATTTCGCATTCGCTTATCTTGTACCAGCTGCGCGCACCGATCCGAATATATGCATAACCCATTTGCGGGAGGCTGTAAAAACTTTTATCATCGCCAAGCGAAATTAATTTCACTCGAGATCGGTTAAGAATATAATTATATATCTTTTATACATATACGCGTATATATATATATATATATATGTATACGATACTCTCGATTTTATACGTCCATCTTTCTGCTTCGAATTTTCGTCTCGTGTATATATATGTGTGTGTGCGTGTGTGTATTAATCGATCGCGCGTATATATGGGAGGAAGTGCGCAATTTGTACACGTACATTTCCTTGGGTTAACCAGATTTCTTATACACATAGAGAACGATGAAAAGATATTTGGATTTCTGGTGATACGAGTATCGGGCACTTTAAGAGAACAAGGGTCATATTTATACCTTACACCGGTGGGAAACGAAAGTATATAGTTTGCACGACTATTTCAATAACTTTCTACAATTTTCCACGACCTTTGTCATCGTCTCCCAACACAGCAATTTGTACTATATATATATAATTTGAAAACTTTTTTCAAGACAGTATATACGTATAATATTTTCGTGCAATTATTCTAAATTAAACACGAGTTTCCAAAATTATTTGGAATAACCCTTTCAGACCCAATGTACATTGTACTGTACATAAAAAATTTTAAATTAAAAATATTATAATGTAAATTATTAAAAGATAGTTAAAAAACATATTTTTTTAGTATTTTTAGATTAATCAGATGGTATTAAACCAATTGTATATTTAGAAACAATCGTCGTGATAAAAATATGAAAAAAATTCTAAGTTAATTTAGGTATGAAATGGTTAAATACTTCAAGGAACGATGAATCTCTACATCTAATAAAGTAATAATGACACACTAATATCACTTAAAATTTTTTGTATAAAAAACGCAAATTGTTGTAAAATGATTTATTGTATTTTGTAGACGACAACTGATTTATTGTCTATTCAATTAAACGAAACTGTTATTTTGTATTGTATTAATCGGTAAATATGAAAACCAGACGTCTTCATTGAATTAAATACTTGTCGCAGATGAACCTCGGGCAAGGTCGTTGATTCAACTTTTTTTAAACAAAACTTTCCTGGTATCTCTAATTTTCATATTGAAGCATCTTCAGAAATAGAAAAAAGTTTGCTTAAAATTTAAATATTCTCTCAGTCTATATAACGATACGTAATTAGAATAAATAAGCGCGATACAAAAATCTTAAACCATAATGCGTAAACAAGTGATTCCGTATATAATCGTATTACATATCACTATGTACGTAGCAATATATACTTCGTATATGTGTACAATTATATACGATTAACCAAATGTTTGGCATGTAATTTGATGGATCCACGTGATCTCGTTAATTTGCATAATCGTACAGTTACTCATACTTTTTTCCCCCAATAACGAAATCGCGTATATTTGGCAAAACCAAAGAGGAATAATAAGAATCAGATTGTTCGAGGAAGAAGTGTGTACAGGTGTGTCAAGTATATGTACATAAAATAAAAGCCACTTTTTTTTTTATTTTTCGTATAAGGTTGGGTATGTAGGGTCAGAGGGAATCCATCACCGTTACATCGATGTAGGTGTCCGTTAACAGATGCAGATATAAGCTCCGATAATGACTAACTGTCAAACTTTATTTTTTCCTGTCTCATTTTTCCGAAAGCTCAGTTCCCTCCTAGTCAAAGGTTAAAAGTACCCTTGACCGCTTTGACATTACGTCTTTCAAAAGTTTCCCAGGCAATGTAATGCCATTTACTCAATTTATTTTACGAGTCAAGTTAGTGACAGTCACGTACGCGTGTGGGCATTTATATATGTATACATATATGTATGTATATATAGACATATGTGCATGTGTGTACACACAGATGTAGACTCTAATGCGTGTATACATTAATGCGTGAATTATGGGTAATTTACAGGGATGTTTTCTTCATTGATAATCTAACATTTAAATGTTTAATTTATTTCGCTTAACTCTATAGATTCGCGATAGCGTATAATATAATACTCTATGTAAATGGCGAACGCTTTTTAATGCGCTTCGCTGTATATACGAGAAAATCAAAATTGATAATTACATTTCGAATTTTAGTGGATAATTCTGTCTAACTGTTTAATAGTTTTATATTTATGAGCCTGCCTTTTTGTTACATTGTACACCTTTATATTTTTATTTAGTAATTTCTGCATATATATACGTATGAATCCCAATTGAAATATTGACGATGTATATCGATATCGTTCGACTGAGGAACGACAATTTCATAATTATTACATAGATATATACGAGTATACATTTAGTATGAACTCGATTTTCTTATTTTATTTTTATCAAAGCTAATCAGCTTATAAAATAAATAAATACCTTGTAATTGGTTTAAAAATTATTATTGTTTCGATATGGTTTTATGATTGATTAGTGAAAATATTAATTATAAAGTAAGATTCATAAACAATACTAGCATTTAAATTAGATTTGACGATAAACGAATTTTTTTAAGCTTTCTGTATTATTCAAGATATTTATAAGGAGACAAGCCTGGGTTAAAATTGAATAAGGACTGTTTAATATTAATATTTAATAATTTTTCCATAGCAATTGAAAACATTTCTTGATTTTTTAAACAAATTATATTATTATTAACTTTTATTTAAAATTTTTTGGCCAATTTATATGTCACGTAACTATTTTAATTAATTACTCACTTCATCGAATAGGTTGAAATTTTAACAGTAACTTTTAAAAATATGACTTTAATCCACTAGAGCGGAACAGACTGTGTTAAAATTGTAATAAAACAATTATTCTTCCCAAATCAATTGTAAAAATTGAAAAATTATATAAAAACAAATAATTTTTTAAAATAAATATTTAGACTTTTATTAAAATCTGTTCCGCTTAAGTGGATTAAAATTATATTTAAAAGTTACTGTTAAAATTTCAGCCTATTCGATGAAGTGGTTCCTGAGATATCTTGCGATCCATTGTGGAAAATAATGAGCGTACGTATATTTAAAAAATTAAGAATTGTTTTCAATTGTTATGAAAAAAATTATTAAATGTTAATATTGACTATTTTTCAATTTTAACTCAGGCTTATCCCCTTAATTTGAACATTTAAATATTACTTTAAACGATAAAAAACATTTGTATTCTCATTCAATTAGTTGATACACACATCTTTTTAAATTCTAAATCTGCACTTAAACTTTTGGCTGAAGGTAGCTACAAAAATTTAAAACAGGATTCGAAGACTATTGGAATCGAATGTACATTGTTATACACACGGCGAGAAAAATTAGAGTAAATATTATTAAATTTTCAGTAACACGGTAACAGACCGTCAAAAAGCAAAAAATTACTGAACTTTTAGTAAATATTAGTATAAATTTCAGTAAAAATTAACAAAGAGTTTAGTAACTTTATTTATTTTGGCAGTCGGTTACCGCGTTAATGTATAAGTTTAGTAAAATTTATAGTGAAACTCTTTTCTCTCCGTGCAGGAATAAAAAGTTAAATAATTCAATAAACACAATTTTAATACAATATGTTTATTCCTTTAAAACCACATTTTCACTTGACTCGTATACGAATAAGCATTAATTTAACACGTTATATACACAGTCAGATCGGCACATCTCAATTATTTAACGTCGCGCCTCCAAGCGTATTATAATAATGCGAGTCGACTCGAAATAAAAATCGTTCTCTTAATTAAACAAATAAATAATGCATTATACGAATCTCCTCTCTCGTAAAAATGAAAAGAAAAAAAAAAAGTAACGCTCGGTGCAGAGTTGCATCAAGAAGTGCGTGACGCCGACACGCATTCACGAAGGGGGGGCTTCACAGTGCGCACTCGCTCGTATTTTCCTGCGTGAACATCGTGCCGTGTGTAATACGTACACCCTTTTCTCTTCGCGAAGAACCTGTATACATGTACACTACAATAGATACCAAGCGTTTTATACCTTCGTCGAATCGTCTTGGCGATTTTTTACGAAAATTTGCTATTTCACGGTTCGAGAGTTTAAGGGTTATTGCTAAACCGAGGAATAGGTTATATCTCCGAATCACGAGTAACGCTCGGTGCAGAGTTGCATCAAGAAGTGCGTGACGCCGACACGCATTCACGAAGGGGGGGCTTCACAGTGCGCACTCGCTCGTATTTTCCTGCGTGAACATCGTGCCGTGTGTAATACGTACACCCTTTTCTCTTCGCGAAGAACCTGTATACATGTACACTACAATAGATACCAAGCGTTTTATACCTTCGTCGAATCGTCTTGGCGATTTTTTACGAAAATTTGCTATTTCACGGTTCGAGAGTTTAAGGGTTATTGCTAAACCGAGGAATAGGTTATATCTCCGAATCACGTCACCTGCATTACCTTGATAATCAACCGTTTGATATAGATCCGCCGTGTCGTTCGGATTATCGAACGAGATCTGTCCAATTTTTTCGCGAAAGCGAGCGCACGAGTGTACGTATATAAATAATAAAAATGCGTATAATTTGAGAATGACTCACTATACGCACATTTTATTTCTCTTTTGCCTCATTAATATCCTTTGGTGTATACGTTAGGTCTCTTTTCTCGCAGGTAAAACTCGTGAACGAGAGGTTCAACGTCCTGATTCCAGGAATCGGCAATAGAACTACCAAAGTGCTAATTGATTGGTCGAGCGAGCGTTGACGTCGTCCAAAAGAAAAAAAAAAAGTAACGCTCGGTGCAGAGTTGCATCAAGAAGTGCGTGACGCCGACACGCATTCACGAAGGGGGGGCTTCACAGTGCGCACTCGCTCGTATTTTCCTGCGTGAACATCGTGCCGTGTGTAATACGTACACCCTTTTCTCTTCGCGAAGAACCTGTATACATGTACACTACAATAGATACCAAGCGTTTTATACCTTCGTCGAATCGTCTTGGCGATTTTTTACGAAAATTTGCTATTTCACGGTTCGAGAGTTTAAGGGTTATTGCTAAACCGAGGAATAGGTTATATCTCCGAATCACGTCACCTGCATTACCTTGATAATCAACCGTTTGATATAGATCCGCCGTGTCGTTCGGATTATCGAACGAGATCTGTCCAATTTTTTCGCGAAAGCGAGCGCACGAGTGTACGTATAAATAATAAAAATGCGTATAATTTGAGAATGACTCACTATACGCACATTTTATTTCTCTTTTGCCTCATTAATATCCTTTGGTGTATACGTTAGGTCTCTTTTCTCGCAGGTAAAACTCGTGAACGAGAGGTTCAACGTCCTGATTCCAGGAATCGGCAATAGAACTACCAAAGTGCTAATTGATTGGTCGAGCGAGCGTTGACGTCGTCCAAAAGAAAAAAAAAAAGCATGAAAAAGAAGAGAAAGGAAATATTTATCGTTCACCGAAATCATATAGATATATGTATATATATTGTTTTATTTTTGCGGAAAACCAAACGTTAGTCGTACAGATATAACAAAGGTAAATAGAAGGTAAGTTGATTTAAGGTGGCTCCAGCATCAAAATAACGCCTGTGTTTAATTGTTGAAACGAGCCCTCGGCGTGTCGTCGAGCTATAAAAATAATGTCGAGACGACGAGGTAGTCACGTATGTACCGGGATGGAAGGAGAAAATGCTCCGAAAGCTTTTTTCAACGTACACAACGATTCTTTTGAGCGAAAACGAACCGACTCGCATGTTGATCCTAAGAACAATAATGCCTTAAGATCCTTCCTTTCAGCCATTTTTCGTCTGTAAAATTGTTTTCATTAAACCTCGCGTGTGTGTATACACACACACATATACATATATACATACACGCATTTCAATGCACTCGCGCGAAACGTTCCAACTTTTCTAGCGACGCGACTAACTTTAATTATTATTTTATATTTCTCGGTTTTTACCTGAAAAAACAACAACGGTCTCCGTGAATTTAATTTTATCGACCGAGGAACCGATTCTTCGAAGAATATTTTTTATGTATCCGTACGTGGATTTGCTATTTTACACAACCGCAATGTGTATAGCGCATACGTTCAAGGGATCGATCACCGATAGTTATAAAAGTGTTGCACTTACGATCACGTATATATATATATATATATATATAATCGATCATTTATTTTATTAGTTTTGGTTTAAATTAATAAGGAAAACATTTCGGTTGTTGACTCCGATAAACCAGTTATCCTTTCAACAAAAATAACACTTTTCATTTATTCTTTACATTTTTTTCTCGTTTTTTTTTCTTTTTTCTTTTATTTAAATAAATTGTAAAACTGTAATGTAACTATACAAGTTTTCATAACTGGTTGTCAAGGTTAATTCCTTTTTCTACCGTAAGAAATTTAAGAATTATCAAGTTAACCGATCTTTTATTTCACAAGCGCGAGATTATTTTTTATGCGAGCATACAAAATTTGTTATAATTGTCAACGTTGCGATTATTAAGAACAACTTTGATATTTAATACGAACCAGGAAACAATATTTAATCGAAGTTGTTGTACAATTATTTTTTGAGAACGCGGTGTACGCGAGAGTTAATTCCAAGGCCTTCCGCAATTTTTCGTCATTTAAATTGCCAAGGGTTAACACGGTAGCTCCTTTTGACCTTTCGAATTTGTTCAATTTCGACCATTTAAATGCTAATAAAACTGTACATACTACTTGATAAATAATTCTTTTGAATTTAAACGTTTAAGAGGTTCGTTTTTTGTACTTATTGTTTTAATCTTATGCGTCGAGAAATTCATTTGTAAGCCCAAAAAAGGAACGAAAAAAATTGCCTTGCTGAATTAATTATTAATTTAAGTAAATATATATGTACACGCGCACACACACACACATATATATATATATATATATATATATATGTATATATGTACAATGTATTTTTATGGAGTGTAAATAAATCAAGAGGATTATATATTTGTCGTGAGACAGACGATTATCTTTTTGTCAACAACGTCGTTTATATATACCCGCGTAAAAAAAATTATGTTTATCTAAACTTTATATAAAGTTAAAGTTTGGAGAAAGTTCATATCAATAAACAATATAAACAATAAAAATGGCTCAGTTGGTAGAACGAGAGACTTCGAAGTAGAAGATCGGAGGTTCGAATCTCGGGATAAAGTTTTTTTTTTTATTATTATTAATTCAAATTTCACAAGTTCAAAAATAATATTTTTAATCTTACCTAAGACATTATTTTAACTTTGTATAAACTTTATACAAATGCTTAATTAACATTTTTCCAAGTTTGGGAATGTCGCGTTGTACACGTTGATATGAACTATCTCCGAACTTTAACTTTATATAAAGTTTAGATAAACATAATTTTTTTTACGCGGGTACATAAGAAACGTATAGCATTAGCAACATATATTAACAAAAAAAATCAGTCTATACTTGAATGTATACCTATTTTTGAGAGCGTATATGTATAGAAATGAAAGTGATGCTCGTCAATTAGATAATTGACTAAATTGTAACGAAAACACCCATCGAACTCGCGTATCTCGAGAATAATTAAAATATCTACATATTTTTCAACGCATACATATCGCAACTCATTGACTGTTAATAAAAGTTTAATGCTATCGTTTTATCTCAATTACGCGTATACGCAGAATCAATCGTATTCTGATTCATTCGCTTAACGAAAAAAAAAAAGAAAAGAAAGATAAAAAAGTAATGTCGTCCATTAATATTAAAACTTGATCTATATGTCAAACGAAACTCGTAACGTAAACTCTATCTCCATCTCTCTCTCACTCTCTCTCTCTCTCCGCACGTATACGTGTACGCAAATGAAACGATTTTTTAAACTATTAATCGGCGAGCGCGAGTGCGAAGGAATAACGACATCGAGCAAAATAACTCAATCGAGACTTTAAAGACACTGGTTATTGGCGCACGAGGTTGTAAAGGAAGACTAAAAATTTCGCACCGGCACCGCGAGTCCAAGATCATACGCGAAATCGAGGTAAAAAAAAATAGGGGGGAGGAGGAAGGATTATACACACTTATCCGAATAAATGGAAATTTCGCAAAAGAAAACGTTTAAAGGAGAAGAAAAAGAAAAAGGATTGAACGCGCGCGGAGAAAGGGTGGGGACATACAAGTCACGTACTCTCGTAATCAATGAAACGTCGGGCGGTCGCGCGCGCGCACCGGCTTTATTTTACGAATGGAGCTATATACACGAGTTACGAGCCGCTATCGTGAATGTCGTCATTCATGCGCGCGCGGCTCTAATTCTAATTATTAAGCGGGCGTCGTGATTCGAAAAAAGCGCACCCAACAGAGCGAGAGAGAGAGAGAGAGAGAGAGAGAGAGAGAGAGAGTGAGAGAGAAAGGGAAGTAGGGAGGAAGGGAGGAAGGGAGGGTGGGAGAGAGAGAGGGATAAGAAAATAAAAATGAGTAGGTAGATGGAGAGCCGGTTCTCTGTTTTTACCGATGTTGCGACGTTGCCGAGTTTCTCTCTCTCGACTCAGCGCTCGCGGATGAAGAGAGAAAGAGAGTGAGAGATGTATGCGCGTATATGCAAAGAGGGAAGAGCGAGAGAGAGAGAGAGAGAGAGAGAGAGAGATAGAGAGAGCGAGAGAAAAAAAATTATCTGGCGGGGGAGGTCGGAGGACGCTGACTTGACAAATCGCGGGAGGGACGAAGACGGATCGAATAAATCGGCGAGCACGTGAGGTTATTAATTCAACGGGAGGAAATCCAACGAACAGGGCACTGAGCAGGCGCAGGCTGCGCGGGCAGGCTTTCTCGAGGCGGCGGCGGCGGCGGCGGCGGCGCGGGAGAAAAAAGGAGCAGCGAGGGAAAAACGAAGCCCCCCTGCGATAAGAAAAAGAACCGAGAAAACGCGAAGGAGTGGCGCGCAAAGCGAAAAACACGAGGTGCCTCGACTCTCGAGGGGAGAAGAGGCCGCGAGAAGGAGGGGGGAGGTGGAGGAGCGGGGGCGGAGTGGGGGGGCCGTTCGGGGATTGGTCGGGACGCCGACGCCGCCTTTCGCGACGGGTCTTTCTCACTCACTCTCTCTCTCTCTCTCCCTCCCTCCCTCCGACGCTGAGCCTCTCTCGCTCCCTCGCTCCCTCGCTCTCTCTCCCACTCTCTTTGTGGTCGAACTCGAAGCAAGCCGAAGTAGCCGAGCCGAGAGCGACAGCGACGTTGCAAAGTCCCGTCAGTCAGCTCTCGGGCGTTCGACGAGACGTAACTCGCAAGCAAGGAGGAGCGCGGTCAAGTAATTGACAGCACGACGCACCACACTTGATCACAATAAGTTGATACGCGACGCACACGAGTTTACGTGGTGATAAACAAAACAAAGAGAGAAAGAGAGAGAGAGAGAGGGATAAATATTTCGAGAAGAGTAGACACGCATCGTCAAAGAACTTTGATCTCTCGCCTCTTCATGTATCACCACTGAAGAGACCGAGAGTGTCCAGCATTGTTAGTGTTTTCCACGCTGCTTTGTATTTGACCCCCTACGATCGTATATACGCATAGATATATACACACCCGAGTGCTTTTTTTTTTCTTGTGCGGAAAACTGGAAGGAATATGTCGACGGCGGTCATGAGCAGTCCGATGTTCGAGTGCGGCGAACTCTTCAAGGTGAGCGGTTCGACACAACTACTCTCTCTCTACTACCCTTTCACTATCTTTTATTTTACTCGGTATTTCCTTTTTTTTCTTCTTCATCCTCCGTCTCTCCCCGTCGGTTATGTACGAAACGTTCGGGGCTACACGGACCAATAAGGAAAGACCACCACCTGGATCACCGTTTACGTAATCCTCTCGACATTTCGCCGCGGAGAAACCGTTTGGAACACCGTCGCGATTTCTCGAAAATTAACTCCTACCGCGGGGTTACGAAAGTACAAACCGTTCATTTCTACACACGGGGGGTTTCACAATTTCCTCGAGCGCGTGCGTGCGATCGTTCGTTTGAATAAACCGTGTGTCGGGTATACGCGCTTTTCGAGTTGTGTCGCGGGATCGAGGAAGGGATGGAGGTACCCGAGGAAACCCAACAAGACTATCCACATATACACATGTATACATACATATATAGACACACGTACATATACGCACACCTTATACTTATTATACGAATCTCGCGTAAGGCGCGCGAAAGCGATTCCGCGCGCTCGGTTTCACCGGTTCTCTCTTTTCGGATTCCTCGCGGGGAAAATCGCGGTCTAAGATGGCCGCCTAGATCGAAACACGTGTGCGCCTTACAACAACGCCGGTTTCAAAACGCCTCCCTTTTTTTTCGTCTTTTTTTTTCTTTCTTTCTTTCCGTTTCCACGTACGTACGACTAGGTGTCGTATTTTTTACTCTCTTCGCGCGGTTGAGAGAAGGCGCGTTTCGTAACATTTTCATTTCACTTTCACGCGCGCGGAAAATATAAATATATATATATATATATATATATATATATGTGTGTATGCGCGAGTTTAGCCCATTATTTTTACTGGTTTTGTTATTGTTTACACCCGATCGACCGAGAATCGCGAAGTTGAATGTCGTCGTAATTACAATAACAAAACTGTCGGAACATTACGTTTGTCGAGCGCAACGTTAACATTAGGCTGCTATTAATAATATTGATATAATTCGACTTGTAAATAAATTAATACATCGGGGAGTTTGAAAAGGAATTACATCAAAATTTACAACAAGTACTTATGTGAAATCGGTGAAAATTATATTATGTGGTACTGGTACTTGTACGACCTCCGACCGCGGAGTCGACGAATAAAAATTGGTAACGAGCATTATCTTGTTCATTCGTATATATCGATCCGAGAGTTTGCACATGTCGGCAAATAAACTGTAACTGTCGTGAAGGACACGGTCCCGAGTCCCCCGAGTATATCTCCTTGTATAATACATATATACGTTATACACATGGAACAATTACTTGTACATCCTTTTATTTAACCGATGTGTTAACCTTTACCAAGTATATTTACTGTCAACAAAGATATATTACGCGTATCCCTACACGCACATATATATATATTTAGTAAAAATCCATCGAATCTCAATTTTAACATGCGTATATATATATGTACCGATTTAAAAATCCGACACCGATTGAGTTAGTTTAATTACAAACGTTTGATTAATCCTATTTTCGGAATCGACGCGTAAATATTCCATCGATTCTTCGAGTCATTAACGATCGGTTCCCCCATTGTCTGTCTGTGTGTGTGTATACGTGCATGGACATGTGTATACATCCACAAACGAGTTCTCCAAGATATTTATACGTATAAGTGTAAATATCAATCGCATTGTCTCGTTGAAAAAGAGCAAAAAAAGAAAAAAAAAGAAACCCCGTAAATGTTGAACGAATCTGAACATTTGTTTCTCGAGGCTCGCGATGTTTAAAAGAAACTTAGTCGCGCGCACTTTGCGAAACGGTGCAGTATATATACCTATTGCGCTTTATCGTAAAGTGATAAATATTCATGCGCTTCGTTGCTTAACGCGCTTTCAGCAATTCCTCGTGTATATACATATACACATACATGTACGCTCGGTGCGCAATTACGAGTAATAACGTAATTGTTAAATTTACGACTGCACCAGCCGATCTTCTTTTTTTTTTTTCTTCTTCATTATCACGGATATACATATATATACAGAGATTCGCCAACGACGACTCGCGAGCGCGTATAAAAGTGAACGTTGAAACTCCTTACGCATGTATACGGTTCTATAATTAACGCTAACAAAGAGCGCGTATTCACGACAATGTATAATACATATATAGAATTCGTCGAAGGTGAACTTACCGTGCGCGTGAACTTTAAGCGTGAAAGACCTCTTGTTTTCATAATTTCCACCGAGTCCATATATAGGTGAGGTTATATACCGGGCGTTTTAAATCGTGACTCATCGCGTCGACTGGCGCCTCATTTTCGCGCGCCGTACTCCACGCACACAGACTCTCTCATTGTTCTTCCCGTCCCTTTCTTTCGATGGAAATGTTAAAAAGAGGATGCGCGTCGTTCGCCAGAGGAGAACGAAAAATTGGAGGACGATTTTCGCGACGACGAAGTATAAAAAAAAAAAAGAAAAAAAAAAAGGTTAATCGTGCCCGGAGAAAAGTGAAGGCTGACGTCTCGTCTCTCGCTCTCGAAAGCCACGAGGCGTGTCGTAGCGACGTTGCCGCTCCGCGATTATCGCTTTTATCGGGATGTGGAGCCTGAAGTTTGCATCGTTGCACTACACTCCGTACACCAAGTGATATAACTCGTTGTTGAAATGTTTATAATCGTGGAAATAAAAAAGAAGTTGTCTCCTTTGACGTATATAAATTATTTTATTTCCATTGGATTCGCGTGCTTATAAAACGCGTCGAGAGGTGGAAATATTTCTAACGCATAACATAAGTAATCATAAGAAATCATAAGATGTTAATTTTCAAAATTAACAGTAATAAATGCTAGTCGAGTATTCTTTTAATAAAAATAATAATTCAAATTGATAACCAAGTTGAATTCCATGGTCATGAAAATACACAAAAGAAACGGGAAAATAATCTTTTGAAAAAAAAATATTCTATTTTCGAACGATGCAAACTACAAACTCCGTGAGAGCCGCGCAACCTACGCATTCGTATTGTATTTACGTACCATCCGAAAACCTCGAAGAACGTGACATCGCTTTGTTATGTCTCCGAGGTTAGATTTTCGTTTTCAACTATGCACCTCCGTACAAAAACACGCATAATCTTCTTTTCGAAAAGGAATACGTGTGTATAACCGAACGCGGTGAAAAAAAAGAAGGCTCTTTATCCAAGCAGACACAAACACATATACGCAAACACACACAGACAGCCAGACACAGAGTCGCGGTATATACTTTCACTCTCGGCGCGTATTGGCTCGAAGTTATATCGCATACATACGCACGTACATCGGTTGGAACACTGCACCATTATTAAAGCAATCCTGCGCTTCACCTATATATTTTTCGGTACATCGCGAGCCGACCTACCCCTCGAAGAGGAAGCAAGCACCAACGATTTTTGCGGTCGGTGCATTAATGTATACGCGTATACATCTTCTCGTGTAGCAGGTTGATTTACGCGTTATACGCGTAAACCGCATCTTTTTTTTACAAAAAAAAAAAAAAAAAAACAAGATACGCAGTGTAGGGTTTAGCTTTGTAAAAATCAGTTCGAGAGAAACGCGTGGGAGAAGGGAGGTGACGTTTTGGTGCACGCGCACCCGCAACGCGTTTTGTATAGGCGAAAAGGTTTCACCTCGAGGGGGGAACCTGTTGCTTTTCCCGTAAGCACGCGCGCGCGCACAAAGCCTCGTTATTACGTGTGTATATACATACACATATATATATACTTGTATACATTCACACACACACACACACACACACATATACATCACGCACACACCCCGTCACGCCTACGGGAGTCTTTTGTCGAGCGTTGGTTCGCCCGTGCTTGTTTGCTTGGAAAAGTGCGCCAATTCGCCATTACCTGTTGCTTCATTCGAGAGGCGAGTAAGAAAATGTTTTGCTTTTTTTTCCTTTCTTTCTTTTTGCTGCGCACACGAGAACCGTGAACGATGTTTGAATTGTATTTTTTACCCGATCTTGCCTTATTTTATTTAATAAAGATTTTAAAAGAATATTTATCAAACCTAACATTTAGTTTGGAATTTTAGACGTTGAACGTGTTACCAGTATCCTGGGGTATTATATATACATGTATGAAGCGCGACAATCGAATTAAACCGTTTGAATTAATACGAATAATATAGATCGAGTGAAGTTAAATTATTATGTAAACGTGTGCCTAATACGCGGCAAACTGCGATCAGTCTAGTCGCTATAATAATAATTGCCAATAATTATAACTAAAAGTATATAATGCAACGATAACGAATAACAATCGAATTAAAGCAAACGAGTTTGAAAAATAAGAGAAAAAATAATAACAAATCGATCGTTTATTATTATCGTTATCGAGTGGTTTTTATAAAGTAAGAAGGAGAGAAAAGAAAACCAAAGTTGTCTACGAGGATTTTCCTTGTTGTTAAAATGACTGCTGATCCAACAAACGAGTCGCGGGTTGCGGGCTGTTTGCTTTCACTCGCGCGCGAGAGATCAAACTCTCGGGATGGTATTGATACAATCGTCGGGTCTTTCTCGAAACGAAAGCAAACGAAACAAAAGCAACGTACGAAAGAGACAAGAGAAAAAGAGCGAAGGAAAGGATAAATACCGAAAATAATCAAGAGGGAAAAAAGAATCGCGCATAGTTTATATAAAAGACGCTTTTGCCGAGGACGCATCGCGTGACGCAGGATGTCCGTGGCGGGTGCGTTTCCCAAGACGGACGGCAGTCGACCGTGCAGAAAAGACTTAGAACTCGTCGGTAGGGGGAAACGTTTTTCCCATATTACTGAAAAGGAAAGCCGTTGTGGAAGCACCTTACGCGTCCTTGTCTCTCTCTATCTCTCTCTCTCTCTCTCTCTCTCTCTCCCTCTTTCTTTTTCTCCCTTGGGTCCCTTTTCACAACACGTGCAACACACAAGTCGCTCCTTCCTTTCTCTCTGCATTTCTATAGCCCGTTTCTTCTTCTTCTTCGCGAAATGCAAAAAAAAGGGTAGGGGAGGGATAATAGAGCAGGTGCTGCTCACCATCGTTTTTACTAGTTTCGAGGGACATTCTTACGTAACCACTCTCGCGTTTATTTTACCTTATTTTTTTTGGGTTTTTTTATCGATAAACCGTTCATTGAGACGCGCAGAGGTCGTTTTCTTCATTAATGTATTCCTGATGCGAGATGGGATTCAAATTTTAACCGACCAAATATATATATACATATATGTATGTATATGTAAGTATATGTGTGCTCGTCCGTGTGTATACACCTTGAAGGTTAAAATTTAAATCGTCTGTTACACGCGAGTGCGTCAATGGCGCGGGTTTTGTGAATATATATCTATACACACACATACACACACGCGTCTATAGACTTGCTGGTATAGGGTAAGGTTGTTTGCGTTTCGGTGTACGTGCAGGCGCAACTTATCTGTTAAATAAGTTTCCTGGGACACGAGTTAATTAATATAAACCCCCCCTTCCTCCGCTCTTTCGTTTCCTATCATTCATTATTATTGTTCTACCGAAGGAGATAATGATTGTAATAATAAACCTAACGTTTCAGAATCGTTCATTAATAAGTGAAACGATACGACTCGCGATAACGAACATTCTTAACAAAGAATATATATCAAAAGGCGCGATAGCGCCTGACGCAAGTATAGCGCGAGAGCCATTATAGACAGCTAATTTAACCCCTCAGATTTTTGATGTCTTTTTTTTTACTATTACATTATATTCAATATGTAATAGATCAAACCTCGTTATAAATATACATTGACTGTCGATGAACTAAATTCAGCGTTTTTGTTCTCTTCATTTCGCTCGATTACCGGAAAATAAAAATAATTATTTGGAAATTCCTTATCGCCGGTGTAACTTTGGTTGCAGTGAAAAATTGCACATTCTAAAAAAAATTTTGTACATTTTTACATTATTAAGCTGCATTGTATTAAGTTACTTATCGGTATATGATTACTCAACTTGCAAATAGCATGTACGTGCAATTGAAGATACGTAGTTTAGAAATATTTAAACTTAAAATTGACCGTCACGGCACCTTTACATATATATAACGACACGTACACGTACACTTGGAATTCCGCTTGCTGTATAGAGTTTAACATTTCGAAATGATTGTTTCGCGTCTCTGTATATATAGTAATGGTCTGACCTAACGTTTCAAAAGTTAACCAAAAACATTTGTTGCAAAACAACGTTTTATATCTGTTAAATAAAATCGATAGCTATATATACGTAAACGTTTCTTTTCTTTTCACCATTTCAAAAGATACCCTGTTTCATGCCTCTTATAGTAATGGCGCAATAAATGCTTCATTAAATTTACGACCATTCCATTCTACACGGGAAGAGAGAAAGAGAAAGAGAGAGAGAGAGGGAGCGACAAAGAGAGAAAATTACAGTAGCAGAATTAGAATATATAACGCGTTGATTTTTTAGTAATCGTATATTATTTAGAGTTGCGTTGAATTTAATCGAATAAATGTAGTTCACGTCGAGTTGACTCGTGCGCGTAAAAGAAAAGACACGTGCTCTGGAAATATCGATGAAAATTAAAATGTTAAATAAATAATTGTTGAGAGCAACCAATTAGAAAAATATTGAAAATTCAGACTCATCGTCATCATCATCAATGACGATCATCGTTAATGTTTACGATTCTTCAAATTTTTCTTCTCGACAATCGTGTGTATATATACATGTGTACATTTGTAAATATATGTGCTCGGTGCATACCAACGTAAACAACGAAAGAATTAGTAAAAATGGCTCGAAGCGTGTGCACGTATATGTATGTTGTTGCAATCTTTACGAGGGATCACGAGAGTAGGTCCGTGTGCGTACGATAAGCGAGAGCGTCACCAGCCACGAGATCGCGAGATCCCACTGTGGTTCGTGATAAGCTAAATCACCAACGGAAAAGTACCGGCATCGATATTGCCTTGCGCGCGTTAGATTTTCTTTCGAGCGGTGCCGTTGGGAGGCGCCTCGTTGCCTCGTTTTATCGCTTCTCTCTCTCTCTCTCTCTCTCTCTCAATCTCTCTCTCTCTCTCTCTCCTTTTTTCTTCCCGCGATTCGACGTAACCCCACGTCTCAACGCTGATTTATGTTTGTTTGTCCCGCTACGGGATGAAGACTCCACTCGCTCTATTTAATGAGCACCGATAACTTCGAGAGTCGTGTCTGGTGTTATCAATCGTTGTTTGCCCCTGCAAGTATCGAAGATTTCACGCTATTCGCTACCACTTTTTCTTTTTTCACTTATTTTTCATTTATTAAACGATGCCTTTTTTTTCTCCACCGAGATAGTTGGCGCGCGGAGTTATATTTTATCGTCAGTTTCCTGCTGCTATAAACGCCTAGCATTTCAAACGCGAGTAGAAAGTTTCGACGTTGGGAATGAAATATACGTTATTTAATAGAACAGCATTTACAAACGCAATTATATTTTAAAATAATTTACTACACTTTTACGCGCGTTTATTATCTGTACGTCGATGTTTGATCAATTGATTCTCTATATGGTAATATTTAGTTAATACGTTATATTTACAGACGCGTGCACGCTAAATATTTTGTTTCGAACGTTCCACATTGGAGGATAAACTCGATACCAAAAGAAACGCACAAACACGCGTGTACCTGTAAACTGACGTTTCGCGAAAAGCAAAAATCTTATCGATTTGTATTTGTAGCGATGAAAGTGGCGTTAGAGAGCGTTCGTTAAATATCTTAATAGGAATATTATATATATATATCGAGAAGCGAAGGTGCTTAACTACCGCGATCGTCATCGATTTACGGAGGTGTCCGAACGTTCGCAAGAAGTTTTACACGTTCTCTCACCTGAAAAATCGGTTTTTCAGCATTCGTAAGCGAAAGCCACTGAGTGGTACGACGTTGTCTCGGATTTCTCTCGGGTGCCGTACAATGCATTATTCGCCTCGAGTTTTGCGGACTAAGAGAAACCGCCCGCCGGATATGTGTTATCAGCCCGCGTTCGTCGGGTATGTATAAATACGCGTTGACGAACGTGAAACCGAAAAAAGAAAAAAAATATAATACGTATATATACTGGCCACGGGATTTCCGTATACCGAGCGATTACACTTAAATTGTGAGCTTCTCGCGTGGGTCGACACTTTTTTTCGCTCACTTATCTTTCGTACCCGATGATTTAACCATTTCTGCGTAGTTGCGATGCCTTCGAACAATCATAATCAAAATAGTATCGAAATTTCCTATTGATAAATAAAACGTAAGTAACGCGATAATTTTATCACGCTGTAAAATGGTTTCGAAGTGTTGTTGTTGCTGCTGCTGCTGCTGCACATTTTTCGAAACGTTTTTAATTGGAAACGTGCTAATGAACAATTTTCCTTTTGTAAAACAACGCAACGGGATATGGTAAATAAAAGCATATAGATACAATAGAATATATAAATGAAACAACGTAAAATTAAACGAAATGATCGAATACAATTCGTGTAAATACGTAAAAAGACGAGGCAGTAGCAGCAAACACAGTTACAAAAGAAGCGCGCTCGCGCGAGCACACGGTCTGGCAATTAAAAACCGAGAGTTGCGCGATTCTACGGCTCGATAGATAAAGAAGGAAACACGCGAGAACAACTCGGACACGCTCTTTTGCGCCGGAAAGCGAAAACTCACCTTGACGCGAGCGCGTAATTGCTCACGGCATTCCCATTCGTCTTTGTACGCTCGCACGAGCTTGGGAAAAAATTCATTAACTTTACCCTAGACGATTTTCCCATTTATAAAACGTCGTTTGAACCCGGCCCCGGTTTTCCAATGCCCGAAGAAGCCTTTTCCATTCCTAACCGAGAATCTGCACTCGAACTTTGTTCGTATACAGTCCGCGATCTGGTTACGCTTGTTTCTCGAGGAAGCTGTGTACCATTTACGGCTCGGACTTGGATCGTGTTCGATTTTTCTTTCGATCATTTTTTTTTCTCTCTCTTTCTCTCTTGTGCACATACACGCGGGCACTCGATTTGCCTTTGAAAAACGAAGAGGGAAAGTTTTTCGTTGTGATTATTCCATTGAAGTTATTAAACGTACTTTTTTTTTGGTCGCTCTCAATTTTGGAACTTTACGCTCTGGTTGGTTAGAGAAATTTTTGGGAGAGTTTTCGCGTTGCGTACAAGTTGTGAACCGAACGAAATATTTGTATTTACGTATACTCTTTCATTCTGTTTGAATAAATATTTATACTAAATGAGTATCGTAATTAATAAACGTATACAGAAATTTAATGACTAATCGATCATTTAAAAGATAAAGTTTCTAACGTGTCGAACATTATGCTATTTCTTGGTTTGTTTATTTTCCTGCAAACAATCAAAATATATTTTAAAATTTGTGTTACACACGTATGATAGTACATGGCTGCACTCTTACTTACTTTCTTTAGAGTATACATTTTAGTTGATCGAGTACGTACCCAAGGAACTGTACTAAATGAAATATTGTAAAAAATGTAGATAACGTGCACTGTAGACTCGGTAAGCAAGTAAAGGAAGCGTACGTAGATATTCTCGTGATCGGCAAAAAGGAAGTATCGGTCTAAAGAATTTCGGATCGGTAGTATAGTGTGCGTGCACAGACGAGCGAGCGCGCTCATACACGTACGTAGAAACGAAGAAGGAGCCGCTTCGGTTTCCGGGTGGTGTGGTACTGGTCTTCGCTTTCTCAAGCTTACGAAACCGGTGAAAGCGCCGATGTTCCCGGATACGCGTCGACCTTGAGAGCCTCGTCCCAAGGCCTCTTCCCCTCCTCCTCCTTCTTTCCTCATACGAAGTTGTAACTAACCAATCCTGTTTTGTTGTTGCAGAGCCCGAGCGCAGCCAAGGGCAAGGAGCCGACGTCCCCGGGCGTCCTGATGCCAGGAAACAGACACGCGCCCCTCAGGCGCAGCTACACGAGCCTGGTGAGTCTGATCGAGCAGCACCGCAAGCTCGACCGAAGCGTCAGCGAGCCGACCTCCCGCTACAAGACCGAGCTCTGCCGACCATTCGAGGAGAGCGGCGGCTGCAAGTACGGCGACAAGTGCCAATTCGCCCATGGACACGGTGAGCTCAGGAATCTCGCGCGCCACCCGAAATACAAGACCGAGCCCTGCCGCACTTTCCACAAGAACGGATTCTGCCCGTACGGACCGCGGTGCCACTTTGTCCACAACCTCGAAGAGGCCAGAGTACAGAGCCCGAAGCTCCCGACGTCTCCTCAGCCAGGACTGGTCGGACTCGGGCCTCTCTTGCAACCAGCCACCGCCGCTGCTCTCACCGTCAACGTCGGCCTCCTCGAGCAGCTCGCCGCTTCTCCTCAGGTCGCTGTCGCTCTACAGAACAGCCCGCTCGTCCGTGCCAACTCCTTGAGCTCAGCCCCGGTGTACCACCAACCGCTCCACAGGAGCGCTTCGCTCCAGCAGCCACCGCCACCGAGCAACTCGATCTTGATCGGCGCCTCCGCTCGACCCAAGCCGCTCAACCTCTCGCCCACGTTCTCGCTGGGTAGTCAAGCCGATTCGATCTCACCCTCCTCGAGTTTGAGCCAGTCTCCGACCAACTCGATGGCGAGCTTCTTCAGCGACGAGCCGATCGTACCAGCGTTTAATTTCTGCCAAGAACTCGGCTTGATCAGGCAAAGTCCGAGTCCCCAAGCGGAAATGGCACCTAGAACACCCTCGCCGCTTTCGCCCAACGGAGAGTCACGGTTGCCAGTCTTTAACCGGATCAGCAACACCCTCGCCGACTTTGAAAATCTCAAGTTGTAAGAGGACGACGATTTTAGGAGGAGAGAGAGAGAGAGAGTAAAAGAGCATAAGAGCGTAAGGATAAGAGTAAGAGTAAGAGTAGGAAGGAGATGGAAGAAAGAGATGGAAAGAGAGCGAGAGATCCCGGGAAAGCGAAACGAAATCTCCGGAACCGCTTTCTCTGAAGCCGCTCACCGAGGAGGCGCTGTCCCCTCCCCCCGACCCGCCCGCCCTAGACCCCTTCTTCTTCTTCCCCCCACCGATTGTCTTCCAATCATGCGTGCGTGTGCGAGTGCGTGTGCGAGTGAGTGTGCGTGTGCGAGAGAGGAGGGTTCGCGCGAATTTCACCTTTCGACCGGAACCAGTTTTGCCCAGACGCCTCACGGCTTATTATAGATAGAGTATATGGTATCTCTCTCCTCTTATTTATAAATATTATACACTATTAACTCTTTCATCCTTATTAACGTTATTATTATTAATATTATTAATATTATATTATTATTATATTATTATATTTTTTCATCGATTTTAACGCGTCTCCCGGACGAGGAGGGAATGAGCGCTCGGTGTAAGCATTGTTCTTTTCCCCGTTGAGAAAAATGTGATATGTAACTATTGCAATAGCCGCTATAATACTATTAATGAAGAAAAAAAAACGAGCGTTCTCTTTTCCCTTTCTTATGGTTTACTTTTTCTTTTTTAATCGCGACGACGCGAATCGAGGGTGCAAATAAAAAACACAAAGGTATCATCAACGAGCACAACCTCGTTCGTTATTAACGTGCCTACCGGATCGGACGTACAGGAAGAGAGAGAGATAGAAAGTTGGAGAGCGAGAGAGATATAAATGAACGAAAGATAGAAAATAAAAGAACATTTATGATAGAGACAATTCGGGAGAGCAAAAGATAGATATATATATAGAGAGAGAAAGAAAGATAGAGAGAAAGCGAAAATGTGACGTGGTTTTTTTTTTGAGAATCGAATACATTTTGTATATATTATATATACTCTTCCTTAGCCGAGGAGAATGTTTTCGTTTAATTTATACATAAAAAAAAAAGCAAATGTTATTATAGATTTAGTTTATTATTATTAATATTATTATATTATATTATTATTATTATTATTATTAATATTATTATTATTATATATTATTATATTATTGATAATATTATTGATTCTATACTGATTAACCTATTGTCGCAGACGGTGCGCGTGCGAGCGGCCTCGTTGAGTCTTGCAAAAGAAATCAAAGTGATCTTAATGGTACGCGAGCCCCGAGAGAAAAAGAGAGGCGTATATATAGAGTTAGTGAATTTCGATGGTCTTACTTTTGCATGTACTCACTCGATCATTTATTTATTCGAAGCGTGCAAACCCACTCGGTTATTTTAGTCACACGTGACTATTGCGTTTGTTATTAATATACCTTCTACCCCTCCCCCCCCCCTTGTCTTCACACCCTATATTTCTTTATCTTTTTTTTATTACTATTTTTATTATTATTATCATCATTATTTTTTTATTATTATATTATTAGTAATATTATATTATTTGCTACTAACGATTAATCTTAATACTTCTGACTTTACTTTGTATATTTTCATCGCTATGTCACTGCCATCCACTTGTTCTATTTCATCGATATATAGATATATACACAATACATATGTCGTCGTACGTGCATTTCTCTCGGAGGCCGAAAAAAAAAAAAGAAAATGTGTTTTTTTTCTTTCGTTTTAAGACACGTAACAACAAAACCCCTCTTTTTATTACCGATTGCGCGATGTAAAGTGACAGTTTTTTTGTCGTGTCGTGCGAATCCCCTTAACAATCAATTACAAATTCATCGATATATTTCTACGATTTGGAGAAATAAAAAAAAATGACCGGTCATGTTTACCATGTTTTTCTTTTTTAGAACAAAGGGGCTTTCAATTGACAACGTCACGTAGTGGTCAAAATAACCGTCACTTTGCATTACCGTGTCCCAACGAAATTGTTTTTACTCGTTTCGAAATATCCAAGTTTAATATTATCGACACGGGCACTCGCTATTAATGTATTTAACAATGACCGGGAAGTATAGATTTCCTTTTCGTTTTTTTCTTTTTTTAAAAATTCGAGGTATTGACAAGTATTTCTTATGGTTTTTTACTTCGATTTTTTTAACGGACTCGAATGAACTTCGGTACGAAAGGCAGCGGCGCACGCGAAAAATATAAAAACTCTTAGGCACGCGCATAAGATATATTAATAAAAATTTACTTTAACGTGTACGTCTTTTTTTAATTTAATATATTTATTTTTTTCATGCGTATTTATATATTTATATAATATTTTATACTGCGTTCTTCACAGTTATATTTACGAATATTGAAAAAATGTATGCCAACGTGCAGGTCGATCTCTTGGCTCTCAGACGAACCATCGTGTTCTTCGAGTTAATACTTTTTTTATATATTGTTTTCTTTTTTTTTCTCAATTTCCCGCCAAAGTTCCTTACGATTGTTTCTTTATATTTACCCGTTGCGCGCTAGTTACGCGCGCTAATCCCTCGATCCTCTTCCCCTTGGTATCGGCGTAGATTCCTTTACCCTTCTCCCACCCATCCCTTCACCTCGAATATTTTTTTTCCCTTCCTCAACACTCGAGAAAAATAATTTTTTTTTTTCGTTCCAGCTGTGATTCAGCCTTAGTTCGATTGTAGATTTTTTTTATTATTTTTTTTTTCTTTGTAAATTCAGGTCCTCGTATAGGCAGACATGCGGAAGAATTATGTTTACTGTATTTATTATATTTTGTCATGAATCGAATTGGTCGCAGAAGAACACACGCATATGCATACATTAAGTAATTAAAAAAAAAAATATATAAAGAAACTGATACAAGTGCATACTTAATTTCTCCTTGTGATAGAGAGCGAATATAGAGCGAAGGATCGAAACTTATTGTTGTTATTAATATATGTGTAAATCGCGTGCTTCCTTCGATAAAAAAAAATGAATAATGAATCATTATTAACGAATGCAACCCCAAAAATACGTACTATGTATATACGCATATACGCATGGGAGCCAACTGATGATAGGATGGTAGAAGCCGTTCGAACGTGTCTTGCGCAACAGTTTTTCGTTTATTTTTTTGCTTCTAAAGTGTGAAATATAATTTTCTTTTCATTTATTCCAAGAAAAAAAAAGACAAACAAACAAGATACGAGTGATTTTTTTAGTTGTTTCGAGATTTTTTTAGTTTTATACGAAAAAAATATAAGGAAAATACGAATTTTCGCAAAAAAAAATGAGTTATATATATATATATGTATAAATATATATGAGATAGTGAAAGGTGATGAAACTTTATTTTGCGACATGTGACCGAACGACTTCTAGCTAACTTTACAATGGGACCACAAAAGTGATAAAAGAACATAGGTTTTTTTTTTCGTTATTAGAGAATAAAAAAGAAACTCGCGCCGTGAAGGAGAAAAAGCTGCGGCTATACTCGACCGCGGGCGAGAATCGAACGGTTTTGTAGTTCGTTACGAAAGTGCCTTATGTATTTATTATCGAAAATTCGTTTAGTTTGTCAAGAGCGTATGAGAGTGAGAAAGGATATGTTAAATAAAATAAAATTATAATTTATAAAATTGATAAATGAAATTGAAATAAAATGTACCTCGTCGAAATTATCAGTGCGTCGATTCTCGTTTTATATATATGAAACTGTTAACCGCTAGTTTTTTCTCGTTTGTTGGCGAACGCAACAAGTCTCATGTACCACGAAAACATGTAGTTTGATAAATAGAGATATATATATATTATATATATATATGTATAAGTATTGCCAACGATACATTATTTAATACATTTTATTATTACAAACAAAATAATCATGTGTTATCTTTTGTCTATCATCCTTCTTAACACCCAGCCTCCTGTCATATAATTAGATAATTATTTATATTTATAAGTAATTAAAAAATATGGTGTTTTTCATACAAACGGACAATAATTGTCGTATCGTTTCAAAATAATAAAATCAAAAGAAATAAGTTTTTAAGTACACATACGTAAAATTCCTAATTGAAATTTGATATATATCGTAAAAAAACGAATACATATACACGTATTAATTTAACTGAACGTGTTGATTCAATATCATTGTGAATTTCTTGATATTAGTGTTTACTTTGATATATTGCATTAAACAACCATTGCTCGCCGTAAAAGAGAAGGAGTCGTCTAAAACGAGAAAGTATAAGCACCTGGATAGAATGTACAAATCGTTAATGTTTACAAGGCCGCATGTAAGGAAGCAACATATAAGTGTAAGTAAATATATATATATATTCTCAGCAGGTGTTGCATGAAGAGAAAGAATAATAGTGACGAATAATTCGGTCATCACCAAACCAATAATAAAAAAAAGTCTTTCATTATTTTCCGTTGAATACTTATAAAGTAAGTATTAAGTATATGAAATATTAAAATCTACACGCGAACCTAAAGCTCAAAATTGAATCTTCCATTGAAATTTCTCTTTTTTCGTATAGGATATTTTGATTACACCCGCGTATATGTACGTAACGCGTTGTAAATAAAAAATACCCATATATAAGCGTTTTAATAAGATTGTTTATTCACCGGAGGATTAATGTTACATATGCATACGCGCATAACCTATGCAACGTTTATCGACAACTATACCTATTTAATAATGCAAACCTAAATATATAGTCGGGATACTTTTTTACAATGTACCGAGACGCGTTAGGTGTACATATACTTTTAATTACACCGCACACGCGCTACAGAACTGAATAAACATTGAGCATATCAAAAAAAAAGTGAGCTTTGTAAAAAAATATTTATGTTACTTTTTATAGTGGTATAGATAAAGTATATATATAGGTATACGCATAGTTATAATACTTCAAAATTAAAACGTATATAAGTATATGCTTAGTCGATTACACGTTGTTTATCGTTCGGATACTGAATAATCATTCCACTAATAATATTATGTACTTTTAAAAGAAAAGTGCTTCTTGAGCTGTTATATCGATAATTAGGTCATCTTTTGTATAAACGCAGAGCGTATTTGAACGTGGTTCATTTATGTATATCCTTGAAACTCGACGAAATTCCTTTGCACGCGTATATTACGTGTATATACTTATACATAGTGATTTTGTTATGAAGCCGCTTATGTACATTGTTTTCATTCGCAAACTTTGTTGTAGTTCACACCTCCCATTTTGTACGGATTCAACGTCATCGAATTGGAATACCGGATTGGATATACTTATAACATTTTTATTCGAATTTAATATAAAAACGTCTCTTTTTTTTTTACTTTCATATAATTGATCATCTATAAATTATATAAATTATATGATCATTGATAAATTAGTAATTTACTGATGGGCTTGAATTATTGAATATTCGGAATATATCTCCGAATTTCTTTCAACTGGGTACACTGTAGCAAATATATATATATATATATATATATATATATGTATATGTATAACAATTGTCAATGACACGATTAAAGTATAATGCAAAGGTAAATAATGAATGATTAAAAAAAATTACCGTAAAATTGGTATCCGATTGGGAACTCGGTACCTTGACGGTAATATACGTAGTTAATACAATGAATACAATACAAGCGGAAGCAATAAATAATTTCTGTAAACATAAACCGATCCGTAACGTTGCAAGATTTTTCTGTACGATTGTTTACGACGAACAGAGTCCTATTACATTGTTACTAAATTATTATTCAGTTAGTCGTGATAATAATATTTAACACATTATTATATAGTAATTTAATTATCTTTATAATTCGATCGATAATTTGACGCGATAAAAATGTTTATAAAATTTATTATATAAAACAATGTATTTTAAATATTTCGAGTTTAAGGAAAAACAGAATTATAAACTATTGTAAAGAGGTAATTGTTTATAATTTGCAATTAAAAATCATGGTCCTACATATATAAGGCCTTAATATTTTAATAACTCGTATACGATCGTGCCATTAAAATGTTCCCATTAGTCCGAATAAATAATAGAATAAAAATGGACGGTATAATTAATGAATGTGGTTATACGGTCAAGTATGCAGGTATAGTACTCATGGGCGTTATTATTACGTTAAGTTAATCGTCACGATGCAAACTTGAAACCCGTTACGTAATTTCGGACGCATCGTCGAACTAAGTAATAAATAATGTAACGCGCGCGCGGTAAGACGAAAAACGAAAGTAGCTCCACGTCGCGCGCGCGCGCACGTATCGCACGTATATATATATATATATGTATATATATATATATATATATATATACATGTACATAACAGGAGGGAGGTGCGCGCGTGTAAGTGTCCTTACGGGTATTGGCGAAACGGCCGATTTAGGCATTTCCATGGTGGATGTGTATATACACGTACATATATATATATATATATATATATAGACAGAGAGAGAGAGAGAAACGGTCCGGCTCTCCTTTTTAGCCCGGGACGTTCAGGAGGGTTTCGTAACTCCCTCGTGTTAAGTAGGTTACGCGTACTTTCTATACGGATTGTATCATCCGGCTTTTCGTCATATCGTCCGACGCACAAATGCCTAGGTCAGCACGACTACGCGCCGCGTTTTTGTATCTCATATACGTATATACTTATATATATATACTTGTACACCTCGCGGCCATGAAATAACGAGTTAGAAGCGCCGGCGCGAACTGTCATTTTCTCGCACCTCGGAGCTATCGCGATAACTCTATTCCCCTATAACTCCAATTTTTATACGGACTTGATCTTTCCTACGCCTAAGGACACCTCATTCAACACCGTATATATACCTATGTATATACGTCTCTTTCGTGCCTTTATTTATATATATATATATATTCTATTTACACCGCGTTTCTCGCACTGTACCGAGTGTTATTTTCTTTTTTATGGCCAATTATACTGTTACGCAATTATTTCCATTTTTTTACTTTTTTATAACACAACGATTATTAGTTTTGGGAACAAAGTGTGCGACACGTGTTTCATTATTTATTGTACCGTTTGTATCATTGCGTCTTACACGGCGTGTCTGAGCGAATCTGCATTTCGGGTCGTCGTTGCGCATCCTATAATGCAATTAATCTAATTATTGTAAGAATTTATTATTTTAGATGTTCTTACCCATACGTCCGCGAAGAATAATTCGTAATTTTTAATTCGTCGTTTTGACGACGTTTCCAATCGAACTTCAGCATCCTCATTAACCTACACTTTTACATATATAAACCAAATTGTTACAGCATATTGTCAATAAATTGGTTTCATAATAGTGACATCGTCTTGATTTACAAAAGTTTATAATGTACTGTACATCCATACATTCACATATGTGTACACACACAATATCTCTGATGTGTAGTTTTACAATTACGAAAGCTCCCATAGAACCCAACATTTTTCATATTACCTATATACTAATTAAAACATAATAAAAATACTTAATAAATAAATGATTTCTATACAAGCAAAATTAAGAACGTAAGTACGCAAACTTTTTCATTTTACATTGACTCAATTGAAGAAAATTTTAATAAATTCTTCGAAGCATATATATAGATATAGCGAGCTGTGATATTGACAATCGATTAAAATCTTCTTAAATATATTTTAATTTCTTGGATGGACACGAGTGCAGACTGCGTGATACAGTAGAATTTTTTTTTTTAATCAAATTTAAAACGATGCAAATGACCCGGTCTGCGTGTCAATTGGCTAAATTTTAAATTTAACACATGAAATATTTAGATACTGGAAGCTTCTGAATAATTTGTTGCTCGTTGAATATTCTTATTTAATTGAATCTATAAATATGTTTGCTCAATTGTAATGAATAATTAAAATAGTTATTAACTTCAACTTGCTAATAGGGAATGAATATTACTTTCCCGAGCAGTTTTATTTGTAAATTTTGCTATTCAATCGGATAATCGGGAATTGATTTTTCAACATTCAATTAATTGAATATTTTAAACGTATTGGTATATAATTGCGAATCTTTTCAATTTGTTCATTCTACTTGATCAACGCATATGAATTATTTAACTAACTGTTTTCATGTATATATATGCGCTATAACGGGATTCTCGGATCAACTTTTACCCTGCTTATATCGACCAAAGTAATAACAGTAATTGATAATAATTAAAAATGCGTATATATAATAATGAATGTTAATCGAAGTATTAATTACCTCTCACGTTTTTAAAAGTCCTTTGTTGATTATTTCGCGTATAACCTCTGTTTGTAGTTATAAATATATTACACTATTACTATTATTAAAAAGAATAATACCGTAAAAAGTGATTAACAACGTTTTCATTTGTAAAAAATAAATTAATTAAATTTTTTAATTTTTCGTTTTTTTTTGTATAAACTTTCGTTCGCACACTAGAGTGAAATAGAACTATCGGATCTCGTAGCGGCCAATGAAGCAGAATACATTTTTAATTTCCCACGCAAGGAAAAGTGCGTGTATATATGTCGATGCGAATTCTAGTACGTAAACCGTGTACATACGTGTGTCAGTCGAGCGCACACGCGTTCATGGTGAGCAGCGAATGCGCGCACAGCCTCTTCTCTTGGTTCTCTTTCTCTCTCTCTCTTTATTTTATCTCTCGCTCTCCCTCTGTGTAAGAGGCGAGGCCAACGACCCCGACCGAGAGAAAGAGAGAGAGAGAGAGAGAGAGCCGGCGTCGCGCCCGCGCAAACCCCGAATGCGTTTTAACGCGAAACGCCGAACGTGCAATTTTTTTCGGTACCCCTGATGTCGGAATCCCACACGAACTTACCATTATCCTTCAGTTGGAATTCGGCTTCGTCCCGAGTTTTCGAGATTCTCAAAAACACATTCTCAAAGACAAAAAAATGAGATGTCCGTAACCGCAAAAGTAGCCTGGTAATTGCTTGAATATATCGGTAAGGTAGAAATCTGCAGTTAATTGGGTATAGCCTCTTGAAGTAGCGATTAAGGGGTTGCCCGTTCCCCTCGCCAAATTCAAAGTACCAAACTTTTACAACTACGAGTAAGCGCTTTGTATCCCACACTTTTGGTACTCGCGGGTTGATGCTGTATTTATGAAAAAAATAAATAATCTTATTTAACGCTCGATATGTATAAACTTTGTTGTGCTTAAGTTTATTACACATCAAAGCCGCGCGTTTTAAAGTACATTGTACGGTTATAACTCGCGTTCATTAACGACAAAACGTATATGATGGTTGGGTATTTTATTTAACCATAATTCCAACGAATTATAATGCGCGTATATGAAAATTGTAGGTAATTTCGTGGAAAAGTAGAATCGACTGTAACGCTCATCAATTTAGAAACAGTTTAACATTTTAAAATGAGAGTAATGCATTCGAGTTATATAACTACGTTTAAGAACTCTATTTAAATTAAGAAAAATACAGTGTTTTATATACCTATGACTCTGTACTTTAAATTGTGATTAATCTACTTAACGTAATATTTACCATTATTAATATTGTACATTTGTTATTAAATTTTCTTTCGGTAAAAAATCTATTTTTAACGAACGAATGCGTTATGTTCACAAATTTAAAAAATTATGGTAATCAGTTTGTATAAAATTCGAAAGTGTGTATAGTAAGAAATTAATTTAGTTTAGCGAGTAGGTTTTATAACGTGAAGTATGTCAATTTTGAAGCCTATCATTTTTTACGATATTACGAACGTGTTCCTTGGTTAAGAAGCTTTTATAAATATAACTTATTAATTAGTATTATATACGTTAAGACGATGAACTTCCATTATTGTACAGTATTTATAGAATAAAAAATTCGTATGTTTAGTACGCATTAAATCGAACACTAAAAATTTTTCTTTATATGCATTCGGATAAGAGTTTAAGAAAATGTTTATGGTCAATTATAAGAGATTAATAATAATAATACTGTTATTTTTGTTGGTTCTTCTCGGAAACAAGTAAATATATTGATATATTAATAAAATATCAATTAACTAGAAGCGATATAATTTTTAATTTAGGATAAATAACGCATGTATAAATGAAAAATCAAGATTTTATACAATATCTGCAATGAGGCTTATATGCCCAACGTTTACTATTGTATCATAATGTGTACGTGTGTGTGTGTGTGGATATAGTTAAAACGGACAAGAAGGTACTTTTACCAAGTACCGTTAGTTTCTTGCATGCATGAAATATTATAAGAGGTTGTAATTTTCAAAATGTTAAATATATCTAAATATACCTGAATATACAGCCACACATGTGTGTGTGTGTGTGTGTGTGTGTGTGTGTGTGTGTGTGTGTATGTGTACATATTTAAAAAGTACAATAAACAGCTTTATTTCATATATTTCATATAAAGCGAATGATTAGTAATGTATCTTATCGTACGAAGTACTTGGTTCGCAACATTGTGTTAATAAATTTTTATAACCCTTCGTGGCCGTATACGCGTGTATATATACATTTTATATATTTATCAAGGTGAAAAACCTCGCGATGAGATAATACGAATTAAAAATATGTGTGCGTACACGATAAACATTCGATGCGTCTCTCTTTATATATATTTAATCCGAACAATCTCAATCTCTGCAAAATAAATATACAATATATATATAGGAACATAATTGGCACGAGCGACATCAGTTGCGATCGAAAGGAAAAAAAGAGTGATTTAATTTTACTTGCGATTTAACGCGCGGAGAAATATATAAAGATAAACGTTATATATGTACGCGAATCCCACGAATTTTTTTTTTGTTGGCCCATCGACAAGCGCGATTATTGCGTTGTACATTTTGAAATAAACGGTACAAAAACTATAAGCGTTTTCTTTGTCTTCGAGTGGGAACAGAAACAACGCGATGTATATATACATATATCTGTACCAAAGGTAATTAGAATGAAATTCTAATTTAAAATGCTTAAAACCGTATCAACAAAAATAACGTGGTAAATGCTTATATATATATAGGTATATAGTTTTATTTTAAAATATCAGTATACAGATATACGTAATTCACAAACTATTTTCCACGTCAAGTACGAAGTGAATAGTTGTTTTTTTTAGTATTATCTATAATATTCACGGTGACTTTTCCACAGTCACGTGACGTGGCGCAGAAGATACATCAATACAACGTTTGAATTTCTATATGTAATATTATTGCAAGTATAATATATACCTTGTTTGTAATAAAAATAATTTTGTACATATCGCTATAAAAAAATAAAAGTTTGAACATTTGAAGTTCTGATCGAAAGGGTAAAGTAAAGATAAATTTAAAATTTTCATAGTGACGTCGACCATTTAATGATTATACACGGAAAGAGTAAGTTTGGTAAAGATAAAAATGAAAAACTCGACGTTCTCCAGTAAGTTGATAATTGTACATTAATATTTTCGTACCATACATCAATCGATTCATCAGTTTATAATAATTTTAGATTATTTATGTACTATATCTTAACTATTACTCGCAAGGATTGTATACATCGTATATATTTGTGTGCGCGCTTAATCGGCATCCCGATTATTTACTTTATAGACTATTTTTAAAAAGTAAATACTACTTTTTTTTCTTGCGGGTTATACAGTTAATTACGTATATATAAGATAATTGATAAAATGACCGATCACAATTATATCGTAACTATTCGTATCCATATGTGTACGTACGTATACATACACGCGCGCGTGCGCGTGTGTGTGTGTGTGCATGTGCGTGCGTGCGTGCATGTGTGTGTGTGTGTGTGTGTGTGTGTGTGTGTGTGTATACATGTATATAGGAAGGATCGCGCGTTTGCAGTCTCGGTGCATGCAAAGTTTCGGGCGGCTTAGCGAGAAGTGGATATAAATTTACAAGTAAACGTTGGTCGTTACGGTGGGGACAACCGGTTTCTATCTTGACTATCTTATATAAGCCCTTCCCCTCCGGTTCGACCGAGCGTCTTGAGGACGATACTCCACTGGTCCATAGGACGTGTTTTATCTCTCTCTCTCTCTCTCTCTCTCTCCTCCTCCTCCTCTCTCCCGCAGTCTTTCTCTTTCTTTCTCGTCTTGCCAATATTTTATATACCTATGTATGCGTCTTTCTGTATGTATGTGTAAGTGAGCGTCCAGCTGTGTGCGTATATATATATATATATATATATACCTTGCTTTCCTCGCCGTCAAACCACTTATTATATACCGGTCGGTGTGCGTGTATGTCAGTATTTGTGCGTGCGTGCGTGTGTGTGTGTGTGCGTGTGTATACACATAATATGTATATACGTCCTTTTTCTTTTTTTTTCGTGGAAGATAGGTATTTCGTTATTTTTATTAAAAAGTTCTCGTCTAAAAAGCGATTCGCTCGCAATTTATTTAATACTTACGGGAATTCGAGCGACGTTCGTTAACCTATTGCAAATAATTCAATTTAAGGAGAATCGTTTATCGTCTATTGGCATTAAGAACATTTCGTCGAATCAAAAATAAATAAATAAATAAATAATTCGTTATTAATATTTATATTCTGTATAGGGTTTAGTCGATTTAATGTAATGGCTTTAACGACCGGCGTAAACGGCGTAAACGTTTTAAAGAAAACATTTAAACGTATATATGTATATATTGATATGATTACTTAAACATTTTTCCTTCGCGTCATTATGCACCAGCGATCTGGGAGATTTTTTATTAATTATTTCTCGTACTCTTAAAAGACAAAATAAAGCACTATACGTATATCGAAGTAATTTTATGATTTCTCTTTGGCAGTTTAGTTGTATTACTATATATATATATATATATATATATATATATATATATATATATATATATATATATATATATATATATATATATATATATATATTTTTTTTTTAATTACTGTGGTTATAGTAGATTTTTATATTCACGCCACTCCTTTCCAATATGTATACATATCTAAACTTCTTTTACAAAAATCCGAACATTAAGTAAAAAACACGTTAAAAATTTAATCGAATGATCTTTTTTGCAACCTTTGCAACCTTTATACTGATTACAACGAATTTCAATAATGAGAAATTAGTCTTTTGGAATAATAACAGTTTCTGTTTTTGACATAGTACTGTCGATTTTAAGTAATATGACAAATAAACAAATGTACGTTAAAAGTTACGTAAATGTGACAATTACTCTATAGTGTATTAATTATTTATATATACACACACGTATACAATAAAACAGGATTACACGTGAAAATTTCGAAATCCCATAAAAACGACATAGAAAACGTCAAATTAATAACGTACGTTGTATCGTCGAATCGTAAATATTAAACTTGTCGTAGGATACGTAATAAATTTATAGTACCACTTTCATATTTAATTACGATTATTTCGATCGAATAATGAAATGTTTATGTTACACGTTATAATTTCGTCGATTATTTATTTACCCGTTAACGAATATTAATTAATACACTTATACGCTTCGCCTTTGATTTACCGCTAAGAGAAGATAATTTTCGGTGTCGGATATTATCTGTCTATGTATATATATATATATATACATTATAATTGCTGTGGTTTTAGTAGATTTTTATATTCACGCCACTCCTTTCCAATATGTATACATATCTAAACTTCTTTTACAAAAATCCGAACATTAAAAAACACGTTAAAAATTTAATCGAATGATCTTTTTTGCAACCTTTGCAACCTGTATACTGATTATAACGAATTTCAATAATGAGAAATTAGTCTTTTGGAATAATAACAGTTTCTGTTTTTGACATAGTACTGTCGATTTTAAGTAATATGACAAATAAACAAATGTACGTAAAAGTTACGTAAATGTGACAATTACTCTATAGTTTATTAATTATTTATATATACACACACGTATACAATAAAACAGGATTACACGTGAAAATTTCGAAATCCCATAAAAACGACATAGAAAACGTCAAATTAATAACGTACGTTGTATCGTCGAATCGTAAAATATTAAACTTGTCGTAGGATACGTAATAAATTTATAGTACCACTTTCATATTTAATTACGATTATTTCGATCGAATAATGAAATGTTTATGTTACACGTTATAATTTCGTCGATTATTTATTTACCCGTTAACGAATATTAATTAATACACTTATACGCTTCGCCTTTGATTTACCGCTAAGAGAATATAATTTTCGGTGTCGGATATTATCTGTCTATGTATATATATATATATATACCTTGCTTTCCTCGCCGTCAAACCACTTATTATATACCGGTCGGTGTGCGTGTATGTCAGTATTTGTGCGTGCGTGCGTGTGTGTGTGTGTGCGTGTGTATACACATAATATGTATATACGTCCTTTTTCTTTTTTTTCGTGGAAGATAGGTATTTCGTTATTTTTATTAAAAAGTTCTCGTCTAAAAAGCGATTCGCTCGCAATTTATTTAATACTTACGGGAATTCGAGCGACGTTCGTTAACCTATTGCAAATAATTCAATTTAAGGAGAATCGTTATCGTCTATTGGCATTAAGAACATTTCGTCGAATCAAAAATAAATAAATAAATAATTCGTTATTAATATTTATACTCTGTATAGGGTTTAGTAGATTTAATGTAATGGCTTTAACGACCGGCGTAAACGGCGTAAACGTTTTAAAGAAAACATTTAAACGTATATATGTATATTGATATGATTGCTTAAACATTTTTCCTTCGCGTCATTATGCACCAGCGATCTGGGAGATTTTTATTAATTATTCTTGTACTCTTAAAAGACAAAATAAAGCACTATACGTATATCGAAGTAATTTTATGATTTCTCTTTGGCAGTTTAGTTGTATTACTATATATATATATATACCTTGCTTTCCTCGCCGTCAAACCACTTATTATATACCGGTCGGTGTGCGTGTATGTCAGTATTTGTGCGTGCGTGCGTGTGTGTATGTGTGTGTGTGTGTGCGTGTGTATACACATAATATGTATATACGTCCTTTTTCTTTTTTTTCGTGGAAGATAGGTATTTCGTTATTTTTATTAAAAAGTTCTCGTCTAAAAAGCGATTCGCTCGCAATTTATTTAATACTTACGGGAATTCGAGCGACGTTCGTTAACCTATTGCAAATAATTCAATTTAAGGAGAATCGTTATCGTCTATTGGCATTAAGAACATTTCGTCGAATCAAAAATAAATAAATAATTCGTTATTATATTTATATTCTGTATAGGGTTTAGTAGATTTAATGTAATGGCTTTAACGACCGGCGTAAACGGCGTAAACGTTTTAAAGAAAACATTAAACGTATATATGTATATATTGATATGATTACTTAAACATTTTTCCTTCGCGTCATTATGCACCAGCGATCTGGGAGATTTTTATTAATTATTCTTGTACTCTTAAAAGACAAAATAAAGCACTATACGTATATCGAAGTAATTTTATGATTTCTCTTTGGCAGTTTAGTTGTATTACTATATATATATATATATACCTTGCTTTCCTCGCCGTCAAACCACTTATTATATACCGGTCGGTGTGCGTGTATGTCAGTATTTGTGCGTGCGTGCGTGTGTGTGTGTGTGCGTGTGTATACACATAATATGTATATACGTCCTTTTTCTTTTTTTTCGTGGAAGATAGGTATTTCGTTATTTTTATTAAAAAGTTCTCGTCTAAAAAGCGATTCGCTCGCAATTTATTTAATACTTACGGGAATTCGAGCGACGTTCGTAACCTATTGCAAATAATTCAATTTAAGGAGAATCGTTATCGTCTATTGGCATTAAGAACATTTCGTCGAATCAAAAATAAATAAATAAATAATTCGTTATTATATTTATATTCTGTATAGGGTTTAGTAGATTTAATGTAATGGCTTTAACGACCGGCCTAAACGGCGTAAACGTTTTAAAGAAAACATTTAAACGTATATATATATATATAATATATATATATATAATATATATATATATATTATATATATATATATATATATATATATATATACCTTGCTTTCCTCGCCGTCAAACCACTTATTATATACCGGTCGGTGTGCGTGTATGTCAGTATTTGTGCGTGCGTGCGTGTGTGTGTGTGTGCGTGTGTATACACATAATATGTATATACGTCCTTTTTCTTTTTTTTCGTGGAAGATAGGTATTTCGTTATTTTTATTAAAAAGTTCTCGTCTAAAAAGCGATTCGCTCGCAATTTATTTAATACTTACGGGAATTCGAGCGACGTTCGTAACCTATTGCAAATAATTCAATTTAAGGAGTATCTTTTATTTATTGTTAAGTAATTAATTTACTAGATCTATTCGAAAATATAAGTATACAATCTGACACAGTCGGATAAACACATGTATCGGTATTGAAAAAAATATTTCGTACAAACAAAGAATCCATGACTTAACTATAAAGAAATATTCATTTAATTGAAAATCAAATCCCTGTGTATTTGTATTAAATGCACCGGATTTGAATTAAGAATTACTTCTCTCAGTGTATGTATACATATCTAAACTTCTTTTACAAAAATCCGAACATTAAAAAACACGTTAAAAATTTAATGAATGATCTTTTTGCAAAACCTTTGCAACCTGTATAACTGATTAGAACGAATTTCAATAATGAGAAATTAATCCCTAGTATAAATGAGCATTTGAAGTTCAGAAAAAATTTGTATTTGATCATATTAGGATATATTTTGAGCATTTTTGTAATTCGTCATTTTTATGGCTTAAAAACCGTTTCAATTATGCATCAAAATTCTACAGGGAATCTTTTGGAAATAATAACAGTTTCGTTTTTGACATAGTCCTGTCGATTTTAAGTAATATGACAAATAAACAAGTGTACGTAAAGTTACGTAAATGTCGACAATTCCTCTATAGTTTATTTAATATTTATATATTACACACACGTAACAATACAACAGGGCATTACACGTGAAATTTCGGAATCCCATAAAAACGACATTAGAAAAACGTCAATTAATAACGTTACGTGTATCGTTCGAATCGTAAATATTAACTTGTCGTAGGATACGTAATAAATTTATAGTACCACTTTCATATTTAATTACGATTATTTCGATCGAATAATGAAATGTTTATGTTACACGTTATAATTTCGTCGATTATTTATTTACCCGTTAACGAATATTAATTAATACACTTATACGCTTCGCCTTTGATTTACCGCTAAGAGAATATAATTTTCGGTGTCGGATATTATCTGTCTATGTATATATATATATATATATACATTAACGAATATATAACGTTTTGTATAAGCAGATATTATAGACCGAGAAAGTAAAAAATCACGCGGTAACATCGCAGGGAGTGCGGTGTATATAATGATTTACTTCTAATAAACAACAATGATTCGTTGCTTTATTGTTGGTATATTATACGTCCGATTACGAAAACCCGATCTTCTCGTCTATGTAATTAATTATTGTTCGTTAGGTTTCAAAGAATACGGGAACGTTAACTTCGTACCACGCTATAAATTAACTGTAAATACATTTTTTTATTGCCCATCTGTATATACACACATTCGCGTGAATCCGCAGCGAAATAAATACTTATACATCGTATACCTCACTTTAATAATTCTTTTATATAGGTGATTAATATTTTCTATAATTACACGGTAATTCGATGATGATAATACCCATGGCAATAACTTTTAAATTTCGATCGTTTTACGATTTTAAAATTTGAACAACTCGTTTTGGGCGATTACTCGTTCGGCGTAGTTGGTTATAATATTCGTCGGATCGAACAGCCGGAACTACAATGAAAACGTGACTCAAATACTTAGTCGATCGCATTATGTGATTGTATATATTTATATATATATGTAGCGCAAATAGACAGGTTGATTTGTTACTCATGAACCGATTACTAATTGCTAATCAACGACGTTTTCCTTCTCGATTACTTACCCTATATATTTACAGCTCTTTGTTTTCACGCGTGATTCCAAACGACCGCGGTTGTATTATATGTATTTTTGGATGTACACATATACGATTGCACGTTATTTTAAAGAATATCGACATCAATTGTATACAAAACGTGTTTACTTATTAAATATATACCTAAAAAGAAAAACGCGTTTCATATTAGAGATAATATATAGCGTAATACATTTTACATTTGCTCCTTAAACTGTAATGAGAATCAGGTAGATTTTTCTGTCATGGTATTAACGAGTTAAAAACTTATCACTGGCACTCACCTATATATGGATGCAAAATAACTACTCAATTTTGACTAGTTCGTGTGCAACGGAATTTATGAGAATCACAAGACAGTCGTAAAATTCGACATTTGCTATGTAGTTTATGAGAATATTATTTAGAAATCTCTTATTAGCAACTGACATAACAAGATCCTGGAGTTCGTTACAGATTTCTAAACTGTGTTTTTGTTGTATATAGTTATTATATCATATGCGATATATATATATATATATATATATATATATATATATTCAATGACATTTAATTTTCTCAACCTGTCGATGTGTTGCTTCTAATAAATTATAATCCAATATTCCATCAAAGTCACTTATTCAGTATTAGTAACTGTAATTTATGTATTTTGAATATTGTGTGTGTATGTGTTCAGATTACTGTTGCACATTGTGCGAATCAACCGAAAATTGCCTAAAATTAGGAGAAACGATGTCATCTTGAAAAGTATTTATTTAAAAGTGAATATTTTCAAAATATTATATGTAATTAAAAATATCTATACATATATAAAATATAATGCTTAATTTTAGGTTTGATTGTCGATTCTAATCGATAGCCGCGAGTCGTACCCAAAATTTTCCTCTCTGCTATTCCGAGATGACTAAGAATACATTCGACTTCCTGCTAGTAAACGTCGACTTGTCAAAATAAAGAAACGCAAAGTTGAAAATGTGATGACTATCGGTAAGTATACGTATATATATGTGGTACCCACATTTATATAAACGTATGCGTGTGTGTCCAGAAAAGACCTTCCATAGTGATATTTTCATCGTCGAGCAGCAAAACGAAATTCCAACAACTGGATTTCGCGCCAAAAAGAGTAACAAGTACACCGGGTTAAGAGAGAAAGAGAGAGAGAGAGAGAGAGAGAGAGAGAGAGGACGTCGAGGAAACCGGCCCAAAGATGGTACGCGCTATACACACGAAAGAAAGTATCTTTTGGATCGGTATGGATCGAAGTCACTTGGTTGTGAATATACACACACGTTAACTCTCCGAAAGGGAAAGTCAGTGGCTCTCTCGGTTTATATATACATATATACATATATACATATTATACACCGAGAATCGAAGAAACTTGTTGATCTTACGTTTGTTTATTTGTCAACTAAGGAGGGAGGAAGAGACGAGGAGAGGAGAATACTTTTTACGTCGAATTAAAAATAAAGACGAAAGAGAATTGCCCGAGAGGGATAGCGTTTTTATCATCGGGACGCGGTCACGCACAAAGGGGATCCACTTGGTCAAATACGCGGGAGAGCCTCTGATTTCGCATTCTCGGGCACTTGCCCCAGGCCTTGAGTTGGCAATTCACCATCACGCTTCTATTTCCACGCGCGTATATCGTTTTCCGTACGTCAACCTCCCACTGTCTCTCTCTCTTTCTCTCTCTCTCTCTCTCTTTTGTACACGCGATGAATTTTCGCCCAGGAAAAGACGGAAGAGTTGTTGGCTTTTTCTTCTCTCGTATATACTCCTTCCAGTTGGTCACTTTGCTCATAGTGTCCGTATATATATACGTCTATCTGTGTGCGTGTGTGCGTTTGTGACCTAGCCGTTCTTAGAATACGACCGTACGTGTTGCCTCGTACGATTTCCTTGTTGGAAATTATTTTTTATATAGCTGGAAGTCGTATTAATTCTATTTAACTTCGTATTAGGGTACGTCGAGTAATTTTAACGTTATCGCACGAAGCCAACAAATGCAAATTCTGTCTTCCCATTGCGTACACAGTATTTTTTCAACGCATCTTTCATTTGAATCCTATATATCTCTAATCAAAAATGAAAATCTAACACTCAATGGTTTTAATTGAGTATATATGGGTGCAAAAATTTTTAGAGAAAATAACACTTCCATTTGTTTACATCGTTTAAACATTTTCAACGTATCGTTGCTCTTTAGTAATTTCCCTTCGTTCGACAATTTGAATAAGTGTGATCGTGCGATTGCAACTACTCAGCCGAGTTAAATAAAATACAAATTAGAAAGTATAATTAAACAATAGCCGAGAAAATTCTCGTAATGGCGAAGCGACACAAAAAATTTCGAGCTATTTCAACTTCCAAAGTTTCGTTATATATATAAACACACACACACACACACACACACACATATTAATCTCTATGAAGAAATGGTATCAAAATGTACTTGCTTGACTCTCGAGTTAACGTTTTTATTTTTACTCTATATACCTCCAATTACTTACATAGTTTTTTCATACGTTTAAGGATAGACGACCGGTGTAATTTTTTTTTTGTTTCGCCACGATCGCGACTGTAGAGTAATATCGGTAAAAGGAAAATTAAATTTCGCCTAATCGGGAGCTGTTTAATATTACTGTATCTACCTCGAGAAAATTAATCGTTCAATGTAATTTTGGAATAATGCCGTCAACGTAGGATACAGTCAATTATAATTATTTTCCAACAGTCGAAAAGTTATTACTTAGAAATTAAACTTTGTAAAATATATATATATAATGCATTACCGAGACACGTTACTGCAAATACATGAGTCACTCGCCATCGGTTAGCCTTTCCCTCGAGTATGTGCAATAGCTAATTTATGAAGAAAAATGTGTTGTAAAAAATTATTTTAATATTAACCTTAAATTTTCTCGCCAAGTTTATTGCAAAAATCCTCTTCCTTACTTTCACTGATGATTTCGAAGAAATGCCTTTACATAATTTATAATAATCATTAGAAACATAATGATATAATCTAACGATTAACGTATATATTTGCATTTTATATTTTCTTTTAATTACAAGGGTACGTATGTGCATTTTATAGTTTGACTTATAATCTACTCGTCTGATGTTAAACATATATATATGAATGATAATCAATTGTTCGCATAAAAATATTTTTCTACCAGTGGAGTACTGTGTGATCTTTGAAATGAAATTTCTAATATACATATATACATATAATAATATACACACACGCATATATGTATATAATAATTATCTTATTCGTTCATCAATCTGAAGCTCACTATTTATTTTTATACCATATATATACATCAAACGTCAATAGGATGTGTCACGAATCAGTAAACCGTTGATTCTTTATGAAAATAAAGTTTAATTACTCGGGGTTGTGTAAATAAATGTATTTACGGGAAAACATCAAAGTCAAAGATAAATTATAATATAACGAACAAATTTCTAAATACATTTTTTCTACGTTGCATCTTCTAACTTCTGTATATACATATAGTTGCACGATGCTTCATCAATCGCAATTTATCTTTTTCGTATATTATACGCTGTCATAACTAACGCACGTATAAGTCCGCGTGTACAATTGCATTTAATTAGAAATGCGTCGTTGCGATCAAAGCGAGGATTCGATAATTTCGCCACGCCATACGTGGTATATATATATATACCGATAGCCTTACCTCGGTCTTACAACGAAAATTTTAATAATAAATATATACATTTCTTCTATATATAAATTTCTCTAGGAAAAATGATACTTTAATACACAGACCTCACCCGCCGCTATATACCTACATATAGCCATTTATACCATTATACGGTAATCAGCATGATTGAGCTTTAAGCAACATTTTTCAGTAAAGACAATACAATAATACACGATATTTCCAATCGAAAAATAATAATATTTTATGCATCTCGCGCGACATGCAACTTTTATAAATAACGAGGATTCGAGCTTTTCATAATCAATCGAGGAGTAATGTTTTTAATAAATCTTTTTATCGAACCTATGATGCAATTATTAATCTAATTGGGATATATTGTTATTTAACGAATTTTTGTCGATATTGATGAACAAACCATATTTTTTTATTTGGTGACGTTCCAATGGAAGTCTACATCCTCGTCAGGCTGTAACCTTTATTTAGATGTAAAAAAAATGACATCACTTATTTTCGCCAACACGTATATTATTGAAAAATTGGTAATTAACGAGAACAAAATAAAATTTCAGTAAATTTGACTAAAAAATCAATAACAGACTGCGAAAAAGAAAAAAATTACTAAAATTTTATTAAAAATTATTAGACTTTCGGTAAAAATTGCTAGAAAGTTTAGTAACAAATTCACAAAAAGTTCACTAATTTTTTGAGTATCGGCAGTCACTAACCGCGTTAGTGAAAGTTTAGTAAATTTTACAGAAAGGTTGGTGAAATTTATTAAATTTTTCTATATATATATATATATATTAATAATATTTCTGATGCGCTCTATAATTATTAAAATCCAAAAGTAGAAATCATTGTGCATTTGTATAGAGGTGAAAAAGAAACCATATTTTGAAAAACTTAGTGCATATTGAATATAACGTTTATAACTATACTTTTGTATAATTAATCAATATTTACAATGGCAGCACGCATACAAAATACAATTCTTAAATACTTCAGATGCAAGTTCGAAATAGTTACATGTACTATTTATCAGTTAATATTAAATTACCTATATTATTTCCTGAATTATATATATATATATATATATATATATATAGTTTTTGTAAATATTTTTCATTATGTTACACCAGTATTCACACTACGTATACAACTGTTTTAAATAGTACATTTAGAAAACTTGATAGCTCGAAAGATATGCTGAAACGTTTTATCTCTCGTTGAATTGCGTTTGTCAAATGATAAAGACAATTATTGATCGATCGGTATATATGCTTGGATATAATAATTCAATAAGTTTGAAAACGAATTTACGCGATACGTATATAAGATTTACAAAACGGTGAAAAAACTTTCTTTGAATTCAAACGTTACGTGTGTTTAAGTGTACCGCGCGTTAAACACGAGTGTCGGAAGAGCTCCTGTATATATCAATATTAACAGCCGGTTAATATCTCAAAAAAAAAACGTTGTCGTAAAAATAAATGACATAACCCAACGATATTAGTACGCGTAAGATCAACACCAGAAGCGATATGAAATAGTCACCGAACTTCCGGTCGCGCACGAAATCGATCCACACGGAAGAGTATGTATAAATGTATGTATATGTACAGGTACGTTCGGCGCCTCTCTCGAAAATCGCTTTTCAAACGGCTCGAGGCAGGCGCTCGCTCGGTCGCTTACGCAATCGCGAGCGCCGAGTTTCACGGCTTTCGAAATCCCCGCCTCCTTTTTTCGCCTTTCCCTCGCCGTGCATATGGGGAATTTTAATTGAATTTTTTTTCCTCTCCCTCGATCCGCGGGCAATTTACGTTGACCATAATTTCGCGCGCTTCCAATCTTGGTCGCAAGGATCTTCGTTCAATTTATGTTCCTTTTTTTTTTTCTTTTCAACGGATTTCTCTAGAATGTGCGTGGAGATTTTTATTACGAGGATGCTCGTCTAATTTCTATAGTGAAAATTGAAGCTGTTCTGAAACTAAAGAAAAAGAAAAAATAGTACGTTACCTAGTTATTAAACGATTTCTTTTATTGCTTTGACATAGTTGTGGAATTATAGAGAATATTTCGATTTATTTGTACATTTTTTTTCCTGCGCGTTTAAGAACAAAAAAATGTCGCGAAAGAAATGTTTAATTTAATCCTTTTAACTTGACAAAATCACTTAGCCATACTGCATACGTGTAATAATGTCAATTTTGGATGATATCTATGTGACACACTGCACTTTAATAATGATTTAATGATCTGTTAATTATGTATATTATAAATTCTTAAATACTTTTATTTTTCAAGATTTTACTTTTTATGATTAAATTTTGACCGTAAATTATAAACAACGTAATCGACGAGGAGTACAAACAGTGATATCCCATCAAAACAATCTCAGATTGAGTGTAATATTACTATATTTCCGCAAAATTTACTAAATATTAAACTGTACATTGAATTGAATGTATTATAGTAATATTTTCCATAAATTAGTAATTTCATTCGCAGACTGCAAGGCTGCATTCATTATTACAAAAATTAGTTCCATGTAGTAATTAAATTTTCCACAGTTACACTCAGATGTCTTGAAAAAAGTGAATAAATTTAAATAAATGTTCCATTGAAAACAATTTGGGTTACGCGTTCACAGTTTTCTTTTTCGTATTCCGTTCACGGCAAACTAGTTACTTAATGGACACTATATTTGTCTAGATTAATGCATACTTTTATGTCCGAAATTACAAAAATATTAAAAAAAATAATTTAATGATGTTGAAAAAAGGAGCGTTAAAAGTATAGTTACATTAAATTCATTTTTTTAAATAATATATAAATTTCTGTATGATAATGATGTAACAAAAGTTTAAAATATTTTCGTTAAAAAATATTTAAACAGCTCCTGCTAATTAAAATAAATATCACATCGAATAGAGTATTCAGAATTTTGAAAAAATAAAAATCGTTACCCATATCAATATTAATGTAATCATATTTCCTTGCAATATATACTAATTCAAGCCGTATATATAAAAAATTATAATTTAAGTCTTGAATTCGTCACATATAAAACAAACCATTTCTGCTTTACGAAAATTACTATTCAACTTTAGCTATACCTCTTCAAAGTACAGTGACCATTTACTTGAATACGTGTTACAACCTAGTTCAAGTATATTGGACACATTTAATGCAGTTATCTTTGTTTCAATAAGTAAATTATATGTCCAGATAAGTGTTATATGAGACAAAGGTTCGAAATTACCTCTTTTCTGGCTCGAGAAATATTAATAATTCGTATAAAACTATTTAAAAACTGTTCAAACATTCCAATCATTTACCGGTATAATTAACAATAAAAAATTTGAGGGCAATAATTTTAAGTAATATAACAAAGTTTGACGACGTATAGAAATAATAATTGAACCTTTTCACCGAAAATCTATTTGCTACTAATTATAATACGAACCGTTTAATTTGAGAAGCGACTTGTAAATTATATCCACGCGGTTACGATCACCGAACGTGATTTTCGATTGCCGACTTTTTTTAATTTCACAACAAACAAGCACGTTTTCATCACACTCATTTTATCGTCGATTCGCATTTTAAGATGATTCAAATCTTTATTTGCTGATAATTAAAGCATTTCATTGAACGAGCTTGCAATACGTGTGTATATACATTTTTTCGGACGTTTAATTATACCTTTGAAATAAAGAGTCGGAATTACAGCGTAATAAGTATAAATCGAAGAACAATCATTTACAAAATAAAATACAAGAAATAACGTACAATAACACCAAATTTTTCTTAAACATTTTGATGTATTCATGCGTTGAGTAAGAGGTGTATATTTAGCACTGTCGTTGACCCTAACTTTACTGCGAAATTTTCGTGCAGCTTTTGTACAGCTGAAATACCTAACAAGCCTAATATTACCTTGTCTAAAAATATTCTAACTACTAGTGGACAGTCCTTCCTCTCCTCTCCTCCTTTCCCCTACCCCGTTTTCGCTTCCCCTCAACGAACATGTATTTTCCTTCGTTTTTCGTGCTCCGCGGCAAGTATAATCCCTCGCAAATTTTTATAATAAAGTTGAATTTTCGTGCGATTATTCGTTGTCAAAATGTAAAGTTGATACCATACATACTATCATTGATACGTAATATCTGCTTAATTGTTTGTAAATAACTTTTTGTATACATACATGTCGTGATTTCCTCGTGTACGATTAATTATACAGTTTATTATATTGTTCCTTTAGCATAATAATGATAATTATTTAACCTTTCCGATCGTACGTGAAAATAAAATTTAGTCGCGATTACATTGTTCTTGATTCGTCGCGCTTAAATTCGAGCGTTCATAATCCTTTCGACCTGCGATTGAAAAACCCTGCGTGAATATATTTCTGGGGACCTTGATAATGCTCAGAGTTTATGTCAATCCTCTATAACGTAAATTGATCGTGATTATTCAAAATTTTATTTAAAAATGTCAATCTCGTATTTCAAAGTGTAAATCGTTTTTGAATTTCTAAGCGTTCTAATATTTTTCACTGTTTCATAACTTACTCATTTGAATGTCGAACAAACGAAAAATTTTAAGCGTTACGCAAATGCATAATAATATATTTGTTTCTTATTATTTTGCAATTATCGTAAAGTGATTTAATTGACGACAGATAAATTGTGTATTGAATGCATCTTAAAATCGTGATACAATATGAAATATTTAAGAATTATGATTATCCTTTACGCACTAAATGCGACTGATGCGTATAACTCAATATATACACACTGAGAAAAAAGTTGTAGTACTGAAATTGTAGACTGACAAAATTCAAAAAATTACCTAACTGTATAGTAATATTTACTAAAAGTCTATTCATTTTTCGTTCCATAAATTTTACTATTCAGTATAGTCATTTTGACTACAAATTTTTTCTCAGCGTATATATCTTACATATAGATATATGAAGCCCTTTTCTTCACATTAAATACATCAATGTTTATATGACATTATATGATATTTAGATAATTACTAATGTAAATAAAAACTAATCAGCAAAAATGTTAATTTTATCAATTCTACCTTATTGTGCAGAAAGTTCCTTCTCTACGAAATTTCACTTTCTCTTTCTCTATCACGAAAAAGTCAAGTTACATTAACTCATATAAATCATTATTTCTAACTGATAGAACAATTTATTTAAATCAAACCATATACAATAATCGTTTTCCTTTTAAAATTACACCTATATACAGTTAGGCAAGAGTTTTTTTGTCCACAAAATCGTTTTTTGCATATTCAAATGCATTAAATTTAACACTCGACTAATCGTAACTAAGACCAACGATAAAATCCGTGTATACACACACACACACATATATATATATATATATATATATATTTATGTATACATACACGCGAACTTTTATATTTCGAGTAGTGCTTTCGATATAAATATATATATATATTAGCGCGAGCAAGTCGTACGTAAACAGATTTACATTCCCGTACGTAAATATAACGAGAGAAATTACATTTGCACTGGAAAAAAGGAAGGAAAAAAAAACATTTTATTCGTACGTCGTGCAATCTCAACATGAAAACTACCATTCGACGAGAGAAAGTAAGATTTCTTAACCGCGCTAACCTATGATCTTTTATACATTTTGAGGTCATATAAAAGAAAATACGAAAAATTTGAAGAAAAAAAAGCATCATGCACATCGGACTAGATAGTATATCCCTACACACACACACACACACACGAAACTTTTATCCTCGCGGTAACAAAGAGCCGAGCTCGAGAAATATTTTCGTCAATTTATTCAGCAGCCGCGCAGCAGCAGCAGCACCAGCAGTGAAAGGAATACGCTCATGTATACATGTGAGTGTGTGTGTGTGTGCGCGCACACGTACGAGGCACATATTTTCATCTGCTTATTATTGCGTCGTAACAATTACGAGTTTGCATCGAGAATTTAATCTCTCATCGTTGTCCTTCGTTTATTATTATTTTTTTTTATTCTCGATCCTCTCCTCCTCCTCATCTCGTTCTTGTGTACCTCTTCCTTCTCTCCTCCTCTTTATAGGGTAAATGTACCAATTCCTGCGGCGTCAAGCTAAATCAGCCAATTTTTTAGTCTTTTTTGTGAAAATATATCAATATTGATACATCTAAATTATTTAAACATAAAGTTTAAGCTATTAGGTAGTTAAAAAAAAATACTTAACATTACTATTTATCAATTAAAATTTTTTATAATAAAAAACTTTTCGCGTATCAAAATGTACATATTCCTGCGGAATATAAAATGGTATGAACGTATTAATGCGGAACTTTGCCCCTATTCCTGCTGTTAATAATTTAGGCAAATACTAATAATAAATAATAGTTTTTACATACCATAAAGTTTTAATTACAATAATATTAAGTAAACATTAGAGTATTTAATTAGTAATTTGTTTATTCATTTAAACTTTAACATATTTTATAAATATGCACATGCAATATTAATAAATTTTTAATTAAAACAAATAACTTTTCTAAAAATCTAAAAAATCTAAAATTACTATGCATTGCCTGTTGATCAACTGAGCTTCTTTATTTTTTAAGACTTTTTGTATCTATCGATTCTTTTCTTTATTTTAAATCATTTTGTTTCTAAATTTTAAAAATTTCCATTTATTTTAAACATTCTTCTTGTTTGCGTATTTTTTCATTATCTTTTTGTAAATTTAATTCTTCTTTTCTAACCTTTTCTTTATTCTTTATTCTTTATTTAACCCATTAATAATTACAGATTTATTACATCTGCAAACCCTATAGAGGTAAATAAATTAACCTGTACATAGCTTATATACTAACTTAAACTAATTAGTTGATGATTAGCTGCATTTCTGCAGCCTATAACTAATTTATTCTTAAATCTAATATATATTATTTTATTTAATGTTCGAATAATAAATAATGCATCACAGCAGTGTGCTATAAGCAACATTGTTATAACAGAAAAAATATATATACACATTAATGCAGTATATATACATTTTATATTTTACAACTCATTATATTCTATCCTGCTTCCTTCTTTGTTTTATTTTGTTTCTGCCTGTCAAGTTTCTTTACTTTTGGAGTTATTAAAAATATATTTTTACACTAAACGTGAAATTATAACTGCGATAAAGGTACTGCAGAGTAGTGTAGTTTTTAGGTTATGTACTGACACGTTACTGCGCAGGAATACGGACAATTGCGTCAAGTTTTCGCCGCAGCGATGCGCGCATACTTTGCGGATACTGCCCAAATGCTACTGACGATTTTTAAGTAATTATTTAAATAGATTAACACTTTTTTAATATTTCAAATAATAAATAATATATTTAAGTAATGGAAAAATCTTTTTTCGTAGCTTAACAAAATTATTTACTAAATTTTAAGTGACTTTTAAGCTAGCTAATTTGTGTCGAAATCGTTTGGAAATGAAGTCATTTTATTCAATTTTTGACACTGTATTTTTAGAAGACCTGTACTTAATTATAAATTTAATATATATTACTTATTATTATTTATTCTGGTACCAATTAACCCATAGTAATCGCATGAATTTTTTTAAGGAAAAAAATTGATTTTTATTTATTTTATTTAGAAAAAAAGAAAAATCCGCAGGATTTCGTACACGCGCAGGTATTGGTACATTTACCCTATCTAAAACGGCAATTAAAACTCTAAAGATAACAATTTTTCGTTCGTGCGGAATCGTTGAATGAGCTCTGGTTATATTATCTATCCTCGATCTCTCATTGCGAACTGTATATGTTATGCCCGTTTACCTTTTGACCGATTAGAATAAACGCGAGGCCGCGCGCGGTTATTTTCACTTTTTATCGCTCGGTTCACCTATTCCACTCGGTGGAAATTGTAAACCTGTTAGATTTTCAACGCGATATGGTGTTTCGTGCGATTCTTATCTTATACATTTATATATACTTATACACACACACACACACACACACACACGAAACTTTTATCCTCGCGGTAACAAAGAGCCGAGCTCGAGAAATATTTTCGTCAATTTATTCAGCAGCCGCGCAGCAGCAGCAGCACCAGCAGTGAAAGGAATACGCTCATGTATACATGTGAGTGTGTGTGTGTGTGCGCGCACACGTACGAGGCACATATTTTCATCTGCTTATTATTGCGTCGTAACAATTACGAGTTTGCATCGAGAATTTAATCTCTCATCGTTGTCCTTCGTTTATTATTATTTTTTTTATTCTCGATCCTCTCCTCCTCCTCATCTCGTTCTTGTGTACCTCTTCCTTCTCTCCTCCTCTTTATATCTAAAACGGCAATTAAAACTCTAAAGATAACAATTTTTCGTTCGTGCGGAATCGTTGAATGAGCTCTGGTTATATTATCTATCCTCGATCTCTCATTGCGAACTGTATATGTTATGCCCGTTTACCTTTTGACCGATTAGAATAAACGCGAGGCCGCGCGCGGTTATTTTCACTTTTTATCGCTCGGTTCACCTATTCCACTCGGTGGAAATTGTAAACCTGTTAGATTTTCAACGCGATATGGTGTTTCGTGCGATTCTTATCTTATACATTTATATATACTTATACACACACACACACACACGCATTTATGTGTATATGTGTGTGTGTGTGTACCATAGGTGCGCTTTTATTAAAAACGAATACTGGTTTGTAGAAATATATATATATATATATATATATATATATATATATTTGCTATGGTACAGTAACTCGATGCGTAACTTTAATTTGTTGTTCTTTTTCAGGTGCAGCATAAATCTTTTCTCTTTATCTTCTGTGAATGAAAAAAAAAATTACTCTCAAATTTTATTTGTACGCATATATTTGGAGAATGCGAGTCACCATTAAAAATGTAACGACTATATTATTAAACTTTTTATGTATAATAAACGTATGGTAGGTTAAAATTTTAATTTAATAAAATGTTGTAACGAACTGGAATTGTGAGAGGCATTTGTAAAAAAAAATGTAGTGCTGCGTGTTTAAAATAAGTATGGTGAATTTTTATCAATGAATCTAGGATGATAACCTCCTTATAGTACAAAAAAAGAGGATTTTTGAGATATATAAAATACGCATAGTGAATTAGCTAAACATATGGCTAGCCGTGTTTTGAAAATCGGTTTAAAGGTTAACTTACAAAGTGATAGTAGATCAGTAAAATAGACTTTTTCAGATGCAAAGCATTAAAAGCTTATAAATGTTCAACATATATTTTTGCCAATGGTTGCACTGAAGCGGAGTTTCTATCTAATATAACGTGATATTATTGTGCATGTATTATAAGCTCATTAAATATAGTAATGTATTATTGAAGAATCATAATAGGTATACATTTTAGTTATAAATTAGTAAAACAAAGTAAAGTAAAGGTAGTACTCCGTGATTTATAACCAACACCCCATCACCTTAATTTCATTATTAAACCACGCTATAGAATGGATATTTTTATAAAGGTAATGTTTTAGTCAAAATGTTCATATGTTATATTTGTAAATATCGATGAAACAGTGATAATATCTTTGATATAAACGTAAAATATATACGATTGTAATTAATTTGCATTTAGTTCGTCTCTATATATATATTTGAATGAGATGATAATTAGATAATAGTTAGATAATAATTTAAAATGTATTTCAAAGCCTAATTGGTACGTTCGCTTAAAGCTTGTTGACAAAATAAAACATTTTGATGTCCGTAAATCAACCAATCACATATAATATTCATTGACTTTCAAATTATGAAAAGTCCGGAAAGGATATCAAACTTCTCGGGGCGTCACTGAATTAATGTTGCGCGATATAGATTATGGATATTTTTAGCAAGCGATTTCAATGGAGTAATGAAAAAAAAATATAGATATATATACATTGCTCAAAATACGTGTAATAATCTAATTTACAATTTAAATAGAAAATAAATTTAAACAACGCTTGGTCATTGCTCTTAATTATATAAGGTTTTGAATTTTGCATTGCAAAATGTTATCCGAGTGCCTTATAACTCCTTGGTTATCTCGACAGTTTCGCTCTTTTCTTTTTTTTTAAGAGATGTCGTTTTTTTGATAACTTTTACCACACTCGCGATAATTTTATCGCTGTATATATGCTCCGTGTATATTTGATTTCGCAAAATATCATGAAATTTGATAAAGAAAACGTTTCAACTGAATATGTTTCGTTTTTATAGTTGAGAATATCTCAAGGTAATCGTATATAACCGAGTTTTAATTGTTTCAATATGTACGTGGATTACGCTCGCGAATTCTTGGCTAAAAAAGCAAATTAATATTCCTTTATCGAATCATCTTTTCAGTTGCTTGATGCGAGATGCGACTAGACATTTCAGAAAAGCTCTTCCGACAACGAATTGCATTCGTGAATTTGAAGCCGCGGACTTACTGGGTTAAACAAAAAATTATTATTGCACGGAACGATCTAGATTTTGATATCACTTTATTCGTTGGGTATATATATACGTATAATTTATATTGTAATTCGTATTTGAGATTATATATATATATATATATATATATATACGTGTATGTATGTATTTTGACGATTATTCGCGTCCCGGATACTTTTCAATATACGTTCAATAAATCATGGATTATAAAACTTGGTGCTCGTCGTAATTAATTTGAAAGAAATGCCAACTAAATCACTCGGGCGCAAAATTATACTTGCAAGTGTGAGTATATTATTGGCTAGGTCATAAAACGGACGGCAAAAAGTCAAAGAAGTATACTGTTAATTAATCGCTTATTATTTCAAAGTTAATTCGTTTAAAATACAAAGGAGTTTGTTATATAGAGGCATCATAAGTTGAACTTACTTATTATTCAGCTTATATTATTATCAGCGAATGTTAATTATGCGCATACAAAAGTATAACCTTTTTGATCGATAGAATCTTTTATAAAGAAAATACTAGTACGCGCTATAATTGATTGATATATATACATATCTCGTTGTAATCAGAGATGGGCGATTCAGTATTTAATTCTTTCAAATACATGTCCAAATTCAATTGCATTTTAAATACATGCGTATTTACAAATATTTTCGACTACTTTGTGTTAAATAAAAGTATTTTAATAAGTACTTAAAATACAACTATTTTAATAAGTACTTAAAATACAACTATTTTAAATACTGTATTTAAAATACAAATATTTAAAATTTTTGTATTTTAAAATACAGTATTTGAAATACAGTATTTAAAATACAGTAAATAAAATACAAATATTTTAATAATCTATTTAATTGGATCTGTATTTAAAGTACAGTCTTTGAAATATAATATTTAAAATACAATTATTTTAAATAATGTGTTTTAAATATAGTATTTAAAATATTTGTATTTAAAATACATTTGCATTTAAAAAAAAATTTAAATACTTTTTAGAATTGCATAAAATAATTTTTCAAATTGCAATTATTTATTAGAGTCAGAGGTGGGCAAATTTTCAAACGCTATTTTTCGTCGAATTAAATTTAAAAAAAATTAAATTAAATTTAAAAAAATATATATAAATGATAATAAAAGCACAGAAGTGTAGATGATTGGCGACCTATAAGTGAGTTTATACAATTTTGAAAAGTATTCGACCAAAGGTATTCGTCGAATATTCATTTCGATTACTAATATTGGAGCAAAACTATTCGTCGAATGATTTTTTTCGAATACTTTTTGGAATCGTTTTAAATTCATTTATAGATCGCCAATCGCCTAAGTATCAAATGTCTATGCTTCCATTATCATTCATATAAAATTTTTAGAGTATTCGACGAAAAGTTGCGATAAATACTTGCCCACATCTGATTAGAATAAACATCGGAATTGTAAGATTTTATAATAAATTTTATGCAATTAAAAAAAAGTATTTTAATTTTTTGTTACATATACATTTGTATTAAATCCGAATGTATTTTAAATACTGTATTTATACTAATATTAAAAAAAAAGTCTTTTAAGTAAGTGATTATTATAAATGAAGATTATTTTAAATACTTGTATTCAAAATACACCAGAAAAAAATGTATTTTAACCCAAGTATTTTAAATATAATTATCAAAATACTACAGTATTTTAAATTGTTACATGGGATGATCGGTACTGGGAGATTAATGAATTTATTGCACGTAACAAAATACAGTATTTAAAAAGTAGTTTTTAAGTTTTAAATTTTAATAGTTTTTAATACATATTTTTGGTACAAAGTATTTAAATTTTTTTTTCAAAATACTTTAATATGTAATTACGTATTTAAATACAAAATACTAAAATTTTGCCCATCTCTGGTTATAATTATTCGGAGGAAGAATATCAATCGAGGAACACATTTGCTTTCACCGTGTACGCAAAAGGACTACTGAGACTCTATTTCGCGAGTACTACTGTAATTTACAAATCTACAATGCAAAATTTGTCTTCATCTTTGAAATTGAGAGACACACGGATTTGTCATTTAATTATGCAGAAGGGATATATATACGTAAATTAATAAATACATCGAGATAAATATTAATCACTAAAACGTATCGGATCGAGCGCAGAAGTAACGACAGCGACGTGTCGTTATAAATCGTGTAACTATACAACATTTTGCACTTAATTTCAACGGTCTAGTATATATCGTTCGGTCAAAGGCTTTTTTTGACAGAGCTCCAAAAAACGTAAATTAATCCGAAGCGATATTCATAGGGATATAAACCGATTTCGGAGAGTTTCGCAAAAGTACTCGTATACGTAGATGGAACCGAGAGCGTTTCACAGCACGGCCTCCGAGCCTTATTCGAACGCGGAAGACGGAAGCGAAAGCTCGAAGGCTACGCGAAAACGCGACAATCCGCCGGGCTTTTTTCTCTCCGAGCAGGAAGTGTGTGCGTAAGCAACTGACTCGCATTTTCTCAACGTATCCTGGCTATAACATACAAAACGCGTCATCAATTTCATCCTTTTCTTATTTTTTTTATTCGGCTCCCAAGATCGTGAATATATGTATATACATATACAAAGAAAGTAATTTGCTTCTCATTTATTTCTTCGAGTAAAATATATGTAATTTCAAATTTTGAAAACCCATTCAATAGGGTTAATTTTTACAGTTTTATAATAAATAATTTATATACATATCGTTTACTTTCCTGTAGTGTATATATATATGTATATTACAGTAAGCGATAAAGATTATCAAGACACGTCTCACTTACACACGTGTACGCGTTTCTTTCGATGTAGTAATATGAAATCTGAAAATCACGAGTACTCGATAGATCTATGAATGGAATATTGTTTTTCAGTGGAAAAATTTTACGCGAGACTTATGTTTATACAGGTTTAGAATAAATAAATTAAAGCAATTTTGTTAATAAAATGAACCTGCTGCGTTCTATATTTAACTTTAAATAACAATAAGGAAGAAATATACATATTTTTTTTGTTATAATATTGTACAAAAATAATTTTTTTAAGATAAAACATAGATTTGTCATCCATATATAATATCAATACACTTAATTGTATTATACCTTATAATAAAATGTTATTTATTACATTAATAATATTACGCTCGATATATATACGTAATGAAGTGACCGTGTATAATTAAATAAATCGAAAATATTTAATCTGTATTATGTAAGTAAGATAATTCATTATTTAAATAAAAAAATTTACATTTTCACAGACAAATTATTTAGGCACGATTTTAAAACGTGCGGGCAATATACACATACAATGTTTTTCTCTGTGTAATATGCGAAAAAATTATGAATCATCGTGAAAATAGAAAAACTCATGTATCATAAAATGCGTATTTTCGTGTATTATTTTTCGTTCGAGTCATTTAATTTCCTTTTATACATGTATGCACATATGCCCATTAATTTTTCAACGGCGAGTATACAAAGTATAATGAAAAATATAGGTATATGTATGTATTAAACGAGAAAACTAATCGAAAAGGTATTTCCCAAAAATATACGTATAAGTTTTAAATGGTATATTGCTATATATTTATAAAATATTTGATAAAACTGTAGGTGCGTGATCCGCGTCGTAAATTTTAATTCAGACAATGTAATTGCAGATTGCTCTAATAATAGAGAAGAACAAACGCTTCGAGTTCATTCAACAAACTCGCAGATGTATGTATGTATATGTACGAGTGCCAAATTTCTGTGAGGAAACAAAATAGTCGAGATTATTGGCATCGACTCTTAAATTTAACAATTCACACGAAACGTTTCAGCTATTTCTATAAATTCTTGGTCATTCACATTTACAAAGTGGAATTTCATTCAACGCTATTTTAATGTTTATCATAACACAAGTGACAGCCGCAATTTTTCTTTCTTTTTAATTACTTATATATGTTAATGGACAGCGAGTCGACTGCACGTGTAATTACGTACGACTTATTAATAATACAATTTACAATAGCAATTTGAATATTCGCGTCAATTTTGTTTCGTGAAAAAGAAAAATAATATACGACTAATGAACAAATCTCGTTTTACGATTCTTATCAAAATTGATATAACCCGAGAAAAAAAAAGAAAACAAAAAGGAATTATGTAAGGAAACAAAGTAAACGGATAAACGTAATTATTATTACGTATGAATGTACATTACACTTAGAGATTCAAAGAAGTGATAAACTATATGTATAGTTTACTAATGTTTCTTAGAAAATTTTGTAAATTCTGATTTAAATGATATGTTGAATGGATATTGTAATAAACAAATGGTGTGCCAATACGCCTAAATTATTAATATTATTATTATAAATATATTTATCATTTCAGACCGATAACACACATATTTAGATCAGACTTTACAAATTCTACTTAACAATCATTTGTCGAATATATATATATATATGTACACATTTATCTTTAAATTACAATTATAGTAGATCCAATCAAGCCTGCTCGTAAATGTATAGACTTTTAACGATAGAAAATATTCCACAAGTTTTAATTAACTATATCGTATCATAATTTTACGATTTTTTCCTTAATACATTTTAATCCAAAGAAATATCCGGAAGATTTATATTAGTACTTACATTGACAAATTTTTATTAATTTTGCGCACCGATAACCGTTGCTGCAACTCGTGTTATATTATGTTTTTTTCTTTATATTAATTTAATCTGGTAATTCGTAACCAATTGGACTAGCCGTCGAGCCGAGTAAAAGTTACGTCATCGTAACCGACGAATCGTAAAATCAAAGAGCGCAATAAAAATGATGTATTTGTATAAAAAATGAAATATTCGTTAATAAATGTGAGTACATATATATATAGCGTTAATCGCACATTGTTATTCTACTTTAACAAAGCGATACGTATTATAAAATTTGAGATATAGCACACACTTGATGGTATTTAGCTAAATTTGGATCTTTCTTATCGGAACTACTTGATCGGTTGTTATCGCGTTTTATCGAACACGAGTGTTTACTACGAATTTCTTTGGCGAGTATTACGATTTTCGAAGAATTCAATTGATTTTAATTAAATAATAATTACCACGACACAGATTTCCACCGTGTCAATATACCTCTTTTATGTATATCGCGGATTACAATTATTTTTATATAATTTATTATAGATTACCTCGTTATTCTCTAATCTAAGTGCACGTATAATTGAGGATTAGTTTATAATAAAGCACATATACACATGTATAACATCCGCAATAAGTAATTATAGTTTTATATCGTTTTATTCGAAGCACATTTCGTCAATAAAATTATATTGATAATATATATATATATATAATTATTCCAGTAAAGGTAATAAATGTACTTTGGTGTGTGTATATATATATATAAGTAAAAATAACTTGTATATCAGGTATACAATGATAACCATAAACAACATATTTTCCCGTGATCACAAGAGTATACATAAAAAATATGAAAATAACGCCGAGGTGTATAATGAAATACGTATATATAAAATAAAACGAACCACCTTAAGATCCGGATGTCCCTGAACGAAAATAAAATCCGCACGAGTGAATCCCGAGGCAAACGCGGAAGCCGAAAAGGCCATAAACTCGATCGACGGTAAAAGAAAAAGAGAGAGAGAGAGAGAGAGACGAAACGGTCCCGAAAACCAAAGGTGTATATATATGTGTGTGTGTGTGTGTGTGTGTATAAACGTATAGGGTTCTCGGTTTTTTTCAAGGATGAGACAAACTCAACAGGATCCGTTTGGATTCAATGTTAACAGCTCTCATGGACGCGATAAACCTTTCGAAAATCCAACCGTGCTCGAGACGCCGAGTCGTCGAGAGTTATTTAACAGTGAGTTCTCCGTTACGTAAACTCGCTCAATTTGATAGAGAAAATTTTCATTCCGTCAAAAGGTACGATACTTTCGACACAGGATGTATCTATATACCCGAGCGTGACCGTATAAAATTAACCGACGAAATTTCCGAGTGATCTTTTTGCTTGCCTGATGCACCGCGAGAAACAAACGGGATTTTCTCATTCGTTTCCGATTTTCTACAGTCTCGACATTTTACATCTACCGAGACAAATACCGATATTTTATAAATATATATATATACCAACCACCTATATTTCGTTCGATTGAATCGTATAAACTATGTCTATTAAACTTTTACTTTTATTTTTAGATAAATTTTTAGATACCTCTCTGCCACAGGTGCATTTTTTTTCTCTCCTCTATGTCACTTAACATTCACATACAGAACATTTTCTGCGTGGAAACCTGTTTTTTTTAAATTAATTTAACAATTTTAATTTTAGTTTAATATACTTCCTATTTTGGAATTGTTTATACGGTTCTAAAACTGTTTCGAAAAAAATAACGATATAGGAAACAAGTATATACTTTAAGGTACACAATGTTCGATTAATTATTTCATAATTATATATATATGACATTTATAAATTGTAGCATTATATTACAATTAAACATTTTTTTAATCTGATTCCATCTAACACGCATTTCTTTACTGCACTCCCCCATAGAACGAAAAACTTTCAATATTTTGAAATTATTCAATGACACACGTGTGAGTATGTAGAACGTTCCTTAGAAGATAACTTATCAAAAATAGAAAATATTTTCGTTGTTCAAAAATTTTGTAAAATTTATTATTAAATTCGATCAAGGTTATGAATATTGATTGCTAACGTCACAGACAAATTGTTACTAATATCCGAATTAAAATAGCTTTTACAACGAATTTTCTAATACACTTCCGTAGAAAATAATAAAAAAAATTGCACAAACACTCAAGGTTACGCAGCGTCTAGTATAATAAAAATTAAGAACCTCGTGTATCATAAAAAATGTACATATCGCGTGAAAACTCACGTATAAAAAAATACAAAATTGAATTAATACTTGTAAATATAAGAAAAGATAAATAATATTCATATATCCTAGCCAGGTAGTGCCATCTATCCCGTCGATTTACATTTTCTCAGGAGATTCTGTTCTGTCGGTTATATCGAATTACAGATTTCGTCGGGTAACGTGTATGCAGCATATTTTTCATAATATTTTTCCCAATAAATCGCAACAATTCTTTCAATTCTATACCTTAATTTGTAATGCATTTCTTGAAGCGCATTTATTCAATAATTTATTTTAACAATCTATTGTTTTTCTTATATTAACGGTTTTTTAATTTAGAGTATAAGTAAATGCGATAATTTTTAAAATTGTTAGTAAAATACAAAAGAAACATTTATTTGTTGTTCACAGCGGATATTAAAATATACCGAAAATTAAAAACGATATTCGTATCGCGTATTATGACTTTCAACACATTTAGTATAATTAGTCTGCCATTTGCGATTATTTTTTACTATGCAGTTAATATAATACCGAATTACATAAAAATTGCATTTGCTTATATCAGTGTGTACGTAACAAAAATATAATGACTAATAATTTGATAAATATATTATTAGAATTTTTTAATATTTGAGATTAGTAATTAATATTTTATTTCGCTAAACTACGAGTCATATGGGGATTTTATACTTCGAAACTGATACCTACTACACTATTTTTAATTAAATTTGAATTTTGTTAAAAGGAAATCAACCTTCGTATTCTACACTAATACACAGTGGAGTTCAAAGTGCGCGAATGTGATTTTCTTCAAGTTCTAAAAATATCGCTTTACTATTTTAATAGAAAGGTCAACGTCGAGCAAAATAATTCAATTGAATGTTTATGGAAGCAAATACGCGCTGAAAAATTATATGGAAATTTAATAACTATTTATTAACATAAATTATTTAGTTTTATATTTTATTATAAGTATTATATAATTTAAGCAAATTTTTAATCCATAACTGTTGATTTATCTTGGAAAAGTGTTGCATTTTCATACGTAATTGTAAAGTATATGACTCGATGAACCTTATCAATTATTGTCAATTATTAATTCGATATAAGTTACAGTAATTATAGTACGTACCACCTATTTTTGCGCACCTATGACAAAACTTTATTTTGACGGAAGGAATATCATTGACCCGTATTTAACTCGAGCACTGGATATTAATGCAGTGCAACTACTTTACAATTTAAATTGAGCGGTCATTTACGAACGTGAGAGCGCCCTCTGTAAGGCTTTCGAACGATATCAGAAAACATTCAAAATTATTATTCGCGGTGTGTTCGTTTCTTATGGAGAGGCTACATTTTTTTATTAAATTTATATAAAACTTTGAAATTTGGTAATTTTTTTATCGTGCTATTTTCTTTCATGGTAAATCTATCGTTGATATTTTCTTATAACTTTAAAGAAACAAGCAATATACACACATTTATGAATTATTACTATATCAAGTTGTAATTTCTGTTCGTAGTAAAAAATTTATAAAGAAAAAGGGGATTGTAAACCTAAAAAACAAAATAGGTACGAATCGCGAGGCTGTATGGAAATGAAAAAAATGCACGGATAAATACGAAAAGGAACTTGGTCTTGGCGGTCTTTGACCTATAGACGGTTAGTAGATAAACACATCTATATATGCGCGATTCACGTACGAGCCGTATCGAAAACATGAAGCTCTGACAAGGTTACTCCGAGTCTCCAGAGGCGCACCTACCACAGTTCATCTTTGGCCCGCATTGAGTGACAATGGCGCAACTGATAAAAATCGCCGGGAGATGCGAGGTACGAGTCACCAAGGATTAATTATTTAAAAAGTGAAAAAAATGAGCTTGCGAGCTTTTCTTTATCACGTTTCGCACTCTACTAACCTCGCTCGGGATATATCCGAAGTTTAAGTAGTACTCACGTTCATTATTAATTATCCAAAGATTTTCCTTTCTGGTTTCATGTATGCATGTAGATATATACATATATGTGTCGTTCCACGTGTCTTGTTCGTCGATGTACCAATTGTAGGTGTATTATAGGTGTGTGCCTGTGTGCGAGGTTGGTTTACCCGGTGGTATCGCATATGGCTTGACGTATGCCTCGCGTATATGTACAAACACGAGCGAAACGTCGGAATTTTAACGATATCTTATAGCTTCGATGATTAAACATCCACATGTACTGCATTTGTTGTTTGTTACTCGATCGAAACGTTTCGGATGTACGTGACAACTTTTAAATACTCGTTTAAATTTGTGCGTTTGGTATTTGAAAAAAAAAATACTCGATTTTATTAATAGAACGCTCTTTCGATGTGTACACACGTATATGTAGCGAAGAATACGTCAGCGTTTCAAAACATCGTGTTTATCGTCAACAGAGCTCTATATATCCCGAAAAATTCAAGCTCGCCGGCTGTTGGTTGAAATGTCGCTTTACCGAATAGTAATTTAATTAACGTTCGCGCTTAAATTCGACTAATAAAACTAATTATATATTCTCCACTTTGCTTATTCTATATACGCATTTATATATTATTTTTTTTATTTCAACTACGTTAAATTGATACATTAAAAGTTCTCGTCAATCGGTTTATTAAAAAGCTATAATTTAAAAACACTTAAAATGATGCGTGACGAATTATAGTAAATATCAAACGATCTATATGTATAAATGTATATTATAAATTGTAGCATTATATTACAATTAAACATTTTTTTAATCTGATTCCATCTAACACGCATTTCTTTACTGCACTCCCCCATAGAACGAAAAACTTTCAATATTTTGAAATTATTCAATGACACACGTGTGAGTATGTAGAACGTTCCTTAGAAGATAACTTATCAAAAATAGAAAATATTTTCGTTGTTCAAAAATTTTGTAAAATTTATTATTAAATTCGATCAAGGTTATGAATATTGATTGCTAACGTCACAGACAAATTGTTACTAATATCCGAATTAAAATAGCTTTTACAACGAATTTTCTAATACACTTCCGTAGAAAATAATAAAAAAAATTGCACAAACACTCAAGGTTACGCAGCGTCTAGTATAATAAAAATTAAGAACCTCGTGTATCATAAAAAATGTACATATCGCGTGAAAACTCACGTATAAAAAAATACAAAATTGAATTAATACTTGTAATATAAGAAAAGATAAATAATATTCATATATCCTAGCCAGGTAGTGCCATCTATCCCGTCGATTTACATTTTCTCAGGAGATTCTGTTCTGTCGGTTATATCGAATTACAGATTTCGTCGGGTAACGTGTATGCAGCATATTTTTCATAATATTTTTCCCAATAAATCGCAACAATTCTTTCAATTCTATACCTTAATTTGTAATGCATTTCTTGAAGCGCATTTATTCAATAATTTATTTTAACAATCTATTGTTTTTCTTATATTAACGGTTTTTTAATTTAGAGTATAAGTAAATGCGATAATTTTTAAAATTGTTAGTAAAATACAAAAGAAACATTTATTTGTTGTTCACAGCGGATATTAAAATATACCGAAAATTAAAAACGATATTCGTATCGCGTATTATGACTTTCAACACATTTAGTATAATTAGTCTGCCATTTGCGATTATTTTTTACTATGCAGTTAATATAATACCGAATTACATAAAAATTGCATTTGCTTATATCAGTGTGTACGTAACAAAAATATAATGACTAATAATTTGATAAATATATTATTAGAATTTTTTAATATTTGAGATTAGTAATTAATATTTTATTTCGCTAAACTACGAGTCATATGGGGATTTTATACTTCGAAACTGATACCTACTACACTATTTTTAATTAAATTTGAATTTTGTTAAAAGGAAATCAACCTTCGTATTCTACACTAATACACAGTGGAGTTCAAAGTGCGCGAATGTGATTTTCTTCAAGTTCTAAAAATATCGCTTTACTATTTTAATAGAAAGGTCAACGTCGAGCAAAATAATTCAATTGAATGTTTATGGAAGCAAATACGCGCTGAAAAATTATATGGAAATTTAATAACTATTTATTAACATAAATTATTTAGTTTTATATTTTATTATAAGTATTATATAATTTAAGCAAATTTTTAATCCATAACTGTTGATTTATCTTGGAAAAGTGTTGCATTTTCATACGTAATTGTAAAGTATATGACTCGATGAACCTTATCAATTATTGTCAATTATTAATTCGATATAAGTTACAGTAATTATAGTACGTACCACCTATTTTTGCGCACCTATGACAAAACTTTATTTTTGACGGAAGGAATATCATTGACCCGTATTTAACTCGAGCACTGGATATTAATGCAGTGCAACTACTTTACAATTTAAATTGAGCGGTCATTTACGAACGTGAGAGCGCCCTCTGTAAGGCTTTCGAACGATATCAGAAAACATTCAAAATTATTATTCGCGGTGTGTTCGTTTCTTATGGAGAGGCTACATTTTTTTTATTAAATTTATATAAAACTTTGAAATTTGGTAATTTTTTTATCGTGCTATTTTCTTTCATGGTAAATCTATCGTTGATATTTTCTTATAACTTTAAAGAAACAAGCAATATACACACATTTATGAATTATTACTATATCAAGTTGTAATTTCTGTTCGTAGTAAAAAATTTATAAAGAAAAAGGGGATTGTAAACCTAAAAAACAAAATAGGTACGAATCGCGAGGCTGTATGGAAATGAAAAAAATGCACGGATAAATACGAAAAGGAACTTGGTCTTGGCGGTCTTTGACCTATAGACGGTTAGTAGATAAACACATCTATATATGCGCGATTCACGTACGAGCCGTATCGAAAACATGAAGCTCTGACAAGGTTACTCCGAGTCTCCAGAGGCGCACCTACCACAGTTCATCTTTGGCCCGCATTGAGTGACAATGGCGCAACTGATAAAAATCGCCGGGAGATGCGAGGTACGAGTCACCAAGGATTAATTATTTAAAAAGTGAAAAAAATGAGCTTGCGAGCTTTTTCTTTATCACGTTTCGCACTCTACTAACCTCGCTCGGGATATATCCGAAGTTTAAGTAGTACTCACGTTCATTATTAATTATCCAAAGATTTTCCTTTCTGGTTTCATGTATGCATGTAGATATATACATATATGTGTCGTTCCACGTGTCTTGTTCGTCGATGTACCAATTGTAGGTGTATTATAGGTGTGTGCCTGTGTGCGAGGTTGGTTTACCCGGTGGTATCGCATATGGCTTGACGTATGCCTCGCGTATATGTACAAACACGAGCGAAACGTCGGAATTTTAACGATATCTTATAGCTTCGATGATTAAACATCCACATGTACTGCATTTGTTGTTTGTTACTCGATCGAAACGTTTCGGATGTACGTGACAACTTTTAAATACTCGTTTAAATTTGTGCGTTTGGTATTTGAAAAAAAAAATACTCGATTTTATTAATAGAACGCTCTTTCGATGTGTACACACGTATATGTAGCGAAGAATACGTCAGCGTTTCAAAACATCGTGTTTATCGTCAACAGAGCTCTATATATCCCGAAAAATTCAAGCTCGCCGGCTGTTGGTTGAAATGTCGCTTTACCGAATAGTAATTTAATTAACGTTCGCGCTTAAATTCGACTAATAAAACTAATTATATATTCTCCACTTTGCTTATTCTATATACGCATTTATATATTTATTTTTTTTTATTTCAACTACGTTAAATTGATACATTAAAAGTTCTCGTCAATCGGTTTATTAAAAAGCTATAATTTAAAAACACTTAAAATGATGCGTGACGAATTATAGTAAATATCAAACGATCTATATATGTATAAATGTATATTATAAATGGTTTATACGTACTCGGTACAAAAATTTGTTAGGTCATTGATATATTAGCACGTTTTTTTTTAAACTTTACATACTTTGAGAATACACCGGGTTCTATACGATTTAAAACTTGTGCGACACGGAAGTTACCATCTGACGGAAACGAGGATAATGCATATGTAACGCGAGAGCTTTTAAATTCCTCATTGTACATAGCGCGTTTATGTAACTTTGAAGAGTATAGACAATTTTTAAAATCTGATAAGCATTTACTAATGTAATGTAATTTATTTGTAGAATATATACATATATATATACACCATAGGAAATATCTTTGAATCAATTGTAGATAAAATTGACTGCATTGTAATAAAATATAAATTTATTATTCTCATTTTTCACACAATGTACAATAACTAAATATGTTACTTAATTTTTATTGCCATTTGTACAATCGACCGAGCGGATAAAATTATAAAGATAAAATTATACACATGCGCTCTAAAACGGGTTCGAAAACCTGTTTTAATTCTTCTGATATTACAGATTATTTTTATTGCGCGAATTTTTATTCATTTACATTTAACGTTATTTTCCATTTTTTTGTTGTTTTTTCGAACAGGAAATTGTTCACATATCGGAATAATATTATTAATTAACTGCTAATTTTCGTTTTTTAAATGTTTGATATTAGAAAAATGAGGGTTGACGTGCAGGTTACAATTTATCAAGATTAACGGTATTTTAAAATAGCTCACTTCAACTTCGAAGTCATAAAACAGCGTTATCAATAGTTACTGCACTGGCTTCGTATATGCTCTTCAATCTACTTCAATATAAGTTCAATTTTATTAATTTGTTTTTGTACCCAATTTTGAGAACAACTCGTACAAAATTTTAATATCATCATATCCTATCCAACTTTAAAAGTTTATAGGATAAACTAGAAAAATCAGAATATTGTATGAAAAAAATAATTCAATATAAGTATAAATGTGATTGTTCTAAAATATAAATTATTTAAAAATAAATGTAAAATATACTACAATCGAATTATTTATTAATTCAGTGATTAGTTTGTTTACCGTATTTTTCGCGTCATCGCGGGTGGTCTGTTTTGTGCAAATATTACACTCGATTGGCGCTATTCATTTATCTTGTGTTTGCATTGGTAATCTTGATATGTATATATACATATAATGAAATTTCGTATTTAGATACTAATTCGTTTCAGTTTATACATTCATTTCCAGATTATACAATAATAGTCAAAAATATTTAGATTTGAAATTTTTATAAGCAGTTGTTCATAGGTTGCGCTCGACGAATATTTTAAAACTTACAATATTAATGGTTGCATTTAAAATTTTTGAATTATAAAAATACGTATCAATATTCTTGATTATATAGTTATTATTCATTCGTTTGATTGCGTGCACAGAGAGGATTGCGCGCCCAAGAAATACACTGCACACTGGGTTTAAACATCAAAAATTTGAAAGTTGATCGGTATCTACAACCTCTTATTGTGATAGTCAAATTAAAAGGATTCTCCTTCAAAAATTCGTAAATTATAAATAAAAATATGAAACTAAAAATCTGATCAAAGTACGTATAAAAATCAAATTTTACCGGCCGAGTCGAGACAAAAAGACTAATTACATAATAATGGTAAATTATGAAAAACTATGACATCGTTGCCCTTGAATCGAGTAGTGCTACATTTTATACAAAGATGCATTCAAAAATGGTAAATTACAGATAATACTGATTAATCGTATATACAGCTAGTATTTAAAAAAAATGGCACAGTTCTTATAATTAAATAAAATGGTTTATCTATATCGTCCAAATTTCGTTTGAGTTTTAGCACGAGTGTAGGGAGATATCATGAAATCGACACGTTCGCAAAAATGTTAAACGTCGATTTATCGTACGCTTCAACTTCAATCTGAATTATGCAAAAACATGCGAGATAATTCGAGCACGTGTATAGAATTTTGCATAAAGACACACCCGTAACTTTCCACGATTTATCGATTCGTTGATTTCGATTGAGCCACTCGTATGTGGTTTAAAACTCATAAAATAGCGCAGCTGTTGTAACACGCCTTCCCAATAAATTTCGATAATATTTGCTTTATAGAGTTTCATCAAGATGATCAGTTAGAATCGAACCGATTTAACCTTTGTATATTTGTTTCGTATGAACGATATATAGCTTTTTCGAATATCACTTTAGCCTTTCCTCGTAGGTTCAGTTATGAATAATCAAAGAAGGTAATTTAACATAAAAATAAGGACGTGATATTATGTCTTTTTTTATTAATGAACTACTATGTAAAAATTAGTACCCCCATACTATTTATATAAGTACAATTATAATTGCAAATTTATTTTATAATATTATTTAAACATAATATAAAAGTATTTCTATGAATTAATGCTTTTAAGAAATTTTACTCAATACAACAATAATTTCTAAATCGGTTATTTGATACATGCTTATTCCTTTTACAGAGGACATGTTCGACAAGAGCGTACAGCTCTGCTGTACCGGCTGTCAAAATGTTCATCAATGGTCAATTCGTCGGTAAAGTATAATATCACTATTTATTTATTTATACCATTACAAATATTTTATATACATAAGTACTTTATTAAAGTAATGTAAATAAAATAATAAATTAAAATAAATCTCGTATATATCGATAAATACCTTATAATAATAAAATTACAAAGTGTATATAAATTAATCAATCAAATTGAGAAATAAATTTATGATGATGTAAAATCCAATTGACAATTCAAATTTGCCGCGCTTAAAATAAATTACATCAACTCAAATGTTCTATTTTAAGAAAAATTAATATTTGATATTAAAAGTTTAGGAGAGAATGTGATTTTATTTAAATTTTAATACAAAATATTAATTTTTGTTAAAATAGAACTTTCGAGTCGATGTAATTTATTTCAAGCGCGGCAAATTTGAATTATTGTTAGGATTTGACACCTCTCATGCAGTTTAATATTTATTAAATCAACGTGTTGCGTTAATAAATGAATCAAAATAACCTATATATTTAATAAAGTAACTAAAAATTGTGTAAATATTATAATTAAAAAATAAAATAAATAATAATATAATCAGCGTAATATAAGTTAGTTTTTGTTTAAAGTATACTTAACTACACAATATATATAAAAAATGTAATAATAAAATTTCTGATCGAATAAAAATGTATAATAAGTACGATATAAGAAATTCGAGTTTCAATTTGCATATAAGTAAAACTAACGAAGTCATCAATATTTGAGAGATACAGATAAAAAATAAATTAAAAATTGAATTAACTTCTTCTTACAGATTCAAAAAGCACAGAATTCACGGATGTGCACGATCCAGCGACCAACGAGCTGATATGCCGAACTCCTAAGAGCACCGAATCAGAGATGCAAGATGCTGTGACGAGTGCAAAAAATGCCTTTGTCACGTGGAAACAAACGAGTGTTCTTACCAGACAAACTCTTATGCTTAAGTATCAGGCACTGATACGTGAAAATTCGGTTAGTTACCTTTGCTTATTTGGTACATTTCTTATTTGTTTCCATCGTTTGAATAAGTTGCGATTTATTTAAATATAATATTATTAACAGAAAGAGATTGCGATGAATCTAGTTCGGGAAAATGGTAAAACGATGGCAGATGCTGAGGGTGACGTTCTTCGTGGTCTTCGTAAGTAAAGATGCGTAATTACTCGTCGAAACATTAGCAAAATATTATTAACAAAACTGACAAGGAGACCCTCGTATGTTTCAAAATTGTAGGATATATTTTCTAACATAAAAATATGAAAAGAACCAGAGCCGCAGACCCCAACAATCGTATCTTCAAAAGTTATACGCTATTACAGCAAAATTTACAAAAAAAAGAAGCTTCACTTTAAACGCTTGTATCTCCTAAACTATCAAATATTAATACTCAAGGCAAAATTTACTAAAAAGCTGAGATACAATAGATATAATTTTTTTTTTTTTTTTTTTTTTTTCATTTATTAATGTCGCATCAACTACTAGGGTTATTAGCGACATACGATAATAAATTTACATGTGTAGTTATACAATAAAAATATAGTTTTATAATTTTATATATACATTACATAGATTTTTATCACTTATACGCACGTCAATATATTTATATAAGATTCTAGTTTAAATAAGTTGATATAATGATTTCTCTTTGAGGTATCTCAAAAGTTTTTTTGTATAGTCTGTATTTGTCAAAAGTTCTTTCATATTAGTGTTCACTGATTTTCTGAATTCTTCAAATTTGGTGCAGTCTTCCATTAGGTGTTTAACTGTTATCTGTACATCGCATGTTTCACATAGAGGGGGATTAGATTTTTCTATTAGATAACCATGTGTTAATCTTGAATGTCCAGTTCTGAGACGGGTTATTATAATTTGATCACTTCTATTTAATATATGGTCTTGTGGTCTATTATAGAAGTTGTGAACTATTTCGTGAGTTTTAATTTTTTTTAGGGTCCATATTTTATTCCATTCTATCTCTGCTATGTTATTTATATAGGTTTTATAGTCCTCATATAAAATTGGTACTTCTAAGATTAAAGTTATATGCATCGGTAATTGTTTTACATCACTAGGTAAATAATTTAAAACAATTGTTTGTTTATTTTTGTCTATACAATGGTAAAAGTCTTGTATTTTCTTAACAATTGGTTACTTGTTTTTATTTTTCCTATTTGTTTTAATGCGCATTTAGAGTCAGAATAGATTGAACAGTTAGGGTAGCCTTGTTCAACTACGATTTCCAGTGCTGCGTATATCGCATAAATTTCTACATTAAGTTGACTGACTGGTTTAATAATCTTGAATTTGATGGTAGTCTGTTCAGTATTCGTAATGACAAAGGTTCCCTCATTTGTTTTTACTGTATAGATAGTAATAGATTGATTATATTTTTGGATACTTGTCTCTTTTTCGGGATTAGTTTCAATATGTATAAGAGGTTTTTCGATTATCCAAGGTGGATTTTTATGAGGTTTCCTTTCTTCAATATGAGGTAGGACGATGTTAAATTCTTGTTGGTATCTATTTACTCTTTTATAGAATGGTAATGGGATATGATGTTTTTTCGGTTTTAAGTTGTTAAATTTAGAAGCAATTGTGTGTTTATACGCTGGATTCTTGGGGTAGAACAGATAGCAGTTGCATACCTTAAGCTTAATAGTTTTCTTCTGTGCTGCAGAGATGTTTCTCCTGTTTCATATTGTAGGCTTGGAATAGGGCTCGTTCTGAAGGCTCCAGAAATGATCCTAAGAGCTGCATTTTGGACCGGATTAAGAAGTTGTAGAAGCCTACTATTGGCTGAGTTATACACTACAGATCCATAGTCAAGCTTGGATCTAATGATGGCTTTGTAGGTTTTTGATAGTGTTTGTTTATCTGCACCCCAATTTCTATTTGCGATAACTTTTAATATATTTAGCTTTTCACAACAAGAGTCTCTTAATTTCTTTAAATGAACATCATATGCTAGTCTTTCATCAAAATATACCCCTAATAATTTGATGTGTTTAACAAAATTAAGTTTTCTATCATTTAAATATATTTCTGGAGGATCTGGAACTTTTCGATTTCTGTTGAAGAGAAGACACTCGGTTTTTGTTGCCGAAAATTTTAGGCCTGTTTCATTCGACCAACTTTCTAGTGAGTGTAGAGATTTTTGGATCAATTCAGCAATCGTTTTAATATTTTTTCCTCTACAAATCAGGGTTAGGTCATCTGCGAATAATAGAGCTTTTACAGGTGATTCAATTCCAGCCGCAATTTTGTTTATAACTATTAGAAAGAGTGTTACACTCAGAACAGACCCTTGTGGAATCCCATTTTATAGTTCAACTTGTGTAGATAGTGTGTCCTTGAGCCGTACTTGTATATATCTCTTTTTTAAAAAATTTTTGATGAATTCGAATGTATTTCCTAGTATTCCAAATTTGTGTAATTCTTGTAAAATAATTGGTTTCCACACCATGTCGTAAGCTTTTTCGATGTCAATACATATTGCTATTGCCTTTTCGTTGTTTAAAAAAGCTTCGCTTACATATGTATCGAAATTTATCAGGTGGTCTAATGTTGAATGAAGTTGGCGGAATCCGCTTTGTATAGGTGTTAGTATTTCACTTGTCTCTAGAAACCATCGTAATCTTTGGTTGACAATTTTCTCAAGGGTTTTGCACATTGTGCAAGTAAGAGAAATTGGTCTATAACTTTCTGGATTTAATTTATTTTTATTTGGTTTGAGGATAGGGATTATGGTAGCATTTCTCCATTGCTCTGGGAAGACGTGTGTATTCCAGATCAAATTATATATATCTAGTAGTCTTTCCTTCGCGTTACTTGGTAGTTCACTTATAAGTTTATTTGATATCCCGTCAGGTCCAGGGCTTGTATTTTTATTAGTTTTTAGGATCAATTCTAACTCTTCTAATGTAATTGATTTGTTAATATCTAAGAACTTACATTCATTATTTACATTCTGTTCGGATGTTTTAGTGCACTGACCGTCTTTTGATTTGTGTTTCAGGAAGTTAGGATTGTAATTTTCATTGCTAGAGTTTTTTCCAATTGTGTGGGCAAGTATGTCGGAGATTTCCTTAGGGTCTGTTATATACTTGTTATTATGTTGTAGAGTAGTAATAGTAGTATTTGCGTATTTACCTCTAATTTGATTGATCTTTTTCCACATTTCTTTAGATGGTGTTTGGTTAGTTAAGGTCGATAGATATGTATTCCATGAATCTGTTTTACTTTTAATTAGCGTTCTTTTTGCTTCTGCTCTGGCCTTTTTGAAGGCAATTTGATTTTCGAGGGATTTGTTCTTTTTATATTTGTTAAAGGCTTTATGACTTCTTTTAAGAGATACCTTGCAATTATCATTCCACCATGGTACAGGCGTTTTTTCCAGGTCTAGGTGTACTATATCCAATAGATTCTTCGGCTGATGATACAATTAATTCTGTAAATAGTTGGACAACATTGTTTATGTCATTCTTATGAATTTCAAATTCCATATTATTTAGTTTATTTTCAATTAATTGACGATATTTATTCCAATTAGCGTTATTTATTTTCCATTTTTTTATATAGAAATTATGATTAATTGTAACGTTAATATCTATTTTTATTTGAATAGGGAAATGGTCGCTATTATGTAGGTCATTGAGTACATCCCATTCTGTCTCAAGCACTATTTGTGTGCTAGCTAGTGTTAGATCAATTGACGAAAAGGACCCATTAGAAATGTTAAAATGGGTGCTGGCTTTGGAGTTAAGTAGTATTAAGGAAGAGTTCAATTCGAGTAATTTAGCTATAATTTTTCCTCGATAGTCAATTTTGGGGGACCCCCATAGTGTATGGTGGCTATTGAAGTCTCCCATTAGTAAAAAAGGTTTTGGTAATTGTTTGATTATTGACTCTATTTCTTCAAGATCAATATTTACTGTTGGGTAGATAAATACTACAAACACATAGTTTATTTGGGATTTTGAGTTGAACTGCAACAATCTCTACGTTACTAATGATTTTTATTTCTTCAGCATCGATTGAAGAGTTTATTAGGAGTGCTACTCCACCACTTGCATATGACTCATTTTGTCTATTTTTAACATAGCTATTATAGTTTCGTAAACTTGGATAATGGCTTGACTTAAAGTTTGTTTCCTGTAAGCTTATGACTATTGGAGAATATTTGTTAATAATTAATTTGAGTTGTTCGAAATTATTGTAGTAACCATTAATATTCCATTGAATTATTGTTTCCATTTAATTCGATTTTTAGTTTAATTTAATTTAGTTTATAAAAAAATAGAATTTAGGAGGTTTTTGTGGTCCAATTATTCTTTTCCTTCGTTTGAATTTTCGGTATAGTCTGATTCATATTCTGAATTCGAGAATTCATCTGTATCAGTTGCGACTGGTGTTGTGTCTTCATTTTGAGAGAGTAAGTTTTCTCCTTTGGACATGTCGGTATTTTCACTTATCAATTTGTTTTAATTCTTGTGCATCGACTTTTCATACTACGACCGGGTAAATGTGGGTAAATATTGTGTATCATATCTATTAACGCATGTATATTTTCTGTATATTCTTGAGCTACATTTAATGTATTTTTCGAGCCGGACGCATTTTCAATAAAACGTTTAAATTGATCATAGTTAAGTATAAAGTTGTGTGGCGATTCATTGATTATTTTTTGTATTGGTTCTAATTGTTTATCGTAGTTTTGTTTGCTGTCATTTGAGTTATCACTGTTTGTTTTGGTAGTATTTTCTTTAGATTCTAGTAACTTTCTCTTTTTTCTACTTATTGATTTTTTTGGTTCAACAAATTTAAGTTCATTATCGTTTTCATTGGAATTACGTGAGTCTGTACCTATTATTGTTGATTATCAATTAAATTGTCTAATTTGTCACTACAAGTTACCGAATTTGAATCGTCAGAAATTAGAGATAATGGTAGCGCTCGTTTGATACCTGTACTCTTGTTTGTATTGAGTTCGATAGTCGTGGTGTTTATTCGTTGAGAGTTTTCTACCTGCGATGTTGGTGGGGAGATGACAATGAAATTTTCGTTTTCCGACTTTGTACTTGGGCAAACACTAGCGATGTGGCCTTCTTGTTTACAAACATAGCAAGTCGTTGTATTAGTGATTAGATATATCCAATAGCTAGAATCTTCATAAGGAATTTGAATGGCGTCAGGTAATTTATTTTCATCTTCAGGGTTAATATATACTTGTCTCCGGAAGCTTAGAACATGAGTTACTCCATCATTCGTTGCACCGAGACGTAGAAAGTTTATTTTAGATGTTGGAACTATTCCTTTTCTCTTTAGGTGTTCTTCAATGACAGCATGTGGTATAAGTGGCCAAACATTTGATAAAATAACTCTTTTTTGAGTTTTCACAAGTGGGTTAATGTCTAGTGTATGGTCTTGTATTTTTAATTTTTTTGTACATATAGTTTCAGCTATCGATTTACTTGATAAAAAGGCACAAACTCTTTTATTTGAAATTTTAGAAATAAACCGAATTGTACTAGGATCGGTGATTTTTGCTAGAGCACTGACATATTCTTTGATACTAATATCTTCAATAGACTCAATAATAATCGCTTGGTCCTTTTTGGGAAAAACGTCATTGGCGGTGGCTTTTGCGTACGTTTGTGAGCTGTTGGTATTTTGTGTCGAATCCATATTGTGTTGGTGTGAATTTGAACTGTGTTGGATTTTGCTGTAGTCAGCAGCCTCCATCATGGTTGTTTTTTAAGTTGTAGACTGCAACTGCAGTCTACAGAACTGATTTTAACACTATTTGTTTCAAGCACTACACTTAATTAATTATCATTAACAGTACAGATAGTACAGGGCACTCGCAGCTATTATTGTTTACACCGCACTCAAGAAGACACGTCTACTAGGTTCGGTGTCTAGCAGCGAACTCGAGATATAATTTTTATAAATACGCTTAAATCCATTATGATGGAATTAGAAGTAACAAAAATTGGGCACTACAAATTTTATTGATTTTTTTAAGCTATATTTTTCAAATTTTTAATTCGGCTATTACTTGATCCATTTTAATGGATTTAAGGATATTCTATGGTGTCTTGCCGTGCGGGAAAGAGAGGGAGTCTTCCCTCTCTCTGCGCACACCGATGCTATGACCGCGTAGCTCCCCGCACGGCCCATGAACTTGACTTTTTGTTAATGTTTTCATCAATTTCTTTAACTTTTGCGCGGTGACATGGGTTCAAATTTTGCACATCGCTTTATTTATATCCACTTGTGATGTTTCTAGTTTTTTATTAAATTTTGTACACTTTCATCAATCGCACTCTAAACTCAATCACATTTTTTCCGAGTCTCCATGAAGTCAACTTCTAAGGTCGCATATCTTCAAAATTTGCGCGGAAAAAAATATTGAAAAAATTCATAGACATTTCTGACACTTTTACAAATAATATACTTCAATTTCATTAAATTCTGTTAACATTGACGTAACCATAGAACATTCTTAACGAGATGTCGGGCCCAAATTACAGAAATCTTCACCTTTCAACCCATAAACTATATCTTAAATATTAAACTAAAAATCTGAAAAAATTCATACGGATAGCATAAAATAAAAGGAAGGGCTTGACGTTTCGATTTTTAAGAAAAAATCATTTTTTAATAATGATTGAGTAAAAAATTTTGAGTCGGTAATTATTAGTAAAAAAAGGGATAAATTTTCAACCCAAACATCGTAATCAAATTATGGATTGAAAAATCTCGAAAAATTTGGTTATATGTATGGGGTATTCCACGTGAAGTGGTTCGATCAAAATTTTAAAATGCACCAAATTTTGGGTACACATTGCAAATGTTTTTCAGAATACAGAAAAAAATTTTTAGGTACCGGAATCTATTTGCTCAAAAGTTATTCTAACCTCAAAAAGTGAATTTTTTCTAGTTTTTTTCAACACCAGCTGGGTTTACCGCTATTTAACTCAAAATCTATCAACTTTTACTATAAAACATTATATATAACATTCGTTGCTAACTATGTCTAGAATTTATCCTTCTGGGTTAGAATTTCTAATCTCAAGGTTAATGTTACATAAACTACATGTGAATATTCAACTTGAAAAAACTGTAAGTACACTCTAATTGATTTTTTCATCCAAAAGTCTAAACAAAAGTTTGAAGCAATACCTTTCAAATGGTCTGTAGCATTTTTGGGGCCTTCAATTCCCTAGTAGAAACAAAAGCATTTATGAAACGGTTTTTTGACCAAAAATTGGCCATTTGGTCAAAAATGGCCAATAATTCTACAATTAATGGCCAAAAAATATTTTTTAAAACGCCGTGCGCGAAGATCGATTTTGCAAGCATCTATAGCGTGTGCGAAGAGCCCAATATACACACTGTACTGTAGCGGGTGCGAAGAACATTACAGAATGTGCGAAGAACGTAGCGTGTACAAAAAAATTCCAAAGTGTTTTGGTGGTTTTCGTAGAATTCGCTTGTGTATTCATGCTGTATCGATAGACCCGCCCCTCAAACCAATCAACTGTTATGCAACTAATTCTCCCTCCCACTTATATCTTTTTTGTATTTTCCGCGCTGATAGGAAAGCGTACTGTCGTTGTGTACATAAAAATTGAAGACACAGTTTCTTGTTAACATTACATAATAACGTGATATTTACATGGATACCGATACTGACTCAGATATATCTGATTATGGATTAAAATTATTAAAATTAAAATTATGAAAATTAATTAATTAATTAAAATTATTTGGTTCTGCGTTTATATTTATTTTTCTACTTAATCGACCTTCGCGACATTTGTTTTAAAAAATAGTATATGCAACACGTGTGCGAAAGTGATCTCGTACTTGCGTGAATTTGACGCCCTCGCTACGCTCGGGTGTCAAATTCCCACGCGTGCGAGAATCACGTTCTTCGCACACTAGTTGCATAATGTACTATTCAACTAATCTTAAAATGCTCAATTTCCACTAGGGTTCTGTTAAAAGTTATGATAATTTAAAGAAACTCAAAATTTTTTAAAAAATTTAAATGGGAATTACCATGTTAATTTTTGTGAATTTTATGTCTTTCTTTAAATTATCATAACTTTTAACAGAATTGAAGGCCCCAAAAATGCTACAGACCATTTGAAAGGTATTGCTTCAAACTTTTGTTTAGACTTTTGGATGAAAAAATCAATTAGAGTGTACTTACAGTTTTTTCAAGTTGAATATTGACATGTAGTTTATGTAACATTGACGTTGAGATTAGAAATTCTAACCCAGAAGGATAAATTCTAGACATAGTTAGCAACGAATGTTATATATAATGTTTATAGTAAAAGTTGATAGATTTTGAGTTAAATAACGGTAAACCCAGCTGGTGTTGAAAAAAACTAGAAAAAATTCACTTTTTGAGGTTAGAATAACTTTTGAGCAAATAGATTCCGGTACCTAAAAATTTTTTTCTGTATTCTGAAAAACATTTGCAATGTGTACCCAAAATTTGATGCATTTTAAAATTTTGATCGGACCACTTCACGTGGAATACCCCGTATATTTAAAACATGTCTAAGGGATTGACGTTCAGGATTATTTAAATAAATTATTCATTTGTTTATAAAGAAAATGTAAAAAGTTACTATTTTTTTGAGACCGATACCCCCTTAAACGTACTCTTTTTGTTTGGTTTTAAATATATTTATTAGATTTTCATTTAACTTTTACCTTGAGTATTAATATTTGATAGTTTAAAAGTTACAAGCGTTTGAAGTTAAAGCCTCTTATCTTGTAAATTTAGCTTTATTAGCGTATAACGTTCATAAACATGATTGTTAGGGTATGCGGCGTTGGCTTTCTTTATATTTTTATATTAAAAAACATCTCGGAAAAAACCCTACAAACTGCACACGATCCACTTCCGAAACATATAATGGTCTCCTTGTGAGTGAGTATCATTAAATCAGAATATCACACTTAAAGAGTAAACATTATTGATCACAGTTGTATAACTTTAATTATTTTCTATCAATGAAAAACTCTTCAATTCGTTCGAAAGAATTTAGAGATCGAATTTTGTTGAATTGTTATGTGATGTAATGTACTTGATAGACATTTAACAAACGCACTAAAATCTAATGTATCGCAGAAATCGTGGACATGTGCGCGGGAATACCAAGCCTCTTGTTGGGCGAGTCGATGAACAACATCGCAACGGACATGGACACCATCTCGTATAAGGTACCACTCGGTGTTACCGGGTCAATTTGTCCCTTCAACTTCCCAGCCATGGTACCTCTATGGACTTTCCCAATTAGCGTCGCTTGCGGTAACGCAACGATCCTTAAGCCCTCCGAACGAGTTCCCGGTGCATCGATGATTCTTGCGGATCTGTTTACCAAGGCTGGTGCACCACCGGGTCTTCTCAATATCGTGCACGGCCAGCGTGAGGCCGTCAATTTCATTTGCGATCATCCGGACATAAAGGCTGTGTCATTCGTCGGTTCCGATCAAGCTGTAAGTTCTATTTATTAAATCTCTATTTATTTTTATGATTTAAATTTTCAAAATTAAGAGAAATACGAAAATTAAATTTTGAATTCAGATAATAATCTTTAAATGATACTCAACATGCATCGAGTAATAAAATATTTGAGTCATAATTCTGTGACTTAATTGCGTATTGTATCACGCTTTCATAATAGCAAACATTTTTACATTAAAATTGGTAAAATTTTTTTAAGAATTAAATATACATTTCAGAATTTACCTCTCTACTAATATCAACCGAGATTAACAAATGGTTCAATTATAGTTTATAAAATATTACAGTATTTAGAAAGTACGAGAAGATACGCGTTTGTTTAAGAATTACCGTTTATCCCTGCAGTACAATATTTTAGATTTCTGCAATTTACAAAGAATCGTTTATAAACAAAGCCTCCTTTGTCCATACTCATTATTAAGAAGGCGGCACAACCGGTGTATTATCAACCAAATAAAAAATGATAATTATTACATTTATTTAAAAAAATGTAATAATTATCTTCTTTTGCTCAGTCGGTAATCCATCCCTTTAATATATTTCGTTTAGCTCGGATGATAAAGTAGGGAGGATAAAAGTTAAGTTTGGTATTTCGTTAACAAAATGTACTTATACCTTCGAATTTAATTGTTAAAGTAAACGTCATTAATAAACGCTTTCCATACATTTTTTAATTCGCTCTGAATAATGAATGAAAATAAGCGCAACTGATGAAAATTTTTGTATGATTTGAAGCGCGTATTCTTTCCGAATCATTATCTAATTCTGAGAATCTTATGTGTACGTGTTATTAAACGATCGTGTAACCTATGTCCTGATTGTTTTATAATGTACCTATTATCAAACGGAATTAAGTATAGAAATTTCTATGAAATTTTAATAAATTCGTCCTATTTTATGCTTCTCATGGTAAATAATGGTATTACTATATGGAATGGCGCTCTGGTGACAAAATTTCTCATAAATTTGTTTAGTTATTGTAAAAACAGTCACTTCTGTAATATGTCGATAAAATTTCTAGCTTCGACATCTTCTTAAATGAAATCTACGAGTTAAAAAATACCATGTGCAGTATAACATACTAAACATTACGTTCGTTAATAAATACATACTTAAAAAATTGATCAAAATAATTCAACTTTTTTGACTAATATGTCAGTCGATTAATGCGATTTGGTGAACCTTTAAAATTAAATATTTATTTATAGACTTCTTGTTATATTCTATTAGTATTTGCTTGATTAGTCTTGGAAGTAAATGTCATTAATTTGCATATATGCAGTAATTTTAATAAATTATTTAAACATGCGGATAATTTTGTAAATATATTTCTTTCCGAGTGTTCCAAAAGGGGTACACATCTTTCAACGTGTTTATTAATAGGGACTTTTACCTTACCAAATGTTTTTGACGTCGCGGATCAAATAAATTTCGCTTCTTTTACTTCATTGTGATTATGAGAAAACGTCAATGTCAGCTGTTCCGCACGACGAAAGTTTATACCGGAAAATGATATATTTTTTTTTGAACACATATATTTAACGCAAATAATATCACTTCTCAATACGCTATGAAAATTAATATTACGTTCGCAAAGTACAGTTTCCATGTGATTTTTTTACACTTAACACGTATTTTTACAGGGTAAATACATATACGAGCGAAGCAGCGCAAATGGAAAGCGAGTACAATGCAACAACGGAGCCAAAAACCATTGCGTCGTATTACCAGATGCAAACAAGAACAAGAGTATATCTCAAATCGTAGGAGCAGCATTTGGTGCCGCTGGTCAACGGTGCATGGCGTTGTCAGTCGCCGTTTTCGTTGGGAAATCCAAAGAATGGATACCGGAGATCGTTGAAGCTGCGAAAAAGCTCAAGGTTAACGCGGGACACGTGCCAGGAGCCGACTTAGGACCAGTCATTTCACCCCAATCGAAGAACCGTATCTTCGAATTGATCGAGTCTGGTGTCAAGGATGGCGCTGGATTGCCCCTTGATGGCCGTAATATTAAAGTCCCTGGTTTTGAGAAGGGCAATTTCGTCGGACCCACAGTTATTACTTCCGTCAAGGTTTCCTTCTTCATTCATTACTTTATATACTCGATGATTATATTTTTTATATAAGAAACAATTTATATTTCCTTTTAAAAAATATTGATACTGAGTAAAAATCCAATAGAAACTTATCTATTAAGGAATTGATATTGTGCTTGCTGTAGTTTATAAAATTACCAATTCGTTCTTTGGCTAGTTTTCTGTTATAAATTTATTCAAATTTTACTCTACTGGAAATATACATCTTACATAATTAAAATTATGTGATGCACACACTTTTGAGTTGAATTTTTTAATAAATTAATGTTTCAAATATGTATTAATGTAATATAATATTTATTATATAATATTTACTTATTAACATATATATATATTTTATATTGTTTAAATCATACATCTTATTATTTTTTTAATAAAATATTTATAAATGTATTAAAACTGTCTTTTTTAGCCACACATGAGGTGTTACAAAGAAGAAATTTTTGGACCAGTTCTTGTCTGCGTAGAAGCCAATTCACTGGACGAAGCGATTCAATTGATCAACAACAACCCTTACGGAAACGGAACGGCGATATTCACGACGAACGGAGCCAGTGCAAGAACCTTCAGCGAAAGAGTTGAAGCCGGTCAAATAGGAGTCAATGTACCAATACCAGTGCCATTACCGATGTTCAGTTTTACTGGAAACAAAAAATCATTCTTCGGTGACAATCACTTTTACGGAAAATATGTAAGTTTGAAATATCACGTACGATAATTCTTAAATTTTCTACATTACCGACTGTCGATTAACATTAAAATTTGAACGTTCGACAAACGCGTGTGCGAAATAGCCGTTATAAAACTATATTTTTAGTCAGGTTAACGTTGTTTATATAAATTTCAGGGCATCAACTTCCACACTCAAACGAAAACGATCACGCAATTGTGGCGTGCTAGCGATGCCACCGATATATCTAGCGCAACCACGATGCCTACGATGCAATGAATCTTTAATGCGGGCATTGAAGGATAAAAGGAAATACTTAATTCGTTTTCGACGAAATCGACGAGAACTTTTCCGTACGAAGAAGTAATAACGCTATATACCTCATTCGCTAGAACGTGCGATTGTAAAAATGTGTTGGTTATATATCTTAACTTGTATCTAATAATAATTTATGAAGAGGTGCGACATTTGTAGATTTACATTTTTTTTTCAGATGATATACATATATATTTTTTTAATGTAATGTTACGATGGTGTAATCGTTCGTTAATTTAATTATTCAGTAAATTGTTGGTACCTTTGATAATAATTTGTTAACTGCAAATCGTATTTACATAAGTTGAAGAAACGTACGTGCGACATGTTAAACTGACAAATACAACACTATTTTTTCACTATAATTGTGGTATTTTTTTTCTCTCGCCCATTGAATTTAGGACATTAATTTGTTAAGTATATCAAAGCGTATATATACATGTAATATTTGTTGACAATGCAGAAAGAAGAAGTATATCTATATACATTATATATATACATTATCACGACGCGTTATCGATCACCTCATTCGTTTGTGAAAATTGTTAAATATCACGTATCGCATCAGTATTATTTGTTAGATAACGAAAGTGGATTATTATCAATCTTCAAAAACAACCGGGAAATTTCTTACCTATCGCTAAATTTTAATTTGAATGAAAGTTCACTACTTTCTAAATGTGAATTAGTGAATAATCACTAAAAATATAGTGATAAGTCAGTCACTATCACAAATTAGTGAATTGTTACTAATTCAATTAGTCAAAATTTACTATTTTAATAGTGAATAATCACTAATTTCGTGACAGTGACAGACGTATCACTATTTCATTTTTAGAGAGTATACAATCTGACGATTATCATATTTTTATCGCATTTACCACTATATGCGTATATAGTACGTATTATTCCATTAAATAATTAAACAAATAAATGTATTTAACATAAAATGATAATACTGTAAATAATACGTTTCAGAAAACGTTCATTTTGTGCAGATTAAAGTTTATTCTTCCTATAAACCGATGATTCAATTTTTTGCGCTCAACAAATATTAGATAAGTTTCGATACTATTATGTATAAAACAAGAACAATTTTTTTGAATCTTCACATCGCCCAAAATTACCGGTACGTCTTAAATTTATCTATTCAAAAGAACCATCCCTTAAATAAGTAATAATAAAAGAAAAGTCTTTCCCCTGCAAGCGCAATACTAATCGAAGAAATGTCAAACCGCCCATAACCCAATGTCAAGCACATTCGGAAGTTAGAGATTCAACGTATAGAAGTAATCACCCGACTTTTACCCTCGGCAATCAACTGTAATTTATTCTTTAAATTGGCATTTATCACCCTCAGCACATAAGTTTGCGAGTTGTCGCTGCCTTGACTGAAATTAGTCTCAATCTGCAACCACAGTACTGCACGACGCTTGCGCATTTAATTTTTTTTATACACGCGGTAGCTCGGTAGCCTGGCAAAATGCGCCCCTATGCGTCTTACTTTTCTTTTTGTAGGTCGTGTCGCACGTGTCACGATATAACTCACACACACACACACACAAAGTGATACATATATATTCTGAAGCAAAATCTTCGGTCGCATTGTATTCTTACCGACTTTCGATTTTCTGTCGCTCAACTGAATATATCAGACGAATGTTACCCTCGGCTTATCCACAACTGATATCGTCGTGATTGATGGAATATATTTACGGATGCCACATGTGGTTTCGTATACAAACAAATTTTTACAATATTCTGTAAAAAAGAAGAATAGCATCGTATATACTGTAATTTTATACTTAAACAACATTTGTACAAAGCAAATTTTTATCGAAGACGAATTGTGCATTAATATTTAACGTATAGGAAGTCCAAAACAGTTGAAGATTCTATATACATATTCCTCATTATTTTAACCGTTGAGTAGTTCTATTAAATGTATATCATGTTATTATATATCGATGAAATTCAAAGTCAATATCAAAGATTCCGTAATATTTACAAGTAATTATAAAAATAAATGATTTTAAAAATATTTGTACGTGTATGTAAACATTCTTTCGATAATAATATTGTGTTCGATGGATCAGTGTTACAAAAATAAAAAATGTTATTACTTGATGTTAACGAGATAAGTAATTTCCATGCATACGCAGCAATGATAAATTAAATTAAATAAATATCAAGGAACAAGTATTTGATAACTGAATATTTAAACGAATCGATGGATATTTGTTCAAAGGTTATTGTATAAATACACACGCTCTTGTCTTATCGAGTTCCGTAAATTACATAAAACGTTTATGATGAATCAACAATAAATTGTGATTCAAAGTTTTCGATGTAATTTCTCGATTCTCGTGATTTAGATATACAAATAACGAGATCATCGTGATATTAGATTGTAATCCAACACCCGCGTAAACCCATTACCTCCAACACGTATTTTAAATATTTTATAAAAGAAAGTATCGTTAGGAAAATTTTTTTTTACAAATTATTTTGATTATTTTTAAATAAGCTCTAAATTACACGATCTCGCACACTGTCATGTATCGAATAAATATATAAAACAAAAGTGATACAAAATACATTTAAGAGACCTTCGAGAGTTGGAAGACACGACATGTCAAAACATTTCTCGCATTATTAGCATAAATCTATTTCGCAGTGATGTACGAAACGAAGGTCGCTCGTTATCACTGTTAATCGTATTATATCACGAAATTCGTCGGTCGCTCTCTAATCACAAAACTGTGGTTCAATATATATATAACAAAATCCCGAGAATTTGCGTACAAAAACGCCGAATATATTACGCATTAATCAAATTCAAATATTTTTTCCATGAAAATATTTATTTGACTGTGTAGATATAATAAACAAAAATAAATATTTGCAAACGACCGATAGAATTGATTGTCATTTAAGATAAAAAAAATGTACTCGCAGTTGACGTTCGATCGATTTGGATCTAATCATATACGTACCACGGAAACTCGCACGTAAAACGGGATTCCGGATTTTAATTTCGAAGCACGTGACATCGCCAACCCATATCAACTTGATCAATCGTCGTTGATTTCTGTTTTCCCCGATTTGCGAGTGATACGATGTGCGATGGTAAGATTTTATATTTATTTCTATACATATACACATACGCATCAATAAGTAAATATAAAAATTGTATAGTGTAAAATAAAAAACCGCTGCCAATTAATTGGCACGTAGCTTCCACAAATTAACATGTATATCCTATTATGTAATATATTACTCGAATATAGTATTATTTAATTATTTAAAACAATATGTAATATAACATTTATAAAAATATTTTACTTTCCTGATTGAAACTTATATACAGCTAGTTATTGCTAGCTAATAAAATTATTGTATTTGTTTAATAAAAAATCTTTATGAAAAATTTAATAAAAAAAATTATTAAAATACAAAAATAAAGGTCGTTTCGACAATTCTCAATTAATATTATTTATAATCTTCTGTTTCAAAATTTCCAAGAATTTTTCTTCATCATAAGAAAATTGTGTACAATCCAATTGAATTTTTCATCAAGTGGCATAGAAAATTTTAGATGGTATCTATTAAAAATATAAAAAATTATTTATTTTTGCTTTTCTTTAAAAATTTTTAAAATATTTTTAATACTATAAAGATATTATGTTGAACACATAATTATCAATGAATTGACAGCGGTTTTTGTTCATAATAAGAAAATTCTGTTCAATTAAATTGAATTTTTTGCTACTAACGTAAAAAACTTTTGATGGTATCAATGAAAAATATAAAAAATTATTTTTTTTTGCTTTTCTTTGAACTTTCTAAAAGCATTTTCTTCCAAAAATATGGTTAGTTCCACATTAGACTACTTTATAAGTAAACAAAATTTTAATAATAATAACATTTTGGATTATAATTTTTTTCTCAAAAGATGATTATTTTCATAAATATATAAGAAAGTAAACATTTTGTACAAAAATATATAATGCTTACTCTGGTAGAGAATTGCCTAGTTCGACTTGGCAGTACAGTAATTATTAAGAAAATCTATTGACTAATATTTAAAATACAAACTTTCGAAGGGATACTTTATAAGTAAACAAAATTTTAATAAAAATTACATTTTAGATTATAATTTTTTTCTGAAAAACTATTCTGCTGGTAAATGCCATTATTATGTTCGATTTCTACGATTTCTTTTTCAACATATCTGATCAATTATTTTCAGAGATATTAGCAATCAAACATTTGGTATGAAAATAAAAACTTTACAGTTTTATAACCATTATATGGTTCTTTCATCCTAAATTTTTTCAGCACATTTGACTGATTAATTTCCAAAATATAAAATATTTAAAAAAAATAATTTTTTTAAATAACAAAAAACTAATAGATACTTTGTGAATCCAAAATCGAGCAGATAGATTTTTTATTCTCTATAAAGTACATTTGGCTTAATTAAAAAAGTTAATAATATTATCAAAATTATTAAAGAAACTTAATGTTTTACGAGATATCAACAAAATTCATGTACGGATAACTTAAAACATAATAAAGGTTCTAAAGTTTTAAGAAAAAAATATTTTTTTAATAATTGAGTAAACAATTTTAGGTTGGTAATTTACAATTACTAATTTTTAGTCAAAAAAGACGTAATAAAATTTCAAATTATGGATTTAAAATCTGAAAAAATTTGGGTATATTATTTAAAACATGCCTAAGGGCTTGACGTACAGTAATTCAGTTTTTAAAAAAAATTATTCATTTGTTTATAAAAAAAATATGAAAATGACCATTTCCTGAGTATGACATCTTCTTAATAATTAAATAGGGTTTTGGTGCACTCTATAGCATATTATAAGTTTGCATAGTTTTAAATAATTTTTAATATATTATTTTATATTTATGTTTGTTTAAACAATATGATTTTAATTAACAAGGAGACCATATGTTTCAGAAACGAATCGTGCATAGCTTGTAAGATATGTTATCTAATATTAAAAAATAAAGAAAAGCCAGAGTCGCAGAGCTACAAGCTTTTAAAGTAAAGCCTCCTTTTTGGAAATTTTGCTGTAATAGCGTATAACTTTTAGAAAAACGATTGTTGGGGTTTATGGCTCGGGGTTTCTTTATATTTTTATATTATAAACATATCTTACAATCTGAACACGATTCGTTATCCAAAAATATGATGGGTCTTCTTTGTAAATAAATAAAATACCAAATAAGCATACCTTTGGAATAAAAGAATTGTTATAAAGTACTGCGAATGTCCGCTATAAATATCATTTCATAAGTTATACAAAAGTATTGGTAAAATAATCATAAAGGAGTATTTATAATAAAATGTTACCAAAAGGTCTCTTTTAAAATGTAAAGAGATAGTTTTGTATAGATTGTAATAGTTTGTTTTCTACAGGTTTGATATATAAACAAATGGAAGCCATAAAAAAGGGTTATATAGAGAAGTTGAAAAATATATTTTTAAACTATTTTTGTTTAAGCATAAACAGTTATTTATACGTTAAGAGACGAAAGTTGCTGTTTCCTAACAAATCTCGGGCAATTATTTATTTAAGAGTTAATTGCCTAAAATGTATAAACAATTTTTCACCAAAATCATCCTGGAAAAGGTTAGTTTCTTTTGACAGCAACGTTTAATGTTTTTTCTTTATATATGAATTTAATTTTTCCCATTATTATTACAGTTTTTTTAACTCATGTCAGTGTACTCAAAAAATTGCAATACATTAACGGTAACGTAAATACAATAAAATGGATTTATTGAGTAGTGTGGATGAAAGAGACATACATTGCCATTTATTACGTTATTTACCAATAGAGGGTGAAGATTATTTCACTGCTTGCCAGCAAGATAATTATCCGAGTAGTTATCCGTAGTTGTTACATATATATAGCCGTTACAGATTTTACGGACATAACATTTTACTGGGAGTACCAAATTATTAAAACAAGCACAGTGTATTGTTATAAAAAGATTATCAACTTTTGAACCTCCGCGTGGATGTTCAAGAGTTTATAAAGTATATCTTTTATGCGATAAATGTGATAAAAATCTAAGCTTCATTTTAAATTAATATTCGTTCGAATGTAGGACATTTATTTAAATAAATATTTATATATTACTGAACAATTCTTTTATTTTCTGAATTTTCGTTCACAATAATAGTCAGTCAAAAGAATTCGTTTTGAACACTTCTTGAATAATACATGATTAATGATTATTGATACCTTTATTTTTCAAATATTTGTTAAAAGATTTCATTTGAAACACTTTTATCAAAATTTGCGGACAATCGTGAATGAAACAAGTAACCGATATAAATTAAAAATCCAAAAACTAACATTTAGGAATAAGTTTTTCAAGAAAATTTAGTGCGCTGGTTGAGACAGTTAAATTCGTAATGTGAACTTTTAAATAGTCACTTCAGTCTTTTTTTTTTAAGTTCACATAAATGTTTTATTATTTTCGAAAGAGATTTTACGACCACTTTATTATTATTATTACTATTTAAAATCTCTTATTAGTCAGAAATGCACTGTATATATACATATAAGTTTTTTTACATAAGTAAGTATATAACAAGAAGACGGGTAGGACCATGTGACTAAAGTTTTGCCAAAAAAATAATAAAACTAATGAACTATTAATAAACAAGTTGCGTAACTCTCGTGCAATGAGTTACCAAAATTTAATTATCGTCTACGTAAAAAAAAAAGTTGATACTATTTGAGCTCTAAAAAAAACGGATAGTTCTTCGATTGCACGTGGAGGTAGATAATTGTAAAAAAGAAAGAAAGAAAAAGAAACGCGTATATCTCCCAAAAAGAAATCGACGACTGCGGTGCGGTCGTGTGTGCGTTTAAATAAAAACCGAGAGACACCAAGAACACACGTACATCAGGATACATTATATCTCTCTGTCTCTCCGTCCGTTCGCGGCTCGCCAGCAGAGAGCGCGAGGCCGAAGAAGAGTTGGCGAGCGCGCGCGCGCGCTCTCGGTATAGGTTCGGTCGGGTCGACTAGTCGTACGGTCGTTCAGTCGCGCCTGGCGCCTCTCTCCGTTTCCGTACAAGTAGCGAGTCCGAGGCTCGTATAGATCGCGTAGACCACCGAGCTTTCTCTACGAGTGTTTTTGTCATCTACTCGTCTACCCGGCCACGGATTCGACTCCAAGGGTGCATCCTTAGCGGGGGGAGGTTCCTGGTGCGCGCGACCCGGTAAGTTCACCCGTCGTCTCATTCATCCCCTCGAACAATATCCTCTATATTCTTGCAAGCGGCACATAGTTCACAACGATTGATCCACGTAAAGCCACCTGCGCGCGCGCTCTCTCTCTCTCTCTCTCTCTCTCTCTCTCGCCGCAGCGGCCCGTATCCACGTGGGTGCGTGCGTGCGTGTATCATCGCACCCGCGACATTGACATTCGCCGCCCGATCGAGGGAGTCTCAATTTTCGGTACCCCGTGAGTCCGACACTCCGGTGGAATAGATTGTCTCGGTTACGTAATCTCCTCGAGAGACCACGCGCCGCTTTTTCTTCTATATTTCGTTTATTTTTCGTCTTTCGCATAGTTTGTTGACTCACCGCTGGTGGGGGTTACCACTTTTGGATGTTTACGCGATGTATATCGACGATTCTCTTCATCCCGGTTGCCAAATTACCGCGGGCGGGAGAGGGAGGGGGGAAGGGGAGAGGAGGAGGAAGACAAGCAAGGGAGGGAGGGAGGGGCCCCAAATATAAAGCGATACACGGGCGCACGTACGATACGCTCGATTTTACGGACAGTCATCGTTTCATATTTAATAACTCTTCTCTTTCTCTCGTTCGTATATTGTCAAATGTATTGTCATTATATGCCGATTTCCCGTTGCACGTTCGAGTATGCGTTTGCCTGACGGGACGTCGAGGGTACGTCCAAATTATTTATTTATACACGTAGACATCGTTTCATTCACCTTTCTTAATTTGCCTCCGACGTGCGCTTCACCGACTTTTTCTTTTATTCTAATGTGAATATAATGCATTTTCAACGTAGAAATAATCGTCTGCGTGGGTATATATATCCTACACCCATATACGCCTGCATCGTTATAAAATATATACACACGCACGCACACACACACATATATATAGTAAACGTTTCATAATAGTTTAAAGATCGTTCATCGTTACAACACTACTTATCGAAGACGTATGTGTCTTACATAATTACGTCTGTAAGCCAAATATTATTAAATATGTTTAGCGTTGATTTTATCATCTATACGCCACTTTAACTATTTAAAAGTGCATTCGATATATATATATCACCACTTTTATTACAGTCTCTCTCTCTCTCTCTCTCTCTCTCTCTCGCGAATAACGTATATAATTTTGTTTCAACTTTTTCTAATATGCACACTCGATGACGTTTCGTGTACAAAAAATTGTGCTAATTAAAATCTGGCAGTGAAATATATACGATATATACGGTTCCTCTATATCGATCGTTCGATTAAAATTTTAATGCTACAAATATATATATTCACCCGAAACCTGTTTTTACCTTGTATCTCATTAAATTATATACTAATTACGAGTTCAATCGACGTTCCATTCTTTTTGGTTATCCTCGTTATGCTTTTTTCTTTTTTTTTTGTATTCAATTATATTTTTTTTTCGAACAAAATTAAATACTATTTCAATTTAAATTATTGAAATTATCTTGGGTTTTTTTTTATAATGCCCGCAATTATTATGCATTGACGCTTTATAAATACTTTTTTTCCTTAAGAATTATTAAATGGTCCAATTAATTTTATTTCTTGATATAGTTTGTAATTTTTAAATGTATAACTTTTATGTCCCTATACGGATGATGTGTAATTGAAAATATATTTTCCAATAAACGTATTAAATATACCTTTTTAATTGACACCTTTTGCATCGAAAGCGCAACGCTCGTCAAATTCGTCGAAATCCAAGTGATCCCCAACAATAGTACGAATCAAAAAATTACACTATACAATATATAATTTTTTTTTTACGTTTCATGCGAAATACGTGTAGTATATATTATATGGTTTATTTGACCTTATACTAGTTATCCCATTTATCTTTGGAATTTGCACAAGGTCATACAGTTCGATTAAAGCTTTGCGAAAAAAAAAAATTGTTAAACGCGAAAACCTCTGGCGAGATCGGTTGTAAGTGAAAGGTGAATTATTTATCTATAATACGAAAGTTTAACGTAAGCCCAATGAAAAATATCCTTAAAATATTATTATATTTAATAAGTGTATAATGATTCAGCGCGTAAATATCGGTGAAATAAAAAAAATTTGTACGTATAATTTAAAACAATAATTTGATACATTTCCTATAAGAATAAAAATCTGAGATATCGTAAAATTTTGTTTTAGGTTAATATTGGTAATTTAACTAAAAATATATCGAATAAACAAATAAAAATATGACTACAAAATGATTTGACCCAATCTCAAAAAATGTTAAATTTCTTTCGAGGGTAACTCCGTATGAATTTCAAATTGATACAATATACGCAATTAAATTAAATAAATCGAAAATCAATATTGCATATTTTACTAACGAAATCACGCGTATATAGATTTATAGTCTCGCAATATATACGCGGAGTTACATATAGAGGTATAGTATTATCAAACGAATCGCGCTTCTCAAAAAGGCGAAACATATCCGTTCAATTTAAAGTACAATCACTTCTTAACTCTATTTGACTTCCAATACCTTATCGTGTACGTCTAGCCGTGATTAGCATCGCACTGATGCAAACGTCTATATATACGTTTACGTATTAAGTAAACCTTCCGATCAACATTTCATTTAACGCGGTTAATTTTTCCATTCACGTATTTTTATATATATACCCACTGCACGCAGTTGAAAATAAATACGGGCGATTCACCTTAAACATTTTACTATTTACGCAGTATACATTATATATATACATTATAAATCGTAAACAGTAATATTACTTGTAACTTTGAATTTTATCACACACACTTTCTGACCGAGGTTTCCAGCAAGCTATAAATATATGATGTGTATAGACTCTTTTTTTTCCCCTTATGTTTAATGACGCGATTTTAAATTTTTATAATATTTATTATATATACTTTACGTTATGTAAAACGTATTTGTTTACTAAATCAATGTTTGACAAGATCTTGTTAACTTAGATATGGAAAATGGTTATCTTATACTTTGGCGTGACAAAAGTGATAAATAAGTTCTGCAACTACAATAGTTGTACAGTATACGTTCAAGATGTAATATTTACACCGGACACTTTTATAATCTATGTACATACGTACGAAAATTTTGAAAATCTTGGGTTTGTCTTTACATTTCCGAGTACACGACAAATTAGAATTTTTTAAAGAAATTATTTATCTGTGTTAACCAGATATATGTATTTAATCCGATAATTGTTAGGCTCGAAATTGGAAACGTATAATGGATAATAAAAAGAAAAAAAAATTGTTTGGCGATGTTAAAATTTTTTTGAATACGTAACTTCTATATACGTAACGTAGAGATACACCATTTCTAATACTGTAATTTTTTTTACTATATTTCTTAGAAAATATATTAGTATGTGTACAAATATTTTAAGTAAAATTTATAACAAGACTGACTGTCATGTATTTGCTACAACACTGCAATATTGTAATTTTTATCTGCAGTAATAAATAAAAGTAAAAAGATAAAAGTAAAACATATACTCAAAATTACGATAAGTATATCCCAAAGTTTTTATAAAATATGGGAATTTTTAGTATACTATTTTTTTCATTGTATAGCCCTATAGTAGAAATCTTTATCTGATTATAAATGTAACGTTTTTTAACTCAAAAACTGATCAAGTGTCATAATATACCGGATAAATGCCTAATAAATGGCAAAATTTCAGTTTTATTTAACCTTCAAATGTTGAAGCTGTTCTAGGGAGGCACTTTGAGCTTTAAATGTATTTTTACCGTAATGATCAATTTCGATACAAAGAAATTGAAAGAAATTATCAGCGTACACAATAGAGACATTGACTCAAATAAATAAAACATTACTATACTTATATTGTAATAATAAAATAAACAGCTGTTCATTCGGATATATATATAAATTATACAATAATATTTTTTGTTAAACTACAAATAACATTTATATTATATAACATATAAGATTATAACGTTTTTTATTCTTTTGTTATTTAAGGGACGTTTAAATGTTTATTGTATTTCAGAATTATAATCAACGCCGAAAGATGATTATGAATTTAAAATATCTGGGTGAAAATTAAATTTTACAAGGAAAATATATATACGTATATACTACCACCGACAGAGAAAAAAATTGAAGTTCTTAATTCTCACCTTTTTATACAAGGTATACAGATTTATTATTTTACACGGTGTACGTGATAAACCAATATGTTTCCCAGAGAAAAATATAATTACAAATAATAATTGTATACAGAAGCGACTATCCCTGATATACGAAGGGAAAGTTTTCCTCGTACGAACGAGCAGATAAATTGCAAGCGCAAAAGGCATCGATCACGCTATATCTTTGGCAATTAAAAGAATCGAAGAGGAGAAAGAGAGAGAGAGAGTGAGAGAGAGAGAGAGAGAGAGAGTGAGTTGCGTGTAATTACGAACTCGGAAACCATATACGCGTTCGTCGATTTCGTATACGCAGCCTCGACGAATTGCAAAGTCCAATCAAGAAACGAGCAATTAATTAGGCGCGTATATACGAAAAAAAAAGAAAGAAAGAAAGAAAGAAAGAACCGAGCGCGGCATTAATAAGATTGGAAATGAAAATAGTCGGCGCGAGGAGGTTCAAAGTCCACAGGCGTTACGTAAGAAAGAGGTCACGGAATCCGTCGCTGCGGGAATTAAAAACGTATACATTGGCGCCGATAACCGCTCTCGTACATCGCGAGCCGGCCGGCTTTTTAATGAACTCGCGGATTGCTCGACTATATACGTGTATTCGTTATATATGTATTTGCGCACACCTGTCGGTTCAGACGATTTATAAGCAATCTTCCGATTATTACTTTGTCTACGTGGATTTCCTTAATTACAAGCTGCGCTGAACTACTTGAATGTCGTGCTATACATGTCCTTGATTATCATATATATCGTGTAAACGTATCAGAAGCTGCATCTCTTCCTAAAATTCTTTTAAATTTTTTATTTCATTGTGTGACGCTCTAACCATTCTTAGACGCACTTTACCATGACGCTTTTGGGTAGGCTTTTTTGTGATTTAAAATGCTTGTTTTATTAAACCATAAATTCGTTTATTCTTATACAAATGCAATTTCTCTTGTTACAAAAATAATAGTCGAACTTTGTCAAGCATTTCTCCATATTAAATATTTCTGATTGATTAAGTTTACATTTATTAAATTTTAAAAATTAAGATATTCTACGTAAATAGATTTTAAATATAAGTTACTAGTAATTTATTTACACATTTATTTAACGGGGTGGCAAGGCCAAGTTTTATCCTGCCTACCTTACCGACCTTAAAAATTACACAAAATTAATTATAATTAAAAATGAAATTTAATTTACATACCCTTCCTTTATTAATAATCTATCTGTCTTTAAAATTTGAAGGAAAAATATTTACTAGTTTTCCAGAAAACCCTTACCAAAAATCTTGACGTGCCTTTTAATTACTCGAGCGTAGAACCTCAAATTGCACAAAATTATCGTAAATTTTGGTAAGGACTGGTTACTCGAAAACCAATCGATATTTTTACCTCAAATTTTGAATTGAGATAGAATTTTAATAAGAAATGGGGACTGTTCTCCCTAATTTGCGTAAATTGACTTTTTAACTATTTTTTTAAACTCACTTTCTATGACTTTTGAGGCTGGTAAGGTGAGGAGAATAAAACTTAACTTTGATACCCCCTTAACATGTGGGGGATTCATTGAATCATTGCAGTAATCAAAGTATATAAATCACTAAACTCAACTGAAATGTTAATGGAAATCCAATATATAAAAATCAGTATCCCAATTGATTTTCTTATTAACGATGGATTTCCCGTTAATTTCAATTATCTAATATCCAATTGTCACCAACGAAAGTGATTATTTATTATTAATTAATTTAGAATTTAATTTTAGATTATTAATTATTTTAGATTAAAAATTTAGCAGGTATATCCCTGTAATTTTACTCTCGCATCTTAAGTAATTGTTATTTTCGGATCCGAAACACAATTTGTATTTTGCAACATATAATTATTCGATGTGCTTCAAAGTCGACAACTTATTGATTCTAAAAACATACAAAGAATGTATTAATATACAAATTATTATATATGTTGTTACTTTTAATCGAAAGAATTAATTTGCAATTATTTAGATGTATTAATTACACACATATTGTTTGTAAGCATATTATTACATTTTTTTTATTGAAACAATTAATTATTAGTGCATGTTCGTTACAACTCATTTTTGAAAACAATATAAATGCAACTCATTTTCGTATACGTGTAGTACAGCAAGGATCAAAGTAATTATAAGAGTATATTTTGAATGTATTATGCTTAAACTACACAGAAAAATTTATTTATTGTATTTAAAAAATATTTCTTTGGCGAAAAAAATATTCACTTAAAATAAATATTTTGTAGATTTAAATAAGCACAACTTGATTTAAATAAAATTTGTTTAAAACAAATAAATATGTATTTATTTTAAATGAATATTTTTTTCTGTCATAGCCAAAGAAATATTTTTTCGAATACATAAATTAATTTTTCTGTGTAATACTTAACATCTCGAACAAATTCAATTATATTAAATAAATTAATGTGTATAGTCTCGTTCTCGTTTAATTTCACAAACCGAAATTATATTATATGAAGGAAGACATATTTAGTTTAGTAAATAATTCGATTCAAAATCTGTCTTTTTTAATGGGTATCATGGTATATTTTTTATTAGTTCTTATTCATTGTATTTCTTATTAATTTTCCATTAATATACTTTAAATTTGGATTTGAAACAAAGATTAATTTAATAATTAATATAAATTATGACTATGTAAACTTTCTTTACTTATCTAGGATGCATATGTAAATTGTATGGAATTAAATTATATTATCAAGATAAATCAAATTATTTTTAAAATGTGTAACCAATTCAATATACGTAAATAATGGCCATTCCCATTTAGAAGCAATTACTATATATATACCAGTTTAGATTATACGTGTACTTGGATTTAAAGATGCCTATTTAAGCAATTAAGCACATAATCTCGTAACGCACTCGTTACGTATCCTATAAAATAACTATATTAGATCTCTATTTCTTTTCAGCTACAATCAATAATCGAAGCTTTTCACATTGAACTTACATGATCGACACTTTTATAAAATTTATCTCGGACAAATTTTTTCTACAATTTGATAACGACTGAACTTCTAATAATAAATTATATTTTATTCGTATATTTATAACTTTCTTTTTCGATCAGTTGCTTAATAAATCACAAATTATGAATTTATGTCAAGAACGAAATTTTATTCTTCTCGCAATGTAGTGTACGTACAACTATGGATTATTTTTAGACTTGAAAATAAGGCAAAGTTAGTTATATGTTTACGCAGATTTTGGTGTATGTACGTGTTATATAAATTAAGGAAAAAAAATTTAATCGATAAGTACAAAAAAAACTTAAATGGTCTTGTGAACATTGATTAAAGATATATATTTGAGGAATGAGTAATGATGTTAATCAAAATAAAAACACTCTAGCCTCAATATCCCTCTTTCATTTTTACGTCTCTGTTGCGAAGCGTTAGATAAATATATACAAAAACTATAATATTCTTTTCGTTTAGTATTTGATATCGGGGTTGTTTCTATATATGATTACTGAAATATACAACACGTCCAATAGTTACATGTATATTTCGAACTAAAATTATACGATACTCAAAGACAAAAATTATATCTTCCTTTTAATGGTTTATATCTGATTTTACTTTCTATTTAAGGGAACCAGCCAGTGTTAAAATTAAAAAAAAGCTATTCAATATTAACAATTAATAATTTTTTTCATAACAATTGAAATGATTTCTTAATTTTTTAAACAAATTATATCATTATTAACTTTTATTTAAAAAGTTCTTGACTAATTTATATGTCACATAACTATTTTAATTAATTATGAGACTGTACTTTCATTATTTTCCACAATGGACCGCAAGATATCTCAGGTACCACTTCATCGAATAGGCTAAAATTTTAACAGTAACTTTTGAATATAATTTTAATCCACTTAAGCGGAACAGAATTTCAATAAAAGTCTAAATGTTTTGTATAAAAAAATTATTTAGCTGTTTTTTATATAATTTTTCAATTTTTTAAATTAATTTGGTAATAATAATTTTTTACTACGAAGTTAACGCAATCTGCTCTGCTCAAGTGGATTCAAATTTTATTTAAAAGTTATTCTTAAAATTTTAGCCTATTCGATGAAGTGGTTCCTGAGATATCTTGCGGTCGATTGTGGAAAATAATGAGAGTACAGAGTTTCATAACTAATTATAATAGTTATATGACACATAAATTGGCCAAAAAATTTTAAATAAAAGTTACTAATAATATAATTTGTTTTAAAAATTAAGAAATGTTTTAATTGTTATGAAAAAAATTATTAATTGTTAATATTGAATAGCTTTATTTTAATTTTAACACTGGCTGGACCCCTTAAGTAATTAACAGAAACACTCTTAATAATTTTATCATCTCGCTTATTCATCAACACAGACAATTGTGCAATTAACATTCATATGTTATATATACATTGTTATATTTTGTTTGTTTCAGAAACGAATAATCGAATTAGAGGTGTATAGTAACCTAACTGAAAGAATCTCAATTGGACATAGTTTACGCAGTTACTCGTTCGATATACGCAACCGAAAACGAAGTAGCCAACGATAATCATGTATTCGATACGTAAAGCGAACAAGATGCTCGCAAGGCGCCGAGTGACTTTGCGACTCTGGAACGCTGTCACCAAGAATTTTGGTACAGACATCGAGTACAAACCCATACGCAGCGTCCTCGTAGCTAATCGAGGTAAGATTTAACGACCACTTTACGAGGAAAACGTACCGACTTTTTTCCTCTCTCTCTTTTCTTTTACGACGGCGACTCACGTTTTCGTATTCTTACCGTATATATAAAAGTAAATGCACGAGTGTCCGTGAATCTGTGCTTTTAAATATTTTTAAATTTTAAACGACGTGTCTCTAAATTGTTTCAAGTATTCATTTATACTTATCAATGATTTATTTTATTTATTTGTTTAACCCACATAATTATTTATAGAGGCATATGCAAATTACCGCAATGTAAACAATGTACAATAAATTATGTTATTTAAATATTTTTAAAATTAATTACATCTTTCAATTAACATATTAATATTTTCAAAAATTGTATTTATGTTACTTACACAGTTAATAATAATATTTTTTATCCAACGCTTCGGTTTATTCTGAATTTATTTAATTTTAGGGTTAAATTTTGATAATTTTATACACCGATATAATGTCGAAGGTAAAGAAATAAATACTTTTATTTGTAGTGTTATCCGTCAAATAAAACAAATTTATTTTAACATTTTGCATAGTACGTTAACCATTATTGAAAATGAAATTTTGGGATATATTTAACAAACAGTTTACATTTGCAAATTTATTCTTGCTTTATTATTATTAATAATCTGTTTTGTATTCTGTGTAAGTGATCGATATTTATTTTTAATGCACCGTTCCACGCTATTGTCCCATAATTTATAAAGTAATTATTTAAACTAATACAAGTCAGCTTTATGTAAGGGTATAAAAAGTAACTTTTTATATCACGAGAAGGCGATTAAAACTTACAAATTAGGAGATCGGCCAAAACTGAAGTAAAGTTTCGGTAAAGAATAATTATCGTTTAACGCATTTTATTCAAATGGATCAGTTTAACGAGTTTTAAATTATTAAAACACTCGACGCACAGCATGAACAGCAAATTATCATTTAGAAGAATCGTGGAAAAATCTTAAACAAAATAGCGAGCGTGGATAAATAAGCCTATTCGTATACGCATAAAATCACACGTACACCTTCAAAAATTCGAAACGAAGAAAAAAGAATTCGGTAAACAATAAATTTTATAATCAATTTACTTAATTGTGGTCTCTGAAATTCGTAATATCTCGAGTCAAGAATAAACGACAATGATGCAATACTCTTTTTAGGCAAAAACAAAAACACCCTGCAGTAATGGATCGACTCGTTTCGCTTAATAAAATATAGTGGAAATAAATAAATGTATAGTTAGATAATATCAAAGCGACGAATTATTAGTATTCCAAATGTTAATTACAAAGAGAAACGATGAAATGTAAATGACGAATAAAAGTTAAGTGGATAAGGTGGTCCGTAAAATAATCGCGCGATGCGAAATAAAAGCTTACGAAACGAAAGCCCCGATTAAACGACGTTCTGTACCACGTGCTTCGAAAGCCAGCTCTTGATGGTGGAGAGACGGGCCAATAGCGTACCCAAGATTTTGGGGGCTCGAGGAGGAAAGACGCGCGTGAACTCACGCACGTAATCGCCGCTCCCGATAAACAATGCCATAGGCTGCATAACATTAAATCGAGCCCCCCGCGTCGAGCGTTACTTGCAAATTTCGAAATTGTTTGTGCCGATTTGCCTTTCTACACGTATATACTAATACGCGCGCGTGTATATATATATATATACATACTCGTATATATTTTTATGTGGAAATTTATACGGTACTGATATTATGCGTCCGATTTAACGTTTTGTTTCATCGATTTATTTTGGCTGTTTACGTATTTGTATTCGTTACGTCAAATAAGTCAAATTTTTTTTTATCAAGCCGGTGTTCATTAAGGAAATAATAGAGCCAAAGTCGTTCTTTTGACAGGGATAACAATTGACAGTTATGATGGAGAGATTATTTATATAGTATTTGTTTTATAAAAATTTATTATTATCTATTATTTTTTAACGTACGTGTAGAAGACTGTTGACATTTAATTATAAACATTTTTAATTTCCAAAATAACGTCGATAAAAATTAATTATTAAAAGAATTTTTGGGAGATATTTAGTTTCAGAGAGTTCAATTTTGCATAGTATTACAATCAATTTCTCAAATTTTTATGTATTCTCTCTTATTGCACAACGAATTTACACAAAAATTTGACCGATTAATTGTAACAAAACCCTGAGAAAAATAATGTAGTAAATCCAATAGACTTTCATGATAAATATAGTTGTTACAGCAAATACATTTGATCTATGAACCACATCGTTTGCTAAATCATCAGCACATTTTTGTTGCAATAACAATGAAAAATTAATATAATTAGCAGCTAACAGTTTATAAATCCAGCAACAAAAATATGTTATTTTTTCATAACTACTAAATTTGTTACTGCACTAATTATTTCTTCGTAGACTTGACAGTTCATTTGTCTCTGATGAGGCATGTACAATATTTTATAACAATAAATATTTTTGATAAAAATTAAAATCAGTTAAAGATAATCTCGATGAAATTGTTAGCTTCGATGTTCTCTTCTCTATCAACAAAGTGCATGCGCGATTCCACGCTTTTTTCGGACTTTTGGAAAAATACTTTATTTCTTATGATAGTCTTTTTTGACTGTAGAAAATGCCACATGCAATTCCACGTGCAATTTAATGTTTGATAAGAATAAAGTATTCTTCCAAAAATTCAAAAAACCACATGTACCTTATATATTGGCTTTTTTGATAGGGTTTACTTTTTTCCTTAATCTGAATATTTTTCCCGTACTTTTATATCAAGTATTTTCGTCGAGCGCCCGGGCGGCTCAGTTAGAGGCATAGCGCGCGGTTCCGAGCTAATAGAAAAATCGCTATTATTAAGCTTCATTAATAGTTATAAATATGAAAATTTCCAGTAAACTTCCTTAAGTATTAAGTTTTAATACCCGATTGTTATATTCCCGAAATTCGAAACTTCCTCACTCAACTTTTCTTGCTGAAAGTAAACATTTACAATTTTCATTTTTCTCTTTTTAAAAAATCATCATGTGTTTTGTAAATAAAATTAAGACTTCTTTTCAAGTCTATAACTCGCGGATATCTTTGGAGAAACTCGTATAAAAATTTCATAACAAAATATTGAATAGAACGAAAATGGTGGCAAGTTGAAGTGAAAATCGTATTAAAAAATCATTATCGCAAAATACGCGTTTTTCGATTATAACTCAGAAACAAAAAATATTTTTAATATAGTTTAAATACAAAAATGCGGGGAATTATGTCCTCTACAAAACCCAAAAAAAAAAAAATTTTATTTTATTGACGTGAAAAATCGACTCCGTAGACAATACTTATCCAAGATTTTCGGCTTACGCGAACTTTTCGTTTCCAGACCCTCAATTATTAATAACACGTACAATATTTATACGATATACATAATATACATATATACGTTACTTATATATATACGTGTCAGAGTTTACACAGTGAAGTTAATATGTTTTGATATATAATTCATATTTACATATAATTGCAATTGTCATATTTGGTAGGTTTTCCTTGTTAGTAGATAATGGTGTGTTGTTCTCGGTTTTATAAAACAGCCGTTCTTTGACATCAAAACAATTCTGAGTGATAAATTTGATAAGCTTATATTTAGACTTGCATGATCATCTTCATATAATATAATTAATAAAAAAATTATTCTTTGAATTTGGAACATAACGTTAATTGTTTCATAAAACGGTACGAGTCAAATATGGGCTGTAAAATTTTTTCTTATAGTTACAATTTTTGATTGCCATTTCTAACTTTTACGCGTTTTTATGAAAAAAATCTTTTTCTGCCACATTGTATCGAAGTTACAAAAATCCATCATTATCAATTACTATTTTTGCAATATTTATATTCTTAAGAAAGTTACTTTAATTCACGGCTAATATGAAAATTGCTTATATATTATCCGCAGTGAAAGTGTTAAATTCAATAGTATAGTTTATAATGTGTTATTATGTTTTAATTATAAGTTTATACAATTACTTTTATGTCAATCTACTTAAACTTTTATTTTTCTATGAATATAAAACCAGTAAAAGAGCACATAGGTATCTAAAAAATTAAACTGTATACGCACTCTAAGCACTGGAGTATAAAAAATAACGCAGGAATTGTATTAATTACTTACATTATAAGAAAAGTGAAGCGTGTGATGAATTATATATTCTGTCTAAACTGGAAAATTTTATTATTTACTCTACTAACCCTTTGAAGCATACATTTTACTATTAATTATTTTCGTTTGAAAATTGTTACTCGGGGATTTATGGGGTCTCTAAAAACGAATATGACCTAAGAATTTTTTAAAAACTATTAGTTTCAAAAACTATTTGTTTATAAATTGTTATCCATAGATTTGCGAGGTTGCTGAATTCGAATTAGTGCTCGGAAAAATGAAATAATTTAGTAAAAATATGCTATTTTGCAAATTTTCTATACGCTATTTTGAATCTGGAATTTTAGAATTACAAAAATTAATAATCGGATAACTAATTCACGCTAAGCGATCCACAAAACCCGCTGAAAATATTTCTATACTGAGAGAAAGAAATATTTGTGAGAAAGTAATCGTGCATTTGTTGCTATAAATTGACATTGACTTGTCATAAAATGATATTTCTTAAGTATTAACGCTCTGTTCTTAACTGTTAAGATTTTACGTTAATAGAAACGAATGAAAGTTTAACTGTTAAGAACTGATTGAAATAATACTTAACTGTAAAGAAATATTCATTTGCCCATATTTAAGTCATCAGATTTTAACAGTTAAGAAACGTCATTTGTCTCAAGTATTCCTTTCTCTCAGTGTAGACACAAATACACACTATTTTTCAAATTCTTAATCCGTTATCTTGAATTTTTTTATATTGAAAATATGATAACACATTCGCATTCAGCGATCTCGAAAAGTCGTAATTTAATATTCTGAAGTAAAAAAAAGTTATTTTGAAAATTTTGATCCGCTATATTGAATCCTCCATCTTGGGAATAAAAATTTTAATTTTTTAATACACGTTTCCAGCGACTCAAAAATTTCCCGTATAATTTCCGTGAAAGTTGGATAAAAACAATGAATTTTTTTTAAATTGCATTTTTAGGCACGATCGTTACACGGAAGTGCCTTATATTTTCATCATCGCAAAATATGTGATACCTCAAAAAAGTATATATTTTGACATAAAAATAAAATTTATGCAAGTTAGAACCCATCCAAACCTCTCCCTAAAATGTATGTATGGATGTGTGTATGTATGAAATCCTGTGACCAAAATAACTCTGCTAATTTTTAATCGATTAAACTGAAATTTACAGGGTATATTTGTTATAATTATAGAACTCTGTGGTCCTATTTTCACATATATTGCTCATAAATTGTGGAAGTTATGGAGCGTTTTACAATTTCGTAAAATTGGTTTATGCATATTATCTCCAAAAATACTGTTCTTACGTACATAATGAATTGAGACAAAATTTTCGTCTTAAAATTATAAAACTTTTTCCTATACAACACTTTCTGATTCGAGCAATATTTTTAAAGATACGTACATAAAAACAATGAAAATCATTAAAAATCTACAAAAAAGCACGTTTTTTCGTTATAAATTGAAATGTATCATTTTTATATAAAAAGCGTAAATAGACAAAATATTCGTCACAAAATTACAAAACTTTTTCCTATTGTACACTTAACGCTCAAAACAATATTTTCAAAGATAAACATAGAAAAACGATCAAAATAATGAAAAACGCACAAAAAAACACGTATTTTCGCAATAAAACGAAATGTATTGTTTTTACTGAAAAACATTTAATGAACAAACTGTTCCTATTAAAATAATAAACCTTTTTTCTATTATACGCTTAACGCTAAAACAATATTTTCGAAGATAAACATAGATAATCGGTTCAAGTAATCAAAAAAAATGAAAAAACGTTAAAAAGTTGACTTCTATTGTATAATTATTGTTGATGTAATATCATTTTCTTTTGTCAGTATTTGTTGTATGTAAGTCTTTAATATCTTTCTCCGGTTCATCATTTTCGTCATCAGATAAATTGCTACCATCTTGTAAATCTGGTCCAACTATTTCAGAAATATAGTCAAGTAACGCCTTAACCGCCAATTTTTCAGTCTTTCTTGAAGTGTCAAATTTTGTACACCATTCTAAAATTAATTATATTTATGAAAAAAAATTAATTTTGAAATTATTAGGGTGGGGTCCGATTTGTCTAATGTTCATTCAAAATGTGTGCAATATTTCGAATTTTAAAAATTAGAATAACTTTTTTGTTATTTCGAACCGAAAAAATAGAATGATAATTATTTCGAAAGTAATGAAATCGTCAGATATTTGGTATTAGGCGCAATATTTCGAATTCCAAATAGTAGATAAATAATTTTTTGTTTTATTGTCTGTTATCAAGATGTAAATAGACAAATATTATAAAAGTTATTTATCTATACTATAAAGTTCGAATTTTTGGAACAAATATGTAAAAACTGAAGAGTGTATTACTTTCCAAATAATGACCATTCTATTTCTTTTGGTTCTAAATAATAAAAATACGTTTCTAATTTTTGAAATTCGAAACAATGCACACATTTTGAATGAGCATTCGACAAATCGGACCCCACCCAATTATTATCATTGTTACTAAAAATAATTCCTATCTAACATTTTTGTTTTGAAGGCGTACTTTTTTGAAATTCAGGTAGCCAACTAGTATGACTTCATCATTTAAATGCACTACACTTTCATACTCATCTTTAAAATAAATTAATTATTTTACAATTATTTTACAAAAAGTAAAAAATTATTTTCTTTTATGCTATAATAAAAACTTACATTACAGTACTTTTGATGTACAAAGGACAATTTAAACAAATGTTTTATACTCTCCTTCTCCTTCTCCAAAAATGTTTAAGCCATACTTTTCTTTCTAAAAAAATAATATATGTATGTATAAAATAATATACCTGTTAATAGACAATTACATTGTAATCTATCTTAAGATTTTTTAATAATAATATTTTAATATAACAATTTCAAATTATAAATTTTATTTGTACCGTAAAATGCAATTTCTATCTAAAATTTCTGAATATATATCTTATGTAGATAAATGTACTTACCACTTTTATAATTTTTCACTGTTTCCACTTGAAAATCTTTATAAAGTTGTGGTCTGAATTTTTGTTCTATACCGTAATTATAAAATCAAAACAGACACTCAAACCCATAACAATATCCTTCACATACATCTTCATAAGCTATTGTCCTAAACTCTTCGTACATAGTGCAATTGAAATTCTCCTTCAAGAAAAATGACCAAAATTGAAAGAGTGTGTTCACCTCTTGTAACTTCTCTATACCAAGTTGTTTACGCTCTGAAATAAAGAGATTCCATGAATTCTAAAGTGAATGGCTTTACGTAAATTTTATAAATAATGAATTTAACAACAAGATTAATATCAATATGATTTCTTTAGCTAAGAAAAGAAAGCATATTATAATAATCATCATCACATCAAGAATTTATAACTTAGTTACAAAAACTAAATACAAGGTTTTTAATATCTTACCTTTTAAACAACGTGAATGATATTTATGATACATTTGTTATGTGAAACTCGTTTACTTTCAATAACGAATGACTAGGATGTAGGAAAGTTGACAATGATTGCGGAGCACTACCGTAACTACTAGCTAAGAAACCTTTGTTTGAACTTGTATCAGCACTACTTCTGTAAATATAAAATAAAAAGAAAAACCTATTATTATTGTAATAGAAAATAAAGCTAAATGTTCAAAACCATAAAAAATATCACATTAAGTAATAAAAATTGTTAGAAGATAACACATTAAACATCAGTTAATGGATTGAAAATCTTAATGATGTTCGCAAAACACTTTAATTAATATTGCATAATTATATAATTTAACAATTGTTATATATGTTAAATAAAAATTATACTGTGCTTAAATTATAAATTTTATAAGCTTATTTCAAAATTAATATCTATGTAATTTATATATTTACCCTGAATATGTTCTCGTTCTTAATAATTATAAGTGCCGTTCTTTTAAATTATTGTATTTATTATTACACAATAAGAACTTTAATAGTAAAATAATAAATACAACATTAAATGCAAACTTAATGTAATTTAAAATAAATTAAAAAATGTAATAATAAAATGTCACAAACCGTTAATATATAACAGATCAACCTTGAGAAAGATTAAACATCGCCAAAACTATCCAAATACAAAACAAGAGGCTCGTGGTTATTGTTGAATTGAACCATTTTTGTTCCACTCACTACCATTGTTACTCTTGTATTAAAATTGACTAGTAGGTGAATTACTCCTATAATTCATAATTATCTTATATAATTTATCTTTAAATTTAATTATAAAGTATTCTACATTTAAAACATAAGTAAAACGTAAAAAAATAAATATTACTTAGTTATTGACAACTTACGGCAACTTAATATTTTCAAAAATAAATAAAATATAAATCTTATACAATAAATATTAACTAAATAATAAATAAAAATTATTTACCATCCAAAAATAGTTATTATTCTATTATTTTCAAACACTGCCAACATTGGACAAATACTGGACAAGAGCTTCTGCTGTTTCGTAATGCTCACTTAACGTTATATTACAATAACTCATATCACACAGTAAAACTTTATGAAAATCATATAAAAACTATGTGTATACCTAATATATATATATATATATATACATAATGTATATACATAACTTTATATACACAATAAAATAAATAAACTAACTATCCGTTATATTTATTGTCCGTTTAAATACTGCCATTAGCGCCATCATATACACATAAGAATAATGTTTATCGCATTTTATGTAACCCGCGTCCCGTATCCAAATTTGAATTTCAAATTTTTTTATTTTTTTACAAAAATATTTATTTATAACAATTTTCTTTTTTTATTTATTTTTTAATACAAAAAATCGAATAAAAAAATAATTATAATAAAAAATTTTATTTATTAAAAAAAACTAATATTTTTATAACAAAATTTGATATAAAAAAATATAAAACAGTAAAAAATATTTACCACACACAAAAATAAAATTTTGAAAATAATCTAAACGTCATACCCTGTAAAACATGTTTTGTAAAAATTTCCAAACCATTTAAATTTCTACAATAAACAATTGTAATGACTAATTCAAGTAATTTATGCTGTTCTTTTAAATGATGTAATCAGAAAATAGCCATCGAAAATTTAGAGTTTTTTTTAGAAGTTTTGATTCCTTTTTGTTATTTAATGTTTCTAATTTCTATTGTATATATTACGATCAAATTTTTTTTAATGTAAATAGGTGAAAGGCACCATCAACACATAACCATTTAGTATATTATTGTAACGATCGTGCCTGGAATGTAAAAGCGTATAGCTTTTACATATTTCGGCCCCACTAGTTCCTGTATGTTTATTTCTACCAATAACAATAAATAAGTTTGAGATATCAGTAGGATGGAATCGTAGCCTAAGCCCTTCGGTATCAAAAAAGCCGAAAATCATTATACATAATAAAAAATAAAGAATTTTTATAAATGAAAAAAGGGTTATATTAATTTCCTAATAGCTTGCACTTTCTAACGGCGCAATTTTTATATTTTACACGTTTCCACAAAAGTACAATTTCATTTTACAATTATGTAATGTGTAATTCTCATATATATTATACTTTATAAAGAGTAATTTTACATTATAATACTTAAGGTTTTTCGAAATATGATTTTAGATTTTATCTGTTTCTAAAACGCAAGATTAATATTTTAAATATCCTAATTTAAATTTTTTACATCTGAACAAAATGAGGTAAAATAAAACTTTAGGCATTTTTAAAATACCAATAATATCTTCGTTTCCGATTCTGAATAGACCACGATTCCGTGAGATTCGGCAGTTTTCTTAATTTGTGTAGAAAAGGTAAAGTCATCAGATCGATATAATGCACTTGAGCAGACTATTTAACACAAATGACTTGACAGTTTTCGACGTGTGTATAACTTTTGCCTTTTGAATAAGTGCTCTGCGGCTAAAAGTATCGAGTAATATGGTAATGAGAATAATAAAATAAATATAAATGCTTAATCGATCATGATATATCCTATTCATCCTCAAATATTAGGAATTAAGTAATGGACACACTCTCACGCACACGCGCATGTATACAAAAATTAGATTGAATTTACTTAGAGCAAATATTGTTACGGTAAAAGGCCAGATGTCAAGAATAGCCAAAAAATTCCACTCTTCATATTGTTGATGAACCATTTCTTTTTAAAATTTTTATGTCAATATTTGATCGAGTAACGGGAATTCACTGTAATTTTTTTATTCGATAACATATTAAAGAATTATATAATTATATTTTGTTGCAAATTAATTTGTATATATATATAATTTATGGATGATTGTTTTTCGTATTTTTGTAGATTACATAAGCATTTTTGCAAGTTAAATGTTGGATATTAAAATATTCAAAACATTGGTTTTATCATAAATTATAAATTTATAACAGCTAGTATGGTATTAAAATTCTAAACAAAACTTTCATCTTTTAAAAATATTTACACTAAACTGTCAGGTCATGAAAACACACTATAAGTAAACGATTAGTCGTTTAAAAATCTATAATTTATTAACTTGTCTTACTCAATTTTTATACTTCCTACCTTATCGACGAAAGTATCTCATTAATTTGGCATAATTAAAAAAGGTGGTTAATTTATAAAGTTACAATTATAAATAATTCATTTAAATGCTAAAATTTAGACAGAAATGTACAGTATACAAAAATTTTAGATGTTTAAATAAATTTTTACCCCAACTTTGAACACGTATAACTCTCGAATTTTGGTCGTTTTAAAGCAGTCTTCTAGAGTTTTATTTCTTTCTAATTAGTTTTTTTATTAATTAATTAACGAGACCAGTTAGTGTTAAAACTGAAAAAAGCTATTCAATATTAACAATTAATAATTTTTTAATTATGAGACTTCGTACTCCGATATCTGTTCTATAATCGATATACCGCTGGATATCTCAAGAACCATTTTATCGAATAGACTGAAACTTTTTTAATGAAGCAGACTATGTTAAAATTGTAATAAAAAATTATACTTACTAAATTATTTTAAAAGATCGAAAAATTGTGTAAAAAACTGCTAAATTATTTACATGTTTTGCTATTACTATTGAAATTTCTGCCTAATAATTAATTAAAATGGTTATATTACAAATAAATTAGCTAGAAAATTTCATATAAAAATTAATTAAATAATACAATTTGTTTAAAAAATTAAGAAATGTTTTCAATTGTTACGAAAAAAACCGCTCCTAATTAATTGGCACGTAGCTTCCTAAAATTAACATGTCGATTCTATATATGTAATACATTACTCAAATATAGTATTATTTAATTATTTAAAACAAAATGATTCTAAAAACATTTCTAAAAATATTATTCTTTTCTGATTGAAACTTATGTAGCTATTAATTTGCGTTACTAATTCTAAAATAAATTAAAAAAAAATATTTTCATCAACTGACATTTAAACATTTTATGGAATCAATTAAAAATATAAATAATGATCTGTTTTTGCTCCTCGTTGGATTTTTAGAAACATATTCTTCTAAAAATATGGTTAGTTCCATATTATACTACTTTATAAGTAAACAAAATTTTAATAAAAATTACATTTTCGATTATGATTTTTTTCTTAAAATTTCATCCATGAAATATTTTGAAATTTTTGCAGCATAATGCTATTATTATCTATTCTAGTGCTACGATTTTTTTTAACATATTTGATCAATTATTTTCAGAGATATAAGCAATCAAACATTTTGTATAAAAATATATAATGCTTAATAAATTAGGTAATTATAGACATTTTGAGCTGAAAAACAATAGGGATCGAAACTACCAAAATTACTATTATTTTCCAAAATTTTAAGTAGATTAAATGATTTTGTATTCCTCAAAACGTTCAACATAAAAACTCTAATATTTTCTCATTTTTATTTTTAAATAAAAACTAGTCAATGTAATTACTTGAAATTTTTACAGTTTATAACCATTAGATGGTTCTTTCATCATAAATTTTTTCAGCACATTTGGCTGATTAATTTCCACAATATAAAATATTTTAAAAATCATTTTTTTTTAAATAACAAAAAGCTAATTAAGATACTTTGTCAATCCAAAATCGAAAAGATATTTTTTTTTCTCTATAAAGTACATTTTGTCCAATTAAAAAAAATTAATAATATTATCAAATTTTTTCAAAAATCGAAAATAAATAAAAACATTTAAAAGATAAATCACCAAAGTCTTTTCCGGAATCCGGAAAATAAATAGCTAACTATACACGCAAGCTGTACAGGTATACGCATATACACACGCACACACACACATATTCATACAGACATTTTCTAAAAACATGTGACTTTGACTCCTGACATGTTAAAATATACTTATAATATGTTTTTAGCGAGTCCAAAAATTTTACTATTATAAAACTTCCTCTATGAAGAAGCAAAAATTATTAATTGTTAATATTATATAATTCTTTTTTTTTTCAATTTTAACCCAAGTTTGTCCTCTTAATTATTAACAGTATCTGTCTGAATAAAAGATAAAATCATATGACCTGTCAATTAATCGTCATTCGATCACTCACATGATGAACAAACTTTAATTACATATTTTAAACATTTTTTACTCTGTTTAATATGAGCCGCGCGATTGGCTCTTGAGTGAGTAACTACAATTAAAAAAAGAAAACACATTAAAAATTAAGATATATTATATCAACAATCGCAATACTAATAATCTACTAAAATTTTATTGATAAATTGTCGTGTCAATTATTCCCTCGACAAATTTCAAATAATCTTTGATTCAATTAATAAAAACATTATAAATTGAATTTGCAACACACACACACGCGCGCAGAGTACACGTATGGGCAAGCATACAGCGTATTTATTGTAAATTTACTCTGACCTCGGTTTGGCTCTTTCTCGAAATTATCATGCAGACGATCACCCACATGCCCGGCGTTTCGAATATACATTCGAGTAAATCGTTCCGCGCGTATTTGTCATGCTTATATTAGTCATTGTATCCACACGAGACTTGCCTACATCACGTGGTCGTCCGACACGAGACTTTTATAATAGACGTATAAGCAGGTCTCTCAATCCCGAGTTTTGTAATGTACTTTTTTTCATTTTTTAAAATTTATTTCACGTGTTTAAGGAAAAAACAAACGAAAATTATTTAGCTTTTGGTAACTCGTTTTCGTTGTAACCGAAAAAGCTGAAAATATTTTTTTTTCGTAAAAGGAAAATGTAATTTACCACGCGCGTCGATGTAACGCGATACGTATATGTGTAATTTCGGATACACCAAAATTAAGTGGTTTTATCATATGGAGAACGAGCAAATATTAGGATAGTGAACCTGACGATCAAGATTTATCGAACGTACAATTTTAATAATCTAATATTTCTTTTACGAAATCTATCTTATATATACATAAAGTAATGTTTTTCAAAAGTAATTGCCAGTGATTGATTCACTTGTATGAAAAAGTATACGGCAATTTATGAACATATATGTACCTATATATATATACGTATAATGTTTGTAATCGCGTGCGATCGATCGAATCGAACTAATACGTCTTGCTCGCTTAAGGTTTTTCAAATGCACAAATTGTTATTTAAATCATTTAAATTATAATTACCGTCCAAATATCTATAGACGTAAAGATTTAAGTGGTTGCATGCTGTTACATATTCGCCGGTGATCAATAATGTTTTATAAAGCGAAATTATAAACCGTAATATTAAAATTAGGAAGAAGGATCTAACACTTGATATATATATATACAAATTAACGGGTGTGCGTAATTACAGGTGAAATTGCAATCCGAGTGTTCCGAGCATGTACGGAATTAGGAATCAGATCGGTGGCGGTTTATTCCGAGCAGGACAAGATGCAAATGCACCGGCAAAAAGCAGACGAAAGTTACATCGTCGGACGAGGTTTGCCACCTGTACAGGCTTATCTAAATATACCCGAGATCATTCGAGTGGCTAAAGAAAACGACGTCGATGCGATTCATCCTGGGTATGGGTTCTTGTCCGAGAGATCAGATTTTGCTCAGTCGGTAATCGATGCTGGGATAAGGTTCATTGGTCCAAGCCCCAAAGTCGTCCAGCAAATGGGTGACAAGGTATCGTATATATTTTATCGACAAATTTAACAATGTTTAAATCGTCCCTACAAATATTTCGACACATCTATATATGATTCAGCAAATAAATAATTACTTTAATTTTAATTTTAAAACAGATAAACAATCGATCAAGTTTAGTATAAAAATAATTTAAAATTTTCATTTGTATTCAAGTTTAAAACTTTGCATATATGTTGATTTTTAAAATTGACTTACTTTCAGTGAATTTGTTGCGTCGTGTCAAATGGCATTGATTTGTACTTTTTCCATCGTCACGACTTGTGTTACTTTTTATTATCTTATTTTTCCTACATTGTTTGGTATATTATACGTAACGCACATATAACGTAAATAAATCTCTAAATATGAATTGAATTAAACTTGTAATAAAAAAATGCATATATTTATAAATGATGTGCATATATATCTGTAGTCGAAATTTCAAAATTGAATTCAAATACAAAAACAATATAATTTGCGGATTTATAATTTTTGAATGGTTATTCTTTTTCGTAGGTTGCGGCGAGAAAAGCAGCGATCGACGCTGGAGTTCCCATAGTACCCGGTACAGATGGACCTGTCACAACTTCCGACGAGGCCATGGATTTTTGTACAAAATACGGTCTACCAGTAATATTTAAAGCTGCGTACGGAGGTGGTGGTCGAGGTAAATATATCGACATTTCATATCATCACCAATTAAATTATGTGTCTATTTATCTAGTAACTGTGATCTATTTACTTTGATTTAAGGTATGAGGGTCGTTCGACAAATGGAAGAAGTTCGAGAATTGTTCGATCGCGCGTCTTCCGAAGCGAAAGCTGCGTTCGGTAACGGTGCTATGTTTATTGAAAAATTCATCGAAAGACCTCGTCACATCGAAGTTCAATTGCTCGGTGATCACGGAGGCAACGTTGTACATCTGTACGAACGCGATTGCTCCGTTCAACGTCGTCACCAAAAAGTACGTATCGAAAATATTTTTATTCTAACTTTTGTTTTTACAAGAAGGCATTTGTGAGATTCCACTTGATACACGTAACAGGAAATTACTTAAAGAGAGTAAAAAAATATTTATGGACCTTTCTGTTATGTTGGTGCAATGTTACGGGCAGGTTAAAGAATTTAAATTTTTTAACTCGAAAACTATCAACTTTTTGTTACATATGTTGAATGAAAAAATTCTTATAAATTTAAAGAAGAATGTATTTAAATTTTGTTGAAATGATAAATACCTATTTTATTATATTTTAGAATCATAACAAATCTTAAAAACAAGAAAGGAATGTATGGTCAAATATTTTTTAATTAACCAAATTTTTTTGTAACCAATGATATTATCTTTCTTTTGACCCCCGACAGGTTTGTGATCGAGCTTTTTGAATCGAGTTATGAATTTTGTATAAAATTTAAATCAATTAATTATCGAAATTTGCATGTATTACATGTTATTATTTTATTTAAAATGCTACATATCGAGCAGAAAGCTGTCGGGAGTGTCAAAAAAAATAATATTGTTGGCTAAAAGAAGAATTTTGGTTTAATAAAAAATATTTGATCATAGATACTTTTTTCTGTATTTTAATTAAGATTTATTATGGTTCTAAAATATAATAAAATTAGTATTAGTATTTATCATTTCTACAAACTTTTAATATATTCTTCTTTAAATTTATGTGATTTCCCCACTTAACATATATAATAATAAGTTGATAGTTTTAGAGTCATAAATACTAATTTTTTGAAAATTTTCAATTCTTTGACTGTCTGTAACATTGCAATAATATATGAGATAAAAATCCATAAAATTTGTTTTACTTTTTTTCAAGTAATTTTCTGTAGGTTGCAAGTATTTAAAACGATATTTATCTTTTGTCCCCGCTCACTTGACGTGGGATCTCTCATATATATATATATATTTGCCTTTTCAAACTATCGAGGGTTTAATTAATCGAACCAAAAAAAAGTTAATAAATTTCTAATAACCTTACTAATTTTACGAAAGGTCGTTGAAATTGCACCCGCACCATCGTTGGATCGTAAAGTTCGAGACAAGATGACGGAACACGCTGTGAGATTAGCCAAACACGTCGGATACGCGAACGCAGGAACGGTTGAATTTTTGGCCGATGAAGCGGGTAACTTTTATTTCATCGAAGTAAACGCCAGATTACAGGTCGAACATACCGTCACCGAAGAAATCACTGGGTAAATATATACACATCGATCGGTGAATTTCATAAATTGTATATATATATATATATATATATATATATATATATATATATATATCTAACGATGAAAATCCATTGTATTTTCCAGTATCGATCTAGTCCAATCCCAAATTCGTATCGCCGAAGGTATCACCTTACCCGAATTAGGTATGACCCAAGATAAAATAGTACCACAAGGATTTGCGATACAGTGTCGCGTAACGACCGAAGATCCAGCTAAAAGTTTCCAACCGGATACCGGTAGAATCGAAGTATTCCGTTCGGGCGAAGGTATGGGTATTCGTTTGGACGGAGCTTCTGCCTACGCTGGTGCTATTATTTCACCTTATTACGATTCGCTACTCGTTAAGGTAATACGCCAATTATTTCGTAATTTTTTTTTATTATTCACCTAGCATTGACATTAATGGTATAAAAATGGTTAATTGATAGGTAATCGCGCACGCGGGAGATCTCCAATCGTCCTGCGCCAAAATGAACCGAGCCCTCCGTGAATTCCGTGTCAGAGGTGTCAAGACGAACATTCCGTTTTTGCTGAACGTTTTGGAGAACCAAAAATTCTTGAACGGCAAAGTCGACACGTACTTTATCGATGAAAATCCTCAACTTTTCCAATTCCAACCAAGTCAAAATCGTGCTCAGAAACTACTCAACTACCTCGGTACCGTTCTCGTGAACGGACCCAGCACGCCGCTCGCGACGCCCCTGAAACCCGCTGAAATTCGACCCCATGTTCCCCAAATAGCTATGGGTAAGTCCTCACTCTATAAGCATCTACATATTTTTCTCTTAGATATTTATGGTGTACTCTACGTAAACTATTAGTTCCTAATTTATTTACCATTTTTTTTTAATTTGCGTTATTCGTATCATCGTACATATATACACATCACTCGATCCAAACAACGACATCGTAATTTCACGTTCATTGTTCACCATAATCACGACTATTATAAACGGTTTTTTTTAATAATCAATATAGTAACAAAAAATGGTTTTCTTTTTCAAAATATTGACAAAATTGTTAATTCTGTGTGAAATTAATACGCACTCGGAATGAAAGACAAAATTATGTGCTATTTTTGAAAAGCTTCATATATTTGTAACACGCTTGTATACAATAATTGGCTTACCATAACAGTACATTTAATCGGTGTAACGCACTGGAATTAATATATTATAAATGTATGGATTGTAACTTCGACGTTGATAATACATTATTGAATATTTAAAATAATGTGTGCTATGAATGTGCTTACATTAAGTGAGTTAAAATCTATCATATTAACATAAATGTTGGGCTCATCAAACATCTTCCGCCAGAACATAAGATAATTATTTAGTTTCTATTTTATTTTATTAATATAGCATTAAACGCATCAGTAATTTTCGCTGATGATGGAAAGTAAACTATTTTTTTTAAATTTGTACATTTTATTTGTAAATTTTTTGATGACAGAAAGTCAACATACATATATAAGGTACTAACAGTTAATTTGATTACATATATAATTTCAACAAAAGAGCAAGTTGGGTTATCAACATTTTGAATTAATTTCATCGAGAACAGTGAAATAAAGTTGTTTTTGTAGATTGACGTTTCGGCTGTAAAAATAATGCTTGTAAATTCTTTCTTTTTTTTATAGTTACTGATTGTTAACATCGTGTTGACCTTTAACACAATTAAAATCACCCGAAACAAAAATGAAATATATAAAAATAGTCAAATCAAAATCACGGTAAACTACACACGTTTACACAATCGAACGAATATTATCATTCACCAGTTTTGGTTTATACGTTATCTCGCATGCTTTTATCGTTTTGTTTGCCGATTTTTTTAGACTATGCTAAGATTGCAGCAGCTGAGGAGTCGGATCACGAAGAAGCAGGTATGACGAACACATATAATTTGCCTCTTGAAAATACACGCTTTTTATTAGCTAACATACAATTATAAGATATGCTTAAACGCTTAAAAAAAGAAAAGAAAAAAAAATATACTTATGTGAACTAACCAAATCGAATATAATCGGTATGTGTAATCCGATGAGGAGTACTATGAGGATTTTACTATTTACAGATGTACTAAATCCACCGCAAGGTTTCCGTCACATTTACAAAGAAAAAGGTCCAGAAGCTTTTGCCAAAGCGATCAGACAACACAAGGGTTTGTTACTCATGGACACGACGTACCGCGATGCTCATCAATCGTTGCTGGCAACTCGAGTCCGTACTCACGATCTTTTGTTGATCTCCCCGTTCGTCGCCCACAAATTCAACAATTTGTACGCGTTGGAAAATTGGGGTGGTGCGACTTTCGATGTAGCTTTGCGTTTCTTACACGAATGCCCGTGGGAGCGGCTCGAAGATATGCGAAAGGTTATGCCCAACATACCATTCCAGATGTTATTGAGAGGCGCGAATGCTGTGGGTTACACCAATTATCCCGATAACGTGGTCTTCAAATTTTGCGAGCTCGCTGTCCAAACTGGCATGGATATTTTCAGAGTCTTCGATTCTCTTAACTATCTTCCGAATTTGATTCTTGGTAAATACTTCATTTTTAATTATTTTTATTTTACTTATAATTTTTATATTCTCTACATTTATTTATTACTTTGTTTTTAAGATACTTTAGATTGATGTCGCCAAATGTTTATTAGAAACCCGAGATATTGCAAATTCAGTGGCTAAAGGTTATTTTGCTTTGTTGCGTCGAGTATAAGTTTATAACAGCCGCTAAATTTGTAATATCTCGGGTTATAATTATCATTTTGCAAAATTTCAAAAACGTGCTTAATTCTAAGTTCATAACCCATCATCTTATTTGGTTAAAAACCACTTTCGAGTAAACAAATCAATTTTATAGTTATTTCAACAATTAAATTGTTAATAACTTTTTCTAGGCGCATTTTTAAACGAAACACCCTCGAAATTCGTGATCAGCGAACCAAAATAGTCCTAGTACACTTCGGTTTGTGACTGAACCTCCATCGGCTACGTAAACCCCTCTGGCTACTAGACTATTAAAAAAACGAGAACATTATCTCGAATAAATTTATCATTATTGAAAAGTTTCATTTTGATAGGTTTATTAATCAACGAGAACAATTATTTAAAAATTTTAATAAATATTAATCTAGTGCAAAGCGACAATAGTCTAAAAACTGTGCACTGTCATAGATCCATTGTCGTGAAAGTGGACAATATTCTTGTTAATTGATAATTATAAGCACGTAAAACATAAATTTTTTATTGAGGTAACTAAGTAATTATTTAGGAAATGTCAAACCCAAGTAGTGCAAGGCTGCAATTATTGACTAACAAGGGGAGTATTTGACCTCCGGGAAACGAATCTTATCCTAACTTTGGTATATCTTTTGTAATGTAGAAATATGAAGAAAGCTGAGTTACTGTTGCGTCCAATGGCCACTTTGATGAAAGTTGTTCAACATCTAGTAATAATTTCAATAAAAATTACTTCGACTTTAATCGCTTATAACCCCGAAACAAATATATAGATAGACACTCATACCAACAACCAGAAAGTTGAGATCAAGTACATGCGATTAACAGAAAAAGGAGCTTAAATTGGTAAATTTGAAGTACTGACATGGAGAAAATAAGAAATTTTAAGATATTCTAATCCCCAATTTATTATGAAAAATTATTGATTTTTTAGCCTAATTACTTTAATGTTCTTATTTTTCTCCATATCTTTATTTCAAATTAACGATTTAAGTTTCTTTTTTTCAATATATCTAATTTTAATAAATATAATCTAGTGCAAAGCGACAATAGTCTAAAACTGTGCACTGTCATAGATCCATTGTCGTGAAAGTGGACAATATTCTTGTTAATTGATAATTATAAGCACGTAAAACATAATTTTTTATTGAGGTAACTAAGTAATTATTTAGGAAATGTCAAACCCAAGTAGTGCAAGGCTGCAATTATTGACTAACAAGGGGAGTATTTGACCTCCGGGAAACGAATCTTATCCTAACTTTGGTATATCTTTTGTAATGTAGAAATATGAAGAAAGCTGAGTTACTGTTGCGTCCAATGGCCACTTTGATGAAAGTTGTTCAACATCTAGTAATAATTTCAATAAAAATTACTTCGACTTTAATCGCTTATAACCCCGAAACAAATATATAGATAGACACTCATACCAACAACCAGAAAGTTGAGATCAAGTACATGCGATTTAACAGAAAAAGGAGCTTAAATTGGTAAATTTGAAGTAATGACATGGAGAAAATAAGAAATTTAAGATATTCTAATCACAATTTATTATGAAAAATTTATTGATTTTTTAGCCTAAATTACTTTAATTTCTTATTTTCTCCATATCTTTATTTCAAATTTAACGATTTAAGTTTCTTTTTTTCAAATTATATCTACTTGATCTCTCAACTTTCTTCTGGTTTTTTTGTTTTAGAATCATAAATGATCGAAATGGAAATAATTTTTATTGAAATTGTTATTAGAAGTCGTAGAACTTTCGTAAAAGTGGCCATTGGCAATTAATAATTTGGCTTCTTCATATTTTATATTACAAAAGACATACTTAAGTTAGGATAAGATCCGTTTCCCGAAGTGCATCCACGCTCCCCCTGTATAAGAACCACTGTTATTACAAAAATAAATATTTCTGTTAAAATTAAAAAAAAATACAAAAACATTGTATGGATATAAATAGTAATTATGCAAAGTTTTAGAGCGATTGGTAGACTTTCAGTGAGATTGTTTTAAAAGTTTAAGATATTAGTGAATGGAATTTTACATTTTAAAACGATTAATCTCACTAACTTCATCAATCGCCTTGAAACTTTGCAGAATTGCAGAGTATTAAAGGCAATGTTTTTGTGATTTTCCTTAAATTTTAACGTAAAACATTAAGGGGGTGTCAAAATCAACTTTTATCTACCCTAGCTTATCGACCGAGTTACAACAGATAATTTAAACTATACAATTTATAAAAAATTACAGCATTTGACAAACGCACGAGAAGACTTTCGCGTGTTTATTTACAAACAATTGACTTCTCCGCAAAATTTGAAACTTAAAAATACAATCGATTTTCCGTGAACTACCCCTTATCAAGAAATGTTGGTTATTGATTTTTTATACTTTTTGGTAATATATTTCTCGGAATTGCATTTACAAATTTTGCAAAGGTCAATTGTTTGCAAACAAACGCGCATCTTCTCGTACTTTTTCAAATACTATCATGTTTTTAAATTTATATTTAAAATTATTTATTTAAGTCAGTTGATAAGATAGGTACGATAAAAGTTGACTTTGTTACGATGATGTCTTGAGTTGCCTTTGTAATTCACCATATTTATTTTACTAACATAATTTTTACGTTTCAATTGACACAGTCGGTAAAAATTAATTTTTACATTCCTTTAAGAAGGTGGCATACTCGGGGGGTTACCGACCGAGCAGAGAAAGATAATTATTACTTAAAAACTATGCAATTTTATGAAATTTTATGAAAAATCACGGAAAATTGTTCATTTTCGGTGCAAAATTTTTTTAAGGTGTCCTTGTTGCATTGATCTTGTACATTGTAGGATGACTTATTATTGAATTATCTAATGCAGTTGTGTATTCGCGTTTTGCATAAAATTCCATGTTTTTAAATAACTGTAATAATTATCATTGTTTGCCCGGTCGGTAAACCTCCAGGTATCACCCCCTTAATTTTAGTAACAAGAGCATTTCGCAATCGGTAAATGATTAATATAAATTCCCTTAACGAATCGAGGTATATGAAAATAAAATAAAGCTATGAAAATAGCATATGCAACGAATTGGCAAAATACCTTACGAATAGAAAATTAAGGAAAAATATAAGGATCACAATATGAGAATGTATAAACCTTTGCTCCAACCAAATACAAACTTTCGAGTATTTTCAAAAATATGGAGGAGGATATAAAACATGAAATTTGGAGGTACCACAAGTAGAATAGAAAATAAAGACATAATAAATGAGGTATATAGGTAAAATAGAAAATAGAATTCCTATTAAATAAATAGAAAAAGAAAGGGTTAAAATTAGTTTAGGTACAAAATAGAAATATAGCTATACAAAAAAAAACAAATGTAAAATAGAACTGACTATACATGGAAAAAAAATTGGTAATAAGGGAAACCCATAAGCTTTGTATAGTAAATTACAAACTTCGCTTGAAATACAATACAAATTAATGAAATATTAAAACACTAAAATTGATTATTAATAATTTCAATAATGCTCTGGATTATTACATTTAAAAAACATCTAGCGAATAGAATGGATTATTACATTTAGAAAACATTTAGAATAATCAATGTTAGTGAATGTAATCTACGTAAACGAAGAGTACATGGAATTGAAAGATGCGAAATAGTATATATTTATATTTCACAAAATCGCAATTTTATTTTAAAAATAAAAAAAATTATTGTTTAGTAGCTGTATTAACTACGTAAACAGTAAAACGAGACGAAAATTAATATAACAATAAATGTTTGTAGGTATGGATGCAGCGGGTAAGGCCGGTGGCATAGTCGAGGCAGCAATTTCGTACACGGGAGACGTTAGCGATCCAAATCGTAAAAAGTACGATCTGAAATATTACGTTGGTTTGGCGGACGAGCTCGTGAAGGCTGGTACTCACGTTTTAGCTATTAAGGACATGGCTGGTCTCCTTAAACCAAAAGCCGCAAAACTCCTTGTAGATGCCATAAGACAGAAACATCCGGATGTACCGATTCACATTCACACCCATGATACATCTGGATGCGGGGTCGCCTCGATGCTCGCCTGTGCCGAAGCTGGTGCAGATGTCGTCGACGTTGCCGTCGACAGTATGTCGGGCATGACTAGTCAACCATCGATGGGAGCTGTCGTTGCTTCCCTTCAAGGTTATTTTATTCTATATACATTTATCTATTACTGCATTATATGGAAATTTATCACATTCTCTTTTTATTTTAGATTACTTTAAACCTTAATACATCATTTTTATTATACTTTTAACGAGGGGATGTCTAACTCGGAAAATGGTCATTTTTTACATTTTTTTTGAAAATTCCTATCCTTCCCTTTCCAGATTTTAAATCCATAATTTGATAGCGATGTTTGGGTTGAAAGTTTATGCCTTTTTTGACTATTATTATTTTAAAAAATTTCTTTAAAAATTCCAAACGTCAGGCTCTTATATTATAAGTTATCCATATAAATTTTTTCAGATTTTTAATTCAATATTTTAAGTATAATCTTTGGATTGAAAGGTGCAGATTCCTTCAACTTGGGTCAGACATCCCGTTAAAAAATATTTTATCGAACAAATTATTACAGTTAAATAAAATGGTTAAATATACGAAAGACCAAGATTTCCATCTAAGAATATTAATCATCATTGAGCTAAAATCATAAATTTAAAAATTAAATTTTCTTCCAATGCCATTTTTGAAAGCATTTATATTTTTATTTTAAATTTAGTTGAGTGATAGACAATACTTAAAGAAAGAGCAATAACTTTTAGGTTTACCTGATTTATCGTATTTATTTAGTTGGAATTTTTTTTTTCACCGTCTGTATTTAAAATTTATATGTATTTAAAATGTATAAATATTATTAAGAACATATTTTTTCTCTAGTAGAATAAAATAAAAAGTAAGAAAACGTAATACGTCACGAAACGCAAAATAATTAAGCGGTATATATTGCATACTTTTTTATATTTTCTCTACAATTTTGTTTTTAAATATAAGTTTTCGATGGTGATAATTATTGTTAAAATAAGTAAGTAGGAGTGATAAAAACTTAAATGTCATAATACGTTGGAAAAGGTAGAAAAACGGATGTAATATTACGGCTTCTAGTCTTTTATTACTATTTCTTACATTTTCTTACTTTTAATATTTTCGCTGGGGTTTAAATATTTTAATTTGTTAAAATCTGGGATTCCATTAATTTGTTTACTATACGTACAAATATATATATTAAACAATCAACATGTAAAATACCCTATTAGAAATCGGACCATAATTGTAACGTTTTTAAAGTCAAGTTTCATAAAATACCGAATAAATGCCCAATTAATGGCAAAGTTTGAGTTTTATGGTAAATTTCTACTAGGTTAATAAAACCATTAAATAAATACGAATTATCTTCTCAATTCAATAAATTTCATACGCGTGAAATTGATTTGGGGTTTTGCTTCGAAATTTTGTAAAACTTGAAGTTAAAAAAGAAAAAAAATATATGTTACAGGCTCGAAATACGACACCGGTTTTGATTTGAGAGACGTTTCGGAGTACTCGGCATATTGGGAACAAACGCGTACGTTATACGCACCATTTGAGTGTACAACAACGATGAAATCGGGTAACGCGGACGTTTACCTGAACGAAATCCCGGGAGGTCAGTATACGAATCTTCAATTCCAAGCGTACTCCCTTGGTCTTGGTGAGTTCTTCGAGGATGTGAAAAAGGCTTACAGAGAGGCGAACCTCCTTCTGGGTGATATTATCAAAGTCACACCCAGCTCGAAAGTTGTTGGAGATTTTGCTCAATTTATGGTTCAGAACAAACTCAAACCTGAAGATATTTTAGAGAAAGCCGAGGAGTTGTCTTTCCCGAAATCGGTTGTAGAGTTCCTTCAGGGTGCCATTGGCGAACCGTATCAAGGATTCCCCGAACCTCTCAGGTATGCGATATAACCATCAACATAATCTATAAAACTGTTATTATTGTTAACCCTACGAACGCATAAAGCAAAGCATAGTTACAAAAGTGTAACATTTCAAATAAACTCGACTAATCAGTATATATATATATATATTGAACTTGTTGTAACAAGTTCACTCAGGGGGTGAAAGATATCTTACTCCAGGAATGCAGGAGGTTCATTTAACTTTAAAGACAATAATATAATAAATCTTGTTTAACTTTTAATTCTTAAGCTAAATTTTTCGTGCCGTAAGTTATATTGATTAAACGAATGTGTTAATTTCAATATTTTACTTGATTTAGTCATCATGTAGTTATAGATATTTTTAAATCAATACTTTCGCAGTGAAAAAAAAATTAAAAAATATGTTTAATAAGTTTAAATAGCTTTTATGAATTTTTATTAGAGGGTAGTTTTCCTATTTTTAATAAAATGTAGTAAAAGTTATTAAATATTGTTAAAAATTGTTAAGAGTTATCAAAGGGTGCTTAAAACGTATGAAAGATAAACGTAAAATAAAAACAGAAAATTTAATGAAGTTATAATATTGTATTTAAAATTCATTAAATAAAGTTTAAAAAGTTTTAGAAACTTTTATTAACTTATGGAAACCATCAACTAACTATTTGTACTCTCGTCTTCATAATTGTCAAATACTTTTAATTTCCATAATGAACCATATACCAAGCATTAATAACTATTAATTATTTTTATATCATGTCCGAAAATTGACCTTTAATAATGGTTTTAAATGTTATTATAAATTATTGAAAATAATTATAACATTTATTTGAAGAGTTTTGTTTCCATTGAGGTTTTAACGAGGCGTTGTACGCCTATTGTTGCTGACCAAGCGAAATATATTAATTATTTAACAAAACATTTATTACATTTATTTAACAAAATCTACTACTTTACATAAAACCCAAACACGAAGATACTAGACCATTTGAAAATGAATTACTCCTCAAAATTTCATAGGCAAATGTCAATTGCACTATTAAATATGTTTCCACCGTTAAAACAAAGCTACTGCACGTGTGAATTGTTTGAAGGCATCGTTTACGTATTGAATCACGAATTTTCATAATAACGTAATATTCATGATTTAATCCCTCCGATATATTTGGGTTTTTTTTCATAAAATATGTAATATATTTAAACTAGTAGTGTACCTCGTCGATAACAATTAGGTATGCCACTCCGCAAAATTGTACATCAGCAATAACAAGAGAAGTAATAAGTATACACAATTCCATTGTGTTTTTCAGGACTAAAGTTTTAAAAGACATGCCACGTATCAAGGGTAGACCAGGGGAGAGTCTGCCACCTTTAGATTTTGGTGCTTTGAAAGCACGATTGCAAGAATCTCATCCACGACTTACCGATAAGGACGTAATGTCCGCTGCGCTGTATCCTCAAGTGACAGAGGATTACCTAACGTTTCACGAAACGTTTGGACCGGTCGACAAATTGGATACCAGGATTTTCTTGACGGGGCCGAAAGTCGGCGAGGAATTCGAAGTGACCATCGAGAAGGGTAAAACCTTGGGTATTAAAACCTTAGCGATGGCCGAAGATCTTACACCAAATGGAGAACGAGAAGTTTTCTTTGAAATGAATGGACAGCTGCGTTCCGTATTCATCAAGGACAAGGAAGCTGTTAAGGTAACATTTTTTTCTCATCATTTCATTAATAATATAATAATTGTATTACGTATGTATTGCACAACGGTATACTTTAAGAAGGTTCCAAAGTCAATTTTAATCCTTCTTCCCAATTAACCAAAATGAAACAAAAATTCAATTATAATTTATATCAAATATTATATAGTAAAACATGAATAATTACATCAAATATATGAAGCAGCTATAATATAATCAACATTGTTTTATAAGGAATTTCACAAAAACGCGATTATATTTTACTACGAGAGGCCACGGCGTTCGGATCACGGATTTTAACCAAACTCCAAAAACCAAACCCAAAAAATAAAAATATGAGGAAAGCCAAATTTTTAGACCCTAACGGGTTAATTTATTCAAGTTATGGCTAAATAAAGCAAATAAAAAAAAGGAATTCCACTTTAATGGTTCATAACTCAAAAACGAACAGAGATAAATACTCAATCTAAAATCCACAAGGATGCTAAGATCAAGTAGATATGATTTATAAAAAAAAGCTTAAATTGGTTAAATTGGAGCAAAATTATGTAAAAATAACATATTGATGAAATACTAGCCAAAAACGACAATATTTTTTTACTACTAATTTTAGTTAAAATTTCATCAATTTCTTATTTTATCTATAACTTTTTTCGAAATTCACCGATTTAAGCTACTTTTTCTTTAAATCACATCTACTTGATCTCAGTTTTCTTTTGGATTTTGGATTAAATATTCTCTATTTGTTTCCGAGTTACAAGCGATCAAAATGGAATTAATTTTAAAAATTTGTTTAAGTTAGCCATACTTTAGGTAAATTAACTCTAAATTAATAAAAGATATCCTAGTGTTTGGTTAAGATTCGTGATCCAAAGGTCGTGGTCTCTCCTAGTTAGTCTCAAATGTTACCCAGAGATGAATTGTTTGAAAATACTATTTTTCGTTTTATAAATTACATAATTAAATTTTTTGTTGAACTCTGTTGATAAGGTGTAGCGAGAAGAAAAATGTTGATACCTAAATAATATAATAAAAATTGAATTTAAAGATTCTGCCATTAATACACGGTAGTGAGAAAAATTATTAACAATATCTTATATTTTTAGGAACTCCACATCCACCCGAAAGCATCAAAGGGCGACAAGAGTCAAATCGGTGCACCAATGCCCGGTACCGTAATTGACATTCGCGTTAAAGTCGGCGACACCGTTGAAAAAGGTGCCGCGCTCATTGTACTCTCAGCGATGAAAATGGAGATGGTCGTACAAGCACCGCGGGCCGGTAAAATTAAGACTCTCGATATCACACAGGGTATGAAACTTGAAGGTGATGATCTCCTCCTCACGATGGAATAAGACTTTAAATTCAAAAAATATGGTGCTTTATTCTATTCAAGACAATAAAACTCGCGATTTAATCAAGTGCATGCCATACACGATCGGGATAGAAAATCGCGTTTAAAATTCTGACAGTCGTCAACGAACGAGCTTGATTGCCCCGTTACAGCTGCGATTTATTCGAGAATGAAGAAAACGTTGATTCGTGATATATTCTTTAAAATCTTAAATTATAACGATTCAATCGAGATTACAGAAAATGATTATAGTGTGATTTTTTTTATTGAAATATTTTAAGTTAAACTATGGGAATGCGGATAAAAAAAAAATTAACTTATATTTTCAGAATTCTAGAAAAATACTCTCACTGATACCTATAGAAATTACGTTTAAGAAAATTCGCTCTCTGGAAGACAAATGAAGTCAATTTCGTCAGGTTTAGATTTTACTATAAAATACACAAAGTAAGATTGTAACATAAATTTTAAAGTTTTATACAAAATATATTATATAAAAGATCGTCCTGCTTGAGGTTGTGATAAAACAAATTTTACAATTTACTACAAAATTTGTATAAAAATTTAGTCAATTCACACGATGCCGTAGTCAATTACAATACAAAGAGAACATAATTCTTTAAACAATTATTCTTCCAGGGAGATTTATAATATATCGCATCATAACTGTAATGCAACAAAGAAAAACCAATAAGAACAATTTTGTACGCTTAATAACCAGTGAGGAATAACAAATGCATAATTATTGCATATCGTCATAATATTCTCGAATTTAACGCTAGGTCTATTTAAAAAAGCAAACGTAATGTACGTCTTTTTTAATGAACTTATTATTTATTATTATTTTTTTAAAATCCTTGTTTGTAATGTGTAAGTAGAGTGTATATATATGTGTTGCCTTATGGTATGCCATGATATTCAGGAGACAATGAACAATTTTGAATAGTTCGATATAGATCGCTTTGTATAAAATTACAATATCTCCATTACACAAATTTTTGTTTATCGTCGATCTTTTTATTTTGTTTATAAATTACTGTTCAATTCGAATTTTGATTACACTTATTTGACGAACTGTATCAATTATACATATTATTCTTTTTTGCTGTGGTGATTTTCCTTGTGTTGAACATAAATATAGTAAGCAAAAAGGAAATGAATGTCAAATGTTAGTATGGGCTCGTTGTCATATGTATATATACGTTGAATTAGAATGATGAATAATGTAACAACAAAATAAGAGTTGTATGTTTTGTTAAAGAATCGATTACAATTAACCTTTACACGACTGTATATTTTCGTTGTAAACTGTTGTAGTAAGTTATATTTTTTAAATGATTTTACAAATTTATTAATAATATTTTGATGATCGTTCAACCATGTAGAACGAAAGATTTATTTTATTCCCATCTTTCTTTTTAGAAATCATATAATTTTAATTACGTTATTGTACAGTAAACAAACCCGAATTTTCGTTATAATAAAAAGTTTATGTTTATAAATTCATTTATTTTTATTTATATAAATTTTAATACATGTTGACATGTTACTATGTATTGATAAAAAAAACTATGTTGTTTTATCACAACAAAACATTGAATATACAGTTGTTACCAAGAGTCAATAAATACATTATAGTTATATGAAAAATTTCATTGTTTCAAGTTTCCTGCAGCAATGCAAATGTACTTGATATATTTATGTATATATGTGTACATGCAGATGTCTTTAAAAAATATGTAAGTTTCCTGTTAAATTTGAACGTAAGATGTAGTTATACAAATAATGGTGAACTATGAAAAGTTATAATGAATGATTAAATAATTTATTATGTTGTATTTTACTCTTTACGAATGTATCAAATATCAAATTACATGAATGCAAAATTTAATTTGAAAAATTTTAATGCGTATTGTTTACTTTTATCGTAACCCTGTAAATGCGTCCGCAAATTAATTTCATGAATATTTCATATTGATAGGTAGGTACAATCAAAATACTTTCAATAAAATTTGATATAGTCTGAAGTCATGAAAATAGTTTATTTGACATTTAAATTAACGTATTCTATTTATAAAGCAATATGAATATTCACATATTCAAATTATAATACAATAACATTACATTTCTGATTATTTATTGTAGTAATGCATGCCTAGTTCGTAATATTTATCACTTCCTATCACAATAATTAATTTACATAATTTTTAAGTAGATCAGTTCTAAATATCGAATCATTTAGTTTTAAAAGAAACAATACACTTTACATTAAAAAATTTTATTACAATTTTATAAAATTTGAAATCTATAACGGTCACAGCTTTGAGTTTTAGTAAATTCTTATTTCTAATAGCATGTATAGCATTTTCAAAAATATAAATATCGCAGTCTTCTAAAAATAAATAATTCCATTTGAACTTACATTTGTTCTCAGCTCAACATTGTGGTTTTTAATATATTTTTGTATACTTATAAATAAAATGTTTTTAATTTATATAATCTATTAAAACGTCATTTATCTAAGTTAAAAGAAAATACTGTCTTTCTAATGAAATATAAACATTTCTTTCATTCTTTTTACAAATAATTTTTTTCTTTGTATTTCGTGTAAAAAGCTAAATTAAACTTTATATTTCATTTTCATTGCAAAATTTGAATCAAATGTTTGTCGTGTAATAAAATCCCTATTCTTCGTTAAAATTCAAGTAATTACGTTGTACTTAATAAATATTTACAATTAATGAGATAACTACGTGTCTAATTAAAAGATTCGCACTTGTGTATAAATATTGATATCTAGGAACTCTAAATAGGTCGAATAGTAAGATCAGCGTTTACATCTTCGTACGATCGTGCAAATGTGTGAGTCATTAAAGTACTTGCTGTTGCTCGTTTTCTCGGGTCATGTTGAAGACATTTTGTAATAAAATCAATACCCTCTAATGATAAATGCTTCGGCGGTTGTGGACTTTCACCCATACCAACCTAAAATTCATCATTATTATTACAATTGTATGAACAATTTTTAAAACGCAACAAAAAATGTATAAAATTACCTTAAACATAATTTGGTAATTTGAATCATATTCAGCCCAAGGTCTTTTCCCACTGGCCATTTCAATGACGCAACAACCAACGGACCAAATATCCGCAGCTCTCCCGTGACCACCAGTTTCATTTTTCATAAATACTTCTGGTGCCATGTAAGCTATAAATGTATATTTGCAATTAAACGAATGTATCATCAATGTATAAAAAATTTATTTCAAAATAATAATTAGTGCTTACCTTGAGTTCCAACAAATCCTTGAAGTTCTCCAGGCATCGTAGTATGAGCTTTAATTTGGACAGCTGAACCAAAATCTCCTAGTTTTAAGTGATTTCCTTCATCGGTAAGAAATATATTAGCAGCTGAAAATGATAATAAATTATAAATAAAAATGTATTAAATACAATAAAAATATAGAAATAAATAATGCTAATGTTTTGTATGTACTCTTAATGTCTCTGTGAACAATTCCGTGTGAGTGCAGTACTGAAACTGCAAGTAAAAGCTGATGGGTGTACTTCCTTAATAATGATTCTGGCAAACCATTGCCACTACCAACAACTAAACTTTCTAAGGTTCCTTCAGCACAAAATTCCATAAAAATAAGCATTTCTTCCTGCAAGATAAGAAAAATAAATATATACTGAAAAAAAGAAAAGAATAATTATTTTTAATGATGCTTTGAAACTAACCCTTTGAATTTCTACCCCATAGTATCGTACAAGATGTTTATGTTGAATTCCTTCAAATATTTGTAACTCCTCAGCAACTCGTTTAATTGCTCTATAATCACCTGGCTGTAGTTGTACTTCTTTCATTGCTAAAAGTTCTCCAGTCTGATTGTTAACTACAGTATATACTTTTCCAAACCGTCCTTGACCTATTATCAATTATTATTACATTATATTGAATTAATTATTAAATCAATATTTAAATTAAATATACAGTAAAAAAAATAATCCATTAATTCCCGCCATACGTTTGCATTAAAAGTAACAACATACATTATCAAACGTACTTGCATTATTAATAAAAAAAAATCCCTCAAATTTAATACACTGCAGTAATAAAATAATTAAGTTTTTCATAAACCTTGAAGCAATGTACAATTTGGAATAATTACCTATTTTAATTCCTCTTTGCCAGGTAAAGTTAACTCTTCGTACTTTGATTTTAATTTTATCTACATTCTTTCTATCTACAACTTGTCCTATCAATTCTCTACTTTTTAATTTTTGATCGACCTCATATTCTAAATTTTTTACTGCTAAAGCTACTCTCTCACATCTGGAATAAATTTTTTCAGGTACGTCAAAGGTTATCGCATCAACCTCATCAAGGTACGATGGAGTACTAGGTTTCAATTGTTTTGACGATTGTGATGTATCCGGCAGTTTTATCGAACTTTGAGGATTATTCGGAGAGCTGACGCTTGATGTACGACTTCTACCATGAGGTGACGTAGCCCTGGATCCAGGAAATTTTCTAAAATCTTATTATTACATTTACTTAAAATATTAAAAAATATAATAATACAAAAACAAAAATAAACAAATTTAGATTTTTTTAATATAAAAACCTATTATTATGCAACTGAAATAAATAAAGAACTAACTTACTATCTTTTTCTGCGCTACTTTCTCTCTTACTTGCGCTACCGACAACATGTGAAATACATCGATCCATGGAAGCCTTCAATTGATCAAATTCTTCTTGAGTTAAATGTTTGGTATTAACTGGCTCACATACTATCATTAGAAACTCCAGTCCTTGATTTGCCCAACGAGGCCTAAGACCTCGACCACGTTCGCAATAGTTTTTTACAAAATCCATCCACAAAAAAGCAAAATTTATCAGATCTTTAACTATAATTTGTCTATCGTCGCAACATTTGCAAAGTTCTTTGTAATATTCAAAACCCATTCGATAAGCATGATGAAGAATTTCCCTTATTCGAGTTCGTAACATTGCAAACTCATTTTCTTGTTTTGATTCTTCAATTTCATCGACATCTTTTTGAAATTCTATGATAATATCGCTTATTCGAAATTTGAGATCCATTACCAATACCTAGTAAAAACAATAAATATGAATATAGATTTAGACACAATATGGTAATTTGTGTAATAAGTAAAATTAATATAAGACATACCATTAAAGAATCCAACGATTCTTTAAGTAATTTATTATAATCTGGAAATTTCTGAATGTCATCACTTATGCATTTAGCTAAAGTAACACATTTAACAACTTTTTCTCTTGCTTCATCAAATAATGTCTGCCACTCACGTCCGACCGACATCAAATGTAATCTAATGATAAAAAGGTCATTAGATTATTACAGTATATATACATAAAATAAGGACGTGTATATATTACATACTTTACTGAAAGTTCTTCATTACTTCGGTTAGCTTCTATTTCTCTTAGTTCTCGAGGACGTTCGACAAAAAATTCGTTGATTTGAGAGACCATAATTTTAGCTATTTCGCTAAACAATCATAGTATTTTTAGTTAATTACTAACTATAAGTATCTTCTCGATTATTTACTGCGTGTACTTACCAAAATTTACGACCAGCTATTTCATATCCATGATTAATTTTTCCAGCTATAGATTTAACAAAATTCCATTCATCCTGTATTAAATTTTTATGAAAACTGTCGTGATGGACCATTTCAACCCATTGTTGTAAATAATCTAAATATACATCAAAAACGGATTTTAAACTTTTATCGAACTCTTTAACATCCTCATCGAACAATGTTGTACATGGACCATCACAAGCAGCAGCAGTAAAAGAGTGTTTTGCAAATCTTTCTCGATGTATGCACGCGATTCGTAATCCCTCGCGTAATTCGCGCATCAATTGTCGAACAGATAATGGACTAGGCTGCTCTGGTTTTTGTTCCAGTCTCATGCGTAAAAATTCATGAATCACATCCAGTGGTACACGAGATAAGAATATAAACGCCGCTCTGTAAACATAAAAAATGACGCATTTATAAAATATACAATTATCCAAAGTAGGAATTGTATTTTTTATAAATAGATTACCTATAAGAAGGCAAATTTAATTCCCGAGATTCTGGACTCCACACGCCGTAGCGTCGCAATTCTTGATCGCCTTCGTATTCTTCTTGTATAATAGCATTTTCTTCAGATACATTTTTTGATTTTTCTAAAGCCAGTCTAGCTTTACGAAGTACAGATGTATGTAAGCGTTCCAAAAAATTTAAACTTTTTCTTAAACCACGAGTTTTTAAAACGTCTTCTATGTATTTCCTTAATTTATATAATTTTATTAATTAGTAAAACATTTCTAAAATTAATTATTAATAGTTGATATTTGATAAATACTCATTCACCTATAAACTTGACGATCAAATTCTGTTAAATAAAATTCTAAACGTTCCAATCTATCATCTTCACTAATATTGACTGATGATTCTGGTGATGCTGAATTCCAATTTTGACCAAGAGAAAATTCACCAAATTGTAAACCAGATGATGCATTACTCGTATTACTGTTATTACTATCACTTGGACTTGTGTTATTAGAAGCACGAGATCTGAAATTGTTTTTTATAATAAATAAAATAAAAGATTGTTTATATAGTTCATGTAAATAATATATTTGTACCCAAAGCCAGAATCTAATAAAGAACCATCATCTTGCTTTTTATTTCTATGAAGTAATGTTAGTAGTTTGCCTAAAATAATCAATTTTAATCGATGGTGTTTTGTCATATTATACCACAAACACATAGCTTTAACACGACCACTGAATTCTAAACTTTTGTACAAAGGATATTGAACAGCAAATGCTTGTGATGACGGAAATAGGCCTTCAGCAAATTCAAGTCTTGTTAAAAGATTTTCTATTTGTCTCAGAGCTTCAGATTGAGCTCGAATGCAGTCTCTGCAATACATTGACAAACAGCCGCGACATAAACTGGCTTCCACGCACACTTTATACTGCGAAGAATCTGAATTTATTGTCTCCTTAGTGGAAACGGTCATAGGATTAAATCTGTAATTTATATTTGTAATGTAAGTAATAATTATAGGAAAATAACAAAAGATTAATACATGAAATTCAAAATAAATCTAACAGACCTGTAATTCATGATTTCTTCTAGAAGTACACCAACATTTTCTCGCTGTTTACAAAGGTATTCGTCCATCGCCATTGGAGTCATATCTGCTTTGTAAGCTTGCAATTCAAGCCAGATAAGATCTTTCAGTTCATTTTGCCAACGTGTTTCTTCTTGACTCATCTGACGTCTGCATGTCCTGTCTTTATCTGTACTTCCCTACAATTATTATGAAATAATAATATCCTTAAATTTTAAAAGAATTGGAAAATTCCATTTAAGAGATTACTTACTAATCGAATAAGAAAAGAAAATGTATCATGAAATATTTCTCTGTCTTTCAAGGTTTGTGATTTTGGAGAACTACACTCTGGTACTCCTTGTTGTTCGCTACTAGATGTAGAGGTTGAAATTTCAGTAAGTATATGTTTCTTTTCTTCAACATCAACAGGTTTTGAACGTAAACATCGAAACCTATTTCTAGTTTCAACCTGTTAAAGATGTCAGTTAGGTATTTGGAAGGGTGCCAAAATAAATATAAATGCATCAAAACAGGCTTATGACATACCTTAAAATTTTTAGGAAATATACAGCAGTGTTTATTATTAACTTCATAATGGTGATCACTTCTGCCGGTGTCTAGTTTTGAATCTCTTTCACTGGATCGTAGTAACTTGAAAGTTCGTTTGCTTCTTCTACTTCCTTCTTTAACCGCATCTTCTTTAACTTCATTCTCGCGTTCTTTATCTGCTTTGTCACACATTTCATTGAATATAATAGCATCCAATGTATTTCTACGCTTTATGATTGGCGCACGGCTGTCAGAATCCTTCTTTTTCTTTTTCTGTCTTCGACTGTGTCTGATTTTTCCACATTTCTGTTGGTTGAAGGTGTCGTGTACGTCGTGTAGCAAACTCCACTTTTCGCTAAAATAAATTAACATTAAAATAAACAATGGTTACTCCAATATTCTCAAGTCATTGAATTTTGCACAATTTGTAACCCTTTGACAAAGTATATTCAATGCGATACAGATGAACAGCAATATTATATATTGATTTAAAAACTTAAAAATAATATTTATATGTAATAATATACAAACTCTGACAGTGTTACATCACATATTTGCATAAGAATAAAACCGTATAAGTACCTCATGATGAAATGTAACGAGTTTAAGGAGGGCCTTGTAATAAATTTAAATTCCAAAAGGAACGAAAACAATATATCTCGCGTACAATTGAAGGCGCAAAGAAAATAATGCCCGGACATTAGCAGACGCGAGAATAATGTAACGAAAAAAAAAGAGAGAGACAAAATCGAGAAGTATAAACGAGCGACCCAACGGTAGAACACAGTGTCAGCAGTTCGTTCGCAACGAATCCGTAAAGTACGAATTTCTGAATACAAATTGTGCATATACTTAATTATGTAAAAGAAAAAAAACGTTGTGAATCTTATCGCATACCAGGAGACGCGAGAGACACGACAATCGCGCGCGCGCCGGCATCAAAAACTTTCACGATTTCGTATGTACATTTTGAGTACGCAAGTATATAAAAGAGAACTCTCGAAAATAGAAACGCGCGTATACCTGCCGAAATTCACGTTTCAACAAAATACATGTAGCTCGCTCACATTCGTACGCACACGCAACACACGCAACACACACACACATACACATACACACATATATATATATATATATATATACTACATGTGTGCATCTAAATATATAGGCGATATAAAAAGTATTACGCAAACGAGATATAGAAATATAATTCAATTAGGATAATTACCTGTCCTCATGTTCTTCGTCAAAACTGTCGATCGCTAAAGATTCGTCCTCGTCGTAGTCACGGTGCTGCGAATACCGTGCCCGATACATCCTTGTCCGATCCGTCCACTATATTGTACGCGCGGACTCTTTTAGCGCCTGTTGTTCGCGCGCATGTGCCAAACGTGTACACATACTATATAAATTATACCCGTGTCGTGAGTCTGATATACATGAATACTGATATCGCAACACGCTAATATTCACACACATACACGTATATATATATATAGATATAGGTACCTATATCTATACATAGGTACATATTTCTTTTTTTTTATAATTGTCTACAACAACCGCCAAGATTGAAATCTGTATATCGATTCTTTTATTCTCCTCTTCGCGATAACGTTGCGAAATATAGATCGTACATTCACGTGAAGGTCTATTTGGTCGACTAAAATTATGTGATGCAATTGTAAACGTCAATAAAATATTTTATATAGCTACGAATTAACGTAATTAACTATTCAGTGAGCTCCTCTCTGTATGTACATGTACGATAACAAATCTTCAAAGTAGAATTTCACGTGTTTTTTAACATTTCTACTATAGTAGATATTTATCAATATTTAATCGTTAATTGATTTTTAATTAAATTTCTTTTGCGCTTTATCTCAAACTCACAGCGAGTATCGCGCGTTCGGTTTTTCGATATTCCCCGAGTTCAACGTAGTTTTTTTTTTAACGTGAAATTATAGTCGTGCACAAACGATGGAAAATAAATAAGAAAATAGAGTAGATAGTATTAGGAATTTGTACGTTTGTTGAAAAGTGAGGTAACAAACGAGGGAAAAAACAAGGGTAAACCAAAAGAACAAATCTAATTACTAAGTGTTGTGCTAACAATTAAAATGAAAAACTCTGTAAAATAAAATCATAGCTTTGTTTTTTGCGTTAACCGTTATTCCCTTGCGGACAAGTTTGGTTATACTTACCCTTTTAAAGAGACCACCTGTTCCGAGGAAAACTTGTTCCGAGTACATTCAATACATATATATGTATATTTGTATAAATACAAATGTAGATGGTCGATTTGTACAAAAATTTTCCCGAAGGTATAAAAGTCAAAACCAAAAAATGTACTTTATCATTAGTCCGATGATTACAAAAAAGAAAAAACAAATTATTTACAAAACTACAAAAATATTTTTAATCGGCTCAACGTCAAAGTCATATAGTATACACTTTATTAATAAAGTCTAACTATATTCATATTAAAAAAACGTAGAAATTTTAATATTTACCCAACACGATGATAAATAATAAAAATTACACTTTTTTGACCCAACTCGAAATATTACATTACTTCATGAATATTTTAGCTTTTCCTATAAAGCATTGAAAGTAGGCTAGTACGTATAACTTATAATTGATTTGTTTTAATTTAAGTAGACCGATCGATAGTTTGACTATTATTTATTTAAGCATTAACGCGCGATCTCTAAATGTAAATTTTCCACATCCAAAATACGCAGGGAAAACGTTAAATACAAAAATAATAAGGTTATAATTACTCGACAACTAAAAAATCAAAGCACATACAATTGGGGATATTAGGAAATCGTATTATACCATGTAGGAATAAACAATAAGTAATTAAAATATTCCTAATAAAATACTTGTATTTTTATTGTGTAAATTCTGCGACGATACCGATACGTGAAATAATTAGTTAAATCTGATATTACGTTTATTAATGTGATATTATTATATCGCAACGTCTTGTTGACACATCTCTTCTTGACGTTCTGTGTGAATTGTAATATTTTCATACGTTACAGTCATTCTTGTTCTTTAAAATTGTACCGCTCTCTTTTTCTCATTGTTTATTCGGTGTACAAATCATGTGCATTATCAATTTCAACGAATTTTCCACAATAAATACAAAACAGTAAAAACACGCGGATGCTTTAACAAAAAAATATGGACTTTCAAGAATTTTTACAACCAGCAAACGCGCAACATCGATTTGCATGATAAAAACGGGCTGTACGAGTTATTTTTTTTCTTAATCAAATGATATGTATTTGAATGCATTATAAATAAAAACATTTAACCTAATCTTTTACATTGGATTCAAAGAATATATAGAAATATTAAACGACTTAAAATTTTAAATATTTTTCAATCGACTAACGTTGTTACCATTAAATACTATATTCCCAAAAGAAAAAACGTAAATTTTAAAAAAAGGAAAAAACGTATTATTCGTACAAAGTTTTCAAAATTTCAATATTATTTTATATTAATAATAATAACACTACTAATCTGTAAACATTAATAATTATAATTGTAATAATAATATAATAATACAATAATAATGATAATCATTCATAAATGTTACTATTAAATATATCATCGAAAAATATCTACTTAAATCTATGTTTGATGTTTTTCGTCAATTTTACATTAATTGTTCTTCAGGGGAATGCAGGTCTTACAGGTTCCTACAATGTCGGTCTCATTATTCTCGATCAATTTTCATTATTCCTCATTTATTTTTCAATGCTCGACTTCGTAGTTTATATAAAGCCGGAAAATTAAAATAAATTATGAAAAATTAAAAGATCAAAGATATAGTATAAAATCGAAACTGTCGGTAAGTGTGGAGCTAGGAATAACGGCATCGCGTTAAGTTTATGCATATATATCCCTCAACTTATTATTTTATACATATTTTCATTAGGAAATATTATATTTTGTATATTTTCAATTTAATTTATATATTTAAAATACAAGAAATTAAGGCAGATTTTGTTTCCTATAACAAAAAACTTAATTAATAATCAAAAAATACTATACTCTAAAAAAGTATTCATTACAATTTTCTCAATTCGTTTAGTTCTTGTGTCTCAAAATAGTTGGCAGCGTATGGCGTTTTGACAAATGCTAATTTAAAAAAGTTATTACTACAAAATTTCTCTTTACATTAAAAGTGTTTTACGTTCGAAATTTCTCTTAGTCTGTATCATTTGTGTTCCTCTTAACTTGATACTGACCCAAGACCTTAAGTACTCATACAAAAACTCAAGAAATTATTCGAGGCATTGCATTAATAAATTAAAAAATAGTTTAAAAAATTTTAAAGCCTCAAATAAGTACTTAAGCTGTTACATCTGAGATATGAAACAAACTTAAGGCCTCAAGTATAAAATATAATTCGAGTTTATTTAGTTCTCTTACAATTTTGCTTGCAACATTCTCGCACGCATTCACACCATATCCCACTTCAAACTTACATATTTTTTTTTCGCTTGATAACGTTAACTGTAAACGTTGCGGAAAAATAATTTCATTACAACTATCGTAAGTATTCGTTACATGTATATATCAATAAAGGCCACGAGTGTTTTATAATTGAAAATATATAAAATAGCTAAACATTAAAAAGTTGTAGCAACTGTGAAAATTGTGTCGTATTACTTTTACATAGTTCTCAAAAATACAATTTTTGATTGAATAATCGCGTATTACGATAGAGTCCAAGGGCGTGGGAATTTATTATCGAGACTTTTCGGTTTGGAGTATATATACATATATGTATACATATATGTCTTTCTTTTTTTCTACAACTATGTGCTGCGAATGGAAGATACTTTATCGATTGTAATACTTAAGGAATTGCTTAAGAGCTTAAATGTAAAATATATTACCTAATAAATTAAAATTTTGGACGTTATACGATATACTATGACCTCAGAAAATAGATGCACGCTTCCATCTTTATACACAAGATCTCATACTTTTGTACTTTAATGTACACGGCTGTTACCTAGACCTACGATTGCTTTATTATAAATACCATGTATATAGTGATATCTACTCGATCTTAAAATACTTTAAGCTCTTTAACAAGACCTTAAGTGTTTAGTGAATGGTTTGATGGCAATTACTCAAGAGTCCAATGTTAATGTGGGTTTGGAAAGAAATAGTTATTTTTGTTTAACAATGGCAACTCTACATCTATTCTTAACATTCTCAAGAATTCCCAAAGCATAGTCCTTATTGCTTAGGAAAGTCTTAAAAGAAAAGGTTATCCAAAACACGTGCGAACGTCAACGGTAGTCCCGATTAAAATAGGCGTGCAAAGGTCTTCCGAGTTATCGAAGCATTTGAATCATTATTGCAAGTTACATTTTAAGAGGGTCAAATTTATCTTAAATACTTTGAAAACATGTATTCAAAAGCTTTTAAACTCGAATGTGATCGCCACACTTGCTGCATGCACGATAATTCGCCGACAGAGGACTATAAAAGGACATAATATTTAAGAGGTTAATTGTTAATTATAAAAAATCAACATAGGGGGACTGGAGAGACGTCACGTGATTTTTCAATTTTTTGTTCACTTTTTACATGTTCTCAAATTGATCGACGCGACGCTTAGTGTTGCCCTTGCGAATTTCACGCAGAGTCTTATACTTGTCACGACCCTGACGAACATTTTCCCTGTGAATTTTGTCCATTACAGTTTCTTTTGTCTCGTCGCGCGATTGCGCCAAGTCATGCTTCAGAGCCTGTAAATGCAAAATGTATATTTAGTTTTAGAAATGTTTCATTATTTTTTGTGTTTAGTACTTAAAGAGATAAGAAAATAAAAACTTAAAGAGATAAGAAAATAATCTATTCTACTTTATTTATCGAGTTATAAAAAATACATCATTTTAACAAAACTTACTTTAAGTTGGTCATGAAGGCGTTCATTTCTCTCTGCTAGGGTACGTCGTTCCTCAATAGGATCAATGATAGATTCATCAGTAGTAAGTTCCTTAGTAACATCAGATGGAGCTTCATCTTCACCATCTTCGCCATCTTCTTCATTTTCTTCAACGTGATGATGATGAGGAGTGGTGTTAGCTTGGTATTGTCGCTCTGATTCTTCTTGTCGAAGTCTAAAATATAGTTATTTTATAATATTCGATACAAAGTATTTGTTAAAATGATAAATATTTAATTATTCAATAAATAAATTTACCTAGCAGCTTCAACTTCTTCTTGCAGCCTTCTAGCTTGAGCGTCTTTAGCTTCGACTTCCGATTGGATGCGCTGAACCTCCTCTTGCTTGTTGCGAATTTCTTGTTCAAGTTTTGCTCTTTCGGCTGCCTCCATTTCGTGAGAACGCTCAAGTTTCTCCATCATGGCAGTCAATTCCTAGGTGTAACAATTAATTATTTTTAATTGAATAGAACATTAACAGTGATAAAAATTATACCACATATTAAAAGTAAACTTACTTTCTGTCTATCTTCAAGTTCTTCTTTGGCAACTTGTAATTGTCGCAATTGTTCTTCCAAACGTCGAATCATCTCTTGAGCTTCGTTTAATTCAGCTTGTCTCCTCTCCATTTCCTCAGCCATATTACGAATTCGCTCTTCATATTCCTGTTGCTTCTTCTCAGCTCGTTCTCTCGCTGCAATCTCTAATTGCAGTTTTTCACGTTGTTTCTCACGGGCCAATTTCTCTTCCTTAGCTTGAGCCTACAAAAATTAAACAATCGTTTACTTACCATAAATCAATTTGTAACATAATCATTCCATTCTTTAATCCATATTGTTTGCCAATCTCTAAAATTCGTTTGGTACCTCTCCGATTTATTGAACTCTTTTTATTGCTCAAAATAAAGCTTAACAAAGTATAACAATTTTTTTAAACAAAAACGTAAAATACTATACTACTTTTTGAACTGTTTTGTATAAGATAAATATTAAAGTAACACAAAATGAATGTATTACAAGTAATTTAAATTTCTAAGATATCTGTCACTCAATGAAGATTTATAATCTAATTCAGAAGCACTGCTTTCATACGTTTGTATTTTACTAAACATTAAAATAAAAATGCACAAGGTTATTTTTTTAAAGAAATCTAACCTTCATTTGTTGAACATCAATGGTATCTGGTTTACGCCTTCGCATATAAAGTTCATGATTTCCCATACATAGTGCAAGAATTCGCTTGTTGATCTTGACGCGAGCAGCAAAGAAAACGAAATCCGGTGCTTTCTTGTCAATCGGCTTGATTATAAATTTCTTTTCGTTGAACGAAATATTACGAATCTCCGACCATGGGAATCCAATTTTTGGCGTGAGCTTGTCTTCTTTCTCGTAAATATTCAAACCAAGAGCATCAACTCCGAGCCAAAGTTCTGTGCCTTTCTTGTTGCGAATCTCAAAGTAATTGATGCCGTACATTTCAAGATCCTGTAATTACAAATTATCAAACAAATCATCAGTATACAGGTATTAACCTTAAAATTGTTAATTAAGGTAAGTATATTTTCAGTAAATATACCCATCTTGGATATCCAAAGAACTTGTTAGAAAGTTATCTATTGCGTTAATTAAACAATTTTGAAAATAAATATTAATACATTGAATGTACAATTACCTGAGCGATTTTTAAGTATTCCATCATAGCATCCTCGCGGAGCATTCCTCGGTGTTCTTGCCACCAATTAGTAATGGAAGTTTCCCATCCTTCTTTGCTCTTCTTGTGCTGGTCCATGACACGCTGAGGAAGCAGCCGATCATTAGCCAAAAATCCAACGCAATGAACAGATTTTTGGTAGTCTCCGTGTCTTGCTTGCACTGCGTAAGAAGCCAAGAGTACAGATGTTTCAGGAGGGCAGTATATTTCATCGGTTAAAATGGCACTTTTCACCTGAAATATATTTCACTTAATTAAATATTGCACGTGTTATTAATAGAATTATATTTCTTCGTTCGTGTAGTTTTATCGTAAAAAAGAGTAATGTTATATCGATTGACCTTAGTTGAATACACTTTACTTTCTGATGAGCTAAATCTCACACGTAACATTTTTATTACATTAACATAGTTATTATATTCACTTTATTTCAAAGTTTCCACCCGAAAAAAGCGAATGCAACCAAAAGAAACTTTCTTTATCAATCGCGTGAATATTATGCAGTATTTTTTACTCGACATATGCAAAGTTGGTTGTCTCGACTAGTTTTTGAGAAAGCTCGTACGAAACTGGGTTTTGTACACAGAGATTTACAGAGATAATTATAGACTCTTATCGAACGATCATAGTGGTTTATTGTTTTCCTCGAAAGAATGTATAATATTATTATATTATAATACTTAAAATTTTTTACTAAAAAAATTAATATTTATAAATAATTAATTTTTATTTTTAGTTTGACGATTAGCGCTAATTGAAGTCGTAAATAGATGTCAATTGTAATAATTTGCCGGGAAACGAAAGAAACAAAAAAACTTTTAACAAATTCGTATTGCTACTGAAAATTCTACATAAAACATCTAAAAATTTACTAAATTTGAATAAGCAATTTTTAAGACAAACTGCAAAAGTAAAGACGGTACATAGTAGTGTATTAAACGGAAGTTACGTAATCTTGTTGTTAAAGTTTTGTAATAACGATGAACCATCTAATCCATGATGCTGTCGTAACAAAAAAAAAGAAGAATCGCGGGAAACAGAAAGATGTAAATTTTTCCAATTAATTAATACACGTAACGTAATAAAAAGTAATTACACTTTTTACGGGGTGGCAAATTTACTACAAATTTAATTACAATATTTCATATTTGCAACGATTGGCGTGTTAAACTATTTTGCTAATGTAAAAAATGATTAATTAGCTTAACGATGTAGCAATCGAAATATTTTATTTAACATCTATAGAATGGAGTACAATAGAATAACTCAGCAACTCGTTACAAGTCAATTTTTCAATGTACATGAAAGTAAACGAGTGTACACGTATATATAAGTGTGAATAGGAAAGTAACAAAAAAAAAATATAAAACATACCTGCAGATAGAAAAGCCGCAGAGTTATATCCTGGATAAGCTCGTCCGCTACATCCTCAGGATAAAATTTTGCACGAAACTTGAACTGCAGTGGATTCTCTTTCTTAACCTCCTGGCTCATAACCTAAATAATTACAAAAACATTATTAATTTTGATGGACGACAATCGTTTGTATACAAAAAAAAATATACTCAAACACACATATAAATTCCAGTAAACGGAAACTAGTTGTATGTTGCTATAAAAATTAAAGGTAGGGGGGGGGGGGCGAGCGGGCGGGGTGGTGTAAAACATGCATCATTTTTGTTCAGTTATTAAAACGAATTGATAAATAACGAAAATGTCATCAATGATAAAATATTTATAGACGTATGTGTTGTTATCGAACGTACGGTGGTCATTGCAGTTCAAATAATGCAGTGAACGACATAATTTAAGATAATTATTGCACACCAAGTTGCGCAATGAGTAATGACTCGTGGACAATGAAACCCTGGCGGGAGGAAGACCGAAGGACTTTTTGAGCGAACCTTGACAATCGCGACAAATATGCATGTGCCTTTCAAGTGCTTTTGTGAACATACAGAAGACGGAAAAGAAACATAGCCACGTGCTCAGTGTATATATATACATAAAATGTATGTGCATGATATGCCTTCGTTTTTTTTTTGCTCGTATCTTTGCGAACGACGTTACTCGATGTAAGAAAGAGGGGCTGTCTTAAGAATTAAACGTTCGTTAATTTCCACAAAGAAAACCAATTTATTTATATCGAACTTAGTACAAAAGGCCAATCGAAAATCGCTAAAAAATTATGTACAACGTCAACGATGACTGCTCGTAGCAGACAAATTTTAAACAATTTATATTTTTCAAATTCTTTTTATCTTGGAAACGATTATTGCCACTTTTGCGTAAGCGAAATGTGCACAACGTTAAACAATTGATTATGTAAAAACGGCGTTAACAGGTATTAAGTGTACATTTGTTTGAAACGCAATGAGAATAATGGACAAACGGCAATCCCGATTCTTCGAGCATCCGCCAAAAAAAAAACAAAAGATCGGGACGGTCGAAAAAGTCGATTTAATTGCTATCTCAGTTACTACCTACTCGAGCATACATACACGAGTGTGTATACGTTGCAATCGATTTCTTCGACAGTCCACTCGGCAAATTTTCCATTGGTGTAACACTTAAGAGCGCTGCGTAATGATCTTTGTGTATTTTCTTCTATCGTAGACTCGTATAGGATTAACAACAATAACAACAACAACAACGAGGGTACCAAAAAAAAACGATCATTGGCAATATATAATTCCGATATTGTTAATTCACACTATGTATATATGGAAGAGTATAGGTACAAGGTAGTAACAAAATAAAATAAAACGTCATTCAAGTTACGAAATTCCATGCAAACTACGCAGAACCCTTAAGAAAAAAAAAGGTTGAACAAAAAAATAAATAAATAAAATCAAAATAATCAATTTATTTTAACAAAAACCTGTGCGCTTTTTATTATCTCCTAAGCATTTGCTTACGTTGAATATTTTTCGAGATCCGAACGGAAGAACCTGCAATTATTTACATCGTGTTCATCCTTAATTCATTTTATATAGATATAGGACGTTGTTGCTTTTTGTATTTCTTTTTCTTATTTTTCGATTTTTACAAAAAAATATCGTCTTTTTTTTCTTCGCTAACACCGCTTTGTAACGTTTGCGTATAATGTTACATGCATCATAATTCGTATTACAATCGTACAGATCGACATTCATCGATTATTCCAATTTAAGTACGTTGGCAACTTACGTAAACGAATGAGATTTAAATTGTTCGTATCAAAATATTGAAGTATCTTATCTTCGATGCATCGAAATATCAGTCGTGCACCGACACTTTACAAAACAATATGTAATACAAATTATTGAAAGTAATCAACTCTATTTTTTTTTCTTTTTTTTTTGTTAAAATCGTAATGATTTAGCTATCACAAGGAGAGAAGCATTAGTTATTAAAAATAAGATACGTTACCTTAGCCAGTAGTGAATGTCGTCCCTTCCAGTCGTTAAAATAGTGGCAAGCATAAAGAAAAAAAGAAGCATCGCATTGTTAGTTGATAGAGTATAACCACACCATGTTAGTACAAGATTTCTTTCTCTTTCGAAAAACAAAGCAAAAAGAAAAAAAGAAACATAAAATCTTATAAGTAGTCATGAGCACGATACAAATGCAAAGTTATATATTACGATGACATTTTAAAAGATTAAAGCGAAGAATGTGCTAGTGACATTTTTAAAACCAAGTTTTTTTTTTGCCGTACAATTTTTAAATTAGAATGCTTTTAATCAGACGGAGCTACGATCAAGTTCTCGGTGCTGATACACCGTTTCATTTAACTGCCGCGGTAGCAAAAACTGTTACAACCGACACGATCGAATACAAAATTTACGCGTACGCGCGTGCTTCCCGATACGAAATAAAAATCGACCCTGAATGAATATTTCAAATTTTACAATCGTTCCATTAAGATCTTAATAACTTTTCTTGCGTCGGGTCGGGGAGGGGAAAAAAACTTATCCATGAGAATTAAAACGTTAATTTTTTATTCGAAAGACCCGAACGCCAATGAAACCGATGCTTCTACTCGACGCACCTGATAGAACAGAATTTTTATATCTCATTAATGTTGGTAAAACAAAAGTGGCTGCATCATTCGATGCGGACGAGCGTATTTGCGCAAGGTTTCACATCGCGTTAAATCATGGACGAATCCTTAGCGTAGTAATAATAATAATAATAATAATAATAATAATAATAATAATAATAATAAAGCATTATCGAGGCAAATTGAATGTAAAACGATAGAGTTCAAGGAATAAACTTCGAGCACATCGAACGAGATTTAAATCCCACGAGGAGATAAAGTCAAGCGGTTGTAATCGATTGTAACAGCTCGAACTGATAAGGAAATACTCATTGTCAGTGATAACCAATACCTCGAATTTGCCTTACATTGAACTCCAATTGAATAATCAACGCTTTCATAAGTAAATTACGATTTTATTACTGTTTTATTTGACTCATCCGTTCTTAATTCCTGTGTATATATTATTATACACTAAAATTCTTCGATTGGACAAGGTTGTGGGACGCGTTGAATTTTTTCAGGGACAAAAATGAACATTTACTTTATAATACACGGGGATAAATTATTGATTAGTAATTTTACGATACTCTTTATACCAAAGGTGGGACAAACCGTAACAAGAAAAACTGTAATACTATACATTGTAAAATGTAATAGAAGTCGTAGCAAACATTAGTATGTATATTCAATTTTAGCGTACAATTCTTTTTATTCTGACAGTTTGTCCTAACTTTGTTAAAGAGTATAGTAATTTTTAATCAAACATTTTTCTTTGTCTAATGTTTATATAAGTAATAAGCATAAACAATCTTTTATAATACTAAAATTCAAGATATAAATATGACATGAATTTATTCGTTGTGTATACTAAGCACTTTTATAATGCGAACAGAATAAGGCGCACTACGCGCGCTCTTATTTTTCTTCACTTTACATTTCTGTGTATGTTTAATAGTAAAAAATAATTAATACAATAATATTTACTTTGTAACAACAAAATTTCTTTTTAAACTCGGGTCATATTTATGCCACTGCTATTAAAGAATTTTTTCTGTTTTCAAAATACAAATTTTGAGGTTGAATGAATAATTAAATAAAATTAAATAATTTTAATTAACGTATGTTAATAATGTTAGAATTTTTTCAATCCACCAGTAAAACAATCGTACATTTTTTTGACTTTCACAAAACAAACATTTCATATACTGATAATATCTTTATCTATGAGCCATATAACTTTATGAAGTTAAACATAACCTTTTTTTCACGCGTCTATACAAAAAAGTTCATTAAAAATAGTTTTTAAATGCTTTACAACATCCGGTTATAATTTTATAAGTTTCTATTTTTAATATATAGAATAGTATTATTAAAAAAGTATTGTACAACCTTAAACATAAACAGTCTTATAATTTGGGTAATTCAATTTTATAAACGGAAAAATTCTATTTGTGATTCCACCTGTGCAGAAATAAATGTAACCGTGTAAGCATCAACAAAAATTATAAATACCTATACTTCTTTATAAAAGAAATTAATTTTTTTGAAACATATAGAAGAATATAGGTGACCTAAATGAACGACTCTAATATTTGTAAAGCAGCCATTAACGTGATGTACATCCTGAAAAAGAAAAATATAACAGTTTCCCATTCAAGGCCGAATCGGTGTTTTAGCGTCGAACGAAAAAAAAAAATTTGTTGCAGGGAAAAAAAGAGAAGAAAAATATATACCAGGGAAGATAAAATGGTATTACGTAAGGAATCCGAGGGTCCACATTTCTGTTCGCATTTGCGACCCTCGGATCATTTCGCATTTTAAATCGTAATTCATTCCCGAGGCTTTCCTCCGAACATCGAGATCTATTTATAATTTTCTATGGAACAAAAGAAATCCTTTGGTGACACGTGGATGCTTTGAAAACCTTGTCTTTTAAGTTAATTTAATTATTCGGCTGACACAAGACAAGTGTTTTCATGTATTTTTACCTTCTTCAATTCTGTTGTCGCGACATCTACAAGTGAGTTAGACGAAAAAAAAAAAAAAAAACCCACGCGTCTTATCGGAAATGTTATTATATAGCAAATTAGATTTGCTCAAGGATGCGTTCCTCTCAGCTAAAATTTTTTTAATATCTGGACAATTACGCGATCGTAAAAAGGAAGAAAATTAATTACTATGTAACAACATCTACGGTATTGAAAATAAATTTGACACAAGTAATTTATTTTAGCGCAGTATTCGAAGTTGAGTTAAGGTCGTCGATATAATTATTAATACACTCGGCATATAAACGACTGCGATACGCTGTATCACGCGAAGTGAATTCACTTGCAAAATTATAATACCACAAAATATTTAATTACGCGAACAAAAAAAAAACGTTAAATCTCATTAGCTCTATCACGCAATTGGAATCGAAAAAAAAAATACTCAAAAAGTGAAAGAAAATCGTAAATAATTTTGTAGACAAAGCACAGAGCAATAAGAAAAAAAAATTGAACGCGGAAAAGCGAAGAGCTCGTATAGGAAGGTACCGATATTAAGCTGTTGATAGAAAACGATACGTATATCCATGAGAGAACTCGCGAAAAGAAAAAAATACAGGGCTGGTAACGTGACGCGAAGGAAGCTGTTACGTCGTGGTAATTGCATATCCGTTATTTTTACGCGCAACGTGCTTATTATTCTCCTAGGAATCGTAAACGTAATGCCTGTATCCGAAACTCGCGTGTTGCTCGCGTTTACCTTTTCGGCGAGGAAACCGAATTGTTACCTCCTCTCCTCGAGCACCGTCGACCGAGAGCGTCTTACCTCCCCACTCGTCGAAATCATATTATACCAATTGTCATCACGTATATGTATACATACATATATAAAAGAATGAACGTGAATTAAGCTTATCCCTGTGTACTGTTGGCTTAATCGTCAAAAAACTTAGCAACGATGAGTTTTGTTTCTTCGCTGATGATATGCGCAAGAGGAGACTCATTAATAATTACGGTATTAAGTAACGCACACTGCATCAAATAATGCGTGACGAATATTGTGACTTCTAGACTTCCTCACTATATATCTAATCGTTATATTCTCTCGTACGAGATACGTAAATAGAATACACTTCGTTTTTTTCCCTTTTCTATATAATGTATAAATGCGTATACACCGAGAAATAAGTTGTATAGTAAAAATGACGATTGTACTGTCAAGTGACGAAATTAGAAACTGATGTCAAAATACAATAAATTACTATAATATGCATGTAGTAAAATTAACGGAACTTACGGTAAATATTAGAATAATTGTAGGAATAGTTAATAGATTTTTAGTAAATGTTACACTATACAGTACAGTAATTTTCTCATTTTTACTACAATTTTTTTAGTGTACGCTATTATAATAACGTAGGAGATAATTGATATTCGATTGGTAATGTGTAAATTCAGGTGATACAATAAACGTATATACGACTGCGAGTTGAAAATAATATTGAAATGAAATATCTCGTCACAAGATAATAACGGATAAATGCATTTAATCAAAATTACGGTTAATGCCTTTTTTTTTCTCTATTCGTTATTTATTCTTTATACCGATTACGTTATAGCCTCGTAATCAAGCTACTTATGCGTCGAGGTGGATAATTTTCTTAGTTTACACGTGGAGTTTTTATTTTAAACGATTATTACTTAACGAAATAATTGAGTTTTATATATACATACTTCTCCAGTAATTATCAACGGTTACACTCCATACGTTTGTCGCTACGATACCGAGAGCAAGCGCAACTTGATACATCAAATTTGCAATTTGAATCTCGATTATCCAAGAAAAACTGTTTGTATCGAAAACGCGTGCGTGGACGAAACGCAAAGGCAAAGAAAAAAAAAAAATTCTTCGAACGCGAACGAAATCACAAACGAAAATACATGTGTCGCGTTTATAATCAAACGTCATTTTCTTTGATAACAAGTTACTGCTCGTTGGAACGCGCTAAAGACCAGCAAAAATGTATTGCAAAACGTATACGTATACCTATTTCCCGTAAAAAGTAAAATCCACTCGATCGAAAGAATTAACGTTGAAACTGACGTGCACCCAGACGAATGGCCCTTTTATCGGTAAAATTCGATCAATTACAAGATCGAAGGAAACGAAACTTGCTTTATGATCGTACGCTAATCCATTATACGATTGACAAATTAAAGTCGTATATTGTTTAATCGTGTATATACTATATACTGTACAAGAAAATTCTACGAGGGTTAAAAGACTTTAATTTTTCTTTTATCTAACCCGGTTTTATACTATTTTTTGTTATCGCACTTTGTTAAAAGCACAATAATACACGGGACAATGTATAATGTTACGAGACAATATACTTTTCATCACGGTAAACAAAATATGAACCAAGTTTTTGATGTCGTTAGTGTCATTCGATAAAATTACACGGATATTGTTCACTCGATAAAGTCACGTAAGATGTAAAAAAAAAAAGACGTTTCTGTTATTGGCATCGTATTTGACATGTAAGATTGTTTTTTTCTTACACATTGAATATTTATTTATGAGCTTAACGTGCAAAAATTCTATGACATAATTAATGCGTTAAAATACAAATAAATGATTTATTTCATATAAACCTAGTATCGTTGGTAAAAACGTTTGAACGACACTATAAATTTATAAATTAAATCATCAAAATTATTAAGTATACATTTTTTCTCTTTAGCAAAAAAATTTGTAACTCGCGTATTCAATGGAAAGGAATAATTACATATTAATAATTTATAACCTCTTCCTCGTAATCTAAGATTCAATAAAAATGGTTAATTGTCAAAAGTTAACTGTCAAAATTCAACGTTTTCCTTATGATCATATTACTACTTTTTATTTTCCTTGTTTTTAGAATATGTAATTCTTTTAATCAATTTTTTTATCTATTAATTTTTTACTGCACATTCGATCAAAAATAACATTTTCTTTTATGATAAATAAATAATAATCGGTATATTTATCTAAATCTTTATTTCTTTTTTTCAATACGACTAAATATTTAGACGGGTATAATCTTTTTTCGTTGATAATTATTTCTATAAAAATAGTAGCACTCTTTTTTGTGCATCAGGAATATGAACTAGTATAGTGTTCAAATTATGTATGAAAACTGAGTATTAACAAAAAATTTAGAGTCAACTAATCAATCAAAAATATTAATTCTGTATATATTATAACAACAAATGTATTTTAGTGTGAAAACAAAATCTTCAGTTAGTCGTCACCAGGAAATTACTGTACGTTGGTTTCTTACACGTCGTTGATATATATATATATATATATATAAGTATGACAAAAAAAAGCATTTTAAGAGTCTTACAGCGCTGATTCGAGATATGTGAATTAAAAAAATGTATAATTAAATACTTTCCTTAATCACACGCAAAATAATGTAAAGGATAAAATGCAATGTACACGTGTATACAGATTTAAACTGTAGTTGACAAAATTTTCTCACGATAGCTCAACGTAACAATTTCCTTTAGTCGATGAATGTTATACAGAAGGGAAGCTCAGTGTCACCTAGCCATCTGGTCGATCAATTGAGCGCATCGATCAAGCGCTCGCTAATTGAGAGAGTGAAAAAAAAAGAAAGAACGGGAAGGGAGAAGAGAGAGAGAGAGAGAATAAGGTTACACACTTGACGTCGCGCTAATTCGAAATAATCGACAAATTAATGGCCGCCTTACGAATCCGTTACGAGGAGCGAGCGAGAACCCGAAAAAGTAAATTGGTGTGCTCTCGTCAACTGGTCTTACCAACATATCCTCAAACTCGTCGTCGTCACTCTCCGAATCTGAATAGCCTCTCAGCTTTCGAACTTTCTTTTTCATCTCCTTCTTGACCACCCTTGTTATCAAGTGCTCCGGCTATATCCCACATAGAAAACAAGGACGGTATACGTATATATACAAGAGCCATATACCTCGACTCGGTTATCTATAATTACGGCTTCCGGAAATCGGAAGAGATATTTGATACACACATACACATATTGGCTACACTACACATCAATGCCTCTACGTGTACGCATCTATGTATCTACGTATCTATATACCTACATACCTATATATATATATACATACACACACACAGATAGATCTATACCAGGTGTATATATATATGCGCTATGCGACGCTAACGACATTAACGGGATTCCGATTCTACGTTGGAATGCGCCGTGTTTACATAGTTTGCGGGATAAGCGTAGGAATCGAGCGTTGACGGATAATTCTACGTAACCTACTAGTTCGGATGCCCGTGCGCGCGACCGCACTTTATGGTAATTGTTTTACAAATGAGATTCTCGAAAATTACTCGGATTGCCTCTATAGCGATTTTACGAACTCTTTAAATTTCATAGAATCTATAGGAAATATCATATTTTCCTTGATATTACACTCGCAACTAATTTATTGTAATGTGTAAGTTTATATGAATTATAGCTAAGTGTGTATGGATGTGTGTAATGCAGCTATAATATACCTCTAGTAGAAATTGAGCATTTTGAGGTTAATCGAAACCATTTTTCGGATATTTCTTACGGACTCTTATTGCCCAGCTCTCGGTAAAAAAATGTTTAATTTATGGTTCGATTTTATTAATGTAACGATTAATATATAATGCGAGGAGTAAAAAAAAATTCACTTATAATGCATCTTGCGATCTCATTTATAATATACGCGTAGGTTAAAAATACAATCGTTCAAACAAGATAATAATGATACATTGAACATAAAATTACTATTTATATAAGTGCAATGAATTTAAATGTAGATGCGTCCATGACATCATCAAACGAGTCATAAACCTTACTTTACCAGCAATCGTTACGGTGCACCTGACAAAGTGAACCTTTCGTGCACATCTTTAAGCAGGTATAATACGTGTAACGACTGAATTACAAAAACTAAAACCCCGAGTGACGAGTAAACCATCTATGACGTTAAAATCGACATTTTTGTACATCACATCTATAAATACAGAATTTCTCGCTGTATTACACAAAATATGATAATTACTTAGTAGAAATGCAATGAACCGAAGGAAAAATGACTCATTGATGGTTATTTTTCCTCGTTTAAAGTAACTTTGACGCGCGTCGATTTTGACTCTTAAAGCCTTAATAACGTAAAATTTTCTGCGACTGTCTAGTACAATCTCTTAATCACCTATATAAATCTATACTATTTCTCTATTTCGAGCGATTTACTTTTTTAAAAATGTGCAGTTTTCTAAACCGTCTGGTGACAGGACGCGTTCAACTCGAATCGATCATTCGAAACTCAGCTATGCATGACAATTTCCAAATAAGTTACAGGATTCAATAATATATAATTCAAAAACACCATTAAAAATTATATTACTTTTGATAAATCAGTATATAATATTTTAATAATAGTTAACATATATAGCACGGTAAATATTTACAACTTATACAGAACTGATATTGTTTACTTAATTTAAGTGTTCCGAGTCCCAAAGACATATTTTATCAATTTAATTAGAAAAATTGGATGATTCATTGAATACCAAGTTTAGCAATATTTTATTACGTTAATAAACTTCCGTTAATTCTGTTATCTGTATCATCTCAACAATGCGTAAACTTCGTGTGCATTTTTCATTAGAATGCAATTTTTTTATTCTGTTATTCTTAATAAACTCGTTGCATCACCTTATTCTCATGTTCTTAAGTCATAACATCAGTTTCTTCAGCGTATATTGAAAAAAAATGAAATTCACAAAGCCAATATTATTTTTTGTTAAGAAAAAAAATAGTATAAATACCGATGTACATAAATATTGACAAAAAAATTGTTTTCGAGTAAATAAACATGTTGGAAATAGAGACTCATTGTTGTTTTGAAAAGTTAAATAATTTTTAGAGATCGTATTTTTTTTGTTCATTACATCATTTTTATTTCTTATGTATATAAATATACTTTATTAATTTAGGTTAAATAAATTAATGTATCTTGATTTTAAAAAAAGTATGTCTCGCTCATTTAAAATTCAATTTTCCTTTGAAAGAAATAACGCATTCCAAGAAAATTTTTAGTATCATTTTTTTCGTCACAAATATTAGCGCATATTATAAAATTTGATAATGATATATTATTATAAAATATCGTGCAATTAGGTATAGTTACAGCAAACAGTCTGATACTTAATAATTTTAGAAAATCTCCTTTCTCGCATATTATATATAGCTGAAAAGTGAATATTAATATACTCTAAGTGTTTTAATTATACACGATTTCGTAATCCCGATTTATTATATATCCTCTACCTCAACGTATTCAATAGCTCGTACACTGCCAATAAAAGGGCATTGCCCTTCAAGTTTATAATAATTCTCGAAAAGTATGTCATAATCCACAATAGGTCCGTAATGAAAGGCCATCCAAGCTGAAAGGTAAGACTTTTAAATATCCGTAAGAGTCATATAGGTACGTTAAACTCGCTTCACTTTCGTAATTAAGAAGCTATAGCGATTATCGAGAAAAGCCGTCGAACGAGAAAAGCTTCGCATAGAAGGTTAGAAATTTTCCGAGGGGCGAGAGAGACAGAGAGAGAGAGAGAGAGAGAGAGAGCGAGGAGAGAGGGAGAGAAAGAGAGAAAGAGAAGGTGCGCGCGAGGTCAAGGCTCGTCCTCGCGTGTGCGTGAGGTGAAAGCCGATCGGCGACTCCTTTTCTAGCGTGGTTTTTTTTTCATCTCTCCGATCCCCGAGGAAAGAAATCCACGACGTTAGGAATTCCGCGCGTTTTCCCTTCGCGATGTCGCGACGTGAACACGGGTCTCTTTTTGTCTGTAGAGTTAATTGGGTAGTCTTTGACGTTATTGTTTCAACGATTCGTTCTTTAAGCTTTGATTACGTGGGATCGTATTACCCTGATTTTGATTTCCCTATATAAATGTCAAATTTCAATGAAAATATGCGCGATTTAATTACGGGAAGGATTAAAGTTTCTTCTCTTACTTTTGGTAATTTTTATTTACGTGCACACATACACACTCGACGAAACCCTTTTTTATATTAGAGATTATTGCAATAACGTTAATAAAATAAAATATAATTTTGTATCGTACTTTTTTGCTTACGCAATGTTTCGATAGCTTATATTTTTTTTACTATCAATTACTGAATAAAAGATTAATCAAGGCAATGCGAGAGAAATTTCAAGATTAATAATGTACGTAAACATTTATCTGTGAATTATCAATGATTAAATATAAAAAGATTAAATTTGTGCAAAAGCAATAATTTAAAAATATTTTGTACCTAAAGTAACTGATTTTCTTATATTTGTACTAAAAATTTAGATTTATTATTATATTTTCTATTTATACACATTAATTGAGCATTAAAAACTACTATGAAGTCTTGTACCCGTCGTATTCCTTCAGTAAATTTTAATACGAACTCTATCGTCAAAATTGACAGACGCGTAACATCAACATTTACACATTCGAATAAATTAAAGCAAATTTCTAACCTAATTAAAAGTGTATACAGTATTATAATAATCACGTGCATTTATTATAAATATCGCAATTAAAATTAAATGAATTTACAATATATGATAAATGGATTTATGTCCTTACACTTATATTTTAAAGAGTAATAAAATGACAAATATCTTTTAAATTTTGTATCATTTTTTAGTGAGCGTATAACAATAATAATCATTGACAATGAATAAACTATTAATACCGTAAATCCCAGAATCAAAAGCTTAAGGATACAGCTTTTACACTTTCCTTTTCAAATTCCACATAAAAATAGTGAAAATTCATGGAAATTTAATAAAATAATTTCAAATTTAACCTCTAAAATAAATTTGCAAATAACCAAAGCCAAAGATAAACCATGCACATGGAAGGTTAATATAGTTTTATTTAACTATATACGTTCATGATGCTCACAGGGAAAGTACATGACCTCCGGGAAACGGATCTTATCCTAACTTTATTATATCTTTTCTAATGTAAAAAATATGAAGAAATTTAGCCAAGTTATTACTTGCCAAAGGCAACTTTTACTTTAACTTAAAAGGCACTTTGATCGCTTATAACCCCGAAACAAATAGAGATAGGCACTCAAACCCAAAACCAGAAAAAAGTTAAGTTCAAGTAGATATAATTTGAAAAAAAGCCTAAATCAATAAATATGGAGTATAAGATACGTAAAAAATAAGAGATTTAACAAATTTTAACCAAAATTTAATATGAATAAATTATTATTTCTTGTAGCCTAAAATTCGTCAATTTCTTATTTTCTTCATAACTTCACTCCAAATTGAACAATTCAAGCTCTTTCTTCAAATTATATTTACTTGAACTTAATTTTTTTCTGGTTTCGGGTTTGAGTGCCTATTACTATTTGTTTCGAGATTATAAGCGATTAAAGTGGAAGTAATTTTTATTGAAATTATAATTAGATGTCGAATAACTTTCGTAAAAGTAGCCATTAATTGACAAGTAATAACTTGGCTAAATTTCTTCATATTTCTATATTACAAAAAGTATACCAAAGTTAGGATAAGATCCGTTTCCCGGAGGTCATGTACTCCCCTCGTCAGTCATACAAGATATTAACATTTGGTCTAACACGGATTTTATTACGACCGACAGATCCAAGTGGATGCGCAACAACGCGTCTTGTTAAAACTTTTTAGTGGAAAGGTTTTCCTTGTAAAAAATTGGCATTATAATTGAATTTTGCATGAAATAAAAATTTGAATTTGATGGTGATTTGAATATTAAATTTTTCCTTAGAAGAAATTATTACGTGTAAAAAGAATTGTATTTCGAGCTAGAAGGAGATTATTATTACAACGGTTAAAGATCGGAAGCATCTTATAAAACAATAAATGACTTTTATATACACAAATTCCACGTGATTGCCGTTAAACACAAAAAATATTATTATAATATATTATTAAAATATTTAAAGTTTCGAGAATAAACTTATGTATTTTAGAAAATACTGTTTGAACAATATAAAATAATCTTTGTTTCCTCGTCAAGCATACACGTTGATTAGATATGTTAATTCACAATTTTATAAAGTCATTGAGAACAGACAGAATGATAATAATGGACTTTTCATTACATTATTTAATTATGTTATTTAAATTCATTGCGTGTCAACGACGTCGATTCAGATTCGCATTCACTGCATTCCGATGATGCAATCTGTATAAATGTTCATCTTATTTCACAAATGTATAAATATAATGTATATCAATTCGTATATTTCAATTAAAATAAAAATATATATCCAATGAAATATTCTTAGAGAAAACTCGAAGGTAAAGAGAAAAGCTACAAACTGTACGAATACCGTTTTACAAGTGAGTATATGCAAAAGATACGACTCGATATAAGAGAAAATGATAAACGATGATTCATTTTGCTGGAAGCGAGAAATCGGAATATAACTTTGTTGCTGCGTGTAATATTCAATATTACTCATATACGGAATAAATCTAGCTACGGCTTAAATCAATAGATGCCTTTATGTTCAATTAAATTAAAACATTTGCTATATGTTGCAAAAACTACAGCTAGTTTGTCATCGTGATTTATTCGTAATTCTCGCTCTTTCGTCAATTTTTCTTTCCTTTCACACACACACACACAGTGTGTGACCGCGCGCACACGTGTGTGTGATATAACAAATTATTTAAGCCACGAGAAAATTTTTTTATGAATGAGCTAAATCGGGTACCCGTGTTGCATTATGACGAATCGTGGCCAGATTTTAATGGATTGTGTACACAATGTCAAGCATAAATATAACCTCGCATCGTCAACGTCTTGCTTTTCACAATATACACACGTGGACAAAATGTGTACAAATTTTAAAATTGAATATTTTAATTAAAGATAAATATTGATCGTTCGATGAATACCGAAAATTTTTAACGAGCTTCGTTTTTATGTAATGAATTTGTGTGTGTATTAGTGCTAAACACGTATGTAAAAATATCTACTTATAAAACTTTATATTGGAGTAGAAAGTACTTACGAATAGTTTTGACAAAAGTAATATACTTAAATATAATTTAATATTAGATTAATTAATTGCAAGTTTCAATTACTAACTCTCTCGTGTAATCAGTTAATAAAATAAATATACATTTTGTTTATATAAAACTACAAAAAGAAAATACTGAACGCGTATGCGTTTTACACAATTACGAAGTGTATATTTAAAGAAATGCGTTATTAAATTCAATATTTACTTAATTATTATTCACGAATTTGTATCCCTTGTATATATGTATAGAGATGACTTAGTATTATATTTGGTAAAAAATTTCACCACGAATGAATATATACGGTCAGTTAGTTCCCGCAAGGTTTTTTTTTGAAAGCATTCAAGCTCACCCCGAAAATTAAAACAAACGAGAGAACGCGTCAATTGTGAAGATGATGACATCAGTGTACGTCGCCCAGCGGCGCTTTTTATCGGCGTGACATAAGCGTCTGAACTCAACGCAGGACGCGATCCTCCGCTTGCGCGCGCGCGCATAAATAAAATTGCCGTCGTGAGCTTCGTTCAACCGTGGCAGGATAATTTTAGATTCGCGTAATACTCCGATCGTTGCGTCGCTTCGAAATAAAAAAGAAAAGAAAAAAAAAAAGATGGCTGAGAGAAATATATAACTTTGGAGTGACGCCGTGCGCGTCTTCGCGCGGCATGAAAATACATGGTGTGTCTCGCCCGGAATCATCTCGAAGGGTAGAATGAACGAACGTTCTTGATGTCAACTGATTATTAAACTGATGATGATCATTTACATAGAAAAATTTCAAACGATAATGACTCTTATTTTAAATTGTTTGTCCCTTAACAATGCGGAAATTCATTTTTTCACATACAAAATTTATTTATGCTCGTAAAACTATATCGAATCTTCGTTAACGATCATTCGAGAGAAAATTTTATATTAAATTTCGATTTAAAACCGTTTCTACAACTGACCTAAGATATAAACAATCGGTGAATTCTAATATTTTGTTATGAATGTTTACGTTATGAATTAAAATAATATTAAATTTGATAATATACCAAATAACCAGGTCCCTAATTAACTAAGAAAAGTAAAAGATGCATTGGTTTCACTGTTCTAACCGTTTAAACCTAGTTTGTAAACCTGTAAACGTTTTCTATTCATTAGTTTAAAGAAAAAATAAATCAGTTTCACCTCCACATTATGCAGTAATGTGAAAGTAGAACATAGAATATATTTTAATAAAGATTTTTGACTGTTTTATAAAATTGATATTAGGAATAAAAACAATCTTTACATTTATGATGATTTCTACAATTTAAAGAATTATATATACATGAACTTAAAAAAAATGATTTTTTAATGTATTATATGTTTAGATGTACTTAAGATCGACAAATGCATGGAATGAGACACATTTTTTAACTTGTAGATGTATATCTTTACAATTATTTATTCAATTTTACTTATAGATAAAACCTGAGTATAAAATTGGTTAAACGTTTTCATTTGATTAAAGTGCGAAACATGACAACAGTCTACGTATTCGTACTGTCAACCAAATTCTATATAGATAAGAAAAATTGTAAAACTCTCTCTTGACTATTTCCAATCCATCAAACTACGAATAGTCATAAGTTTTTTCATCCACGTGAAATCCTTGACGGCGACTTTCGAGCCGCGAATTCGCGAGAAAAAAAGAGCGGCTTCGTCATCGGAATTGCAAATGAGACATCCAGAACTCAAGCTAATTATTAATATATAGAATCTCAATTGCAAAACCATATAGCTCGTACATGCATGATGATATTTCATTAATCCATGAACATCGAAGCGCAAAAATAAATTTTTATTTCCGAGATCGAGACACCGAAACTTTTCTCTTGCGAGTCTTGCGCAAGAGACGCGCAGGTGGATGACTACTGGGTCAGTGTGACGCTTACCGACAAACCTGTTCTTCGGCTGATAAGCGAGAAACGAAAAAAAAATGCCTTTTTCCGCGAGGATTTTTCCTTCGTCGTGGTTTTGATTCCGCGCTGATTGTCTCACCGTGGAATTCCAACCCGAATTATGATGTATATTGGACTGGAACATAGTTTATCTTTACGCTATCAATCGTTTATACCGATTTTTCCAAATTTTAAATCAGCGGTGATAAAAGTTCAAATAAATGTTTTTTTTTTTTACGTTGCTGCAAAAATGTTACGCAGGTATCGATGCACGTTTCTTAAATAATTTTCATATCATTTATTGTGAACAAATAATTTAGCACTTATGCTTAACAATTTAAGGATTTACATATTTCAATATTATTGGTCAAACATGTTGAAATTTTACATTTATCGTTTGCGAGAGATATTTTGCAATATTACTCTCCATATATTGTTAAATATCACCTTACGATTTCCACGATCAATACAAGACAAATTCTATTATTTTCATAAATAAACATTTTTATATTATGTTTATATAAATGTTATATTCGTAAATATAACATTTTTTTGTGTATTAATTAATTTCATATTTAATATAGAATTTTCATGAACTTTTCCACTTAAAGATTTGATTGATATTTACTGATTCATTATACGACGCATTGCACTAATTGGAAAGTTATGTACACAATTAATTGAAAATTTTCAGTTTATTTTCGTAATAATTAATTCGTCAAACTTTATTATAGTCCGTAATTTAGAAATGACAGATAAAGAAAAACACCTGTTCTCGAGATTAGATTTTAATGTGCGTATATCTAAATTCTAATATTTGAAATTTGATACAGTATTAAAGAAAGATGAAACATTTCATTTTTTTGTAAACGAAAAAACCGATATATTGATTACGAAGTGTCTAACGCTATCTTAATAAGACACTCAGTTTATAAAAGATGCGATAACGAAACAAAATCGTGTATAATAATTGTTCCCCGTTTTTTTTTTCATTTTGTTTTTAACGTAATAGTTACTAGTATACGTGTCGCTAAAATTTTCAATTAAATTAATTAACGTTAAAATCGTCGCCATTGAATATTTAGCTGATACAAAGCGAAATGAGATCCATTGGTTTTATCAATAAATCGTTCTTAATTAAAAAATACATTACTCATCGATGACGCAAGTTGTACTCATGAGCGTCTTTTTATCAACCGTAAACTCCGTTCGATACCCTGGAAATATTTTTCTTAATTAACCAGTATATATATATACACGAACGTTTACTTTAATTCGATCCTAGGATTACACCGCGACCTTTTTTTTGGTTGTCAATAGCTGCTATAACTATATATTTATTGCTTAGTGTTTCAATCGATCGGAAAAAGCATTAAATTATAAAAAAAAAATTTATATAATAATATTAGCTTAACGAGTGTTATTTGACTAAATGTGCATATTGATATAAATTATTATAATATTTGCGGGTATACGCGTAGCGTTTTCTTAGGCTCGGAATCGATTAACTTAGTATAATAATAACCATATTTGAATCTTTTGCACTAGATAATGAAAGGTTAAAATGAGTCAATCTTTTTAGAGACGCCGTATTAGATCTTAATGCAAAGTAAAGAGCAAATTTGCGAATTTGACTGTGAAATCGACGGATGGTCGACATTTTAATACGAAATTAACGATAAAATAGGTTAATTAACAGTACAATTTTAGGAATCTGTTGAACGTATTGATTTCTTGCGAAACGTACTGTCTCACGTGTCAGCAAAAAATGGGGTAATTGCCATAGTCATTATAACGAAATGCCTGTTGTTTACAATTTCTTATACACTTGGTACGATTTTTATTGTGATTTACTCTTTAAAATTGAATATCTACTAAAATTGATCGTACATTTGAAAATAAATAGTGACGCCATATCAATTATTCGATAGAATAATTAAATTAATTAAACGATAAGCAGATTAAATGATATAAACGACAAACGTGACTCGAAAGGAAAATTAAATGTTTTAAATGCATTAAAATAAGTACCGATCACGGCGACGCAACTTCGTTTATTTTTTTTTTTTTTCGAAAACAAGTGGTTATATAAATATTTATAAGATACATCTCGGGTGCGTCGATAACCTAACGTTTTACCCATCCCGTTCGCAAGTGAAACAGCATATATCCCATAAATGTCGATCATCATAGTTACGCGGGGAATAACGTCCTCTCGCTCGTTATCTCTTCGAGCATGTATATATATATGTGCGATACACACATGTATTTGCGTACGCAGAATACGCACACGCAGGTCTAGTAGATAGTCGTCTATTCGCGTCTGGAACAACGGGAGGAGCGGGTTTCCGTGTCACAAAGCGATTTTCACGAAAAACACGGCCAACCGTCTCCCACACGGCCTCGGAAATCCCATAGAAGACGCGTGGGACTCAGACAATAGGTTGTTCGTTAAAAATTCCGGGTGAATAATTGCCTCGTGCTTTCACTAGGCGATAATACACTGGTCTTATCGCTTGTGTATATATGTATCTATATATACACGCATACCCCGATTTCCTCGATATTTATGCCATCGTATAGATCCTTGACAATTTTTGCTCGTAATTCTTATGTACGAACACTATTTTGATCAATGGTACTTGTGTGTGTACTACGTATGCGAATACGTACTCGGTCTAGGCGACTCGTCGTAAACTACACATCGAGCGCGTGGGCTTTTTTTTCTAATCTAACTCGGGAAGTAGATGCCATTTTACACATGATTACTTACTAGATGGATTTTTAAATTTTCGTTTATCAAAACAGGTGGCCTACCTATACACTATATACATTTACACGTAAATATTTACTTGATAAATGAGGATGTGCTACCTACAGGTTTATTTACTAATTCGAACTATAATATACATATATATATATGTATAGTCTAATTTTTAATTTTCTATACGTGAAAATATATACATTAGGGTTTTCCTTTTCTTTCAATTATGTCAAATTATATTTATAAAATGAAAAGAAGCTGCAGAGAAAAAGAGTTAATGCGAGTAAAGTAAAGTCAGCCCATAATTATTTCAAATGTTAAGGAAATGCCGGAGATCGCTATGTGCCATGGTATTCTTATACACATAATATATATATATACATACGCACATATACGGTGTTTTTCAGTTTTTAAACCAGCGAGACGTTTCCGCGTACGTATAAATATGTTGAAGTGATTCAATGGAAAATCGAACGTGATTATAGTTTGCGCAATTCGAATGCAGTTAAACATTGCGAGACAACTTCCATTATATTTAAATCTAATACATTATTTTCATTTTTTATTATATTTTACGTTAATATTACCACTTAATTAACTAATCGAATCGTCCAATTCGTATATCGTGCTATACAGTTACAACTATCAACAATTATTTTTAATCACGTATAGAATTCGGATGATTTAATGAACGTTTTATTTAATTAAATGATAATTTGTAAATAACGTTATTGGTACAAGGATAAATTGCAAAATGTAAATAAATTTATTAAAATTAACTATCGGCATTTTTTTGCAAAATTCGAAATAAAAACATCGAATTATACGTATATATATATATATATATATATATATATATATCCTATATGCAAAGTATTAAATTGATCGATCAACTGGTTTCTAAAAATAAATCGCGTAAAGAAAAAAAAAGACCGTTTAAACGCGCGATTTTACATAATAATATGATTTTTAAAATTTTCTCTTCAAGTTACATAATTGTTGTTATTTTACAAAATTCTTGTAAAATTATGTATCATTCCCCATATAGTATTTTGTAATTTTTCGATTACGTGTACACAAAAATGTTCGAGTACGTGGACTATTGCGAGTGCTTGAATTTTATATATTATTTGACAAAATATAACCCGTAATCGTATAGTATAAGTAAATTAATTTTACAAATATGATAAATTTGCGTAATACACGCATATGTATTGTTTAATTACCATTTGAACACTTAATAAATAAATAAAAATAAAAAACATTTTAATACTAAATTACACAACGCGCATTGTGCAGCAACAAATAAATATTTTAAAAAACCTAATATTTGAAGAAAATTTAATTTGAAAAGGAAAAAACACGCGTATACGCCCGTTCAACAGGTAAAATTTCTCGGTTTCTCGATACGTTAAATCTACAGCGGAGTAAAAAAAAAGAGTAGGAAAAAAAAAGTGAAAATATAATATCTCCGGCAATCCTGAAGAGAAAACTGGGTGAGTAATTATTTGTAAGCGTAAAATAAAAATAATAACGAAGTAGTTAAATAATGTTCTTACCTTCTTGTAGAGTTTGATCCATGTTTGATCGCCCTTGATGTCGGTATACTGAAGCCCGAAGAACCAAACCTCCCTGAGGCCAATGGTTTTGACGACCTGGTCGAACAGTTGTTTGCCGGTGGTAACCTGCTGGATTGCAAACTCCAGCTCGGCATCCATCGTCGTCACCCGCACGTTCATCTTTTGGATGCACAAAAACCATATTGATGTAGGATAACCAAAATTGTAACCGCCTCGTGCGTAACGACGCCTCGCGAATCGCCATTTGTAATATCCCCCCGAAATAGAAAAGTAACGGTCGAACCGTGTTGTATACAGCCGGGTATAGGTATAGTTATGTATATATGTTGTGTATATCTATATATATATATATATATAATGTGGTCCCCAAATTATCGAGATATTTTCGACTAAGTGAATACCAATCAAAACAATGCACCAATAAGAACAATAATTCCGCACATTATCAATCTTACCATCTTCGATCCGGAGACCATCGTGAAAAATCAGCGAGAGAAAACGTTCCTGCGTGGTATAAAAGCCGGTCGCGATCGGTACAATGCGCCCGGGCAAGTGCAAACGCGGTGGCAACGGCAGCAGCGGCGTCCCTCGCCCTTCCACACGACTCGGCCCCGACTCCCGTCTCGCTCGCACTCGGTACCACGTGACTGCGGCGGCGGCGGGCCCCGGCGGCGCGAGCGCGACCACTGCCCGCGAGGCGCGACGGCAGGAAACCAAGTTCGTTTCGTATATACACGGCCAATGTACACCAATACGAATACCAACCACTCGACGACTGTCTATGCGCAGCTGCTTTATCGACGCTCCCTACTTTATCCCGCCCACGCTAAGGGAACACGTTTCCTAAGGGCGTACATCTAGAATGACTAACTTCGAGTCTCGAACCTCGAAGAAACGGCTCCTTTATGTAGTCTACTCGTAACAACGTTGGAATTTTACAACGGTTAACCGCTTATTCAATTTCGAGACTTTCATTCGTCACTTCGTTTCTCTCGCTTTGTCAATTATTCATATTGTGCGTACACTTACTTAATACTTCGATTTTCTATGTCGTTAATTAGATGGTTAACTTTACGCTTTAATTAATTGCTCGGCTGTTTAACTTTCGTCTAATTATCCTTATAATTTATTATCCGTTTCATTAAATGAATAATTAACCTTTTATTTTAATTGTTATGGCAGATTTATTTCATCTTTATTACATTTAATTAATACAATATAATTATTTATTATTTATGTCAAGATAAACATTTCATTCTTACAAGAGCTTCTTAATCGAATGATTTTATTAAAAATTTTATGTAATGGGTAATTTATACATTCTACTTTAAGTGTATTAATCTTTTAATACTCATCCCGATTTATAATAGAATAAAGCTTTACAGTAATGTATAATTATTACGCAAAGGAATCATTCTATAAAATTCACTAAGTTTCAAACATCAAAACAAATATATTCAAATTATAAATTATAAATTTAATACAAATGTATTTAAAAGTAAAGAAACAAATAAAAAAAAAATGTAGACACAATGTACAAATTTGTATTAAATAATAAAGATAATGCCTATATTGTCATAATATTGTTGTCCAATTGGCGAAACCATAATTGTAAATATAAAGTTAAACGATGCTAATATTTTTGTGTGTAATTTATAAAAGAAAAATGATGTGTACTCAGATCATTATTGTTACAATGTTAAACGATACCTTTAATATTCTAATACATAAATGTACCCATATGTATATACAACACGTTGACAGAAATAAATTAGGTGATGAGCTTATAGTGTAACAATCAATTTTTGCTAGAGATTATTCAAATAATTAAAATGTGCATTAAATAAAAATGAAGTTACAGTTGTACATTTAAAAGTAAAAATAAATATTGAAATATACATACCAATTTCGGCATCTTGCTGGCTTTTTTTTATTCCTAGTCCAAAGATAATCAAGATCTGAAAAACAAACACATGTTGATCATTGATTCTGTTATACGAACACCCTTAGCTAGAAAAGTTTAGCTAATACGTTGTAACCAAATGCACAAATAATTGTTACTCTTGTTAATAATGGAGTTTACAGTCTTACATTCTACTTGTGTCAGTTAATTGAGGTCACGAAAATCACGGCGACTCACTATACGATATGTATGGTATCATCACAATCATTGAACTGTGTGTGTTTCATAATCGCGTACAAGCACAATACAAAAGGAGTACTTAGTTATGTAAAATGTAAATTCAAACGGGAAGATGAAAAGAAATAGGAAGAGAAATATAATTTAGTAGGATAAACGTAATGAGATATCCTGATTGTTGTATAAAAAAAGATCCCGGTGTAGATATACCTTAATACCTATGCGATGAGAACGAAGTACGTATTATAAGCATACGATCGGCAAGTGGGCGAAAAGAAAAAGGATGAGCCGTGTCGTAGCCCGTGCGTGAATCACGTGAAAATAAGAGGCGCGAGAGCGCGGGTTAAGTCTCGCCCCCGGGTAGCGGCGGAAACGTAACCTATATCATCCTCTCGCGATGTCCCTCCGGGTTTGGTTTTATAGGCGTGGAAGGAGGTCGCGGGTGGGCGCGCGCGCTCTCTCTCTCTCTCTTTCGAGTCTCGAGTCTCAACGGAGCGAGCGGGGGAATCGGGGCCGCGAGCCAGGGAGGATCCTCGGCTACCGGGTGCTCAGAGTTCTTTGTGCATTTACGTTTATCGAAAGGATAACTCACGTTTAGCCGCTGGTTAAGCCGCCCACCGGCTCCTTTCGTCCTTGGCTCCTCTAGGATGCTGCGTGACGAGTCACGTTGGCGCTCTCTCAGTGTCCTGTGATCCACACCCAAATCTCCCGTCACGTTGAGCAAATACTGACACCTCACTCGAGCAACATGGCGCTGGCCTAACCTGCGCCGCGGCCACGGTGTACGCCGATGCACAGGTGGTCCAATAGAACGGCATTTTCCCACTCACCTGACCGCTACCTGATGGTTACACCGCGAATCTCTTCCCGCGTTTACTTTTTCTTTATTCGTATACTTAATATATATATATACCTATACGTATAAACCTCGTTATGGCCTAAAAGTATTATCTACAAAAGGCCAAGAAAAAATGAAGAAGAAGAAGACACTTATACGCTTACTTATATAAGTAATGAAGAGTATAAGTATGAAGCATTGGTACATGTTTTTGCAATCGCGCCCATATATACTTGAGCCTTTTCATTTAAGTTAACTCGAAATCAACATTTCGATCCTAGCACCCTTAATTATAGGTGTAAAAATATGTGCAAGAGGATATGTCCGTAAGAAAATAGAATTTATTTTTTATTTAAATATAATTCATACAATTTTATTTAATATAATTAAAGTACACTGTTTATAATATACCCATGTATTGTTTAAATAACATTTAAAATTTATTATTTCTATTTAAAAACTTTAATATTGTTACAAAGCCTGGATGTAATTATATTACTTTGACCAATTTCAATTCTATGAGAATACAATTATTTGTCGCAAAAAGTAATCAACAGACTTTTTGTAAAAATATTAATAATTCAACAAAGGGCTAATTAAAAACATTGTATTTTAATGACTCGTAGAAAATAAAAGGCAGTCATATATAATTTGAAAGAAATACAAATACTGAAATTTAAATTTAATTTTTATACATTTAATATTACAAAATAACAAAATTTATTCTTGGGGAAACAAAAATATATACACATTTAAGTAATTTAAGGGAAATAAAGATATATACACAATATTTGATAATACTAATGAACATTTGTATTTATTATAATTTAATTTACACAGAATTTATATAAAATTCACTTTGGGTCAGTATTGCACTTTGTACACTTAGACATTGTACACACACCGTTAATTGAATCTTTGAATTTCCGGAAATGCCTATTTATTCGCGCCATCGTCCGCCGCGTATTAACAGCACTGCTAACCTCAGTTGTCACGCGACGGGCGATGGCGCGAATAAATAGGCGTTTCCGGAAATTCAAAGTTTCAATTAACGGTGTGTGTACATTTTAAATAACATTTTAAATACAATTAAGTAATAAATGTATTTACTAGTCAACTTTTTTAACAAAAATATAACTTCTGTTATTTTTAATGTAGTATCATTACTTGAATAAAACTATTAAGTATATTTTACATTATTACTACTTCTAAATAAATTATTAAAATAAGATTTTTATAAATCTTTTTCAGATTTATATTACATTTTATGTACATTAATATTTACATGTAAACATTCTTAATTAATAGATAAAAAATTGTTCTGTTATTGTATAAAGTAATATCATTCACACATTTCATAATATTTTTATGCAATAACATGATATAACAAAGTTGCTTTGGTATGGAGTTAGAAATTTAAAAAAATGTTTCAATTAATAGTTTAGATTTTAGATAAATTAATTAAATCTTTGTGATTTAATAATAGAACAATTTTTTCAATAACAGGATATGGAAATTGAAAATGATTATTAAGATTTGCAGTTGCTAAATCTAAAAGTAATCTTCTCTTCTTCCCAATTGAAAATGGAAAATTTAGCTCCTGACGATAAATTGGGAATACTATCTTTCCATCTTCTGGATTTATACTTTTTTTTACTATGTCATTGTTGACATATATAACTAGTTTATTTATATTTGTCTCATATAAGAAATTATATAATGAATAATCATCAGATATAATAATGTTTTTCATTAATGTCAGCTCTTCCATACATTTAAAAAAAAATGTTTTTGCTTCATCACTTCTATAGATACAATTTAAATTTTCTTCATATACATTTTCACTTTTAAATTTTGATTGAGCAAGGCATTTTATAAATAAAATAGAAGTTATTGATCCAATATTACCATGCCTGGTCAAAGCAGTTTGGCCATCATTATCTGGAATATTAATATCGGCACCATGTTTCAATAATATTGCTACCATTTTTTCTTCCTTGTGCATACCTTCAAACCACTTTTCATCTTCTGTACATGGTGCATATACTTTATTATACAAATTAACTTTATATTTGGCAAAATCATTTTGTTCACTTTCCATATTGTGTACCAATAAATTAATAGAATTTCGACCATCCAAATTTTTTTTATTAACATCTGCGCCTTTTTCTAAAAGGTATTCAACAATTTTTAAACATTTTTTATCAATTGCAAAATAAAGAAGGGAATAACATGGGTGTTCATTGTCATTGATGTCAAGTCCTGCTTCTATTAGCATTTTAATAACATCTAAACTTTTATCTTTCCTATTTAATAATACAGTGTAAAGTATATTTATTAAACGATTACGATATCGAGCCCTTGTATTGCATATATTAACATTTGCACCTTTTGCAATAAGTAATTTAACTATTTCATCCTCCTCTGCATTGATAGCATGGTGAAGTGGTGATTGTTGATAAATATCAGCTTCATTAATATTGGCTCCCCTTTTTAAAAGAAATTGGACAGCACTTTTATTTCCTTGATTACAAGCACAGTTTAACATTGGCCTTCCAAATTTGTCACGAATGTTAACATCAACACCATAATTAAGTATAATATCAACAAACTCATTATATCCTTTTTTAATAATTTCATATACATTGGTATAAAAATCTTTAATTTTTGTATAATTATTTACCAATAGCAATACCATTTCTACTGGATTAATAATAGGTTCGAGGGCTGCTAGAAAATAATAGCTGTAGAAGGATTGCAGAAGCTGTATAATAATTTTAATTTTTTGATGATAAAAACATTTCTCATTTTCATAAGTAAAATTGGCATTGACTTCTGTGAGCACTAAGGTATCATAAATTTGATCACTCTCTGAATATTGTTCGGATAAAGATAAGGCAGTATTTCCAAATTCATCTTGAAAATGAACATCGGCACCGTACTTTACCAGTACTTTAACAGCACCCTGGTGTTTCTTTTTCACTGCTATGTGTAATAATTTGTTCAATTCTTCCTGTGACACTTGCTCTACAATGTTACATCCATACTTTGCAAAACAATCAACGATACTGCAATAGCAGGAAATATCATAAGCATGCTCTTGTTGTAGTTTTAAAGCATCATTTTGTCGTATTTTCAATGTTATGCGAGAACTCATTTTGTTATTGATTATCTTACATTGACTTGTTTCGATGAAGAACTTGAGTTTTTGCGTTTATTTCTTCACTAAATGCCATTTGTATCACAAACAAATGTGACTTACGAGGGCAAATACGTTTTGTTTACAAACTATAGTACACACAGCTCTAACCGTGAGTAAAGTGAACGTAAAATTTACGATGCACAAATGCATGCATAGTGCAATATACCTATGTATATAAGAAAATGTAGTTGTACCAACTTAATAGGTGAAGCTCTATAAAAGCGAGATATATAGATATATATATATATATATATATATAATCTTTTAAATATAAAATGAAAAAGCTACTTATTCAAACTGTACATATTATGTGAGTGTATATATATATATTACTTTATTATACATAAATGTATAAATAAATATAGCAGAACTTAAGTATACTAAAAATTTGAATAAAAATATTTAAATTAATTAAAGTAATATATCGTACACTTATTCGTACTACTTTATGATTATTATAGAGTTATATATAGGATACATGGATAAATTTTCTAATATTATTATTGAGTTTTAATTTGAGATGACAACATCATTCAAGTTATAAAAATTAGTTAACTAAACTTATAATATTATAATTTAATGTTCTATTAATATAGGTAATAACCATTATTGTTCTTAATAAAATTAAAAAAAAGCTAAATTTATCGAACGTACAAGAGACCGCTTAAGCGCTTAAAATGCAATATATCAAAATATCTTGTCTTTATTGGTTGCAAGTTATGGCGCGAAACTTTTATTTATATATATATTTTATTTTATAAGTTACAAACATATTCACTATGAAATATAATTTTTTTGTAAACGACTAAAACGTTGGCAGTTTTAATTAATTAATTATTCGGGAGTTCAAGTCTCAAGGTGTTTATCTGTAATTATAAATATATTTTCCAAATTTCTTTTTTGATTTTGTATAAATATATTTAAGCTTCTATCCAATTTTATTATAGATATATCATCCTAAGAAACCAGACATTCAACAAATGTTTTAATATTCCTTCCTCGTAAAAGAACATGGTATGCTATTATTGTCTTATTAGCTTATAGGTATGTTATTATTGTCCAACTACACTGTATTTCTGAAACTGCTTGGTCAATATCGCTATAGGCTTGTGCAGATAGTTTTCTTTCGAAAAGTAAAAAAGATTGACTTTGTTTTAAAGCCAATTTTTGATTTTTCAAAAATAGTTTTTTAAAAATTTTGATGTCGATTATAGAAAATAAAAAAATCTTTCCTCTCGATTCGGGTTTTTCAAATTATCTCTGTTCGTTTATTTCAAGTTAATAAAAAAAAACTGATATTTTTTCAATTTGTTATATATTTAAAACTAATCAGTCAAATGACTAAAAAATATACTTATAAAAAATAATAGTAGGTAGTTTATGAAACAAAATAAAAACTGAAAAGATAAAATTTTCTATTTCCAACGTTTTCAAGCGTGTTAACTTTCAATCCATTTATGGTAACAGCGATTCCTATATTTTTTCAGCTAAAAAGATTTGTAATTAGCGAAGTTATTGCTCATTATATATTTTCGATGAATTTTTTTATTACTCATATCTCCGAAACTAAGGAGCTATTTTCTGTAAAAATTTCAGATCATTTCGCTATGTGGATCTTGAGAAAAAAAAATATAATCTAATATACGATTAATCTAAAAAATTTGTATTTTCTGCAGTGATGCATAAATACTTTGAAATACCTAATCAAAACTTTTGAAAAACATATAGTTTTGAGGTATTTGCAATATATAAATGTTATGTTGTACTTTTTAGTGCAAGAACTGATGTACGTGGAAATCAAATGATTAGATAGTATTTCGTAATTTTTCTAAAATCGTGTTATTCAAATTAAATCACATGTTCATGGCAAGTATGTTTTCAGAGCATGTTTTTATTTGTAATAATCATCCGAATTAAATTAGTACGGAACATCATAAATAATTTTAAAAAAGTTGGCTAATTTTGTAAGGACTTTTTTTATAAATATACATGTTGAAAATATGAATAAATAAAGAAATGGGTTTTTATTTTCAATAAAAAAGTAAAAAAATAATAAAACAAAGACACATTCTCAAGCGCGATAAAATTACAATACTTTTATTTGTTATCAATTCGTTGCAAGATAAAAACGTTTAAGTATTTTCTCTTTTTTTCGCTTATTTTGAATTTTTCTGATATTAAGAGATTCAAAAAATTATGTCAGTTTCGTATCACAGTAGAATGTATACTTAATGACGGACATTGAGAACCGAACCGATTTGGAAACGAAACGGGACCAAGTGTATCACGTGACTTCGTCATATGACAGTCAAGAGATCAGGTGCCTCTTCTTCGACTCGAGGCTCGGGATCTCCGCCCAACCTTCCGCTCGAATAGCCTCCGAAGAGGCTTACTGTACATAAAAGTTATTCCAGGTAAACTTCAATTTTAAATATGATAAATTCACGAAAAGACGCGAGTTCTTGGACTCTCGTCGTCTGCGGATTACTCGCGCAATTAGCCTTAGCTAAGGCAGGAAACGTCGTCCCCGTGATGCTCTGGTATGGCGAATCTTCGAGCGGCCTTGTTAATCCTCTGCACAAAACTTCGAGACCTGAATTCGAAACGATTCTGTCTGAACGAGTAGGAAAAGGTCAACCCTCGTTCATCGTTTTTGTTAAGGACAATTTTTGCGTTGAAGATATTACTCATCACAAAGAGGTAAATTTCATTACTTCCATATCTTTTCATTCTCTGGAAAGTTTTTTAATACTTTTGGGATTAAGTACTCTCATTGATTTTCACTTGTCATTTGTAAAGTCGAATAAACAGAATATTTTAGAATTGCCGATTGAGATGCATAGATTGTCGAAGATAATTTTTTCTGGAGCACAGTTATAAATGGATATACATATAAAAATATATGAAATAAAATAAAAATTAAAAAAATCCATTTAGTTTTTGTTATGTTTCATTTCATTATATTTAGTAATGTTTAGGATTATCTCTATTTGTTTATTATTAATATATTATTGAATACATTCCATTATATTCTTTTATTTTTTCCTGTATTATAGAGTTTACAACAACTTAGCAGTGCAGGTTCCTTAACTTATTTGACATCAGTTGAATCACCTCTATCAGTTTTTGAAAATTTATCATCTTACAATGTAACAAAGGAAGATGACCTTGTATCGCTTACTGACAATCCATTTGCTCTAGTGCAAGTCAGTGATCTCAATGCTGTACCAGAAATATACAATATGGTACGAGAATCAAGTCCAAATTTGGTAGTTGCTCTTACAGGAAAATCTTGTCATTACACATCTCTGGAACGCGCCAAACGAGAAACACCCAATGCTCCGACTGATTCAAAGTTAATCATAAAAGATGAACATATTTTACTTTACGCTGATAAATATCCTTTAATTAAGGTAAATTTTAAACATGCATAAATGTTTGTACAACTTCTAATTTATATATATTTGTTTCAGATTAATAATTCAGAGTATAGTTCAATTACTAAGTTAACAGGTGCAAAAATTAACTCTAATAACAAGAGTTACAATTTAACAATGTCGTATAGTTTTCAAGGTGGTGCAAATTCCCCTGCTAAAATTGTGTTAACTGCTTATTTTAAAATTAAGCGGCAGTATTTTATATTAGACAGTTTAACTTACATACCAGATGGAGATGTAAAACAATTACTTGTATTGAAGAGTAAGGATGAAATCAGTTTTCCATTTAACTTTTCATATAATTGCAATCATGATAGAATATTTAGGAGTAGATCTAATGCTCAAACACAAGTTTCAATAAAATTTCCTAATATCCAAATGCAAATGGATGCAAAAGTATTCAGTGACAATGTTTATGATTGTGTTGGATTTATGAGTATTCCTATATGGACTGGAATATTTGTTACTGCAATTCTAGCACTTATCATGATTTGGGGTCTCACCATGATCATGGATATTCGCACAATGGATCGATTTGATGATCCAAAAGGGAAGACTATTACCATTTCTGCTCAAGAGTAACAACATTGAGAACATCTTAAGAAGTGTATAAAATTATCAGTTTACAATTTGTTAACATTGCAAAACACATTTTTCTTATGAAGATATATAACTATAATTCAAAAATATAAGTTGATATTTGTAAATCTGTAATATATTACTTATGCACTCTAAAAGTACTATTAAACAAAAATCATTTATAAATTAAAAAAAATAAAAATGTTTTCAAATACATTAAATATTCAAGAAAAAATATTTAAAGGTTATTAATTGTAACTTCTTAAGAAAACTTAATTAATATGTATGTTTACAAGTGTGTAATATTATTGTAAAATTAAAAACAGTTTTAAGTATAAAAAATAATTTCTTGTTACACGAAATGTGTCAAATCAAGTGTTTGTGTTGATGTGAAGTTATAATATAATGAAATTGTACATTGCCTACAGATTAGCAAAAATTCAATACCTAAAAATATGTATATCTTAACTTTCTGCATCATAATGCAGTATGTATTAGACTGGACAAACTAATGTATATTTTAAGTTGAAAAATTTCCGATACAATTAAAACGTAAACGTAAAAAACTTTGTTGAAACTGGTGGTAGTGTTAAAATTTAGTCACCTTCATTAATGAGATGTTTCATTCCATTTTCTACCACCTTACAGTATTTATACTATTATTTGTTGCTAGTGTATAGTTAGAAAATACTACTGTATGGCTGTAAATAATTCAATATTGTTTTATTTTCATGCTTATAATAAAACATCGTATCGATGAAAAAATAAAGATTTTATGAATTAAGATAAATAGAATTTATTATTTTGTTTTATTGTCCAATGCACAAACAAAAATGTATTGTAGTTTAGTGTAAATAATTTGTTATAATAAAATGAATTTAATCCATATGTAGTTTTATATTAAAATTATACAGTTTATTAATATACAGTTTGTATAAAAGTTATCACAATGACTTTGTACAATATTATATTATTGTTCAAAACATGATGGAATTTCTAGATTATGTAGTAAAAGGAAGATCAAAGAGTACGGCGGTAATTCTATTGGTTGATTCACTTCAAGAATTTTTGGTATGAAAAGTGGTAAATTACCATCACTCTGTAGTTTTAAAATTTTTCCATTCAGCAAGATGTTTCTATTAATAAAATGTATTGAAAATATAGTATAAATTAATGTTTTATAATACAGCTATAAAATAAATTAATTATAATTTTACATCTCTAAAAATAAAAAGTGAATACCTGGATTGCAAATCATCTGAAGTAAGAATATAAGAAGAAATATTTGATCCTACTGGTGGTCCTCGAATGTAAATTTTTGTTGGGACTTTATTCAAATTCATGCCGTATATAGTAACTACAGCTTTGTTATTAACAAATGCTTTTTTGGATGCACAATGAGCATAAAGTCGAATGTTACCAAAATTGTCAGGTGTCATTATACTTAAAACTTTATTGGAAACAAATTGTTTATATATCACAGTTACCCACCAATTAGGGTTGGGGTTGAGATCTGAATCAATCATTGCATAATTACCACCAAATAATGATTGTCTTATTATAACTTGAACACCAGCTTTAGCACCATAGCCCAGTTTGTCAAGGCATAAAAATACTGCTACAAATCTATCAGAAAGTTTTGGTGCACCTCCACCAAATGCAGAACTTGTTTCAGCTACATAACAGTTTATACACTTTTATATTTAAGTAATATTATCATTTATATTTTGATATATAACATACTCACAAATCCACATAGAAATATTGCGCCGACTTAATTTAATTATATCACCTACATTATTAATTTGTGATGGTAATTTATTAAATACAGTCGAATTTACAAAATCTTGTACTTGGGCTTCATGACCATCTAGATAATACTGATGCCACGTAATATCATCAATGCAATTATCATTGATATTATCTAAAAAGATTTGCATATAAGTATCACCTTTATCACCAATGTGATTAGCTTCTGGACCAACAAGAAGGCTCTCTTCATATCCTGAATTATTGAGCAATGTACGTAATGTACAATAATCTTTGGCCAATTGCTCTGCAGTAATTTGAATGTTGAATACATGAAGAAATGAGTTTGGCTCTGTAAAACATGCGTTGATTAAATTTTTTAAAATAATAACTTTTTTAAATAGTTACCTACCATTGCCCATTTGCCAGTCTAATTCCATTCCATGGCCTTTAGCAAAGAGGATAATTTTCTTTGCATTATCACTATTCCAAGTACCATCAGGATTTCTTAGTAAAACATTTAAATCGAATAACATTCGTAATTTAGCTTTTTGTGTAAATTTATACAATGAAAGAAAGTCTTTACTTGTTATTGTAAAATTAGTAATATCATGGTCATTCACTGAGATACTTTTTGATTCTTCTAATTCTACTCTGCTGGAATTCTAGAAGAAAAAAAATTTTTCTCTTTTATATTTTTAACTAAAATTGAGTAACTGCAAAGCAAGTAGTCAACATTACCTCCACAAAGAACAAACAGTCTGCGGCTGTACCTCCAATTCTAATGTAAGCTGGACTAAGATGACGCGCAAGGTTTATAAACTTGTTGTAATTAATAGGTAAATTTTTCATATCTCTCAGTAAAGAAGTATCCAAACCAAAAGATGAAAATTTGTCAGATACAGTATGAATATAAGGTGGGTCAAGTTTTAATATTACAACATGATCGGAAATTCTATTATCTGTCACCCATAAGGAAAGGCAGATAAGTAATAAGCTTATACTAACTATTAACAAATTTATAACACATTTAGACGCTGAAATAATATTTATTTATAATAAAATATAAAATGGGTAAAATGTACATATTTACAATTGTTTAGTGAAAATTGTTTATATTACTTACTATTTCTGGGAGAATCCCCAATATTCTTATAATTATTTTTCATTGTACCTTTTTATAGGACGTTGCGTTTGAATACCTGAGATCTTTCCGAGAAAACAAAAAATTTCTTTGTCTTCCTACATAATGAAGTTCGATCTAAATAATCATCTCTGTACTTCTAAGTGATAATAAATAATAACTGATTGTCAAAACTTAACTCATATTTGGGTGTGATCAAAAATACAAAGTGTAATGACCGTCTTTCAACCATCAGTGACGTCGTAAAGATGAAACATCAAAATAATAAAATTTTACGTCATTATTTTGACAGTTGTCGGGATGAGGTGGACATTTTTGTTAATATTTAAAATTCTTACCAGGCAAAACTGTATATAGAAAAAAAGTATAGAAAACAAAGTAAAATGTTAAGTGAATTATATTAAGGCGAAATTAATAAATATTCGATATAATATATGAAAAAATTATACAAATTCAAAAAAAAGTTTTTAAAATTGAAATTAAAATAAGAATGTCAACAATAAGAATGATTAATTTAATAAAAAAATGTCAATTACCTATATGTAAATATAAAGAATAAGAATAAGGGTCTCCCGTGTATGAATAAGTTACTGTAAGCGATTTTACAGACTATGTTTATATAACGTCATATAAAATAAAGAATTACAATTGTTAGATGAACAGTCCGTAAAGCAAAGATCAATGGTAAATAACGATTGATTTTATAATTTATAGATATTTAAATAAAAAAGCGTTCATAAGCTGTCAAAACTAGTTATCAATGTATATTGTTTAAATAAATATTAAATTTTAAATTACGAGAAAATGTGTAGAATCGCATAAATGATACGGGGAATATAAATTAAGTAAGCAAACTAATGAATGATTAATAAAATACATGTAAAACAGAAAGTAGAATCACTCAAGTGAAGAATGGTAAGAAGGTTTATCCGCGAAGTATTTCGTGGTATGCGCATACAGATGTCGGTAAGACCTCGAAACGTGGGAGCGACAGTTGGGAGCACGCTCTGAAAGTCTCAACCCTGATGTGCAGCCGAAATTCGAAAAGCCAAAGAGAGAGCGTCCCCCCAGATCGGCGGCAGTGCCGCTTAGAGAGAGTCTCGATTCGAAAGGGGAGGGGACGCGCGGCACGGCACGGCACGGCCGCACGGGTAGGGTAGTGTGTGCGCACACCAATGTACACCTAACATAAAAACGGAGGAACGGCAACGGCCCAGAGAGCCGAGGAGCCCGAGAATCCAAGAGAACACAAAGAACTGAAAGAGAGAAAGATAAACAGGGAGAGAGAGGAGGTGTTCCGCGATCCGCGAGTGCTGTGCAGGCCGCGTGCGCGATGCAATTGCCAAAGCCCGCACCTTCTTGAAAGTCTCGCGGATAGTGGATACTGCGGGCCGGAGAGTGGAGTAAGCACTAAGCAGTTGGCCTACCCCCGGGGGTAGCTAACAGCTAAGCCGTCGCTCGATAAGATAACAGCCTGACTGAGTAGAAAACATTTCGATCGCCCGGCGAATGAGGAGGGCGTCGAGGAGGACTGTCTGCCCGTTGACGCATCCTCGCCACCGGCGGCGACGGCGCGGCCTCGTCGAGCGTGAACCAAGGTGAAGAAAGTGTGAAACAATCCCATGCTCGCGGTTCGATCGGAGCCGTCGTCAGCGAGCCCGAGCATTGAACGTCGGAGCCAGTGAGACTGCGGAAACTCGGGGAGCGGCGAGGTGCCAGTCGGACGAGTTCATTCCGGAGCCGCGTGCCGCGTGTCGAGTGCGCGCCGCCCTTCCTGAGGACGTCGTCGCCGAGGTCCGCGAGATAGCCACGTGACGCGGAGGGGAGCCCGAGCCCGAGGTGAGGGGTCTCTCTCTCTCTCGTGTTGTCAAGCGGCGCGTGCCGAGCACATGAAGCTCGCGCGCGGTATGCCGGAGCAGTAGTGCCACGGCCGCCCGCCGCGCCGCCGACGGGCCGACGGCCTCCTTTCCGTCTTGTTGCAACGTATCCACGTATACGTATACGCATGTAATACACCGTGTCTACTGTCTACTGTCTAGTGTGTCTAAAGAGTGGGTTGCGCGAGTGCGTCGTCCGGTTGGGTTTGCGCCCATGTGCCCAGGATCGTCGGAAGCCTCGGGAGCCCCGAACTACCACGGACGACACGGACGAGAGGAGGAACCAGCGAGCGCACCCGTACCACCCGTCCTCGAGAGCAAGAGTACCACGGGAAGACAGCGGTGAGTCGTGAACGTGACATAACGTGTGTAGTGGGTGCGCAGTGTGCGATTGTCGTTCCGCCAGGATTAAATATTAGAGTCGAGAGCATACACCCGAGTGTCGGAGTTGGTGGTAATCGTAGTCCGTCTCGTGTGATCGTGTCTCATCTGCCGTCTCGCCCGGGAAATCCCGCGGTTTGTTGTTGTCGTGTGCGTCCTTGCCCCCCTACCGTTGACGCCTGACGGGTGCGTGCGACGCGTGCATCGGGGGGCGCTCGCGCGCTCGAAATTTGCGCAATTCTCGTTGTTGCGAAGGAGAGAAGAAGGAGAGAGAGGAAGGAAGAAGAAGAAAGCCGCCGTCGGTGTGTTAGTGACGTGTCCGAGGGAGGGAGAAGCCCGCGCGACCGACCAACCGAGCACACGGGCGAGAGAGTGACCGAGCGAGAGGGAGGGAGGGAGAGAGAGAGAGAGAGAGAGAGAGAGAGCGAGAAAGGGAACGGCGTGTGCGCGCGCGCGCGCGCCTCCGCGACCGAGTGTGTCTGTGTGTGCGGTGTGTCGGGAGACTCGGGCCACGGCTCTCGCGTATATACGTATATACGTGTGAAAACGCGGCGGGGCTCTCTACCGTGCTTGTGCGTTGTTGCTGCGCGCGCGACTCCTACGGGGGAGAAGAGACACGGCCCCCCTCGACCTTCGTATCCTTGCGCGCGGCCCGGGGTCGAGGAAGTCGAAGAAACGTGCGTGGCCGCGGGTCCCACGCCTACGCGTCCTCGAGACACGGCGTGTGCGACGACGTTTGCGCGCGGGTCTCCCCTCTGTTCCTCTACCTCATCCTCTTCCAACGACCCCGAGGACCGGTGTAGCCGCGAGGAAGAGGACGCGTTCCCCGACCTCGGGAACATTCCGACCGGGCCAAGGACCTACAGTCTTCGACTATCCAGGTGAGTACGCGATTAGTCGCGTGCGGTTTCGAGGTTAGGAATCTCAACGGTCGAGTGGCTCTCGCGTCGCACGACCGACCGACCGACCGACCCCGAGAGAGACGGAGCGACTGAGCGCCGCCGACGGAGCCAGCGATGGGCGTGCAGCCAAGGACCCGCCGTTCGACGACGAGTACGATGGAAACTCGGTTACCCTTCCCGGTCCTGTCCTCCGGGAACTCACCATTTTTCGATTCGAACCTAACCTCACTCGGACGAGGTTCGCGTGCGCGAGCGTGAGCATTCGGGATACAGTGCGCGTTGCCGAGTGAACTGGATCGCGAAGGTCAATGCACTTGGGGAGATTTTCGGTGGGTTGCCGAGCGCGAGTTTGGGAGCGTCCCTCGGTACGGCCCGGCTGGCGGACCAAAGGACTCCCCGACCTCCGTACACGGGGAGATCGGCGTGTTTTTCGTGTTGCCTAGTGCTCGAAAATCGGTGACGTGCAGCGCGCTCGCGCGGACGCCCGAAACGGAAACGAGGCCAGGGGAGGAAGACTTGCATTTTGATTGCGCACCGAGTTGACGTTTCGCGAATATGTCCGTGTGTACTGTACTTTCAACCTCTCGATTTCGCGACAAATTGTGGCATCGACCGAAGGAGCAAAAGTTGCTTTTCGCGTGTCCGTACTTCACTTTCTGCTCCCTGATTTTTTTCTCTCTCGCGCTCTCTCACTCTCTCACTCTCTCTCCTCCGTTTCATCTATCCTTTAACGTTATCCGGGTGTTCAAACTCTGACGGGGTATCAGCTGAGCACCCAAACCTACCGAAACACATTGTCTCTCATACCTAAAAGTATCAATGTACCCAAGGCACTTTGGTAAACATAAGAGCATTCGTATTGATTTAAACTTTAAAGCGGTTAATGTGTTTCTCCCTTCTATTTTCGAGCAAGATTTTTAGCAAGTTTCGAAACCGGTTTCTTTCATCGGATTCCCAAATTTTTTCATTCGCCAAGTCAATAAAATTCGTAAATTCTCAACTCGTTTTATACTTATATACATACATACATACATGCATACATGCATACGTATATACAAAACCCGTCAAACCATGACAACGTATAATAATCGAATTTGATTAAGATTTTTTCTTTTTTAAATTAGTTTCACTCCTATGAACGCGTTGAGAAATCTCGATGGCACTCGCAAGGTACAACTATTCAAATACATTTTCGCAATCACGTTAGATTATCGATTTTTATATTGGCGATCTACGAATCCCCATACCGGCACCGATATACACCCATCATGCCAAATCTCGCGTGATGCGAGTGTGTTCATTTATCGGGACAAGGGGCGGAGATAAATGTCAACGCAGAGGTTTGTTTTTCGCGTTGCGCTCGCGTGGCGCGGTTTCGAGCGTGGGCGAGTCGTCGAGGAAGTAATTAGATACTGCGAGTTTGAGGTTATTCCTGGAGACGCGCACGTCTCTAATTGCCGCGTCGAAATCCCCTCTCGTCCCCTCTTTCACTCATTTCAGCTTATAAAAAGCCTAGGAGGTTCTTTCACTTTTATTCGCTCGAATACGACATTGCCGATCGAATTTGGTAGATTTTTTTCTTTTTCTCTTTTTGACTTTCGTATGCGGTAACAGGTGAACGTGCAAATCGTATAAAAAAAAGTAGTATATCGTCGCGGATTGATAATTAGGTTGTTCACACTAAATATTCCTTGTTTATTTATTCATTTGTGCAATACTCGCATTAACCTTAATGCCAATATATAATATATGTATTCAGTGTACGAAAAACAAAATTTGTCGAAATTACAAATGTATAAGAGTTTCCGTGATTTTTGAAGAATTACGTAAGGTTTATATAGACATTTTTTTATCCCGTCAACTTTCTAATACATCAGTATAAAATAAATCTAATTTAATTTGTAGATATATATAAATTATATCGTTCTCAATATATCTTTTCATTACTTACATTGGTTAGAATATTATCGTTACTTTTATATTTCATTGAATAAGATTTCGTTTATTTTATTACACCTTGCGTGAAAGTAGGTGTTCACTTTGAAAACTCAAAATTTTAGATTAATTCGTATATGCACGGATACGTATACAGTATGAATTCAATATGTACGTGCATTCCATTGAAATAATTCAATTTTCACAGTAACACTGATCATTGTCAATTCGCGTGACAAAGGAAACAAAATACATTGACGTAATTACTATTTAAAAGCATTAGTTAAATTAAATAAATCTTTTTGACGGAAGAAAAAAGTTCGATGTGTATATATATATATATATACCCACACGTCTATGGCGCCCAGTTGCCGTCATTGTTCCACGTTTCTTTTCGCCCAAAGAATTCCGTCATCGTATCGATAACGCGGCAAAGTGGAAAGATAACTCGCACACTTTCGACGCCGGCAAATAGGCGCGGTCTTTCGAGAGACCGAGAGGGAGAGAGATCGAAAGAAAGAGAGAGAGAGAGAGATCTACACGAATCGAGTAGGAGAACGAGGATAAAAATGACAAGTAAAAAAAAAAAAGAAAAAATAAGTAAAGGAGGAAATCTCGGGTGCGACGTGTCGACGATGCATCGTGGCCAATAATCATTAGTCACTCGTTTTCAATATCGACGAGCATCCGCGTAAAATGCGCCCCGCGAATTCTATTCGCTCGTGCACGCCTCGCGACAGAGACAGACGAGTTCAAAGATGCACCGGGCTTCGCGTATACCGTGGTACGCGAAAATTCAATCGAATAATCGTTTCCTTTTTTTTTTTTCATTTCGATTATTACTACATAGGACTATGCATTACTTCCGTAACCGACATTATGAATGTAGATGCTTTTGTTGATTGATTTTTACGTGATATTTTTTATATATATAACTTTAATTGTTATTCGTTATAAAAAATTTGTTAAAACGATAATATCGATATAAGATATTATAAGTTTACAATCGACTGCGACTGTCGTTTAATATATATAATTTAAAATCTACGTTGCCCTCACACGTGTAATTTTACAATGATACTTCGAGGTAGCTTTTAACGCAGATTTGATTAAAGATGAAATTCATTTTTTTATCAATTTCTACCATTGTAGTACAATACACTGTTTATCACGCAAATATACACTTATTAAAACGGCTTTTCGCTGCTTGTTAAAACGATAAAACAAGAAACATCGCCAATCTTTAATAATACGAATTAATATTGAAGAAAAACGCGTAAACAAATGTAAAAGAAAATGGTGTTAAGTGTGTGTATGTGTGTGTGTATATATATATATCACCCGAGTTGATATGAATGCAACAAATTTCATATTCACCCAGTCCGCGCGCAACGTACTATGAAGCGAAGTAGTTTAAGAAAACAAAGAGAAAATGTAGGATTAGATATAGAGTTTGCATGTAAACATCATAAACCGAGTTGAATTAAACGGAGAAAAAAAAAGTCGGATAAAAATACAAGAACGTGGCAGTGAGTCTCGGAGTACATTAAAGGTTGCATATCGGTCTAACCCGTTACCTGCACCATTCTGTCAACACAGTCTTGCCTCTAAGGCAGCCGCGCATAGTTGCATAATTTCAAACGAATTGCCCAGTGTTACGTCTTATTTTCCAGGGAAATTTCCGCGAAACAATCTTCGCTCGTTCTAGCACTTATCTTTAATAAAGGTGTCGCAACCTCCAAATGAACGTATCGGTAATTAATTCACGTGCGTCAATTAGTTCTCCTGGGTTTTTGCTGCGTACCACCGATTTTAATTTTTTTCTTCATTTCGAAGGATATTCCTTTTGTTGATATTTCCCGTATTTTTTTCAGTAAGATATTTTCATAACGTATACTACTTACGTGAATGCGATTTTCGTTGCACCGATAAGCGTCCTGCAATCACTCATTTTAGCGCGGGATATTCAAATTTAACATTTGTGTATCGTTGAATACTGTAGTACGTATAATATTTATTTCTTTAAATTCCTGCGAAATTTTTCCATCAAACATTGTTACGGCGGCACTGCGTATTTATAGAAATTAAAATTTTATAATGCATTACGAAAAAAGGAAACATTTTTTAATATATCTGTTGCTATCGTTATTCCAACTATATTAAGATACGGTTATGTTAAGTACAATTTTTATGTATACACGAAGAAAGAATGTTGTAGTAAAACTGGCAATGTTGTTTAGTAATAGTGAGACAGATTTGATAAATGATAAAGTTACTATTTTGTTATAGGAAAATTTGCAAGATATGCAGTAAATATTAATCAATATGAAGTGACACTTTCCTATAACAACGAAACAATAATAATTTTTATCATTTTTCAAGTCTGCCTCACCATTAAACAACATTATCATTTTTACTACAACATTTTTTTTCTGTGCAGTTGATAGTCAATTACAATTTTCATTACCGTTAAGATACCAGTTTGTATCAGTATTATACCTATTTCATCCCAATTTATTTTTCTTTGCTGTTTACGATATTCGACTATACTAATAGGTCCGTCATTTTACATGTAAGCTACATTTAAAATAATAATCTTGACGTAAGAAAAATATTACAATGTATAAAAGCTTTCTTCGTTACATATATACACTGAGAAAAAGTTTAGATTAAAAATTGCAATGGTGTTTAGTAAACAAATCACAGACCGACAAATTAGGGAAATTACTATAGTTTCCAGTAAAAATTACTATAGATTATAATAATATTTACTATAATTCTTGTAATATTTAATATAACTTTTATAAACTTTAATATAAACTATAGTATAATTTTTCTTCGTTTGTCAGTCTGTGATTTATTTACTAGAAATTATTGTAATTTTTACAAAATACTTTATAATGTTTAATACAAAATTTATCTCCGTGTAGATTGTCTAAAGAGAAATAAACATTGACATGGACAAAATTTACAATGACTAAGACCTGTTTTGACTGAAGCATTTCACACGTAGCGTAAGAACGGAAGTTTAACAAACTGAAAAGGCACGCGTCTTTTTTTTTCGAGAATCGCAATGTAAGGGTATTTTCCGGGTATATAATGCGTTAGAGGGGAGGGAGAGCCACGATACGCATTGATCCGTAGGTTGACCCGATGTTATTTAAAGTCATCCCAGATCTTACGACACACGCCGTGAATTTTATTTCAGGATCGTTTAATGGAGCAATGATGCGTACCAGTCGTGAATGCCGGTATCACGCGACGAATTGGGAACACGAGAGATTTCAATTTTTGGGGCCTTTTTGGAGGACCTTTATAGCTCCTTCTGGATTTCTAATAAAACTTATAGATAAACACTGTTGACAAGATGGGGAAAGGGTGCGAGGGTCATTTACATTACTAACCTGATAGTGATTCCATTCAGCCCGAAATGCTACATCGTCTTGCACATTTTTTTATTAACTAATGAGTGAAGAACGTACATCAGATACTTTTCAGACTAAAGTTGTATAGAAAAAAAATATTTATATTTCATATTGTCTCAGATGTGTTTACAACAACAAATAACTTCGAAACAATGAAACAAAACTAAAAATATTATTAAATTAAAAAAAAGTTCAGTTTGTCATAGGCGCGTTGGTTCTCAATCTATTGATCGATATTTCGATATTGAAAACAGATAATAATTTTTCTTAAAATAATTTTAGTTTTAACAAATTTCTTAATCATTAGCGACGTGGAATATCATAATTATTAGTCAATATTTACAATTATAATTTGACGATTGAAGAGAATTAGTAATTTCAATAAGCTTGCACTAGTTGCACATCATTCGGTTTCAATTTTTAGATAATCTGTCGTGTAACAGACCATAAACACACAAAGTGAATTATTTTTATTGAAATAATAGTAGTGTTTTACATTATTCATATAATAATGATCGTTTGTCACAACCTAACCAGGGAGTGGATTCATTGACCAATGATTAATAAAAGAACCTTGAATATTGCTACAGATCTTGTTCTATTTCACGATATGAACGAAATAAGGGATATAAGAAAACTTGTAATGCAACGTTAACATCTCCCGCCTTTCACTTTGTTTAATGACAACGTTCACCTTCGCAGAAAATTTTTCATGTCACCTTTTACTCTTTAGAAATTTATTTATTAATTAACAGTAAGAATTTTTCGAATAATTCGTATACGCTCGATTTTTTTAGGTCAATGTCGGGATTGTGTATTCGTCGTGTACATACATTTTTATTGTGAATTGATAAAACGAAACAGCCTGTTGGATGTTCTAACGTCAAAGGTCTGTCGTTACCTTATAACAACTTTCTTGTTTTATCAAATTTAGCCCCGAAATTGACGTTAACCCTCTCAGACTGTATGCGCATACAAATAATATATGGTAAATTAAAATCGAAAAATTCAATCGTATTGTTGCGTTTAAGTAATATTTTAATTGAACTATAAGCATAGTATATATTTATATTGAAGTATATGATTTAATCTAATTATCTTTGATTAACTTTTAGAAAGAGACTTCATGAAAATTATACGCTACTTTTTTATCTACACTTTGCAATGAAATTAATAACGATATGTTTTGCACAAGTCGTTTATTAAATATTGTTATAATGTATTAGTGTATTGAGAAAGGAAAATTGACTTTTAAACAGTGTATTGTAATACATATGTAATTGTTTAGTCTCGATTAACGTGGATACCTGTACTATTCCGCGAAAGTTCGGAAAAATCAACAAAAGCGTTTTCTCGTTATAAAAAGTATATTTGGTAGGGAGGAATGAATGACATCGTAACGCTAATAAGACAAGTAAGATCGTAAGAAGCGACGATTTATAACTCATAACTTTTGTTTTCAGATGTTCGTGACGACGAGAAGCTCAGCCGAATGAACGAAAAGGCGTGAGAGCCGATCACGAGGGTGCAGGTGAGGCGCGCAGCCCCCGTAAACGGCAAATAGCTGAAGAAGACCCGTGATAGATACGAAGAGGTGTTCACAAGTGCTAGGGAGCCGCTCCTCCGGACAAGGGGGGGCAGCTCACGGACGGCTCGTCAATGTTGAGATTCGCGAACAAGTGATTATTCGGCAAGTAGGGCGTCACCGATCTCGCGGGCTAAAAGTGATCGAGGTAATCGAAAGTTGCGCGGGGGCACCAGTCAGGGCCCCAATGCCGTTGTGAGTCGCGGGGCGAGCACGGCCATGGAGTACGGGAGTGGCGGTGGCGGCACAGGCGGGGGCCGGGGTCCCGTCCAGCCGCCCCAAGCCGGGACCCGGGGTGTCGCCGGTACCGACACGACCGACGCCGCCTGGCACAAACACGAGCAAATGATGATCATGGAGTCGAGGCACAAGCAGCAGCGTGAGTAACCTATATCTCTTAATCTTTATCGAACCTACATTATGTATACCTATGGTGCATTATCTACACCTTTCTTACGAGAAATTCTTATTATCGCTAAGTACATGTGGCTACCTATTTATTGTATTCACTTTCGTAAACACAATCCGAACACTGTCGATGCGAATAGATATATTCTTCATTTACATCACTATTACCCTGCAATATACTACTGTAGCTGCACCAATACCGCCACGCCTTTCGCCACGGTCGTACCTACGCTCACAAAAATGATTTAACAAAAATTACCATATTTTTATTGTAAGGGTATTTGCATTATCATAATTTATACTATATATTTTAATCGGCACAAAATATTTTTTCCTTTTAAATTATACTAAAAATGATAAAATTTCCTAAATTATAATAAAAATTATGATAATCCAAGTATATACAACCCAAAATTACTATAAATATATACCAATTTTCATTAAACCATTTAAGGGGATGTCGTACCCAGAAAATGGTCATTTTGTACTTTTTTATAAACAAATGAATAAAGTTTTTAAAAAACGCCGAACGTCAAGCCTTTAGGTATGTTTTAAATAATATACCGGAATTTTTCCAGATTTTTAAATCCATAATTTGATCACGATGCTTTTGAAAGATTATGCTTTTTTTGACTAATAATTACCGACCAAACATTATTTATTCAATTATTATTTAAGAAATGTTTTTTCATTAAAAAATCAGAACGTCAAGCCCTTCCTTATATTTCAAGCTATCCGTATGACTTTTTTCAGATTTTTAATGCAATATTTTAGATATAATTTTTGGATTGAAAGATTGAACTACGGATCAGAAACGTATGTCAATAAATTATTACAAGTACCTCATTCATGAATGTGTTGTAAACTTAGCAACACACACATAACTGTACAATGTTATAAAGATTATTTATTAAAAAAAAGATGTTTGTTTTACTTAACGTAAGTAAATTAGGATACACTTGAAAGCCGTAAAATAATTAACAAATAATCGTATAATAAAGTGTCCATTCTCTACGGCACTCGAATAAAGGTGTATGTATGTATGTGTATATACATATATATAAAAGAATGTCAAGTTTGGGAAAACTAATATACGTGGCGGCGTGTTGAGAATTCCGAAAAATTCGTAACGTTAGCGGGCGATAGATAGATGAAAAATAATTTACAGGAAAACTAAAGGGAGGGAGAGAAGCGCGAGAAGAAAGTGTTATATAGAAAAAAGAAAAAGAGAAAAGACACCGATTGATGGATGCGCACGACGAGGAGCAAAGTAGCGAACGCGCGTCTGATATTTTCGAAGAGTGGCAAAGGTCCGTTCTTCTATACTTAGCTGGGCACTGTCTCCTTACGAGACGAGAATAGCAGTCACGTTCTGCTTCGCGCGCGATAAAAGACAATCGCAGCCACGCGTATATGTGTAGGGGGAAGGACGCAGTCGGGAAAATGGGCTTCAAACCGGAAGATCGTCGAATCGTCCCGGATCGATTAACCATCCCGCTTCTTCTTCGGGGATTCACCAATTTTTATATTTTACAATTTATTTTCTATTTGTTTCATTCTGTTATGCATACAAAGGTTTATCACATATTTGTTTGTTGACACATTTTATGTTTTAAATATATATATGTGTGTGTATATTATACAAATTAGTTAAATCGTACGGTATGCTTTACCTGCAATGAAGTGTGAATTAATTTTTTTTTATCGGAATTTGTTCTAATGCATAAAATATAATAATTTTAAGAGTGAATTTTTCGGTTTTTAGATATTTCGCGTTTTAGTACGGTTGCGCTCGGATATGTCGATAATCATGTAATTATATATACACATATAAAAGAAATACATATAAAATTACGCATTGGCGTCACAACTCTCGTCAGCGTCCTAGTTTCTGTATCATCGACATTATATACTTATCAACATCGATAAAAAAAGCGTATTCCATTAGCTTCTCAAAAAAGAATTTTCTTTACATTTTTCAATTTCTATTCTATCGATGTGATGTACAATGTGTTGTCAACTGAAACCGCGACTCTAATAAATTTTCAAGCTAATAATTAAAGTATAGCTCCTATAGCTTATTCAATTAAATTAGGTGTAAATAGAGATAACTAATACATTTATTATTATAATAAAGAAAAATAATTATTTAAAGTGGTAGATTTGAGAATCCTATTGCATCATCTCACACAAACACACACACACACACACACCACTTCGTAGACCGCGACTATAGTCCGCTTCTTCTTATTGAGCCCCCGGCACGTATTTGCCGACCTCGCGATACTCGGGGGGGAAAAAAGGGAAAGAAAGAGCGAAGAGTTGGACCGATGCCTGACCAACGGCTCTCCGACGATTCGAAGACTCTCACCTTTTGCGTCGCGTGTATTTTCGAGCTACGGCATTCCGCGAGTCCCTGTCGATACCCGAAGACGTTGACCCGTTCCTTTGTATGACTCCACGCACACTTTCGTTTCTTTTGGTCTCATCGATTTTCAGCGTCGAAATAGGTGCACCGCGCACCAACTGCATGGATTGATGACCGACTATCTTAGTGGAGAGGCTATGTAGGATCAAAATCTCTCGATCGCTTTTCGTTCATTCGCCATTGCAAATAAATAATTCATCTTGATAACACATATACGTTCTTTTCAATTTTCATCTCGGATATGTCGCTTTAAGAATCGAGACCCTCGAAAAGGTACAAAATTAAAGAAATTATAATTAGTGTAAAATGTTTTACAGTGTAAATATCGATGAAAAACTGTAAATTGTGAACAAGTTCACATAAATCACAATGGAAATGTTAAAAAATTCTAAGAATTAAAACATTGCAATGTTTTATAGTTTAGATTTTTAAAAAATGTTCTTGAAAATACACGTGATGTGCGTATAAAGATTTTCAGATCTCAAATACGAAAAAAAGAAATACAATTAACCAAAATTTGTATCTTGTCAAAGAGATCGTCGATCTTTCAAGTTCACTCCCGGCGGGTAAACAAATATAAATGATTAATTTTTAAAAACCGGAGGTTAAATGTCGCGCGTGCGAGTCTCCGTTACCTCCCAAATGAAAAGAAAACAAATTTCTCGTTTTGACGTTCCGCGAAAATCTCCGACGTTGAACCGTGCAAAATTCACTGACCGGAGGACAATCGTTTCCGAATTATCAAAACGAACGCACGGGCTCTTTCCCCGACAAAAATACCCTGTCCCGTTCTATCTTTGGCCGGACCGGTGTTGCCTCCCCCGACCTCGTTTCCGATCGGTGAAAAACGAAGAGGGAGGGGCAGGAGGGGGCTTGAGTATAAACGAGGTGCGTGCATTGTTAGGGCCGCGTCGAAACCCTTCTATTGCACGTTCATTCCTTCTGATTTTCATCGCTAACCTATCCGTTTTTGCGAGGAATACAATACAGATATGTGTATGGAATTAAGATATTTATGATTGTAAAACATTCATTTTTTATATTATTTGACACTATATTTATGTGTCACTTAAAGCTTTGACTATCGACACTAAAGATTAACGTTATGATAATTTAATTGTTCTTTCATCGAAAGTGACATTTTTAGGATTGTACAATAGCAATCTTAACTAAAATCATTTATTTATATTTCACGCAGTTAATTAACACATAATTAACTATTTAAAGGGATGTCGGGCACAGAAAATGGTCATTTTTTACTTTATTTATAAACAAATATATAAGTTTTTTTAAAAAAACCCGGAACGTCAGCATCTTAGGCATGTTTTAAATAATATACCTAAATTTTTCCAGATTTTTAGATCTATAATTTTATTACGATGTTTGGGTTGAAAGCGTATGCCTTTTTTGACTATTGTTTACTCAATTATTATTAAAAAATGATTTTTTCTCTAAAAACAAATTCGAAGGGTGCAGATTCCTGTAATTTGGATTTTTTAGATTTTCTTTGTAATCTTAAAGAAAGCTTCTTCAGAAATTTACCACAATTAGAGTTAATCTTTAGTTCATATAAGCAAATTTACCCCACGAAATACATTTCACAATTTTACCTCATTGTAACTGACATATTAAAGTACAAAATATATAATTTTTAGCAACAGTAAAAATGTAACGCTCGATACTATTACAATGTTTCGGCCTATTGCACGCGTGTGTGCGCGCGCGCCAGTGCGATCGGTCTTAACCGAAGCAGTGCCGCAATTATTGTTCTACATGGGTGATTCTCCTGGTTTTCATTATGCGGGATGAGCTCTTCAAGATTAGCTTGTTGTAAACTCGACGGGAGGATTAGGAGGCTTTGCCTTTTCTTCATCTGCGCTTGTGCAAGGAATATTTGAGGCCCATTAATTAATTAAAATATATCTCGTCGTAGAAAAAAGTGTAGCTTCGGTATTGTTTTACGTATGCTCGATTTACTTTTAATTCTGTAATAAGAAACACATATTCATACGGGATATGTAAAATTATCTACCAGTCAAATCCCTTTTATCTCTACCTCTAAAATATAATAACCAAATTATTTGCTGCAAAAGAAATTATTGAACAAAAATTAGTAGATATAAACAGTATAATCTGAATGTGTCTATGTCGAATTAAAATTATATATTTCAATTAAGTTGAACATTGTAGTTAAAGAGTGACTTCAAGCACAATACTTCAGTTTTCCTCTTCCAGTAAAAAATTACTCAATTCGAATGAAAAATTCCTTAGATCGAGTCAAATTTTCACTGAACAAAATGTAGTTTTGCTGTAAGTTTCGACTGGTATTTTACTGACGATTACGTAGATCTAGCGTCAAGAAAAAAATTTGTGTACATGAAAGTTTGTTTAAATCAGAAAACTTAGATATATATATACACACAATTTGATCAATTGCATTGAATATTATAAAATTGTAAAGGATGGTAGTCGTAAATGTATAATTTATATAATATAATCATTATAAGTGTATGTACTATACAATAAATTTTATCATTATATTATAACTTACAAGGAGCATCTCAAGTTTGGGAAATGGATCGTGCCCAGCTTGTATAGGATATGTTTTCTAATATAAAAATATGTAGAAAGCCAGAGCCGCAGTCTCTAACAATCGTTTTTTCAAAAGTAATACGCTATTAAAGCAAAATTTCCAAAAAATAGAGACTTCACTTCAAATGTTTGTAACTTCTAACCTATCAAATATTGATATTCAAACCAGAGTTTAATAAAAAGCTGAGACAAAATAGATATAATTAAAAAAAGAAGATGCACAAATTCGTTGAAATGGAGCAAAGTTATAGCCGAATTAATAATTAGAAGCAATTTAAACAAAAATTAGAAATTTTCTATTGTTGCCCACTCGAACCGTTTAGTTTTTCAACGTTTACCTGACACTGTAATGGAAGCTGCGAGCTTCTTACAGTCAAAACCATGGTCAATCTTGTACAAGCTCTTGAACTCATGACATCGAACAGTTGAATATTCAACGCAAATAAATACAAATTTTACCTTATTACATTGTATAATCATTTTAACTAAACCTGTCTTAGCGAATTAAATTTCATTGAGACGTGACGAGACGTCGTTACATTATGTATTTTACGGAAGAAAGGTTGGCTGCGCGCTCGAAAGTATCGTTGCTCGGCTCTCGGTAAGAGATATCAGCTGAGTGGATCGGTCATACATCTTTCGTTCTTCTTTCTCTCGGTTCGAATCGTATTCGCTTTTTACTCGATTCTTATGCGACCGACTCTCGGGATTGTTTTGTTCCTCGTTCTTGCCAAAGGGATTGTTCTTTTCGAAACGTAGAGTAAGCTGTTGGGTTTATATATTGCGCGATTCTGCAAGAAACGAACGATTTAATTTAAATGTCGTTTACGGCATTCTTTTGATTTACACTTTTAAATAGTACAGTGAATCGCGGTCCACTATCGCTTTAGCCATAATTGGTACGATGATACTGTAAAGAAGATGCGTCCGTAGAAACAAATTTGGGCAACGGGTGACACGAGTCTTGCTGGAAATTAAAAGAAAATAGCAATATTGTACGTTTATCTGAGCGAACGCTAAATTGCTATTTAAGTTTTGGTTCGTACAAGATGTTTTATGGATTACGTAACAACGCGGTAATACCCTCGAACATTAGAATATCGTAAAACTAGTTAATTAAAACGTCATTCATCGTTATTAACATTTTACGATAGAAAATCAGCGCCCAGTATGAATTTATCCTTTACAAATCGTCGGTTTCGCTGATAAAGTTTCTCTGAAATCGCTATCGAAGCTCTTAGTATTAATTCAGCCGTCAGTTAACCTCTTGTGCACATAGTTTAATCGACATAATTCCTTTGAATAATAACACTCGTCGAATTCGATTATCCCGGGAGATGTAGTAGAAAAACCGTCGAGCCGTCAAAGGGGCCACAAGTGTTCGGGCACGTTGTGTCCTCTTCGTCCCCTTTCTCCCTCTTCTTGTCGGTCTCTCCTCTCTCTCTCTCTCTCTCTCTCTCTCTCTCTCTCTCTCTCTTTCTCTCTCTCCCGCTCCCCTAGAAGGGTCACTTTAAACGAATTTGATTTTACCTTTGATTCGCCCGGGAAGAGGATGTGGAAAAACGGTGGAAAGGCTCTTCCTCGCTTTATTTTTTTGCTTCCAAGATTCTCTCTCTCGTTGGTTGTGTGATGTTTTTATTTTCAGTCGTTATCGCACGCTCGACAAAGGATGAAACGGAGAGCGCAAAACAATACACGGCCCCATAACCAAGTCCCGTCTACTTTCATTTCACGCGAGCGGCTCGTCCACTTCATATTGCCCGATTGAAAAGTAAATTAACTGTCCTTCGGACCGCGCTCGATGACGGTTAGTTAGTTTATTGAAATTTTGAGATCGAATTTCGCTTGTTCGCTGTTGATGTTGATGTTTCTGTTGGTACTGTTGTTACTCTTCCTATACGTCTTCTCTTTCCCTTCTTTTGCACCTTATATTACGTAGACTCGAAATGCTGAATATCCCCCAACCTTCGAGGCGCTTGTTTACGCTTGTACACTTGAATTTTTCCGCTTAAGTGCAAATGCATTTTACACTATATAATTGTTTCGATCCATCCAATTGGAGTTTTAATAGTTATAGTTATATAAGGGTGAAAAAATTAAATACTTAAATTTGGTGATCGGATACACAACGCTATTTATCTATGTTTAGTTAATTAAAAAATAATAATAATCCATTAAATTCATTTTATTTTATTAGCATTTGTAATAAATTTTTTCGAATTTACATGGTACCGCCTAAACTATAATATAATTAACCTTTTTAATTTCATAAAATTTTAATTATTTTAAAACGAAAACTATTGTTTATGGTAGGAAAGTAATAATATCTCTATATCAGCCTCTATGTTAGACGATTATTAGAAGAGATTAGACAAACGGTTGAATCTCAAATTTGTACAAGTGTTATGTCAACAATTAATTAGAAGGTATAGAAATAAAGAAAAAAGAACGTAAATGTTGTAAAACCTTTTTATCATCATCTTTTTACTTGGCAAATTTCAAAAGTTTATTTTGTCAACGATCGACACGTGTGCAGCATCGGACAAAAAGAAAACAGAAACCCTGTGCGCGCTCACAAAAGCTTTTCAGAGAGGACGAGAAGAAGGAGACACGAACAAGGAGTGATAAAATGACGTGTCCACCTTTTATTATCGTAACACCACGCCGGGAGATTCGATCATTCGATTATTCGACAGAATATGTCCCGAGCTCCTCCTCGCGAGTTTCGTTTCGAGATAAAGGGGAAACTTTACCCCCGCAAAATAGAATTCCGAGCTTTCTTTCTCGTACATTACCTTGTATCACAATTTTTTAAGCGTTTTCGTATAAAATCTTTTATACACGCGCACACGATTTTTCTAATGCCGTTTTGCGTTTTCACGTGATTTATTACGTGTTTATTACGTAATTTTTTTAGTATTTGTCACTTAAATTTCTATAATTTTAATTTTAATTGCGGTATATTCGACATTGCATTATCATCGAAACGGTATATAAAAACTAAATTTAAAATTACTCCCAATAATCTTAGTACGAGTGATTTAACATCATAATCGTTAATATGTAAAATATCGTTTAGTAATGAGACTGGGAATGTGTGATAGGCAAGCGACCAGAAGAAAAGGGGAAGAATAAAGTAACATCTCGTCTCGGAATTCCGCGTGAAAACAATGTGTTAACCTCCTAAAGCGTTGGCGCGCTTCTTCCCGGTCCCTGTTTACCCTCGGGTTCGGGGCCAGCGCTCGCATGGCAGGCGCAAGAAGCTGCGGGAGAGTCGCGCGAGTCACTCCACCCCCGTGCGCGCGGCCCCCGACACGATCAATACGCGATATTCCGAGCGTGGGAGAGAGAGACCGCCCGTCTCTATTCTAGCCGCCCCGCGCGCGCCTCTCTCGCTTTATCGTTCCGGAGCTCTTCTACCCCTTTCATCTTTTTCCTTCGCTTCGTCTTGTGCTTCGACTTCCTTCATCAACAGCTGTCTCTCCTTAGGATTTCGCGCGGTTAAAAATGTCGGTTTGATCACCTTTCGACTTCTTAATGTAGTACCCTCGCTATGGATCGGCCTTACTTCCTATATTTTTATATTTTCAAATTTTATTAGATTGAAAATCTATTCTTTCAATGATTATTAGGGGTAACTCACGTGTTTGCACATCAGTCGATTTAAGATTTATAAAATTCTCGTTTACGTCGCCTTCGTATATTTATCACGATCCTGTATTACATTGTTCAAAATTGTCAATTTGTTTTACGTAACGTAGAGAGTGTATCCAAAATTGTTTTGGCTATCGATCGTCAAGATAATGTCACTATAAATATTATTAATAGTAAGAAAAAAAAAGATTTAGCCACTCGATGAGATATACAGACACATTGATTGGTTTATATTTCCAAATGATTCCAAATGAAAAAAGTATTGGGTACATCGAATGATCGAAAAAGGGGCAAATGTGCGTGGCATATAGGATAGGTGCATCTTGGAGCTGCAGCAGAGGCGAGCAGTAGCACGCGGGTTTTCTCGGCAGCCGGCATGGCAGCAGCAGCGCATAGACCCCACTCTCTCGGTCGTAGAGCCGCGCGGCAGCAACCAGTTCGTTTCGGAGCGCGGCTCTCTGTTGCTATGCCGGCTTCTCCTGGCTGCGCCGCCGCCTCTTTTTACCCCCCACTCTCCGAGTGCGCTCGCTCGGTCTCTCTCACTCCTCGCACCCTCCCTTCGCGAGTCAACCCCCTTGCATTCCCTCTCTCGCTCTCTTACGTGGGGAGGGATGCTACCGCGATGCCGTCGACCGACGTCCTGCAGGATGGGTTCTTTCGTTCTTTGCCCCCTCCAATATATATTGTCCTATCCGTGTACACACACGTAGATGTGCGACCGTGTGTGCGTGTGCGTGTGCGCATGTGGGTGATACGTGTGTTGGGATGTATAGCTACCCGCGAAGGAGGGAGTCCTGGTTTCGCTCGTGCCGGGAAAATGAAATGAAAACGCGAGGATAAGTCGAGAGAGGAGTGAGATTAAGACGAAGTGAACAGCGATAAGGGTGAAAGGGATTTTCCATTTTTTTTCCTCCCCTTCATTTTTTGTCGTTGTTGACGAGGGAATTTAATTTAGAATTTAGTGCCTGCGTTTTCCACAATTCTCCTCCAACTAGCGTACGCTTAAAATGGCGCAAAGGAAAATTTCGAAATGCTTACAAGAATTAAAGAGTTTTTTTTTGGTAAAACTCCTTCCTCGCAGATCGATTGTTCTAACACTGTGAGCAAGGTTCACGTATTTCGTTGCTACGCAGTCATCAATACTATATACCTGTACGATCACGAGAATTTCAGAATTTGGAATTAGGTTATATTATACAAATTGTTAAACCAAAATTTAGCATTCTCACATTGGGTGCTGTGCCCCGCTCGATAATGGAAAACGGTTCGCGAGATGGGTCACGTGACCACGTGACATCGACAACCGAGCTCTCGGTATATTTTCCAGAACGACAACGTTGCGGCTATAGCCATAGCACGTATTTCGCATCGTTTTAATCGTCGATATTAGGCTTTTTTTAGGATCCTTAAGTCGGAGATACGTATGTACTTGTGTATCGGTGTGATGTCTACTCGTACACTGAGAAGAAAGTCGTAGTAAAAATTACAATACTCTCCAAGTAATAATGAAATTACAGAGTGTTAAAACCCAAAAAATTATTATACTGTATAAGGAACGTTTACTAAAACGCTATTAATTTTTACTATAATTATTGTAATATATTGTAATATTTACTATAAGTTGTAATTTATTGCATTTTGTTTGCAATTTGATTACTAGACAGTATTGTCATTTTTACTACAACTTTCTTCTCAGTGCATCATTACTGATCGAGTCGATGAAAAACTACCATGTTGTTTAATTTTTATTACATATCGATAATTACATAACGTTAATAATATTTAAAAAAAAACTCTTTGACCAATGTTGGTTTTTCCGAGAATTTCAGTTCAAGTATACTGATCGTTTTACAATGTTGATTACAAATTTTTGCACTGTTTAGGCAGTTACAGTATCTAGAGGAAAATATAATACTAAACCTAATTGTTTCATAGTGTATAAAATGTACAAATACACTTTTGACGTATATTTAGTCAATATTCCTTCATCTGCAGGATGGACAAAATGTTTCCTAATGATTATATTTTCGAGGTATCCGAGCATCGATTGTATCTTTACTCTTAAAATGCAACAAAGAGAAGTTTGTGCCTGTCTGTTATTCTACATTTCGTTCGTGTCGTAGGAATTTCTAGTATCTTTTGTCGCTTTCAAAGTAGTTACTGCAAAGGAAGAGGAGAAAAAAAACAAACTTTTCTTTTGCACACAAGTGCATGAAAGAGTAATTAAAATAAACACTCATAGTTGCAAATCTTTTTTAATTACAAAAATACATTTCTTCGTTTGTCTGTTTCCATATTACCGAAATGACTTTTACGGTAATTATCTTAATTAATGAAACAAAAACAGTTTTGTTGTAATGCTGTAAAAGTGGGTACGTAGTAGTATTTGAGGAAATGTATATTTAGTTGATACATATGTATATATGTATAGTTATTGTAATTAGATCGAATCGAATCGAAGACCCGAACATTTTTATACTTAGATGGCGATGTCTTCTAGGCTCCCGTATGGTACTTATTCTATAATTGAAGTAAACTTTCCAAATGTCACCTGTTAACCGAGACCCGTTGTATATTAAATTTACGAAGTGATTCGTTCGACTCTTGATTCGATGCTTCACTCGTATTTTCTTTGTCTATAAGGCAAAGGAAAGATGTTCCAAATGAAGTTAAAGTTACGTCTGGCACAAATTTGAAAGAGGCAATTTTAAACATTTAAACGGTATTAATTAAACTATCCGACTGTATATAAATATTTTAAAAACTATCCAGAATTCTATTTTGTTTAAAGAAAAATCGGTTAAATATTATATATGAATTCAATTAAGCATTCGTTAATTATAATAAAAATAAAGTATGGACTTATAAGGTAAAAGACCCAGTGATTGGACACTTAACCTTACCGAAATGATGTAGTAATTGGACACCAAAATTTAGTATTTATTTTAAGAAAATTGTTCCTAGCCGAAAAAAAACTATGCAATACAAAAAGTTACTTAATTAAATCAGTATTTACAGTCGAATTTGTTTCCTACATATTTGTATATAATAGATATTAATGATTCTGTCCAACAACTAGGACATGTCCAAGTACTGGGTCTTTTACCTTACATAGATAAACTAAAAAACCAAATGTGCACTTGGTACATTAGTAATAATACAAAAATCTAACATTTAAAGTACTGAAAATATTGCAGTTAGCGTATATAAGGCATGCGGAATCCTTTCAGACTCACATGATCTGGCTCAATTCATCCGCGCACATTCAGTCATACACATCTTATATTCGGCAATCGCATTCATAACAGGACACATCGTGTACGCCAGTTTCAAGCCCAATGGTAACTCTCTCTCTCTCTCTCTCTCTCTTTCTCTCATACACGCACACACACACACAACACACTCACACTCTCGTTTCTGAAAGCTGTATGAAACGCGCCACGTGGCGTTTTAACACTTATAATTACACCGAATGACCCATGTCAGTGCGCGATGATATTACACCACAGACGATTGTCGCCAGATGTATTTCCAATAATAACTATATGCAAGGGTGCGGGAGAGAGAGAGAGTGAGAGGGTGCCCCCTTTGACTCTGATTTAATCAAAGGGCCAGGACAGAAATGGCGAGTATTCAAACGGACTCCCGAACACCTGTGGCTCTTCCCGAAGCTTTATGGGTTCGTGATCCGGTAGGTTAAACCAACCGAAAATGTTTGCGCCGATCATCACGCGAAAGAGACTAAACTTGGGTGCGCGATATATCGCGTAGGCGAGTTCCGCTGTTACCAACGGGCCTAATTGCGCAACCTCTTGCGCCGCTCCTTTCTCTCTCTCTCTCTCTCTCTCTCTCTTCTCGAGTTATTTTTAAGGAGTGATCGCGCGTTTCTTGGAAAAAATTCATTTTTGATTTAGTACGATGATGCTCACGCTTTTATGTATATCTCCTGTATTCACAGAGTTCTCTTTCTTAGAGAGCTACTTGGAGAAAATGTGGATTATTCCTATTTCGCGTAAGGAAAACTGATGTGCTTTTAATGTCTTTTCCGTATATCTCCCCGCCCTGTATTTAATTGCCTCGAGCTTCTGCATTCCAGCATATTTTCAACGTTAGATAGTCTGCTTCCTCGGTTAATCGATTAATCTCTTTCTTATACGATTAGATTACTTTGAAATTATTGGCTCTCTCCAGACATTGTTGGGATATTACAACTCGTTCGCGTGTTTTATAAAACCTTTCTTACAGGTTAATTCAAAGTTTCGAACGCTTTTGCGCGCGCGCGTATGCGTGCGTGCGTGCGTGTAGGTGTGGGCGTGGGTGTCTATCTGCGTATGCGCGCAATTATTAGTTAGTAATTACAGTAAAGCGAACGTAACATTGTGGGACAGCATTTGAATTAGGTGAGACGATGATGGTACGCGTGAAAACCAATTCGAGAATCCATAAAGTGATAAATTGTATCAAAAAAGCTGTATTAATCAACAGTAAAATTAAAAAGAAGCCTATATATAATAAAAAAATCACACGGCAATCGTAGAATAAATAATAGCGTACACTTGAAACAATCGATATATACGTTTTACTTGAACGAAATTTTCGATGAAACGTATTCGTAAGCCGAATACTAAAACTTGGTCGACTGTTTAAAAGATAGGTACAAAGAAGAGAAAAACGCCCATACAAAAATGAGATGAAAAAAAATCACTTAAAAAAAAGGAACATCCGTAGATAGAAAGAACCGGTAAGTCTGTGAGCGTTCCACGATCAGCTGCTTCGGCGGCTGGGTCCCCTCTCGACTCTAAATTTTCGTGCCACCTTCCTCGCGCTCGTTTTTGCTCGCACCCGAGTTTCTTTATCGAGTGGCGCGCGCTCCAGATGCGTTAGCTTCGTTCTCATCTCCGTCCTTTTACGAGACGGCTTTTAACGCTAAAGGTTGAGTTTTCGTAATAAGTTTTATACGATGTTTCGGTCCATCTTTCGAGCGGGCTGGATTCGTCGTTGCACCGCGACCGAAAGTAAAAGGCAGTGGGATGTGCGCGCGACCTTGTCTCTACTGAGTCACGGCAGCTTGTCATTCTTTTATGTATTGTAAAAATAGGATGCGATGATATATTGTCAACTATTACTTGCTAGTTTTGTCACTCTTATTTTTTTTTGTTTCACTCTTGTGTTTTTTTAAGAATAGGTTGTTACAAATGCCTTATGAGAAATAAGAAAATAAATAATGACGGATAAGTTAAGTTGTTGGTAAAGATTAATTTATGCGAATAACAACACATGTATAACAACGATTTACGTATATATCATTCAAACGTTTAGTTGTATAATTTTATTGTTATAAACCTAGAGTGTGTAATAAATCCGCTTTGACCAATATTTATATATATGGAAAGTTAATACTAAAAAGAGAATGTTTGTAGAAAGATATAGTAATTTAAAGAATAATAAAAGTATATATACTTTATTTAAAGTTTTATTATTCCACTGTTAAAATTTATTATATCACCTTTTAGATTTGTAGCTAAATACAAATGTATTTATATTAAACTTGAATTTCACTTTAAATGGTTATTGTAAAATTTACATATTTAAGAAGCAGATCATTTTACAATTTATTACTATTAAAATATCAATATTGTAAAAAAAGAAAAATAATAATTGTCACTGTAAATACTCTATGGTTATGAAGTTTACATTAAATTAAGTATTTAAAATATGTTTGTATTAACTATAGATTATCATTCAAACGATAAACTTGTTCATTTTTTTTTGGATGCGATTAATATGTTATTAATCTGTTATTAATGTCGATCAGACGTTGACACCCAACGTTGGTTATGAGCATTGGTTCCCAACGTTATTTTCCGAAATTAATAACGCTTTTTGATAAATAAAAAATTTAGAGGGATGCAACATCTCAAATCACGTCGTTCCCTCTGTTCCTCCCGCGCTTCGCTCTCACATTAAAAATATTGTCGAAAAACACTGTGTACATAATAGCGATACTTTTCGTTATAGAATTGTAAAAACCGAAATTATTTCTAATTTTATCCACACGCTATAATTGTAAATAAGATCGCGCACTTCCCTAGTTATGAGAAAAGTGAAGGGGGAGCACTTAAAATTCAATAAATTATATTTTTAAAGTCGTTAAGAACGATCGGTAAATAACAATATTACTGAGTGATATAAATAGAATAATTCGGAAGAGGATAAAACTGAAAATGGGGGAAAATGAGTATTATAGATGACCGATTGACCAGTGTGATCGATAACGGTGAACAGCACTCTACGACGTCGGGAGCCGACTTAACTTCCGTTGGGCAGGATCAGTTGTACCGCGCCCGTGAGAACTGTCTTGACGAAGCCATTTCAGAAACAAAACGCCGCTCGTGTCGGCAACCGCGGATTAGCTTGCGAATGCTAACACTACCCGGTGAGCATCGTATCTCGGGACCCCCCCTTGCTTGCACCGTATCTACACGGATCGATTCACTCTTCCGAGATTTCTTCGCTTCGATGTTTTAATTCGTACGTCGAACTTATATATATATATATATAGGTACTCCGGACGGCTTCTCGATCAATTTGCCGGGATATCGCTGGGGATTCGACTTACCTGTAAACTTGAGCTTAAACGTGTATATATAGATATTATTTTTCTTCTTTTCGTCTATCACACTGAGAACTAAAAATTAATGAACAGTTGCGCGAAAGCATCAAGTTAATTTTATTCTGATGCATAAGTGTTAAAAAGTATCAAATTTTTCACTTGACTACGTTGGTAATAAATATCGATCGCCCGTACGCAGAACGTCTCTATTTTTGTTGTGATCGAGACACTTAAGCCAGATGTTCGTTCCTGGAAAGGGAACATTTTCACAGTATTTTAGATATATTTAATTTATTTTATTTTGTAATATTGTAAAATACCCTATTAACAAAATTATAATATCGATTACAATGTAATTCGCAGTAGATGTTGACTTTTTTACTTCATTTTCGAATGTTCGCGTGTCTTACTGCCAGTCAAGTCAAAATAACTAGTGTAAACGTACACTGGCCGATATGTTTCTAAATATTTTCGCGGTACTATTGACAGCAGCATATTGTCAACGATTCATTTAATTGATTTAATTAAAAATTAGAATGTTCGCGATTATAATTTAAATAACAAATTGATTTCTTTAGTTATCGAGCTCGTTAGTCAATGTCACTGAAACCTATAATTGTTTCGTAATTATTAATCAAAATCATTTAATGCTTTTGATGTAAATTATAATGTATATATTAAAGATTAGAATATTCTCTCTCAATAATCTTATAATAATAATCGTGGGTGATAAATTCTAATTATAAATATATATCTGATTTATATATAAATAGATTGCAAGTTTATAACGTCTTGAATTATTTAAATTATTTATGCTAATACTGTTGGAAAATAATGCATTAGATGAAATAAGTGTGTAAGAAAAATTAACGTTATACTGGGATATAACAAGCCAGCGAATTTTCATATTTATATTTTTCTTCTTTAAAATCAAGATTGCGTTTATGAATAATTTTAGATGCGTGTACGCAAATATTATAAATAAGTAATTATATACATGTACATGAAAAATATTGTATATGCGACTGTTTAAAATAAAATTTACGGTATTGATACTTTGGTTGCAATTAGCATGCGTGTGTGTGAGCGGGATGATTTTTATAATTTTTAGGTCACCTTGGTATTTCATGCATTTTAAACGTTTTCTATGTGGAAATCGTTATTTTTCTCGAAACCAACAAATGGCCATTGTTTTCAAACACATCGCGGCTTCTCTTCTACACGTATATATATATATACTTATTTCGAAGCAAAAGTTATTCTGGTTTTATATTCTAAACACGAAAGTACATATCAATTCGTATAATTTATCAATGGTTGTTGATGTATCTTGCTTTTAAATAATTATACGGAAAGGAATGCGCCTCTTTTTCGCACGGCGCACTAAAGTGAATTTGGTGTATGGAAATAATTCTAACCCGTGCAGTCACCAAATATTTGGTGCACTCCACGTACGAGAAGCAACGGTAACGCAAAACGAGAGGTATAACGGTTAAGAGTTATGTAACTATTCTACGGAATCAAACGTAAGATAAAAAAAAATAATGTAAGGACGAGAAGATGCCGGAAACTCTCGGAGATAGGGAAGCATCGGGAGACCAGGGAGTGGGAATAGAAAAAAATTTAATATTTTTTGAAGGATAATAAAAACGGAGTCCGCGTAGTTAATTTCGCATTTTTGCGTGCTTACTAAGTATTCCACATAATCCCTCGTCCGAGTCGAAAACGCCTTCATAAATTCTCATATCGTAAAAACACAATGAATTATTCAGGACAAGTGGCACTTAAATATAAGAACTCTGCGGCCCGAAATGAAGAGACTCGTCTCTCTTTCTCTCTCTCTCTTTCTTGCTCTCCCCCCCCCCCCCCCGTCTCACTCTTCGGGTTTCCTTTTTTCGCCGTGTTATTGCCCCGGGTCTTTTTGCCGCGTCCCACATACGCGCTCTCTCGCATCTTTTCCGCGGTGTGACGTTTGCTTATGCAGATCAACGGGATGCTCCCGCGAATTTGCAATCAGACGGTTTCGTGCCGGGGCTGCATGCCGGGGACCGCGCGCAAAAGAGACTCACCAAGGGAAAAAAGATGCATAAACCTTTCGTGTACAATAAGGCACCTGTGACGCGCATGCGAGAACTCCTTGGGTTTTGCGCTCGCGCGACTGCATTTCTGAACTGTTTCCTCTGATTTCCTGATGTATCGATCCGGTTATCCCACGGATTTTATCAATTTTCTCGCTTTTCTTCCTTTTACTTTTCCAGCCTTTTTCTCAAGCTTCTTCATATAAACATACGAACGAATGTATTTTTATTGACTGGGTAAATGATTTAGCAAACTTTTGTCTAAACTCCAATTATTTTCTTTTGTACTTATTAATATAAAATAACAATAAGAAGAATTAAAATATAATAAACATATGTTTATTTAATATTTTTTTCTTTTATTCTCAGTTTATATTTTTCATATTTTATATGAAATTTAGGAATTTAAGTTACAAAACGTTGAAAGAATGTTTGTTAAAAGATGTAGCGCGTAATATAAAATATCAGTAATAATAATGTAAAATTGGAAAACACATGTAATATAAGGAAGTTTGAAGGATGTTAGTGAATATTCGAACACGTAACTAGCAAATGTCCATATGTGGGCCAGTAAGGCCGAAATGAAGTACTAATAAAAGAAAAAAGAGAATAATGAAAATAAATATACAATGTGTATATTAAAATCAGATTATTTACAAGGTTAAAAAAAAAGCCATCAAATCCGAATAAAAATCCTTACGCATTAACAAAATTATGACAAACGAGATGAAGATTTATCAAGAAGTGATTGAAATAACTGTTGACGCCCGTATAACCATTAACGCACCCGAGCCCATTGTTTTACGATGTATTTTCTTGATTGCCTTGCGGCAATGTCAATTTTCCGCGTTTCATTTCGAGACTGTAAAACTACGGCATAAAACGCAACGCGTCGTAAACGACTCGCGATCGCCTCTGTATATACTACGACCGGAGGGGTTACCTTTCTGCCTAAATCCGCGGGGGGGGGGGGGTAATAAGCCTGTCATACGCGAAGGAAAAAAAAGGTGTACCGAGAAATATATATATATGAAAGAGGTAAAACGCCGGAAAATTAACGTGGAAAATTCTGGTCCGGAAAACAATTCTGTTGTATATCGATTTACCCGATCACCGGAAGATATATGTATAAAACCTGCCTAGCTTGGTGATAATAAAATGTACCGAGACAATTATTATTCGCTTCAGGGGCTACCTTTGTCCATACTCCGACGATAAAGTATACTTTCTTGTTATGTACTCACTGTATACACACCTACATGTACACTCGTTCTATTTATTTACATATTCAGCACCTTTATTATAATGTTATTCTATTATTCCGATTAATCGTTGCACTTTTCAATCTGCATTTTAAGGAAGAAATATGTGCTTGTTCGTAATAGAATGTTCCTTCGATTTTTATGTTGTCGACATTGATTTTTTACTATCGTTACAGTCAAATTTTCGAGTAGTAAAAGCCGCTGACAATTAATTGGTACGGTAGCTTCTTTAAATTGACATGCCAATCCTATATGTAATATAATACTCCAATATAGTACGATTTAATTATTTAAAATTAAATGTTATAACATTTCGAAAAATATTATTCTTTTCTGATTGAAACTTATAAAGTTATAGTTATAGCTAGCTACTAAAAGTTAATGTATTTGTGTAATAAAAAAAGTAGACATACGTATATGAAAAATGTAATAAAAATGATTAAAATAGAAAAATAAAAGTAATTTCATCAATTTTCAATTAATATTACTCATAATCTTCGGTTTCAACTATTCCAACAATTTTTCTTTATTATTAATTGTGTACAATCAAATTGAATTTTTCATCAACTGATATCGAAAATTTTAGATGGCATCAATTAAAAATATAAAAAACAATCTTTTTAATTCTCTTTCAATTTTTTTATAACATTTTCTTCCAAAAATAATATAAAGTTATTATATTCAATACATAATATTATCAATGAACCCTGGTAGAAAATAGCGCAGATTCTGACCAGAATTTCTGGTCAACACATGTTAAATTGGTGTATATCTAGAAATTCTGCAAATTTTCTGAAAAGCATTTCTAACAATATCTTATTTTCAAAAATTTTTACCAAAAATTCTGACCAGAAATAGGCTCAATTTTCTACCAGGGAATTGACAGCGGTTTTTATTCATAACAAGAAAATGATGTTCAATTAGTTAAATTTTTTGCAATTTTTTTGCTTTATTTGGATTTTCTAAAAACATTTTCTTTCAAAAATATGGTTAGTTCCACATTAGATTACTTTATGTAATGTATAAAACACGTGATTTCGACTCTAGACATACGCGAAATTTTTAGCGAGTCGAAAAATGTTACTATTACAAATCTTCTTCTATGAGGAAATTAAAAATTCATAGTTAGACAAGAACTTTGGTATGGAATCTTAAGTATGAAATATTCGATTTTATTATAACTTTATTTATTCTGGAAAGAAATTATATTTTTACACTGATCTACATTATTAACCTCTACGAACGGAGTAAAATTTCATTTTATTCCTTCGATCACTTTATTCTCCGTAGGCTCAATTTACTCCTGTCTATTTTTGCCTGTATATGCCTATTATAATATAACTATCCTATAGTTTAGGGAATAATTTTGTTTTCAAGGTTTCAGAATTTATTTTGTTTATTTACATTTATTGAATACGAAATCTTAAATACACGTGGATAATTGCCGATTTAATTATACTAAATACTTTATTAGCATAATTTAAACAACTGCGAAGACACATACACGATTATATTTTGATGAATTTATAGAAGTTGGGGACAATAAAATTAACAGTGAACACAGAGAAACATCGGGGCAACAAATAGAAAAAGTACCGTAAGTCTAAGAAACAACCTAATTGAAAAATTCGTCGTTCTCGATAATATAAGAAGGAAAGGGTTAACTGTTTAAGGGTTTTGTTTTGTCTCTCCGAAGCTTGCCGCTGAGGGGCGTTAGGGAAAAAAAACGAGGAGCCGTGAAAATTTGTCTCGTGTAACTTTTTCTTCTTCATTTGCATAAAGTATAGGACGAGCGTTTCTACTCGACTTGAAGTTTCTCGAGGTCTCCTTCTTTCTTGTCTGCTTCTTTTTGCAAGTTGACGCGATTCCTCTTCCCCTGGTCTTCTTCGTTTTCCTTCGCAATTTTTTATCGAAACCGGGTATTTCGGAGCCTCAAATTTGTACGCTTCTTATCAAAAATCGAATTGCCTGTGAAACGGATTTACGCTCCCGAACTGACTTAACTAAATAATAATCGTTTAATTAAATGTCGAGTACCTTGTAATTAAATATTTCGACTACATTTTACAATAATGATGTACATATTGTTAAATCGTATAATGATATGAAAATTAAAAATGGTATATATTTATTAAAGGATAATAACGAATATATAACGATAATTTACAAAAGGAATATATTGATATATTATATAATATAATATAATATATTATATAATATAATATAATATATTATATAATATAATATATAATATATATTATATAATATAATATATTGATGTTTATTTATCACACACACATATGATAATGATAACTATCGTATTTATTTATTAAATAATTATCCAATTATTATTAACTACTTAAATAATTTAAATATTAATTTTTATAATTTTGTAAAATGTATTTATTTAATCATTAAAAATTGCAAAAATATTTTTTTATCATTCAAGTTAAGAGAATTATTCTGAAAATGTTATCAGCAATTTGTAAATTAGTATAATTGTATAGAATCTCAAAGCAATAATAAGTTAAATATAGAATTCGCATGAATAATTACGTTATTATAAGTTCAAAATCAGTTATACTCGTTAGTGTACTAAGGTTTGCACAAATCAATGAAGACTCTACACGCATTAATGAATTATTTATACGGTATGGTCATTTAATAGAATAGAAACAAGATACTTACCTTCTTTCAATTACCTTATAATTTACTACATTTCTTTGTATGTAATTTAATTGATTTTTTATTAACAATCCGACTTATCATTAAATACGTGTACAAATAATTTATATTTCAATTTTTATTCGTATATAAATTTCGATTTTGAGATTATTAACCAAAGATATAATATTATTCAAATATTTTTTTTAATATACACTCTTCATTGTCATTAGAAAATCTAATTGGCGATTTTGAATTGTTAATACAAGTTGTAATAAAAAAAAACCCACTCCCAATTAATTGGCTCGTAACTTCCCTAATTAACTTCACGATCGTATATGTAATATATTACTCAAATATAGTATTATTTAATTATTTAAAACAAAATGTTATAACATTTCTAAAAATATTATTATTTTCTGATTGAAACTTGTATATAGCTAGCAATTTGCGTTCTTCGAAAAATATGGTTAATTCCATATTGAACTACTTTATAAGTAAACAAACCCTAGTAGAAATTTGACTATAAATTTAACGTTTTCAAGCCAAAAAAAAATGACCAAGTGTCATAAAATACCCAATTAATGGCAAAATTAGTTTCATTTAATCTTCAAATGATAAATTTCTACTAAGGAAATTTTCATAAAAATTACATTCTAGATTATAATTTTTTTCTCAAAAACTAATTCATGAAAGATTTTCTGAAGTTTTTATAGCATAATGCTATTATTATGATCTATTCCCACAATTTTTTTCAACATAATGATGAATTATTTTTAGAGGTATGTGGTAACAGACAAATACATTCATACAGACATTTTCTAAAACATGTGATTTCGACTCGTAAGATGTTAAAACTTACTTGTAACATATTTTTAGCAAATCGAAAAGTTTTATTATTACAAAGCTATTACATCCGATTACATCTCCCGTGGAATTGTTGCTTTAAGGGGACAAGCCTGGGTTAAAACCTGAAAAAGAAGCAATTGTTTTAATCATATAAAAAATTTTTCAATTTACATTTAGGATTGTGTAAACAAGTATACTTAGAATATATACTATGTTAAGTTAATTTACCTGGGTTAAAGCTGTATTCGAAGCCATTTTCCAGGTTACGCTGGCCATGTCAGCGTAGAACCCATTTTTTCATCCAAAGCCACTTGCCGCAGGCTTACTTTCTTGTTGCTCCACCTTTTTAACCCAGGTTGGAAGAACATCACCTCAGTTATTATTTAATCCACTTGAATGGACAACTTTTCTGAAACAAAGAAAGAAAAAAATTTTTTACTGAATTTTAGTAATTTTTTTCATTTTTATTGATTTTTTTGACCAAAAATAGTATCTAACTCACCTGGAAACAATTTTTAACTCAGTCTGCTCCATTCAAGTGGTTCTAAATGTAGATATCAAGGTTTCCTCAAAATTGCATCCAAATTGAATGATAGGATCTAAAGATATCCTGCGGCAAGTGGCTTTGGATGAAAAAATGGGTTCTTCTCTGTCATGGCCAGCGTAACCTGGAAAATGGCTTCGAATACAGCTTTAACCCAGGTAAATTAACTTAACATAGTATATATTCTAAGTATACTTGTTTACACAATCCCAAATGTAAATTGAAAAATTTTTTATATGATTAAAACAATTGCTTCTTTTTCAGGTTTTAACCCAGGCTTGTCCCCTTAATTATTTTTTAGTTGATGCAATGTTAGTTTTATCAATAAGAGCATAATTATCTACGTCAATAATAGATAAGCGTGTAAGTTCAATATAAATATTAGTAAATATTGCTTACTGCATAAAAAGTCTATACATAAAAGTTGGTTTACGAGTTCCAACGTCATTACTTGGTAATAACAACAAAAATATTTAATATTTCAAATCAAGGTTGATCGGTATTAAAATTGGGAAAAAAATGAAAATAATAATAACAACTCAAGCTCGCGAAGATTCACGAACGCTCGGTAGGGTTAATCGAATTTAGCTTAGATTCATGTCGGTCCCGCCTCTCGGGAAACGTCTCTGGGTCATCTTCGAGGAATTGCTGGCCTTTGCATCCGTCCGTACGCGGAGCTCGCGTAATGGCACTCCGTGGGAAGCTTCGGCATTTCCGGATGTAGGCTGATATAATAGGAGAGTCGAGTGCCAATTATGAGCCGACGACGAGAGGCGTCGATGACGACTGAGCTACAACCACCCGACCTACGCGTTCGAGAAAAATGTACCAATCGATCGTGTACAATTTCAGGTACACATACATATTTCCAATTAAAATTTTAGCAACCTGTGTTACATATTAATTCGCGACTTAATCTTGTAATATTATAAAGATTTTATTCAAAGTTTCGGAATAAAAACTGCAACGCTTGTTAGAATTTGTAATAAGTTACAACAACGTTATTATTTTTCTCCAAGTTCAGTGATCAGCGTAATAATTAATCGAAAAGTAAGATAGTTAAAACGGAGGTGGAAGACGCAATGATTCATTAAATCCGGTTCAAAAACACCGGCCACCCGTAAACCGGGGTACGCGTATCCGAGTATAAAGATAGAAAAAAGGGGTGGTTAGATACCAAAATAAAGAATAACGCAAGATTAGTAGGTGCTCCATGGAAGATGAGTGTGAGTACGGAACGAAGAATGAATAGGGGACTTATTCACTCTAACGTGAGTCCAAGAAAACTAAAGATGGAAGGTCAGCGAGTGTACAAAAATAGTGGAGAAGATGAACCACGTGAGCGCTCTTGGTTACCCATTAAATATTTTCTTTTTTAACATTCCTATGTCATTCCAACTCTTTGTACCCTCTTTATTTATACATTTTTTTAATCTTTGATGTAGAATATTTTCTATTATTTTATAAACTATGTAGAGTACAAAAGTATAGTTGATTTTTAAATTTTTGAGATAAGTACAGTAAACATTGCGATAACCCAAGTATATCCGTTATTATAACAATACAGTAATTTTTAATATACTAGTTTTTTCTTCAGTAAAGTAAAAAATGTTTTATCTGCTATTTTATTAAATTACATTTTCAGTACAAAATACATAATTTTTTTTTAATTACGTTTGACTTTATTCTCTTTAATCTCTTGTTTCAATTTAAATCAAACTATAAATCAAATATTATTAATCTTTTGGTTTCATAGATTGCGTATTTCTTATTTTAATGCAATACGGAAATTTTAAACAAATATCTAGTTCATTGCTTATCAACGATGCAACTGACTGCAATTGCCTAGTTAACATATCAATAATGTATACGAAAGTTATTATATAGTATAACCATAGATAAAATACAGCAGTATCTTTCATAAAATGTAATATTTCCTGCTTGTATCAAAGTAATGATAGGTATAGTAAATAAATATACCATAATTGTGTTAACCTACACAAAAAAAAGGTATTTAAAACTGATAGGATTAAATACCCCTTATTTCGAAATGTATATATTTATTACTATCAAACTCAAAATCAGTGTTCTAAAAAATTTCTTGATTAACGCACGTAATGAAAGACATAATTTATGAACATCGATATAATAAAACTGACTACGTTAACCGGGTGTTGAAAAACAAGAATTACATTGGTTTTCCAATGCCATGCGGAAGGAAAAAGGTGCATCGAAAAAGTGAGAGGAGAGGGGGTGGGAGGAGAGGCGTATATCAAGAAACATGAATGAAGCGGAGAATGCGTGCTGGCTATCGCGGTGTGTCAGGCCGGCTTTCGTGACCTCGTGATAGGGGCTCTCAACTGCACTCACGGGCAACCTCCCCGTTTTCGACCCTTACTCAAGACACTTTTTTTTAATGAATCAAACCGTAGACACGTAGACGGCCCGCTCCTTTACGCGACGCCGACACTTCATTCACGCGATGAGAAAAAATACGAGTCGGAGATTTCTCACCGTGTGTAATGAGACTTTTTCTTATGGACGCGTCAAATTTTGGGCTGTGAACGAGCCGTTCTCTTACTCGTATAATTGACGCGTTGACTACACGAACATGCTTTCATTTTCGTACTTCGGTTTTTTATGGACACTTTCCTTACTTATATATTTTCACTGACTTTTCGGCATCTTGATTAAAACACTTTATTCTTACACATTATTGAGGCAGGCAAAACTTTATACGTACACCGAGCAGTTCGACATTACACGCTTTAAAATTCATTATATATGAATTTTTTAACATTATTTTTTTTCCTTTTTACGTACATTCAAAGCAGAGATGTATAGTTGTAATTGTCTTACAAAGTCTCCCTTTATTATTGCATTTTTCTTATATAAATTTTTTATTTTTTTATTCAGAGTAAAAACTTGATTTTTACATTTTACTTGTATACATCTGTTTTAAACAATGGATGTCGAACCGTTTGGTAATAAGAAAAAAAATGGAGAATAAACTGTTAATTTTAAGTACAATACTGCAGAAAATTAACAATACTAATAATGAGACCATCCGTACAACAGTTTTCATTATAATAATAACGGTATTACATACGAAAATATATTATATACAAAATCAAATAATCGATCATTACGTGACATTCACAAACTGATTGGTACAGAGAGCAAGAGAGAAAGAGACTGCTCGATAACATATTTATTTGTAAAGAGGAAAGGCCGTGCATTTAGAAAAAGTAATAATTGAAGATTTCAACAAAGTACAATGAAGAAGCCCAAATGGAACAAAATTATGTTAATGATTTAATAAAATTCGTTTTTACCCTGACAATGTAATTTAATAAATATTAATATAATTTGTATTAAAAATTATTATATTGTATAGGAAAAATGTGACATCCCAGCAGAATAATAATTTTTGCTATGTAATACAGTAAAATTTAGATATAATATCTTTTTCACCCTATTGCAAAGCTTCCTCTATGAGGAAACTAAAAATTCATAGTTAGACAAGAACTTTGGTATGGAATCTTAAGTATGAAATATTCGATTTTATTATAACTTTATTTATTCTGGAAAGAAATTATATTTTCACATTGATCATCTAAAAAGTATACTTTATTAACCTCTACGAGTGGAGTAAAATTGCATTTTATTCCTTCGATCACTTTATTTCCCGTAGACTCACTTTACTCCCCGTGGACTCATTTTATTCCCCGTAAATCCATTTTTTACCACACGTAGACCGAAAGTACCACATTCCCTCCCGGCACCGAAAAAGGAATGTGTTATTTTCGGCCTACTGGTGGTGAAAAATAGTATACATCCCACGGGAGGTAAAATGGTCATCCCATAGCACATGTTTGCCACCCTCGCCTTCGGCTCAGGTGCCAATTTACGTGTGCTATGGACTGACCAATACTTTACCTCCCTAGGTGTGTAATATACTATTGTTCATCGTAGACTTACTTTTTTGTTTTGAACATTTACTTTAAACTTTTTTTACAGATACAAAATTAAATTTATTATATTCAATTAAAAATATCTAAAAATTTTACAATATAGAAAAAATTTAGAAAATAAAAAAAAAATTGTTATTGCAAAAAATTACTTTTCAAATGATCAGGGTGGAAAATTTTATATGCACAGTTCGGGAGTAAAAGGCGATTATTCCCTTGGATGAATTACTGCCATAAGCTAAACCGAGGAAACAGCAACTTTCATCCCGGGAATAAATGCCGAGAATAAAATGGAAAAAAATTTCTTAAATTCTTGAACTCTCGTACGTTGAACATAACCAGTAAGACTAATTTCCAAAATGCTCTCGGAAAATTGAGATCGACAACCTTTTCGGGTAGCGAGAGCAATTTTATCGCGAAATGTACTGATATATATTAAGCACAAAGGACATCCGAAATATTTTTTAATGTACTTATATAACTTATCGCTGAATTAGATTATAAATAAATCGGATACGCGCATTCGTGAGACTTTGCACTTTTCATTTTTAAATAATTGGATAAAAAATCAAATGGATTGCAGGCATCCTCGAGTTGAAAAATAATAAAATAGTAGTATCAATAACATTTTGACAGGTCGGTAAATATATATTGCGCTTTGCTATAAAACCTGTATACAATATTATGTTTCCGGAGTTGTTTACAACTATGTCGGCTACTAGAAAAACCTAAAAATAATATTTGAGTATTTGCTTTGAATCTTGGATGCATTAGGATACAATGGTCATTTAATAGAATAGAGACAGGACATTTATTTTCTTTCACTTAACTTATAGACTGCTATATTTTCCTTCTGTGCAATTTACTTCATTTTTTAATAACAATCTCACTTGTTATTAAATATACATATATAAAATAATATATATTTTAATTTTACCTTCATGAGAATTTTAATGTCTGCCTCCATAGATAGACGATTTAAACATTTTAATATTATTGGGGCTTAGTACAAACAGTTTTGCAGAACACCTGAAAATATTGATAAAAATTGTAAAAACTCAGCGATATCCAAACTAAATGTTCTGACAGCACGAATAAGAAATTCAAGAAATAAAGCCTGTAAAAAATCAAATAATGTAAGAAATGTAGCAAGGTTGTTTTCATCTTCGGCAAATAGAATTCATCAAATATGAAGGATAGTTGTTTAATCATTGCAAGACAGTCAAGCCCTAAATTGAAAGAACAGTTCGATTTGACGATAAGAATAAATCTGTTAAACAATAATTTCTCCATATGTATAGCCTATTCCCATGCATAGCTGTGACATTCTTCGTGTTATGTTATGTTGTGTTATATTGTGATTCGTTCCTTATACATTATTTAATTTATTTATAATATTTAAATTATTGAAAATATGAAAAAAAAAATTACTTTATTTCTCGTAACTATTGGAAATATGACGAATTATAATTAAAATGACAAATCCAAATTAATGCTACTGGAATATATTTAAGCACCTGAAGAAGGTACATATTGTCTCCGAAACGTTGTTCAATTAATTAGTTATATTGACGATTCGTTAAATCAATCAAAAAATCCTTTTAATTATTTTCCCAAAAAGGAGAAAAATTTTCGTGAGAGAAAGATAAGGAGAGCGAGAGATTCCAAACAATTTGAACGATCAACATAACCCGTCTGTAGAGAATTTAGCCGAATGTGTCCGATATTGTCATTCTATACTCCCGTCAAGAGCAAGTTGTACCCATCAACCGAGTATATACCATAAGTTTGCGTACACGGATGCCCGATTCCCGATGAAAAATTGTCCCGATAAACGATCTGTATTGTAAGCCTCTCGTCCATAAGTCTGCGTGTAGTCTGGGTATATACACCCCCGCCTACGGCCTTTCCATCTCCCATCAATCGATTCTTCCAGCCTTCTGTCTTGAATCTACCTCTCTACCTCTTTCCCTCACTTTTTTCTCGGTTCGAATTGCTCGCGTGGTAACTTTCCCGGACATGCAAATGAGAGAAAAAGGAGGGAAATTCGCGAACGTGCTGCGGATTGAGAGCCTCTACTCATTCGCGTTAATGAATGATGTTTTTTTCATTCAACCGCACCCCTTATACTTTATAACTTGGTGTAGAAAAAAAGAGGAAATGGTCATTCACTCGAGATAAATGGCTAGATCTCACGCGCGTTCACGTATGCTCATTGTTATGCGTATTTATTTCTTTTTCTCATTTACTTCTTTAGACCGTTTATTAATTTAGCGTTCGTTCGACGTTAGGAGAAACGATTACGTCGGTTAGGTCTGAGCGGCATTGACTATTACTACTAGGAAACTTTAAGTAGTACGAGTCGTCGGAGTAACGCTAGACTTCTTACCGCAAACTGTGTAATCGTATCTTTTTTTATCTATCGAGTATTTCTATAATTTTATTTTGTCTTCTTTTTATAACTTATACTTTATTTTTAATATGTTGATTGAACTAACATATTTCTAATTGTTCGTAATGGTTAATATTAATGTAAATACGTATACTTTTTACGATACGTTAAATAAAATGATGGAAAATAATATACAAGAAATATTATTAAATATGCGATAAACTATTAGTAATCGATTGAATATTTTGAAGATTAGAGTAATATTCATATCGACACTATTATATATAGCAACATTATCCAAATTCGAAAATAACTTGCAATGTAAAAATATGAATTCAATATGTAGATGTATGTAAAAACAATTTTGGAATAGTCAGTACTTTAATGGTTTGAAAACTAGGTTACAATCTTTAAATTCGTTCAAAAACATATGTATATGGGCCATTTCAGGTCAACTGGTTGGATTCAAATTTTAAAATGCATCAAATTTTAGGTACAAACTGGAAATGTTATTCAGAAAACCGAAAAAAATTTTTAAATATTGAATTTAGAATATAATGTTCAAAAGTTATTCTAACCTCAAAAAGTGTGATTTTTCTCAAGTTTTTTCAACACCAGCTGTTTACTGTTATTTATCTCAAAATCTATCAACTTTTAATATAGAACATTATATGTAACATTCGTTGCTAATTATATCTAGAAATTATCCTTTTGGATTAGAGTTATTAATCTCAAAGTCGATGACTTATAAAGTACAAGTTATCATTGATGTTTAAAATAAGGCGACCACGCCACAATCGTATCTGTTATTTAAAAGTCTAAAAAAAAGCTTGGATCAATACCATTCTGATGATCAGTAGTTTATAACTGGCATGTAAACCTGTCAAAAGTTATGATATTTTAAAAAATTACAAAAAATTATTGAAAATTTAAATGGTATTTAACATGTAAATTTTTGAAAAATTTTGGTAGTTTTTTAAAATATCATAACTTTTGGTACGCTTACATATTTAAATTATGAGGAATTATGTTATATTTATACTAAATATTACTATAGATATAGCAGTGTATCCAAAGTCACTTATCATTTATAGCTATATTACACTACTATATTCTATTATAGTAAAATTTATAAAATAAAGTAAAAATATTTAATATATTGTGTTATAATCAATGTTACGTAAATAGCAAATTTTACTATCAAAATAACAAAAGTTGTTATATCTTTTATAGTGAAATATATACTATATTAATAATATTGCAGAAATCATTTATATACGCGTCATACGTTTATTTTATCTGTTTCAGTATTCAATTGTATTGAAGCAACTGTTTTATTTAAAGTTATTCTAATTACTTAAGTCATCCAATATTGGTGGCGTATACACAGTATTCTATTTCTTCAGCTCTTCTCGCTAGTGTTCAAAAATGCTTTGCAAGAAGAAGTGAAGAAATAAAATAGTCCCACTGCTTATGTTCAACGTACAAGAGTTCAAGAATTTAAGAACTGTTTCTAAATTTTATTTCCGGCATTTATTCCTCGGATGAAAGTTGCTGCTTCCTCGGTTTAGCTTATGGTAGTAATTCATCCAAGGGAATAATCGCCTTTTACTCCCGAACTGTGCATATAAAATTTTCCACCCTGATCATTTGAAAAGTTACTTTTTGCAATAACAATTAATTTTTTTTAATTTCTAAATTTTTTCAATATTGTAACATTTTTTGATATTTTTAATTGAATATAATAAATTTAATTTTGTATTTGTAGAAAAAAGCTAAACTATAAGTATTCAAAACAAAAAAGAGAGTCTACGATAAATAAAATGTGTGTTCGATGAATAAAATGGTTTTACGGGGAATAAAGTGATCAAAGGAATAAAATGCAATTTTACTCCACCCGTAGAGGTTAATAAAGTATACTTTTTAGATGATCAATGTGAAAATATAATTTCTTTCCAGAATAAATAAAGTTATAATAAAATCGAATATTTCATACTTAAGATTCCATACCAAAGTTCTTGTCTAATTATGAATTTTTAGTTTCCTCATAGAGGAAGCTTTGCAATAGGGTGAAAAAGATATTATATCTAAATTTTACTGTATTACATAGCAAAAATTATTATTCTGCTGGGATGTCACATTTTTCCTATACAATATAATAATTTTTAATACAAATTATATTAATATTTATTAAATTATTTTTCTCGGTGTACGTATACTTTTCTCCGTAATGTACATATAATTATCTAAGTTTTTAGGACCAAAATTTTATACTTCTATTCAATATATTAAACATTTCATAATATTCGAATTGTAACGTAAACATAGTAATGTGAAAATAACGACATAGAAATAAATAAAACAAAATGTTTCAGTGAGTGGGCGGACGGTGACGGGGGGCGCGTCCCTGTACGGGTGGCTAGTCACCGAGGAGCCACTGCCTAGCGCGGTTTCTGGGACCGGAGGCGGAGGAACCGGCTCCGGGGTCATACCGCAGGAAACACCCGCGGATATCCATGCGATGCAAGCTCGGATACCCCACAGGTTTCGCGACCCGGCCACGGCGCCGCTTAGGAAGCTCAGCGTCGACCTTATCAAGACCTACAAGCACATCAACGAGGTTGGTTTTTCATTATTTTTTACACTTATTATTTGCCCTTTATCGATATTTATAAATATATAAGTTCGAATTATAATCCGAAAATGTAGGCTTATCTGTATAGTATAGTATACAGTAGGTCATAGTTGTGTGATCGCGTGTACAATTAGTTGCATAAACAGATGAAAACGAGAGTAAAAAATTAATAGTAGGTATTTAAAAAACCAATTGGACGTTGCTCATCCTATTAAAATAATCTCATCCTTACAATATTCTAACCTTAATAGAAATATAAGTAATTTAGCGATTATACCATTTTTTTAACGAATAAACGTTCTATAGATGCATGTTGTTTAATTATTTATTCTGTCGGTATGTATCTGTATGATGAATGAATTTTTATGGGTCTTCCCGAGTCAAGTAGTGTAAAATAAAAAAATCAAAAAATATTTGTATTTTTTTCGGAACGTTTTATATATTAATATATAAATTTTATTTCTATTAGAAAATAAAATACGTAGTAATAAAAGGAAAAATAAATGATAATTTCTTTACATTTTCTTTTTTAAATCTTATAGTCCAATAATTTAGTTGTTCTTACTAGATTTTTCTATAATCAATAAGTGAATGCGAGTTGTATGGTATTACAAACTTTGTTACTCTTGTAACTAGTTTATAATTAGTTTTTTATGTAATTATACTCGGATGGTAAATTAACACTTTCACGCCCTCCCGAGCTTCTGGTTTACAATACCGCAGGGACTATGAGCTAAAATCATTTTCCTCTTTTCACGATACTCTAATTCATGTTTATAACGCAATTTTTTCAAAAATATACAATCAATCCAAGTGAATTTTATAACCACGATATTTTCTAATATTTATTATTAACGTTACACGAATAATACAAGCATAAACGTGTATAACGTAATAAATAAGCACAAAATACTAATGCAATAAGTATTTTAAATGTTAGTCGCAAATAACCATTAAAATACAATTAATGCAATGTTCCGATAAACGAAGACTAGAGCTTAGAATAAATCGAACAATATTAATAACAAAAATCATTATAATGATTATCCGCGGTATCTGCATCTCAATAACGAAATCAATTTTACATTGTATATTGATGCAACGATGACCACCTACGGAATTCGCTAATTAGAAATCATTGGTCGAGAATCCGAAAAAGGTGAAGCAGAATCGTAGCGTTCTCGAAGTAATAAAAAAAAAACGAGACGAGGCCCCGAAAAGATTGAAGAAGTCGATTGGCGGAGCGGACGCCCACGTGATTTCCGGGGAAATTATCCACGTGGGCCGACAATATCGCGTGGGCGTGCGTCTCCGCTAATCCGGAAGCAATCCGGCCTCGATTTGCGCCGATCAAAATCCTCCTTCTCTATCCCTCTCTATCTCTCTGCAGATGCGCTTTTTCCCCCTCCGGAAATGCAGAGGTTTGCACAAACTCCCACTTCTTTCCTCCCTCCAACTCGGTCGTGACTTTTTCTTGATCTTTTCTATCAGTAGTGGTTATTTGCCTTCCTTTATTACGCGCTCCTTAGTTTTCGATGATTGCCTGGCTTTAATGTTACGTTCGATTACTTTTATGCTCGATGATTTTTAAGATTCGTTTCGGTCGTTTGGTAACTCAACTTTTTTTTTCTACTATGATTGACCACATCTCCATTTTAAAGCTCGAGACAAATAATTTGATTTGACTTTACAAAAATAGATTAATGACATTTAAAAAAAGTATGTATTGGAAAAAAATGATGTAACCCAGCTCGTAATCTCAGTCTACACAAACAGTTACATATCCTCGTGTAAGTTATTTAAAAATTTCGTTACATATACTATCTATAAATTATTCATTATAAATATTCTGTTTTCCCACAATTTTTACAAAGTAACCACTAAAATAGTATTTAACATTCAACCTTATACATAGTAAAATTTTTTTATCTAATTTTTATTGTTTTTACACTAGACGATTATTGCATGCACAAATTGTTCACTTGTTTTAATAGAAATGATTTTAAATAAAAATTAAAAAAAAAGAAAGTAAAGTGTAAAATATTGCTACATTTATTAGAAAGATAATTAATTTTAAACGAGTTACATGCAGAAAGTATGATTTCATTGCTCTGCGAACTCGGTTAAAATAATCATTGAAAAATTGATACACACATATTGAAAATGTAACCAGTTTCAAAATTACTGCACATGCTTGTATAAATAAGTAGTTCGGCACATTTTTATTTGTTTATTAAAATTTACACACATTTATTTTTAGTACGCACAAAACTTCCACGTATAAACAAAATTGGTATTTGAATGGAAGTTCCGTTTGCACTTAGTTGTAACACTGTCATTGTATAATAGCTTTTTTTTTATCGTATATTTACATTTACTGTTTCATCGTTTATGTGATATCTCTGGTAGAAATTTAGCATTTCGAGGGTAGTCGAAACCATTTTTTGGCCATTAATTACGGACTTGTTGAGCACTTTTTGGACAAACGGATAGTTTTTGGCTAAAAAATAAACATATCGCGAATGTCTTAATTTCTACTAGGAATTTATATTATATTAATTACAATATCAAGTAATAAATAATATTAATTTTGAATTGGTAAAATGACGAACGTTCAGTAAGTTGTACACAAAAACTAAAAAAAATACAAGTCCGTACTTTTTGCATTATACTACTCCATGTGCAATGTATGACTTTCGTATTAGGTTCTGAATTATGCAATTAGATTGACATTATATAGAGCTACGTTACAGTACATTCGTTATCTTGGTATACAGCATACATGTGGCATTACACAAGGAAAATATTTTTTCAATTTAGAACGCAACGTTAGTAAACATACGCGTATTTAAATTAATTAATACTAGTTCTATCGATTGCGGGACTGATTTATTTAATAATTTGTACGCCTAAATTAATCAGTATAAGCGCATATCGACGCCGCGTACGAAGAAAAGCGCAACTCAGATTTTGTAATGTTATTTTAAATGGGAAAATCTGAGTTGTGCTCTCGTTCGTCCGAGGCGTCGATATATTCGAATCAATTTTATTATTATTATATCCATTGCAATATCCGTATTATTCGTATAGTATACAAATAGCAAACACAGTATGTTCGAGTTATTATTGTTGCATTTTAACATTTCGTTCAGTATTTTGATAAATACAATCAATTTTCTATAACGCTTGTATCGTCTAAGAAGTAATTGTTTAAGCTGTCCTCTACACTAGACGAGTATTTACCTTCCATTAGACGACTTTGAACGCAAAGCTGAATAACCGATCGTTCTACACTGTACACGTGACTAATCGTCACCAACGTTTAAAGAGAAAAAAAATGCATCATCGACTGTGCGATCATTATATCCTCGAGCACAGTGTCGTGTAGGTTTATATACACCCGTGTGGAAAAGGAGAAAAAGCAAAATAAATAAATAAACACGAAAGAAAGGAAAATACCGAGAATGAGCAAGAAAAAGCGCATCAAGGCCGTATATGTGCCCATCTCTGTTGACAATCCGAGCGAAGTGAAAATTCCGCGACGTTTAATCGAGAGGTAGAGCGAGAGAGAGAGAGAGAGAGAGAGAGAATGAGAATCGCGAAGGACACGGGGAAAAGGAACGCAAGCGAGCGCGCGCACCTGCATACCTATATCCATCCTCTCGCTTCCGGTGAGCGGCATAGTGAGTGAGTGAGGGAGGGGAAGAGAGAGGAGACGAGTGTATAGACTTGGCGGCTCGCGCATTCCTGCCTATACGGAGATATAGAGCCAGCGCGGAATCCAGCATCCACGGATCGCTGGCCGGTGCAATCGTGCACCTCCCTCCTCTTCCTCCTCCTCCTCCTCCTCCTCATCTTCTTTGGATCATGGTGTCTCCGGCCCCTCCCGATATATATACATATATATATATACACACACATATATATTACCCGACCTCCTCGTCGACTGTCTCGAGGAATAACCCGCGAACTGCGAGGAATCGTTTAATTGTTCCGCTGCCCGTCTCGATCAATTTTTTTTCTTATTTCCGGCTTATACGCTCTTCACGACGTATTTCATTCTTCGCACGATTTGTTTTACGATAATGTGACTAGATTTCGACACGAAATTACGTACCCAACTGCGGGATGGACCTCAAGTTTATCGATCTAGGGCATTACGGTGTATCGCACGCTTGGTTATTGCTGGAAATTCATCGAACCACCGACTGCAAGCATACACGCATACACTAATATTTAATTATTACGATTTACAATTATGGCGATTAATATATCCACAAATATTATCGCAACGAATTTTGTTGAAAATACTGTATAAACTTTTTTTTCATATTCTCGTCGTTTAGTCGCATGAATAATGGATAAATTCCGTAAACATGGTTTAACGATGATATTACCGGAACTTCAAGATAAAATCCAAATAAATTTTATTTGATATAATTAAATGTAATTATGCGACGCGCTCCCGAATTCGAGATGCGCGTATAGTTTGAAATCAACAATTAACAGGCAAATCTCGTGACATCTACAATTAATCTCGAATTTACCTCTTTAAGGGAACTTTAACAGCAAGTGTAATACCAACTGCATCATTTAGATTGAATAACTGCCCAGAATTTACCGCACACGTTTGCATACGTTTCGCTCTGATGCGCAATTAAAATGAAATAGAAATGACTCGGTAATTCGAATTTCTATACTCATGTTTCATAATTGGTGTTTGCAACAAAAAAAAGAAAAAGAAACGAGTCATCCGTGCCTCTAAAATGCAGATGGGAATTCCGTATACGTCGCTTTATCGGTGCATGTACTCGGCGAAATTGAAGATATTCGAAAAATATGGTCATATCGTTGATTTATTTGATCCAAAGCTTAAAATCAAAAGGCGGCCACGCTAAATACAATGAGAATGTACCGTCGATATAAACAAAGGTGACAAAGAAAGGATAATGAAAATCGGCGTAGAAGGAGAGAGAGGGAGAGAGGAGGCAGGATAGTTGGAAAAATCAAAGGAGCAACACGAAGGAGAAAACGCGAAACTCGAGACTCGGAAAAAAGTTTGGGCACCGAGTAAGTTTAAGTATATATACATATATATATATACAGAAGGGAAAAGCGCACGCATTTATCCGGTCTCCTTTCCGCCGTCTTGGCGCGTGACTTTTCACTCTCCCCCTTCTCTAAAGCCCCTCGTATATATGCTAAGTGCTTCGCGGTATCCATTGTTTTCCGGCGCCACTTCCCGATTGATTTTATTGGTTTCCCGTACCGCCGAAGGGCTTCCGCGGATTCTTCCTGTCGCATTATAACCCTCTACCCCTTCCTCCTCCTCCTCCTTCTCCTCCTCCTCCCTGATTTTCTCGATTTACTTTACCTCGCTTTTCAAAAGAATAATGCCTGGGCAAATCAACTTGCGCATTCTTAAAGGGGGGCTTCTAGACGCGTGTCTCGAATGTTTTTCTTTGTATATAGACCGATGCAATGCCGTTACCGAATTGCTTCCTAGGTAGGTAGGTATTACAAATGCCTTCCTCGATTCCCCCCTTATATATATGTATATACTGTGTTTCCTCTTGGAAATTGGGTTACGACGGGACGACAGATATATGTTTTACGATTTTTTTTTAATTTTGTATACCTGCAACCTCAACAGGTTCAAGTGTGACGTTATGGTTTCTCACTTTAAAATCCAGATATACATATATTTCTTGAAGACTTATCATAATTGAAATAAACCTTCTTTTAATGAATATTTTTTAAATAATAAATATAAAAATAAATAATAATTTTCTTATTAAATTATGTCAATAAGTGAAACATCCAAAATAAATCGATTAAGGAAATGTTATCGACCAATTACAAATCATATTCCATTAAACAGGTAATAAATAAATATTCTAAAAAGAATGGTCGAAAAATGGGTGAAAAGTACACGGAAAATGTGCTCATTTTTATCCTCCCAGTGAAACGCCTTCTCTCCCAATTTTGAACCATTAAATAGACTAAAATATAAATTATATTGTGTTTTGAGCTTATATATGTAAATACTGAAAATATAACAGAAATTAGTTGTAAATCAGACGAAAACGTTAAAAACCAATCCGAAATTTGAACTTTACTGTTATCGGAAAGCTCAAAACATTATTCGAATGTTTTAACGTTATGGTCATTCTATTAAGTGCTAAGAAAATGGGTGAAAAAGCGTTTCATCACAAGGTATTTAATACCAATGTTTAATTCCTAGTTCTTAGATTCAAATTTCTACTAGAGAAGTAAAATAAGAAATTAGAAGATGCGGAATGAGCTATTTTAGATGAATGAGTATAGTAAATTATATTTTTTTTATTCTCTTTACTCATCACCCCGTATACCCATTATTAAACGGGTTTTTACAGGGACACCTCTACCACCTATGTGTGGAGGTGAAAACATTCCAATTTTTCCCATCCCGGTTCCCATCGTCTCGCATTCGCCCGGGGTTATGCCCGTGAGGAAGGGAAAACCTTGTAGGAAAACCTTCCCCGAGACGGCCGGTGTATTGAAACATTCTGTTTAGATGTTGAGGTCACCTTTGGTAGGCCCAAACACCGAAACCAAATGTTCCACACCTTCCGGTCACGTTATGAAGTGTGGAAAAACACCTAACCGATCATTTAAGCTAAGCCCGAGAACGGTCACCCATCCAAGTGCCAACCGCACTCAGTGCTGCTTAACTTTCGTGATCGGCCGAGGTGCGTCTCCGCCACTCCGCCACCGTGTCAGTTAATATAGTAAATTATATTAAAAGTTTCTATTTTTAAATTAACATTACATGACCTTCATTTGATTATTGTCTATATTTGCTAAATTTAAAAAAATATATTGGTGTATTATAAAAAGGCATTGAAAAAAAATTAGATTATTAAATCTATATGATTCTACATGATTGGAAGAACATTAAGAGTCAAATTTCTTTCCAATATCACCGTTTAATGCTATTATATTTTTGTTTAAAATTTAGTGTAGTGACAGATAATATCCAAATATACGAAATACTAATTCAATAATATCAAAATACTAATATTTTGGTTTTACCCAAATAACTATATTTATTTAGCTAATATAATTTTTTTGTTTCATTGGCTTCGTACCCGTTAAACAAAAATTAACTAATAAAGTATGTACACAATAATAATTGTATAAAAATAAAAATAAAAATTATTAATAATAATACTAATAACAATAATCGTATTTATACTAATTTCTAAGATAACTACAATCGCATAAACGACTATAATTCAGGGAAGAATATTATTGAGTTGGGCGATCGTGAAACCTAGTAGGTTGCGTAAGGGATTCTGAACTTCACCGTTCGTCCCGACGTTTTTCGAGTTAGAAAAGTATTTACCAGCGGTTGTGACAGGAACGGTGAAACCAGAAGAAAATTATCGAAGAGCCAAGGAACCGAAGAATCGAATTCCGTCCAAGTAAAACTCGGTGGGGAGTAGCTTGGCGAATAATTAAACCCGACCCAGATTACGAATAACTTCTTTTCGAGACGCTCGTTTTGACGCGCACGCATTTCGTTTGACAGCGAGACGCTTACAACAATTTCAATTTCCAACTTTCTATATTCTTTCCCCTCGTACTCTCGTTTTACCTTTTCCTTCAATTTAACATACCTTTTTCCTGTCGCGCGGTTATAATTCATTTAATCGTTCTATACCGAACGTCCTTTTCTCATTTCTTAGTTGTTCGATGATTAATTGTTCTCTTGTAATTTGTAACATTCCCGTTGTACAGGCCGGTACGTATTGAAGTCCTTTTATTACGTTTTCACAAATTCATTATTTACTCGCGCGCCTCTTATTGACTTTTCAAGCTATTCGAAATAACAGCTATACCATTATTATTTTGAAAAAATTAATTTTACTATGTTTTATTCGAAACAAAAAATTTACACGACGCGAATTAAAAAGTGAAGCGGGAGTTTTGTTATTTGTCAAATGATACATCGATCCCAAAACTTACGATCACTCAAGATTGTCCGCTGACGATAAAAATTGTAATTTTTGTATCGATCTTATACCTTTTGCACAAAGTTTCTGTAAACTGTTTCATCGATCGCGAAGCATCTGCCTCGGTTCGCAATTCCCAACGGTTATCGGCCAAGGAAAAACTGCGGAAACCAACGAGAGAAAATGACGACCTGGTTTCCCTTATCAACGTGCTTCATTCATCTTTGACGCCGCGTGAAATTCAAAAAATACCGTGCGCGCGCTCGCGCGATAATCGTCCGTTCCCTCGTCTCTTGGAGCTGTATATACACGCCAAAAACTTTCCGTTGACCGTTGGGCCGGCTCGCGAAATACAAGGTGACTCACGGCGGAAGCGCTCGCGTCTCTTCTTTTTTATTCCCGACGCGGCTCTCCGACTTCTTTGTCTCTCCCCTCTCCCGTGGGTTTTCCTTAATTCTCTCGAATCTAGAGCGTTATCTGGTTATGAGAAAAAGAATGTATCATACGGAGCTACGCACCAATCGAATGGGCTATAATCTTTTAATCAATTACGCACAATATTTTGTTTTTACTAATGTTTCCACACCATCTTAGATTGCGTAATCGTCAATTGTCGATAGCCTATATTTGTTTCCGCAATCTTCAGAGATATGCTGTATTGTAGTTTTTGTGCAATATTGGAATTCTACCAAAATACCAAACAATTGTTACAAAACTCATCAAATTTTATAAGGTTTAAACTACACTGTTAATTATTATTGCGTTTCTATTATAATAGCTGTACGTTATTATGTAAAAGCGTGTTAAAAAAATGTTTTGATATCACCTAATTCAAATATTATACATTCGATACAATATATTTTCCACACAAATCTCAAAAAAAAATTTAAACAAAAAATTTTGTTAAATCTATAAATTAAAAGATTCAAAGATAATGAACCAAAAAGTACAACATTTAGATATTGCAAGTACTTTAAAGTATGCTAATGACAAAGTTTAAAAAGGCTACATATGTTACATATGTTACTATTAAAAAGCATACTTTATCAAAAAATAAAAATTTGAAAAAGGACTGTGATAAATTACTTCCAACAATTCTTGGACGAAAAATAAATTCACCTTCATCTTCAAAATAATAATTTAAAAAAAAAAACCATTTTATAATTTTTTTCATAAAAACGGTTTGATATAATTTTTTGAAATTTCTACAAAATGCAGCTAATTAGGTCCAGATTTATAACAAATTGACAAAACACAGACACACACATACATTCATACATAAATTTTCTAAAAACAAGTGATCTCGATTTTAGACCTGTGAAACCATACTATTCTAACATGTTTTTAGCAAATCGAAAAATTTTACTATTACAAAGCTTCCGCTGCGAGGAAGTAAAAAGTAGTGAAATCAGTTTAGTTGTTCATCTTCAAATTTGTACAACGTATATAATGTAAATCGGACCGTTAGAGCGAACTGTATCTAAATTTGCATTAGCAATACTTAACTGATAGATTGACCAATAAATTGTACTAAAATATTATTTTAACATTAGTTAATCGATCGACTTAACGTAAATGAAGGTTAAAACGTAGGAATTTGATATTTGTGAAAAATTCAGAAACATTGCGATTAAATGTAAATCATTAAATATCATTAAAAATTAGTAAATATTATGGAAGTCGTTAATAATATCTGGAATTTTTCGATACTAGTGTGAAAGTGTTAATTTTCAAACGAGTGAGAGTTTTATCGCCCGAGCTGTTAAAAAACGAACACTGACGATTATTGAAATACGAATTTTACGTATACACTGTATCAAAAAGAATGTAAAGGAGCAGGTGCCACTTGCACTCACGATGCACCTACAATATTTTAATCTCGATCCACCAAATTATATTATCCTCGAATTACGAGTAGGCGCCATGGCGTTAAGAAAAAAAGACACGAAACGAGCACGAAAGGCTCATGTGTCACTGTCAGCACGGATTCGTGCAACGCATCGCGATTGTTGCATCAACGCTGATAACACAGTGGCAACCGATAGCGCGAAAAAAATTTTCCGCCCGCTGCATCGTGCACTTGCACGATCTCAAGGGCAACTTCCTGAGCGTAGTCAACAAACTCTATTTTACTTTTTGCAACTCAATTCGTGGGTTCGTCGAATTCTTCACCAACACTATTTTTCTCTCCGAAAAGACTATTATTCAAGATAGGATTTTTCGTATTCGTATGCTCCGTACGAGCTTCTTCGACAAGTTAAAATTAGAAATTTTAAATTTCACTTTTTCTCTCGCATGGTTTCTAGTTCCAAGACTGTTAAACTTTTACGCGGTCTGGATCACAATATTAAATGTAATCTACGCGGGCCGTTTTTTCTTTTTCACGTAATAAAATTGTGCGAATGGGAAATAATATTCCTCCGAAGTAAGGAGCGTATTAGAATAACGGCCGTGACAGATAGAACGCAAAACACTCGACAACAGTGCATGCGTGTGTGCGAATGTTTGATATATGCGCATATACATACCGCACGAGAAATAGAAACGGCACAGGCAGAGGGAGTCGAGGTCGGTTCTTTCGCGTGCGCGCGCGCGCGTGCACCGCTTTCATTCATAACTTCGAGGTTGTTCGCGCCGCGCGCACTTCCGATCGCATTAAGCTCGGCCTTCCTGCTCTTTCTTTCGTCTTACATACCCTCGGCTTCTCTCCCGTTCCATATCTTTGATACATGCGTGTACAAATCTTACAACGATACGGTTATACCCCCAGCCGACCGAACAAGATAATTCAAACATCGGGTTACGATTTATTTTAAACTTTCACACTTATACGTTACTGCGATTTTGCACTCGCGAAATACTTAGCGAATTTATATATAAATTCATGACTTTGTTTATGCGTTCTATGTCGGTTTAACTGTATATGTTTTCGATATATATATATATATATATATATACATGTGATTTTTATGTTATTACACACGCGTTCGTTATTTCATAGTTATTTAATTTATATATATGTTCGGCGAATTGCACTCAAAATATTAATAGAAAGTTTATACGTTCACATGAAATAAATATTACTATTCTTATTTTCGACGTCGAAATACTCAACTAAAAATAATTAGGAGGTTTATTTTAATGACAATCAACATCGATTGTTTCTTAAACCATTAATTGGTTGATTGTTAAAAGACATTATTCACAATTATACTTTCCGACTATCTTTATTTATTTTTAACAAAAATAAATTGTCAAAATTTATTATTTATTGCTACATGTTCAACTATCAGTAATGATGCGAAAACAAATTCTTCTTCTTTTTTTTATATTAAAAATGGTTATCTTGACGAAAGTTCGAATTCAAATTATTAATTCATATAATATAGTTAGATAATTACGTTTATATCGTTCTAGTACTACATTAATCTTAGTTACCGATGCTATAAGAATAAAGTTTCGGTAGCTATGAAAACAGTTATATGATTACTATTAATTTATGGTGAGCATAGTATTTAGATGTGATAAAATCTAAATACAATGTTATTAGAATACATTTACATATATGCTTCTCGAACGATAAAAATTGATCGTCGATAACGACGATTGATGAAACTATATATACTATCCTTTTATTTTCATTTGAAACAATTTTAATCTTGTTAAAAGATTATTTTGCTATGGATATGTTTGGTTATCATAACGAAATGTAGGATAGCTACACGGAGAAAAAATGTTGTAGTAAAAATGACGTGTTATTTAGTAATGGAGAGACAGACTTGAAAAATGGTAAAAATTACTATTTTGTTACTGCTTATCTATTAATATTTACTATATATGTGTATACATAAAAACTGTAGTTAACATAACCGTTTCTTAAGGAGGTGGCATGCTCGGTAGGTTACCGACCGAGCAAAAAAAAAAATTTTTCTATTTATTTAAAAAATACGCAATTTTAACCAAAACCCGAATAGATATCTGAAAAATCGTATGTATTCGGTGCAGAAATTTTTTAGGGTATCTTTGTCGTATTGATCTGGAACTTTGCCCTAGTAGAAATCGTATTCCATTAAATAGGTAATAAATAGATATTCTAAATAGAATGGTTGGAGAATGGGTGAAAAATAGGCGAAAAATGTGCCCATTTTTATCCTCTCGGTGAAACGCTTTTTCTCTCCATTTTTAACCATTAAATAGACTAAAATGTAACTTATATTCTGTTTTGAGCTAATTTTTAGCTTATTAACATACATCAAATTTGAGTCTAGTTATATGCTATTAAATGTCTATTAAAAATGGACAAGTGAAAAATATAATAAAATCACATTTATTTTCATAAATACTGGAAAATGTAACAGAAATTAGTTATAAAACAGACGAAAACATTTAAAACCATCCGAAACTATAGGAATTTTGAAGTTTACTGTTACTGGAAAGCTGGAAACATTATTCAAATGTCTTGAGGTTATGGTCATTCTATTAAGCGTTAAAAAGTGGGTGAAAAAACGTTTCATCACGAGGTATTTTAATATCCATGTTTTATTTCTAGTTCTTAGATTCAAATTTCTACTGGATTCGGGTATTGGTTAAAATTGCATATATTTGTAATTAGAAATTTAATTAGTAATTTAATTAATATTTTAATAAATAATTTTAAATGTAATAATTATCTTTTTTTGCTTAGTCGATAACAAACCGAGTATGCCACCCCCTTAATAGTTGGAACAACGATAGCATCAGTTATATCAAAAAATGTTTTTTTTTAATGACACTGATCTACTAAAATTACAATTTTAAAAATAAATATTTGAATTATACAGCAACTATGTAGCTTCCTTCTCGAATTTATCAGCTATTATCTTTGTAAGAGCATTCTGTCGGGAATATGCGAAAAGACTCGGCAGAGTGAAAATGAGAAAGGTTTCGTAATGCGCGACTGAACAGGATTGCCAAGAGGACGAGAGCGATTGAAAGATTAAAGAGCTTGGATGGAAGGCATATACGCATCGCGAGAGTAGAAACTAACATTTTACATGTGTTTATATATGTCTGCGTAATTTGATCGACCCGTCAATCATTGATTTATCATTCGAATCATACCGAACTACGTATTTTATATAATTTCCACAAAACTGCAAAATGAACATTATATTTTCCAAAAGGGAGAACGAATTACGAATCGATATGTTTGTCTTTATGTTTTCGGTGGGTTTCTTAGGTAACTGGTACGTAATAACATCGTGTATATATATACGAACTGATTTATCGGAAAGAATTTTTGAAGGGAAGTACGCGTATATTCACTTCAAAATTGCATATTCAGTACACGTTGAAACTTCGAACATTGAAGCACAACACCCACTAAAAAATCGATAACGATTATATCATACTTTGCGCTAGGTTTAACTAAAATACAGTTGCGATTTTTATGTGCTCGAACAGTACTAGTCTTTCCTATGTAAGAATCTACATCACACTAAATTACGTCAAATTTTTTCATAATTATTTAAATAAATTAATTTTACCTTTTATTGTTGAGTATAGTACAATAAAGGTTTAATTTGTTTATTATAAAGTGACCGATCAACTTGTAGTCACAATATTTTTTAAACATAATAGTGATTTTTTTCATCTTTTTATTTGTTTACTATAGACCACGTCATGTTTTTTTTAACGGGATAAGAACCCCTGCGAAAATTTGAAAATGCTTTATTTTTTACTAAACTAGGAATTCAATTTATCGAAAAAAACGGTTTGTAACGATGTTGTGCTTCTTTTTCTTGGAAGATAATCTGTCAATTTTTTCAAACATTTTTATTGATAAATTAGCGAGATTTTTGGGCAACCGTGAACCATCGTTTTATAGCTATATATTACCGACCAAAAATAGTTATTTACATATAATTAATTATTCGAAAAATCTCTCTGTCACGGTATTCCGATTTTTCTTATAATTAGGTTTTAAAATATTTGATATTTTGAAGGTAGGTCTCTGTAATTAGAGTATCACATCTCTCGTTGGCCACGATTAAATCACACTTATATAGTTTCATATTAATAATTGTAGTAGTTCTTACGTCTGGTCAATTTATTCTAAAATCTAAAGGGATTGGACAAATATGGTTAAAATCGTTGCCTAGAAATTCAATCATGAATTCTGGCATAATAATAATGGTTTATTTCAGGGTTGGGTAAGTCGTCGATAACCACTCTGTTTCGAATACTTTTCCATTGTTGAGTGTAAAAATTAAAAAAATAAATCGACTTGCATAACAACATTGTATATGGTACATATATATATATATCAACTAAAGCTAAATAAAAATTATTGGAAAAAGTATTCTACTAATACTTTTAGTATCGTAATTTTTAGAATAATCGAATTTCATATAATTGTAACATTCATTTTTAAGACTATTTTAACTTCCATTGACAAAACAGTATATAAAGAAGATATGTATGTGTAACATAATCTTAATTAGACTAGAACAATATTGATACTTTTGGCATTTAGAATATAATAATAAATAAACGAAAATTTTGATAAATAAATTATCTAAATTTAATAGAATTATTTTTACCGATTTAGTTTTTAATACATTTTAGTTTAATAATCATCCCAAATATCTTATCAGTCATTCGACATCTATCCGGTGATAAAATAAAGCCTCCTATCGAGAATAGTCTTTCACATGCTGCTGAGGAACCTGTGTTTTATTTAAAAAACATAGTTTTTACATGCAGTCATAATTTAAAGAGAAAGTAGAGTAGTCGGTGCGAATTTGACACTTCCAGGAAAGTTCTGATTTTATTTTTAATATTTCCTTTTTGTCAGAGTTTTTTTTAACTGGTATTATAATTATCACCATAAAATGTGTATACAATTCATTTTCATATACATGAATTAATTCCTTTTTATTATAATTAGGTAACCGACTGACAAGGAGAGTGTTACATCTCCGGGAAACGGATCTCAAAGTTAAGGGTTTTTTTGCGAAAATTTTCGTTATTTGCTTATATCTATCGTAAAAAAGAGCGATAGCGTCTAAAACTCTGACTTTTTTCATATTTTTATAGTAGTAAACATATCCTAGAGTTTGGTAAAGATCCGTTTCCCGGAGATGTGACACTCTCCTGGTAAGTTTAAATTCTGGACTAAAACAAGTAACAAAAATAGCTTATTTTGACACTAAAGAATTAAAACTTAATATGTCGCTAAACCTCATAACTTTTAACTTTTGTATTAAATTTTCGACAATAGACCATAAATATATTCAAGACATTATAAGAATAATTTTTAAATCTGCTTCTATTCTAAAGCTAATAATATTAATATTGTTCTATAGTGTAATTCAGAACATGTTATACATAAATATCTTCTTTATATACTGTTTTGGCGATGAATCTTCTTAAAAATGAAAGTTACCATTATATGAAAAATTGCTACTCGGTACTTTTTCCAAAAGTAATCGATCGAATACTTTCATTGAATATTTTGTTATTTAGCGTTAGTTGGTGTATATGTACCATATATGATGTTGTTATGCAAGTCGATTTGTCTTTTTAATCTTTAAACTCAAATAATGAAAAAGTATTCGAAAATGAGTGGTTGGCAACTGCTTACCCAACCCTGGTTTATTATATATTTTTAAGACCAACGATTCTATAAAATTACAAGTAATAAGTCAATTGAAAAATATAATATTTATATATGTATAATAAAGTAGTTTCTAAATATTTTAATCAATGGTTAAGTATGTATCTATTGTGGACAGCACTGAAGGAATAAGGTTAGGAATACAACTATCATTCAAGTATTAAATATTTTAAATTATTTTAGGAGATGTCGGAGTCAAAAATGTTTATTTTTAAGATTTTTAATTTAATATTGTAGATATAGTTGGTGGGTTGAAAGGTGTAGATCCCTGCAATTTGAGTCCGACATCCCTTTAAATTTTAACTTATTACAAATATATATTTTTTAAATATCTCGAAACGCTATTTATTCTAATTTAAAAATTATGTAGAACAATTTTTATTAAAAAATGTAAATAGTACTGTAATGTAAATATACTTGATGAAAACATTAAAATGAAAATATTAATAATTATTGTCTATTTCTCATAAAATACAAAATTAACCATATTTTCCAATACATTTGGACATGTTCTTTAAGGGGGTTCCATACTCAATTTTTGATGATTAATTAATAAAAAAGTACAACAGTATGTGAAAAAATAAGAGAAGAGGCGCCTTCGTTTATTGACAATCTAACTGTGTGCTGAATTTTAGATTAAAATATTACTGCGTTTTCGAGAAAAGTCTTACCAAAAATATCAAATATTTTCACCTCGTTGAGGTTAGGTTCACATTTTTGGTAAGACTTTTCTCAAAAACGCAATATAATTTTAATATGAAATTCAGCACATAGTTAAATTATCAATAAACGAAGGCGCCTCTTCTCTTATTTTTTCACATACTGTTTTATTTACAAATTTATTACTAATAATCGCGATTGCCGGTAAGGTAGGGAGGATAAATATTGACTATGGCACCCCGTTAACTATATTTATTCAAAATTTCTGCCTAGATTTTAGTAACATTGTCAGATATAGATTCCGAAATTTCAATGAAACAATTTTAAAATTAATATTCCAATCATATTATTAATTATCTGTGTTATTCGTTGCGTGTCAAAGTTATTTTTCACTCTATCAAGTAATAAACTCAGTTAATTTTTCACATCGTAAATCATTATATATCAATAATATCAATTGATGTAAAGTACAAAACTTAATTAAATTAGAATTAAGCGCAAAAAATAAAAAAAAATTATAATCATAATAATAAATAATCGACATGCTTACTGTAGACGTATAATCTTAATCTCGTATCTACAACAGTTTCATTACTGTGTATATAAATGCCATAGCTGACAAGTAAAATGTGAAAAAAAATAATAAGGTAAAAAGCAACGTTGTTAATTTAATCAGTAAAGTATCAAACTAGACCATCGAGGTGTAAAAAGAAAAAAAATGGAAAATAAAAAAGGTAACGCATAGAAAGTAAAAAAAAAATCTCCCAGGGAAACATATAGATCGAGGGACGGACAGCACTTGACAACAAAGTCAAAACCATACAAGAGGGAAAAGGACGAGAAGAGATATCGTGGCACGTGTACCAGGAGGGGAGGAACGGATTTTCCTTCTGGCACGCTTGTCCCTCCACGAGTTTTCCAAAGAAGGGGGGTTGCTCATCCCCACTATTCGTCCTTCTTTCGGCTCTCTCTCTCTCCATGGCGAACCATATGGGGCCGGTCTCGTGCACTCGCGCATAGCAACAGAAGCGGACTAGAGCGCGCGCGCGCCAACGACCGACCGACCGACCGAGCGAGCGAGCAAACGAACCAACGTTTTCCTCTCTCTCTCTCTCTCTCTCTCTCTATCACTTCAGGTCGTATGTTGCCATCGCAATTGTTGCCGCTTTGTAATTGGATGCTAGAAGACAAAAGGACACAGGGACGAAGGAGGAAGTCGATCGACAACCCCCTAAGAGCTCTTACATATTCATCCTTTCTCGCTTTCCGTCGCGCTTACTACTTTTTTTGGTCACCCTCTCGCGACTCTTGTCGTTTTCTCGTTGTTTCTGTAAACGAGGCTACATTTGCATTTCGGACCCGTTTTCAAAGGGTTGTCTAATGCTCACGATCCCAATGGACATTTATATCACTTCGATTAAATTTTGGATAAACAAAGATTTTACTTTATCCACCGCGTTACGAATTATTAAAGTCGTCTACGGATCAGCCTTATCTGCCTTAATATATACATATTTTCAGTAAATTAGCCGACACGATGGTAAAAAATCCTCCATTTTATTGTTACACCTATATTTGTGCAGCGATATCTTTTGCTATTCTTAAAAATGTAATTTGAAAAACCAATTCTTATTAGCAGTATAGATGGTTTCTTCTGAATCTTATTTTTAGATGCCGACTCGTTGGATTTGCACTAATTAAGTGATTAATTTAATAGTGAATCATGGTTACGCGCAAATTACCACTTTCATCTCCTGTTTCTTCTAACAGCTAAACAAATTAAGACAATAGAAATTTGGTTAACATTTTTTAGTATGACTCATTATTTTCTCATTCGTATTTGTAACATATATTTCTAACAATATAAGATTGAACTTTTCGTTATGTACATATATTGTAAAATATGAGTATTAATATCCTATAATTGTGGTATATCCTTTATATACTATTGCATCTGTACATTTGCACGCGTTGTATAATTAATATTTAGCAATTTTAATTTTATTTGTATCAATCTCAAAAAATTTTACCATTTTATTTTTTTTACGCACTGTATATATGTAACATATGCGTATCCTCGTATTAGTTAAACGTTTTAACATTACACTTGAAATATACGTAAACTGTTAGTTTATCATAAAAAAAATTTATATTTATATATGTTATGTAAAAAAAATTTTAATTATTAACGGAAAGAAAATAAAAGTTGCACGTTAATTTATTGTTACACATTAGCGTAATTTTTGACAATAGGCATACACGAATAAAAAAACTTTTAAATAGACTATGAAGCGTATAGAAATAAATATCGAAAAATTAATTATATTAACGAAGCACTTGTGCATTGTGAAACTACCAACGATATCCGTTTGATTTACTTTGTTTAATGCCGGGCATCCTTTTTTTATAGAATACTACAAATGTTTACAGATTCGGGTGCACATTTTTATAAGCGCGAAAATTTTCCAGATTAATCAGTCGTCAGTCGTAAATTTATCGAGTTGATGTATTTCGATTGCGATCATTGACATGTTCTTTATTATCTATTTACAATCTTACGTCTTATTATTGATCAACGTTTACGGATGCAGTAGTACCGATGAAACTTAATTTTATATTAATTGAAGGATTTAAGTTTTTAAAAGGTAATAAGATCATTTTAATGTGACCATTTTTATATGGATTTTAATCGGAATCAAGATATTATGTATATCGTCGATTTTTAAACATTTAATGTTTTTGACAAATAAAAAGATGTTTTTGGAACTAATGATAAAACGTATTGTAATATAATGCAATTATACATTTAGTTAAATGTGTTAAATATATTAATTCCTACCAAAAATGACTTAATGTTAAATTTATATCCCAACTTAAAACTTAATTAATGACACTTTCGGATGATACTAATAATAGATTTGAACAGAGTGTAAATAAGAGGACGGTTAAAATAAAAGCGTTGGTTTATAATATTCGGTGTAAAATTTTGGTGCAGCAACAGCGTGATTTTCACGTGGTCTCACGGCGCGCACGACGCTATCGATTGCACTCGAGCTTCGTCGTCGACAGATCGGATTCTGCGCCCTTTCCGCCGCATCTCTTTTCCTCCGTCGACGTTTTTTCCTCCGTCGTCGCACACGACTATATACCGTTTCCATTCCCTCGCTTCTGTCTTTTCACCTCAGTGTTTCAACCTTCTTTACTGGTTTTCGCGCGATTCTAACGGCGGGAAACCACCGAAATATCAACGACGCACCTTAAAGACGAATTAATTTTTACTTCGTCAATTTTGCAACGGTATTAGGAAACCCTGTTTAGTTAGATAAATATTAACATTTTTTGTTTCTGTAAAGAGTTAAATGAGAAACAATTAATTAATTAATTACCTATCTAATTGGGCGCACACAATAGTAAAAATAATGATAATAATAGGAAACTGTATATGTAGTAAGTAAAAGACGTATCTATTTCTTTTAAATTTGACACTCGTTTATAGTTTTCGAAGATTTTTAAATCAATCAACTAAATTATATAATGTGTAAGTGCATAATATCACGAATGTAATTTAATTATAAATAAATATTTTAGAAAATAAATACACATAAAATTATACATATTCCATGTCGAGTAAATTTCAAAATTTTTTGAACTTTGTGATTATAGTTGAAACCATTTTTTGAGCATTAATATATAATCAACGGATTTATTGGCCATTTTTGCTAATTCAAACTGCTAATATTTTACTTAAATACGCTGTGTGACATTTTTATTTCTACTGGGATAAAGAAAATTTTATTTAAATATTTTTCTTATTCATCGGTTATATATAGTTATATTCCAAATAAAATAATGTATTTGTTAAATAAATAATCTCACAATATTAATAAGAGAAAATATGAATAGATACTCATTTATTCAGTTCGCATCAAACACTTCTATTATCGATTTGTGTTTTTTTGTTATTTTTTCAATAAAGTATCGATTTCGATTAATATATTATAACAAATAATATATCTAATTTAATCTATTAAATATATTATTAAAAATGTCTATAAGCGTGAAGTGTGGACGAAAAATTGTCGGTGATAAAAATGTAGATGACACATTTTTGTAATTCATATTTTTATTTATTTTTATTTATATTATTATATTTGTATAAATATTGAAAGAATTGAAAAGTAAATAATGTTATGTCTTTGCATATTACTAATATAGATGGTACATTGAATGTACGTTTATAAATTTTTGTAAATTTTATAAGCAAAAGCTGTTACCACGTATCCATCGGTGCCGTGGGTACCAGAGTCAAGTTTTATCCTTCCTACCTTACCAGCATCAAAAGTCACAGAAAATTAGTTATAATTAAAAAAGGAAGTCAATTTACGCAGATTGAGGAGAACAGTCTCTTACCTTTATTGATAATCTACCTTAGTTCAAAATATGAAACAAAAATATCGATTGGTTTTCGAGTAACTAGCCCTTACCAAAGTTTGCGATAATTTTGTGCAATTGGAGGTTGCACGCTCGTCTACTTAAAAGGCATGTCAAAATTTTTGGTACGGGTTTTCTCGAAAACTAGTCAATATTGTTGTTTCAAATTTTAAAGAATAATAGAGTATTAATTGAGGAAGGGGACTGTTCGCTTAGATTTATGTAAATTGTCTTCCTTTTTTAATTACAACTAATTTTACGTGGTTTTCGAGATCGGCAAGGTAGGGAGGATAAAAGTTGACTTTGGCACCCCGTTAAAGAGAAACAGCAGTGCGATATATGATGTACTACACAAGAGGGAGGGGGAGAGATTATCGAATAGTTCAAGTATTAAAATGTGCAGAGAAAGACGGGTAGAGAAAGAAAGAGACAGAGAGATATGAGGAGAAAGTAAGGTAAGAATCGAAAGAATCTTGGGCTGGCGACACAAAAGGCTGGTGTGTCTCTTGAAACAGGTGGAACGCGGAAAGAGAGAAACTGCGCGAGACAGACAGGAGGGGGTGCGCCGTCGAGGTGGGGTTGCACTCCGGGGGGTGGTGGGAACGTACCGAGAGAACCCTGACTCTCTCTCTCTCTCTCTCTCTCTCTCTCTCTCCTCCCGGCAATGTCAATGACCTCGAAAGAGCGCCGCGCGCCGCGTTATCTCTCTGTCTCTCCTGTGCGATTCTTATCGCAGGAGCGCGCGCGCACATCAGCCGTATCCCGCGTGAGGTAACCGCTCTCTCCTCGTGTGCTGCCGGGGGACAAAAAAAACGTCCAGGAGAATCTTTATTAACCGAAGGGTGTCTACCTCCGTCGGTAGTGCAGGGATTTTTTTTTTTACATTTACACATTAATTCTACAAAGATTTATGTTCAAAGATTCACGTCGATCATCACATACATATCTAATATCCTCGTTGAATGACGGTATATGTTTCTTCGGCTTACATTTATTGGATCATTAACCAAATGGAGGAAATAATCTCTAATTTAATTTGTCATCGAAATTTTTAAAACACGTATTATTTTACGATATCAAATTGCAATGTATGAACATAGTTAATTTGAATAACTATCGGTGTAATTTTCTACTATAGTAATTGTTATATATATACACACACACATCATTCATATTGTAAAGTACCGTGTGTACATTAAGAAATAATACTTACGCGAGCATATAATTCGCTATAGCATATATTTATTTTTGTTTTAATAATTTTTTACTAATTTTTTTTTACAAATTATTAACAAATAATATATAAGAGTAATAACAAAAATAATGATAATCTTAGATACGATACGAAGAGTACAATGCAACGGTGCCGAGTATATTTTTGTCGTGATGGTAATAAATAATTAGCGAGCTCGACATCTATATCACCGTCTAAACGTGGATAGCGATTTTAATGAAATTTTACCCAAGTCTGTACGTTATCGAGCGATGATCGGCATGTTTCACGTTGACGTCCGTTCGTTTCATTATTTTCCCGCGGATATTTGGAGCGCCCGCGTTATTGAGCAATGAACTCTCGAGCTCCGAAGAAAGCCAATGGATAATACAAAAAAAAATCCTGAACCACACGGCGATTAAGACACCTTTATTCATTAATCAATTAATTTCACTTAACCGACACGTTTTATTATTATTTTATTTGCGATTTCGCGGGATACGCAGTAGATATTGTCTGTTTGGTTCAGAATCATAAAATGCGTTAAATTTAAAAATGACAAATCTAACTTTTGTATAAGTTATGTATACTCGAGATATTTCAATCTGTTTACTCAATACACCTTTGACGAAGAGTTAAATAATCAAAGTGTGTAAATTTGAAGAAAATAAAGAAAAAGGTTTTTTTGGTTTACAAAAGATTTTTGTTACTGTTGTTACGTATTAGAAATTTCCGCGAAAAGCGATGTCGAATTGGCATACATGAATGCGAAACTACCTGCAGCAGTGCTTTGGAGATATTGACTGAAATTTTTATTTGCAGAAAATGTATCTTTTAAATTTAATTTAAATACGTTATATTAACAAATTATCAAAAACTAAAACTGTCCATATTTCATATAAATCACAACTATTGAAAAATATGTAGATGCAATACCTTTTTGATTACCTGTAAATACAAATATCTTTATGAACAAAATTAGGAAATACGATTATGTATGGGAACGCTTCGAGCAAAAAGAGAAACATTACATATATCATGTCTAAAATCATGGATTACCGTATCTGGTAAAAAAATATAAGCATCCGAAATATCATAATTATCGTTTGATAAGGTAGGAGCGGGGGCCCTTATTAAGTCATCATTTTTAGCAAGCTGTTATTTTGTTTCGCCGATTTAACGTGGATCTCCTTTTTTGCTAATTTCGGGTTTGTATTTTTTAATTGAAGGTATACTATGCCAAAAAGAAGAGAAGGGCGCAACAGATGCAGGGCGAGGATGGCTCGCATAAGAAGGAGAGGAAACTCTACAACGACGGTTGGGACGACGACAACCACGACTACATTATCAAGAATGGAGAGAAGTTCCTCGATCGGTACGAGATCGATTCGTTAATAGGTCAGTTTTCTATTTAACTCTACTATTTTTTTTAATCATTTAAACACAATATGTATGGCAGGAGAGATTGGACTATTTTTCCACATTTTACGCTCACTCGATGGTAATTTTTTTAAAGTTAAACTGGTATCTTGAAACGAATAACGCTATAATAATTTTCAATCAACAATAAGTTTGCTTTTGTAAAAAAAAAAACTTTGCAAGTTTCTCCACTACCTCTATATGCTTAATTTTGCACCCAATCGTTATAACCGAAAAGTGATTATTTATTTAAATTAATAATTAATTAAATATTGATTGTTTAAAAAAATTCATTAATCATAGTGTGTTTATGGACCATGTAAAAATTTTTAGAGATTTTTATTTTTATATTGTAATTACAATTTGCGGAACTTTGAAGGAAGATCTCTGTAATTTGATTATCACATCGCGTCAAATGCTTAAAACTTCTATAAAAAATATTGTTGAAGTTCAGATCAAATATTTATTTTAAAATATTCTTTAATATACTTGGTCTCTACTCAATTTTCGAATGTCGTAGGCATATGTGAAATCGGTAAATCCCACGCAATATCAAATCAATGTACCAAATATACACATGACTCATCCACTTTTTTTGCATTGCGGAAATTACAATATTTCAAATTAGCATAATCCAACTCGTACATAATTACGCGCAAATATAAAATATAAAAAGTTAAAGATCGAGAGTATTCGTACATTTATAATTTACTAATTACTTTATTTTGCAGGTAAAGGCAGTTTCGGTCAAGTAGTGAAAGCCTTCGATCACGAAGAACAAGCTCAGGTGGCAATAAAAATCATTAAAAATAAAAAACCCTTCCTAAATCAAGCGCAAATTGAAGTTAGGTTATTGGAAATGATGAATAGAGCGGATACCGACAACAAGTATTATATAGGTAAGATTTTTATTTATTAATGAGAAATTTTCATTTTTATCTTCATTACTAATTATTAGTTTTATAAAAATTTTAAGGGGATGTCGAATTCAGATAATAACCATTTTTTACATTTTTTTTCATAAACTCAGGTACTTAGGCATATTTTAAATAAGATACCCAAATTTTTCGAGATTTTTAAATTTATGATTTGATTACGATGTTTGGGTTGGAAGTTTATGCCTTTTTTTAATAATAATTAAACGGAGAAAAATTTCTGATAATTTTTACCCTGTAAAGTTAGTAAACATGGGACGAACTGTCTTTTCTGGAAAAAATTACCCTGCTGCATAGTAAAATTTAACTTAAGTTCTTGTAGTTTTTAACCGAAAACCGGATAATTTTTTCCAGAAAAGACAGTTTGTCCCACTTTTACCATCCTTACAATCAGGAAATTTTTCTCCGTGTACCGACCAAAAATTCTATACTCAATTATTATTTAATGATTTTTTCTTTAAAAAATCAAAACGTCAGGCCCTTTCTTATGTTTTAAACTAATCGTATGAAATTTTTCAGTTTTTCGTTTTTTATGCAATATTTTTCGATAGAATTTTTGGATTGTAAGGTGCAGATTCCTGTAATTTGGGTTCAATATCCTGTTAATTATCAATTTAGCCAAGCACGGCAACGAATGCTCGCTGACGAGTATAATATATATGTGTATATATGTGTATTATAAATGTATACACTCGAATTCGATTTTGGGAAAACGGCGAAAATGGTGTTGTATGTTAAAAATCAAAGAATACCGTTGAATCTCGTATTGACCGTCTTAGACGATGTATAAATAACAAAAGCGCTGTATAGTTATACACGAAAGTGCAATTGCGCAGAAAAAAAAACAGAAATACCGGTTGATTTTAACGCTGTTATAAGATAGGTTGTATCTATGTAGTGAACAGCTCTAATATTCGATACTGAGCGTACTGTATAACTATTCCGTAATAAAAAAAATGTATTATGTATGTGGTAAGATAAGTAATTCCAAACATTGATTACAGTTAAACTGAAGAGGCATTTCATGTGGCGGAATCATTTATGTTTGGTATTCGAGCTGCTGTCGTACAACCTCTACGATTTACTTAGAAATACGAATTTCCGAGGGGTGTCGTTGAACCTGACGAGAAAATTCGCACAGCAACTGTGCACTGCCCTCCTGTTCCTCTCCACACCGGAATTGAACATCATTCACTGTGATCTGAAGCCTGAAAATATCCTTCTGTGCAATCCCAAGCGAAGCGCAATAAAAATTGTCGATTTTGGCAGTTCGTGTCAACTTGGACACAGGGTATGTATACACATTACACATTACATGCAAACTTTTTGACTATCTTTCTCATGCTCAACGATTCTCGTTCAATTTTCATTTTTCAGATATACCAGTACATACAGTCTAGGTTTTATCGATCGCCCGAAGTGTTATTAGGAATACCGTATGACCTCGCGATAGATATGTGGAGTTTGGGCTGTATTTTAGTTGAAATGCATACGGGGGAGCCTCTGTTCAGCGGAGCCAACGAGGTAATACTTAACTTCACCATTTTAAATAATAAATAAATCATTTTCCTGTCTAATGTAATGCCGATTAAGATACAATGTCGTAGCGTCAATTTGTTTATTTGATTAAGAACAAATTTAAACGTGTTAACATATTTATCGGGATTATTTTTTTAGTAGCCCGCAATCATTCAATTGTGTAAGATTAAGAAAAATATAATTAGATTATGTAGCATTATCGTGAATGTAGATAATTCTAATAATGAATAATGTTTAATGTTTAATTAAAGATTGACCAAATGAACAAGATTATCGAAGTGCTAGGCATGCCGCCGAAGCACATACTGGACCAAGCGCACAAGGCGCGGAAATACTTTGATAAAGTCCCCACGGACGGCTCGTACGTACTGAAGAAATCTAAAGATGGTAAAAAGTACAAGTTACCGGGCACCAGGCGGTTGCACGAAATCCTGGGCGTTGAAACGGGTGGGCCCGGGGGTAGGAGACACGGTGAGCCCGGTCACTCGATTTCCGACTACCTCAAGTTCAAGGACCTGATACTGAGGATGCTGGATTTCGATCCCAAGACTAGGGTCACGCCTTACTACGCGCTGCAGCACAACTTCTTCAAGAGGACGGCCGACGAGGGGACCAACACGAACATCGCCGCTGCCAACAGTGCCAACACCAGTCCGGCGGTAGTGTCGATTACCCAGGACCACGGTTAGTTCAATCGGTCCTATACCCTTACCATTCACTTATTTTACCATTATTCTAACTATACGCAGATTTGTTTGCGATTGTAAACTCGCCGCCTAGCTGTTCTCATCGAATTAGTTACAACTTTCTTTCACTTATTTCGTTCACGAGTTTATTATTATCTACAAAGTACTTGTGAATACATTTCGTAATATTTACTTTTATTTTTTTATTTTAATCATTTACATTACTAGTACGTAGTTTATAATCGCAGACATGCATGCGTCGTATCATCTCTTCGGAAGATTTTTTTAAACTTATTAAATTATGACCGAAGTTATCTCACTCTTGCAGTGTATATATAAGTCATAATTATTTTCCAATTTTTATTTCTAGAGGGCAACACGTTTACGTGAACAGAATTGCCTTTATGTGCTTAATATCACTTATCATCTATAGCTGATCAGTAACTTTGACTATTATCTTTTTTTTAGTTTACGATGCCCGAATGAGCCAAGAGACATGACACATGATATTGACAATCGTTTTCCTAAACGATCAATCGACAGTCTTTTGCTTTAACATGATCCTTCTCAAATAGTTTTGAATTTTAATTGTTTTAACTTTGTATTAATTATTTTACTATTAGTAACTTTCTGGGTACTAAAACGTAATTGTTCACATTGTACTGTAGAAACTACCTTTGTTCACTAATAATATATAATTGTTATATAATTGTTTTTGAAAATTTTTCCTATTGTTCAAAAACATGAAAGTAACAATGTTCTAATCACAATATTATATTTATGTACTTATAATGTGGCTGAATTTGCATAAATCGCACTAAATTGATTAATTAATTAATTAATTAACTAATGGATTGCTTTGAAAATTTGTTTTTACGTGCAGAATAATAAGCATGGTTTATTGATAACTATTTACATCAAAGAATTTTAAATGCTTTCACTGGTATATATACATTATTTTGAAACTTTTGCTACATAAGATTGTCTTCATTAGCATACTTTATTCAAATTTTAAAATTACATTATTTCTTTTATATAAATTACTTTGCGATTTCCTCTCGGTAAAAATCTTGTATTTTAAGGTAAAGAAAAATTAGTGTCAGGTTTATAAAGGTGGTCGATTGAAGTCTTTATCATAATCTGCTCAGCAAGTGGCTATTTGAGATTCAAAGTTTGTTTTGTGCAGAAAGTAAGAGGTTTTTCTCATGTAACAGTTCACCCTTAAATATTTTGAATTTAAAAACGATCATTTTTAACATTAACGTGACCGCAAATTTATTTCGATTAAAATATCAATTTTAAATAAGTAATAATCAAATGTGTAATACATTCTCTGTCTACATTTTGACTACGCTTATATATATATAAAAATTCTTACTATTATATATAATATAAAATCTTGAAAAATCAATGATAAACCTGTAAGAATTACAATTTAATGGGCAATAATATACTTCATACATAGTTTCATAAGTTGAACATTGCTTATCATTAATAATTAAGAATACTTTTATGTAATACAGTTTAACTCAATTTTGTAATATGTTTAATTTGTATTTAATTTAAGCGAATCAAATACTTACGAAGATTTCGCCTGAGTATATTATTACTAATAAATAGACTTATATGTATTTTTTCCAGGTTTACCATCTTAAAATTGATCACTATTAGAAAAATATTTGGACCTTTGCAAATTTTATTTACTTTCTTTAGCTTGAAGGTTCTTCTGTACTTTCTTTTATGGCACGCCGCAATATAGACCATTAATTTTACTTGTCGGCGAGCAGTTCATATCTTATCATTTTTTTTCTTTTAATTCTCATCTTTAATCTGTAATTTTATTTTTCTGTTGTTTTATTTTCTGCACAAACTAAACGATACTTGTTGTTGTTGTTGCTCGTAGATATGATGGGGGGACAGTACGTGGCTCGATGACTGTCGTATCCGCGGGGCGGCGACGACCTGTCCTAGGCCCCAACCCTAATCTTACTTACTAACATAAGTAAGTTCTGTCTAACAAACAAAATCCTTAATTGCTGAATAACTAACAAGACACCCTCGGATGAAACCTCTGTTGTAATCCCATCTGGCCTCGGATGTATTGAGCGAAGCCTTGCTTGTCTTATCTCAAAAATTTGTAAAACCAAGTGATGGATTAAACTACTTGCCCAGATCTTGGTATTTTTTTGTTTATATACGTAAAATTTCTTTCCTTTTTGTACTAATTAGTCGAGAATATAATTATTAAAGAAAGTATATATATTTTCTTTTTGGAATATTATTTGAATGCATTTCATTAACTTAATGAATATTACAAACAATGTGCCCATTCTTGATAATTTATTCTTTGATTATTAACTAATGTAACTGTCGTAGAAGTATTTCACGTTATCGTTTTTCCATTCTTTACTCATGCATGTTTTTTAGCTGCTTGTAATAAAGTTTAATAGATAGATCCGCGAGTCATATGGCATGCCAAATAAAATACTTTGTCTTGCACAGATAATAAACGTAATATTTAATATATGGTATAAAAAATATTTTTCAATTTTCATAAATATATAATATTTACAACGCAAAAATCACTTCTTTTGAAACCCTTAAAAATTGCATGCCCGGACCATAATTTTAATTTATTTATACACTTAATAAAAAAATGCTTGTAAATATACTGAAAAATGTATAGTAACTGCTAAATAAGAGTTATATTATTCCTATTTGAAATAGTGTCAATATTTTTCTTAATTATTTTGTTTCAATAAAATATTTCATAATATTGTAGTGCAGCACCGTCAAACTTGATGTAACGTATAGTTTTATTAAAGTCACACTATCTTTTGACTGCAAGTGAAATTAAATATATGTCGGAAATCGTTATTGATATTTAAACCATTCTAAAGATTAAGTAGCTAAAACCGAAATATATTTGTCTCTTGTCCTGTAGTTCCCATAGCAACGTATCGTATCGTCTTTGAATTTTGATAACTTTGGTTCAATTTTTATTCGTGGATGAATCCAGTATAGTATATATATTTCCTAGAATTAGTTTTAGCAAGCTCAGTTCGAAGGCCCTCGTGTTGATTACATTTAGTAATTTGAATTTCCTTACGGTTGAAACTAACATTTTTTTCAATGGATGTTTGGGAATCAGAGAATTTAATTATTTGTACTATATTATTGCATATTTACATTGTATTTTAGTGAGACTACTTTACTTTACTTTATAGATGAATAATTAAACATTTATTTTGTCAAATATATTTTTTTAAGACGTAATGTTAAAAAGTATTATTTCAAAACGGTAAACTATAAACAAATTAAAGATTAATTTATACATACAATCAATGATAATTTACGAAGGTTCCAAACAGTCATAAAAAGGAAATGTGAAAGTTTTGCCCGTCAGGTTAAAAGTGAGCACTGCAACTAATTTTTTTTTTTTGAAATGTTTTTTTAACCATAGGACTGGCTAGCATGTCTGGACAGGGCAGCGGGAGCAGCACCAGTACGGGGAACGGAACCTCGGGTACAGCGGGTCAAACCCTGACCGGGAGTTATCAACCGATGGAGTGCGAATCCTCGCCCCGTCACTCCCTTGGCGGACGGCGTCCAGGGGTGCCGGCTAGCTCGGCCCCCGCCTCGATCGACGCGGGCACAGGCTCCCTGATACAGAGTTCTCTCGGGTCATATAACAGCCTGATCCTTCCTAGCATTCCCCACCTGCCTACGGCGGCGATGATGGGCTCGCCTATGGCTGGGATTCATCACCACCACCACCAACAGCCGAGTTTTTACAACTACGCTGGCTACGGGCCGGGACCTGAAGGCCACAGGCAGGTCGTCGTACCCTCTCAAGTCGTCGGGGCGAAACAGCGCGCGGATCCGGATCGCGAAGATAGCCCAATGGTGGGCGTCTGCGTGCAACAGAGTCCGGTCGCGATACACTGATCCTTTCCCGGATCCCTGTTTCTCTTTTTCTCTCCCATCCTCCTCTATAACTTCCTATGTCTATCCTTATCCCTTTCTCTCTCTCTCTCTCTCTTTCTCTGTACCCCTTTCTATATCCCTCTCTCCATATATATCTCTTTCGGCTGATTAACCGTCGAATCTTCCCGCAGTTGGCTTTTTCGCATTCAAAATTGAATTCTTTTTTATTCTTAGTTTCTATGAATGACATTCTAAACTCTATGACTGACTTTGGCATATTATTATTATTTTTAATTATTCTGCTGTAATATTATTTGGTTCTTCATGACTTCTGAAACGAATGTATAAAGTTTTTGTGTAATTGTACATAGTATGTATTGAAAGGTAGTTACAAGTCTCATTTACTTGTATTTGAATTGTGTCTTTGGAGCCATAAATTTTGTATGCCGACACTTTTCACCCGTAGGATTAAAAAAATTTAAATTTAACATTAAATATTCTATTTGTATATAATTATGGCGTTCTACGAATGTAGTTGTTATTTGCACGATAAACTTGTACTTCCAATTTATTTATGGGCAATTCAAATATAGGAACATAAGTCATTAGACAATATCTTAAAAGATTGATTGCTACAAAAAGTACTAAAAGTTTTTTAACATAATTTTTTTGTTTTATTATGAAAAATAGTATAAAGTTTAAAAAAAATAATTTTTGAATAATGCAGAAAGAAAACTAAAAGTAAATTAAGAAATTGGAAATTTACGAATATAGACTTTATGAATTAAAAAAATTGCCTAGGAACCAAACTTTTTGTTCATTGATTGAACCCAAAAATATCAAGTCTCGTATTACTTTATTTTATAAAATTGCATTTGACGATTTCAGATATAATGTAATCGGTATATAACAAATGTAATATTTACAAGTGAAATGATAAAATACTTGTATGCAAAATTTTATATATAGTTAAGTTTAATTATGCGGGTAAAGAAAATTAGATATTCATGGTTTAAATCAATAAAACATCTAAAAAGAGTTAGGTATAGAAGAAGAGGTATGAAGAGGCATTTTCTTTAATTAAAAAAGTCAACGCTTGAAAAGCTCTGATGTTACACAAAATTAACAGGAAACTAATAGTGTAATTTGGCAAAGTCAGTCAAAATAAGAATTAGTTAATTAATCATGAAATTATTAAAATCGAATACATGGAATCTTTTGTAAATGGAACGCCGAGCGTTCGTTCAAGCGAATGTGCCAAAGAAAGATTCCGACAAATCAGCCACCGAGAGAAGATTTTCTAGTTCTTCACTTTTTTACCTCCTGACGTAAAGTCGATCGAGATCGCACGAAGAGGAAAACAAAGGCTGACAATCACGACAACGAAGGATCGTAACCGAAGACAAAGACGACGAAGCCAACGGGTGTTTACTCTCTCTTCCTCGCGTCTCTCTATGGCGAGTTACGTACCGAATACCTGGACGACTGCTCGTCTATTATTTAAAGTATGTGCGTATATATATATATATAGATATATGTGTGTGTGTGTGTATACATATATACAAGCTGTGCGTGTGTATGTGTGTGCGTGTGCGTATGCGTGTGTGTGTGTGTGTATATATATATATATACATACATATCTATACGAATAGGCGGGACTGATCGGCGTGGTGTTTACGAAAGAAGAGTACATTGGAGGTGGGGAAATCAGGGAGAGAGTTGGTCGCCGCGTTACCCGAAGTGCAAGGATTACGGCCTAGCGTGCGGATGAATGCCCAGCCTGGCCTCTTTGGGTCCTGCCCGACAGACACTTAATTAAAATTATTATTATGAAGTAACGCATGGACAGAGCAAATTTAGTCGATAACGCGACAAGGGATAATTTTTACCATATGGACTGTGTGGCCTAGCGAGGAAAAAAGTGATAATTACCTATTACTATTACATTAAAAGAAGGGGGGAAAAGTACAGATAAACAATGTAATCATATACTCCGATAGAGTTTTATACACGATGTGACGAATGTAAAAGGTACATAGTGCGTATTCGCAATTTAAAAAAGAAGAGAATGTTTGTTCTTTGTACAATACGTTTAGGTGAATGCAAATAAGAGTGCAGCTTTAGGGTCTTAACTTTTAAGTGACAGGATGAGTGGGTAAACGAGCGCGTGGACAAAATGTGCGTGTGCAGAAGAGAGATCGGAAGAGAAGAGATATGAATTTGATTCTTTTTATTTACATTTGATTCGACGAGGCGTTGGATGTGTGAATAAAAACACGCTGAGCGGTGCAAATTCCAAGTTTGGTACTTACAGGGACTTGAGACAAACTTGCGAGTCTTTGCGCTACTTAACAATACATATTTATACATATAGTATTGATAAGAAAGTTGAAGTGTAAACACTAAGGATCATCACGAATGATATAATCATACCAGAAAAAAATCTAGGTACTTTGTAATAAAAACAGTACACGCGGTCCCAATGTCGTTATTGATTTTTGCCGTTTTTTCTTACATTTTTGTTTACTTTTTTAACATTATTATACAACAAGTTTACTCAGCCTAGTTTAATGGGAATGCGAAATGAAAGCGAGCTCCACGAATTTTTTAGATATCGCCTTTTTTATGAGAAAACAATGAAAAAAAATAATATAACATGTACTGAAATATAAAGATAACACTGAAAACTAGTTAAGGTATTCAATATTGTAGACTGAACAAACGTTTCATAAGATAATAGACCCGATTTTCGCGTGCAGTATTTTTACGACACTTTCGGCGGTCCGTTGATCTTTCGCACACGTTGGCTATGCAGCAGACTCTTTAAAACTGCAATTCCTTTTTTTTAATACCTGAACGACAAAGACTGTTAAAGCATTTGCTGTGTAATCAAATTTTGCCGGAAGTCTGGGGATGGACGAGTTAAAAATACTGTCAACGGAAAGGTTAAAAATTTAAATAGCCATTGTTCATTTTAAAATGTCGAGTGCATAGTTTCATTTTTTTTAAATAGAATGATTTTGCACAATTTGTATCCGCCGCGAAAAATTTTAATCTGAAATTTTTAACGTTGGCGTTCTTGTTATAAGAGAAAAAAGTAAATTCTTGCAATTAAGGTTGGGAGTCTTTCCTCGCATTCTCGTGTCGCGTATTCGTATCGGTTTGGCTGTCGATGCATTCGAAGCGACTGTAAGCGCGAAACCAATGCATTTAAATCCAGCTTGATTAATGGGCTTGGAAAATAGAAAAAGGAAAAATATACACAAGAATTTCATCGATCATTTCGCTCATAAACGACGAATTCCGTTGGAGTACGTACAGAGTTTTCAAGTTATTTATATATTTTTATATCACAGTGTCGACAACATGTAAATGTATATTTCTATGCTCCTTCTCCATATGACGTCAGGTATGCGACCGTTGAAAGCCTTTCTAGGATCAGTGAATTTTGTTAAAATATCTGCGTCGTGTGCTAATATGTAATTTTTACCTCGCGTTGAGATCGGTTATTAAACTCAACGGTGAATATTGAAAGTTTTTGTAATAAGTAATGTCGAATCTGCCGCAGCCAAACGGATAGTATTTATGCGAAACGTGTGAGTATAAAATAAACGTAACTACGTTCAAATATGAAATAAAGTATCACAAGGTCTCTTGAAATGTGCGAGCGATGTTCAGAGTTTTCTGTGATAAATTCTGACAGTTTCAATGAAAAATAATAAATAAAGAAAATACTAAAAACGAGAATAATAATCTTTATGGAACGGCAAAAATCAGTACGCCTCTTTTCTCAAGAGAAGGAAGAAAAAACAAATAGATAATGTATGATTTGAAATAAAAAGAAAATCCTTATCCAAGTCTCTTTGTTAGATTCTGTACCCGAAAGTTTTCACGATCGACGTAAGCGAAAATGGCTTATTCGAGAGAATCAGCTTTACTTTTTTCGGTAAATATCTTTGAAAATTAAAGATGTTAGTCGCTCGGAAATTTACTTTTCTCTGAAGAAATGTAAGCGAGTTGAAAGAATCGATAGATCACGGTGGTGACTTTTGAGTACAGAGTTACCTTTGACGATGCATCGAGGTATTTTGTTCTTTATTTTATTTTTCTTGTCACACGACGATCGTTAATATTCAAAAGTAATTGTTATCATTTAAACAACATAGTTTTGTGTCATTCATTAAAAAATATGACTTAGCAAATTAAACATAATAAGAAAATCTGGATGATAATTAAAATATTGATTTCTTTCTACCTTATAGATTAGGAAAAGTTTTTAATACATCTTTTTAATTTGTAAGCTTAAAAAATGTCGTTTCCATTTAAAGCTTGACCATTCACTTGCGATCAAATTGTAATAAAAATATTTTTACTTTAATTATTGTTCAGGATTTTCGTGAAAAAAAATAATATTTAGGGACAATTTTTTATACGGACGAGAAATATATGGTACTGCGAATTTAAAATGGAGAGCGAATTTTTGAGATTTTGATGAGTCGTTCAATCATTGTTAATTCGTGATTGTAAAATTTGATTCGATTTGCGTTATTTTTCTACTTTTAACATGCACGTCGTTCCTGGACGATCCTGGGTAATTCCGGAGACATTCGCCACTCAACAACAGTTGAACCCTTAATACTGAGTATCTACGCCAATTAGCAAATGACAGAATTGTACACATTATATAGGATAAGGATCAACAATACATCCTCCAAATGGTTCTCCTATACTTATCGAAAATTAATAATTTATTTCACCGCTATTCTTCTAAATTTATGTACATGATCATTGATTTTAAGTGCAGGAAAACATTTAAAAATCAAAACCCAATCTCATTGCGGCTATTCCTCTATTCACTTTGATAGTCAAATTATATTAACTATATATTCTAAGTTTGAGTAACATAATACAAATTATCATTGATTTCTTTAAAGATTATGCCTAAACACACGAATCTTTGGAGCACGTATTTGTTGAAAAATAACATAAGTTTCCTAAAGTCATGTGTAAAAATATTGTGTTCAGAAGAAATATACTACAATACGACTGATAAATGCCTGCAAAGTGGCAAGCAAGCGTCCATCGAGGAACATTATTATATTCGAGCGAAAATACACGTCTCGATCGTCAATTGGGCGCCACCGATCGGAGCATATGAGGAATGAATGAGTAACAAGAAAAAAATAATGCGCTAACATTTAAGGAAGAAAAAAACCAACCGACTTATAAAAGAATACAATGAGAAATATTATAAAGAAAAAAAAAAGATGCGAAAAACCATGAACTCCATAAGAGAAAAGAAATTGTATCTAACCTGTATACATTGTCATATTAATATTAATATTATACATAATATTGTAATTGAAAATTTGAAACAATATTACATAAGGTTAATAATAAACAAGTGCATCTCTACTCTTGTCTCCTTCCTTGTTCAATATATTACAGTTACGTTAATTTATTTTTGTTGACAATCGTATTTCTTTTTCATGGCTTTAATTATTATTTGAAATTATTATACACAATGAATTAAATACAATGTTAAAGAAAAAATATTTTAATTAACTAAAAGTTTTGTTTTGTAGTTGCATCAGAAAAATAATTTAATATTTATTTTACCGAGTGAGTATCAGATGTATATCGTATAGTTGTTCGTGGGAGAGAAAAATAATCAATAACTTTAAAATTTGCAAAAGTATTATATTCGTATAAGCTTTGAGCAGTATAACTATATAGGTATATAGTATTTTAATCTCAACTTTCAAAATTCAAACTGAAATATTTAATTACGATATCTGACGCGAGATGTCGTGTAGACTATATTTACATACACTAAAACAAGAGTAATATTGCCCGCGTTCGGAAAGTTTCCCACGGAAACACACCGACGCCGACTGCCGAATGTCTCGCTGAAGGTGATGGTTGCTCACGATAAATTTTTCGGAACACGTAAACCACTGTCGTTATAGTTCTATTCTTCACGATGAATACAACACCATGTGAAAGATTGAATGAAAAAATGTAAATTGGAGCATCATCAACTAGACAAAGTAAAATAAGTAAATAAATTAATAAAATAAATTACATATATGTACAAAAAAAATGGCTACAAGGTTAAATGGTAGGGTTATTACATTTATTAATCTTTTAAAAGTTATATCTAAGCAATTTAAGAGTTAAATTTAAATTGTTATAAATATTTTTTAGAAATTAGTGATAGTTCCAGTGATGAAGAAACATCAACGAGTCATGGACTTTGTTTCAAAAGAAAAGCAAGCTTTGAATTTGATGAAAATTCTAAAGAACCATCAAAAATGCCATGTCTTGGTAAATAAACATGTGATTTATTTAAATTTAATTTAAGACAAATATAAACTTTTTTATTATTAATTAATTAGATTCTAGCTATGATTATTATGAAGAGAAAAAAAATGATCAAAATTTTGGAAATCCTAATTTTTATGAGACAAATTCTGTTGAAAAATCTGAAGATGAATTGGAAGATAAATCTCAAGGATCATTTTATGTTAAAGACAGTGCAGCAGGTACTTAATCTTATTTTAACAAATTTTTCTTTTTCGAATATTTATAACAAAATAATTATATTATGATTTATACTAATTTTGAAATGTGTATCTTCATTTAATAATATTGGTTTAATGTATTACAATCATTTGCTACAGATAGTAAAAAACTTGACACATCGATTCCAAATATGTGTAAAGTTAATAAACAATCAAAGTCTGCAGATACTGGTAAAACCAAATCTAACAAGCCAAACAAGGGTGAACATATGTTGAAATCAATGGGGTATGTACCTGGAAAAGGATTAGGTAAAAATTTACAAGGTAAAACAGAACCTGTAGCTGCTTCAAATCAAAAAGGACGTCGTGGTTTGGGTTTTGAATTAAAAGAATTAGAAGAGGCCAAAATCGAATTTGACCCAAATGAAGAAATTATAGAGGCAAAGGAATCAATATCCTGGTTGGAAAATAAACATAGTTTTTTACCAGCTGAATTAGAAGTAAAGGCTTGGGAAAAAAATAGGAAATTAGGGCTAAGAAATGAAACTATAGATGGTGAAACAAATTTCTGTCATGAAATAGTTGTTAAGAATATAGTCAAATCAAAATCTATTTTTAACAGACTTGATAAAAATGAAATGTATGATGCCAGAACTCGGTCAAATCCATTTGAAACTATACATTCATCAATTTTTCTCAATAGAGCTGCTGTAAAAATGGCTAATATTGACAAAGTGTGCGATTTTATGTTTACCAAAAATGCTAATATTCAACCAAATGAACTGCTTTACTTTGCAGATGTTTGCGCAGGACCAGGTGGGTTTAGTGAATATGTATTTTGGAGGAAACAGTGGCGAGCTAAAGGTTTTGGAATGACACTAAAACATATGAATGATTTTAAACTTGACGATTTTCATGCTGGTCCATGTGAGACATTTCATCCTTATTATGGACCTAAAGAAAATGGTGATGTGTATGATCCAGACAATCAAAAAGGATTAAAAAATGTAGTAATGAAACAAACAAACAATCAAGGAGTTCATTTTATGATGTCTGATGGAGGGTTTTCAGTAGAGGGTCAAGAAAATATTCAAGAAATTCTGTCAAAACAGTTGTATCTTTGTCAGTGCTTAGTTGCGTTAATGATAGTTCGTACTGGTGGACATTTTATTACAAAGATGTTTGATTTATTTACACCATTTAGTGCAGGACTTGTGTATATAATGTACCGTTGTTTCGATTCTATTAGCATTTTTAAACCAAATACATCTAGACCAGCTAACTCTGAAAGATATTTGATATGTAGAAATAAAAAACAAGATGTTGGTTATATTGCAGATTATTTATTTAATGCCAATAAGAAATTATTGAAAGGTGATTTGTCAAATGATTTACTTGAACTGGTGCCAATAGAAGAATTACTCTCAGACAAAGAATTTTATAATTATTTAAAAAATTCTAATGATAAAATTGGACACCTACAAATTGTAGGATTAAAAAAAATTGCTGCTTATGTAGAAAATAAAGGTCTATATGAACCAAAACAAAAGCTAATGAGGGACGAATGTTTGCAATATTGGGAGTTGCCAGATGAAGCACGTAATATACAATGTCAACAAGTTGTTTCAACAAGAGTACAACAATTGTTACCAGATGTATCAAATGTATTAGATAAATGTTCATACAAAAATGCTAATGTATTATCAAAGAGTAATATAGAAAATATATTTTCTCTTACTGTTTCTAACTGGGTATGCATGCCATGTTCTTCTGGAGAATATGTAACTGGTACTATTGAAGATAAAACGCCAACTTTTTACTTTGGAATGGGAAGATGTAGAGTATATAGGTATAGAGATCGACAATGGGAGCAACTCAAGGATGTAAGAGTTGAATTGCCGCGAGATACTTTAATTTTTGCTGAAATGGTCATTGAATTTAGAAAAGAAAAACAAAGTCAACTAAAAACATATGGTTTAAATATATTGGATGCCTATACACTTGGAACAGAAAAGATCAACCAAAAAAGTTTTGAAGATAGGTATCAAACTATTATTATATTAATATTTATGCTAATTAAATTTAATTATTTAGTAATAAATAATTTTTCAATAATTTTAGGATACAACAAATACATTTGTTTTGTGAATCACTTTATAAACCAACAGACCCAAGTTTTACCCCGTTAAGAAGAAAAGAAATATTTGAAATTTCTCCTAGCCTTGGTGATAAATTAAAAACAGAGTTAAAGACATTGAAAAATAATAAAGAAGTACCAGGCTATCATCCTGAAAGGCAATCATATGAAACTGATGAGGAGCCGTATTTTTATATTCTTAGGAACGTTATACTTTTTAAAAAAGTAGATAAACCTTGGATGTGTGGTTATAGTAGTAAGTTAAATAAAACTTATTATTTTCAGACATTGACAAAGAAATCTGTTTGGGAATTTCCAAAAGACGGAATAGTTGATTTTATAAAATGTGTACAAAATCGAGTAATTTGGCATTGGTCATCAGATTCTACATTAAATATGAAAGAATTTCTAAATTATTATGCAGTCATTAAACAAAAGTCATTAAACAAAAGTCTTTAAAAATATATTTTTAAATCAGCAGTAGATTATATTGTTTAAAATTAAACAATTTTAAATATTTAGTGTATACATTATTTAAATTATAATGTAAGTTGTACAAATAATATTTATAGAGTTAAAAGTAAGCTTTTTTATACTGTAAATGAGAGTAATGCATAGTGAATTCATAAAGTTGTAAAAAAATGTATTTACAAAAAAGTGTAAATATAAGTTATGAATAAATTTGCAATTGATATATTACATTTTTAGTCAATATAATTAAGTATTTATTTATAGTTGCAGCTCCTAAAATTGGTGTTGTTACACTTCCAAAATCAAATATTTTTTGCTTTCCAACTTTAGCATTATTTTCAGGCTTTTCATATAAAAGAATAAGCTTTGTATGTTCTACTATAGCTATTACTAAACCATCTGTAGAAAAAAAGTTAATTTATATAAAATGAAAATTGTCTAAGCACATTTTAATTATGAAAGCTTACCATTTGAAGAAATACAAAATTTTTTATTTGTTTTACCAGCTTCAACATAGCCAAAACCTGGGAAAGTATTGATATGTTCTATATTCCAATTTTCTTCATTGGAATCTTTTAATATCCAGATACAACCATCATGATCATATCTTATACATATAACTTGTCTGGAAAGTTGTTTCTCTGTAAAAAGAATTCTGTTACTACTTCCCAGCATAGCCATATGTGTAATTTTATGTTCATTAAAATTAATTCTCTGAAGAATATTTTCTGCACCACTTAAATCACATTCTTCTAATTGTTCTGAATTAAAACCAATGGTAGGCTGACCTTGTACCTTTAATTCTTCCTCGTTTGATATCAAATGAGATAATCTACAATAAGAAATATAAATAAAATTTTAATATAATGTTTTAACAGAAAGTTATGTAATGTTTAAAAACTATTTTCAATAAAATGGAATTAAACAAAACTGTATAATAATGTACTTTGAATGAATTTCAGCAGCTAGGGTTTCATTTGGTATACATTCTCCTTCTGCATTATCTTTTATTAATTCATTCCACATTAAACCAGTTTCATGTTTAGTTAATGTTACTTCTAAAGTATCATCTACACGCTTCCATGTAGTTAATTCTGAATCTAATCTTTGAAACATATCTCCACTCAATAAAATTATATCATTTATTAAAATTGATATGACAGTTGGTGATGTAGTCACTTTTGTTGTGTAGCTTTTATATTTTTCTGGTATTTTCACATAAACTGTAAGAGAATCTTCATCCTGTGACCAATAATATTTTGGTATTTTAATTTGAGAATCACTTTTTGTTTTTTCATTTTTTACTTGAACAGGATTTACAGAATCATAATCAAACTCAATTTGATCTTGACTGATAACATGGCAAAATTTTCCATTTTCTTCAATATAAACATGTTCAATAACTCCAGTTGCTCTTAACATTTGTTTCTTAATTAATTCTATAACTTGTGTTTCATTTTTAGAGTCAGGATTGTATTTATAAAATAATATTACAAGTCTGGAAAATTTTTTATTTTCACCTTCCTCGACTTTATAAAGAGCTAGAATAATTGTTGAAGTTTCTTGAGCAAATCTAACATCCAAAATTACTGACGGTTCAATATCCTTGAACTCAAAATTTTTAATAACTCCATTAGTTTCTACCAGAATTTCAAGTTTTCCACCTCCATTAGAAACAGCAAATATATTTTTTGATGCAAAACCAATAGATGGATTATATATGCATTCTGCATCCTTTGGACAAATACATTTACTCATGTAAATTAATTTTAATGATTCGTTATCCCCGAATTTCCAAATTTCGCCGCTTTTGTTGATAAACCAACATGAGTTGTCGTACGGATTTTTAAATAAATGATTATGAAAAGCAAACAATCTAGCTTCCAACCAGGACTCTTGAGATGAATTTAACTCAACATTGAGAATTTCTAATAAATAAATTCAATATATAAATATTATTCTAAATACTTAAATATAAGTTATATTTTATTGGTTATATTTACCGGTCTCCAGCGTATGCTCTTTTTTAATTAGTACATCATCCGAAGAAAATTGATATTTTTCGAATTCAGTATTCAAAAGTTTTCTGTCTGGACGAAGATCAATTATTTTTGTCATTTTATTTACAATAAATGAGAAAATAAAAGTACTATGCAATTCATAAAAGCATTATTGTTTTGATAAACACGTCAAAGTTGGTCTGCATATATATATATATATATACATTCACATATATATATATATATATAAAGAGAGAGAGAGAGAGAGATAGAGAGGTGTATTGAAAAATCTAAACACATGAATGTTACACAAAAAGCGCGAATTACAAAATCCATCGAGGTAAAAAGTTGAAGCATTATTTAAATAAAAGAGTAAACTAACAACATTTAATTGTGTAAATATAAATTTTGTGTCTCAAGTCAATACCTACAAAGAAATATCAAATTGCAGAAAAAAACAGTCAAAACATTTCTGGATGTTTTATGTTTATAATCATATGTTCAAAACTTTAAAATAACAAAAGACAACAAAGATTCAAGTAATAAGAATAGTATAGAACATAATTTTTTATAACATGTTTTATTTATTAAAAACAGGGTATTTGGGTTAAAGTGTACATGTTCTATGAATTATTTTAGTCATTGTATACATATAATGTATATGAGTATTGAATATATACATATACATATATATTTATTTATTATGTATTACATATATATGTATATATATCTTCAATAATTGAATGTGAATATTCATTTAAAAGTTATTTATTCAATAATATTCAACAAATTAGCAATTTTTTCCTTTGATCAAATTCTTGCAATAACGCACGAGTATTTTTTATTTAATATCCCAATTTTCCTATGTAAACATTAACATAATAAAGGAAATACCGCTTTTAGTCAAACTTTTTTTTAGTTTTTTATATGTACAATAGTAACAATGTTACTTATCAAAGTATCAATAGTTTCATTATTAAATCATAATTTGTGTTATATAAATAGTAATATTATTAATAATAATGATAATAATAATAATAATAATAATAATAATAATAATATGTATTATAAATACAATTATAATAATCACAAATCTGATGAAATTTACATGAAAATAATTGAATTAAGATAACCAAATGTGAATAAATTTCTACACAATCTTGCTATAAACTTTAAATGTGCTTACATTTGATTAATGAATGGTTAGACTTTGGTAGAGAAACGTGATTATATTAAAAAGGTATCATCTGTGGTAAAAAAATAATGTTGCTGCCCATAATAATCGTTGCCAAATCCACCGAGGAACGCGACACGGACCTAAGCTAGCTACGGAACCAGCCAAGTGTCTCATCCACTCCCAAAGGCCTCGAGGAGCATGTCCACCATTTACATACAGAACATATGTGAAACCGTCTTTACATTTTCCTCTAATGTAATAATAATAAGGAAGAAAACTGTGAAAACGAAAATGACACCTTTGATAAAATCGAATTGCTGGAGTGTTGCTCGATAATACATGAAGAAAAACAGCTTTAACCGATGATCGTTCTGGGGCAGTGACATGAGCCAATAGCTGTTCTAAGAGTAGCGAAGCTATACCATTACGACGATAAGCTCTTCTCACGCCAAGACTAAGTATATAACCGACTAGAGAATCTATTCCAAAGCTGGAACAAAGTATACCAAGATCTTCTTTGTTGAGTTTGGCATAAGGCTTGATTTCTGCAACTATCAAACCTATTATCACTCCACCATATACTGCAGCAAGTGCATAAAAACGTGACGAGCTTGTTATGTCTTCGTACCATGAGTAAGGATAATCTGTAAAAAAAATACTTATATTTTACTTAGTATTACAATTATTAGATAATAAAATATCTAAAAACAACAGTTTCAGTAGATTTCAAAGTAAAATATTATATTATTTTAATGAATCTTTGTTGTATTTAATTTAAATGTTTAAAAAAAATATATCAATATCTTAATTCATATCATAACTTAATTAAAATATTATTCGGGCAAACTGACAAGAACTTACACAAATATAGCTTTATAGTTCCTACTGAATTGTGTAAGTATTAATTATAAATATAGCAAACTAGTATAATATACAATAGTTTTATATAGAATGTTGAGCTCTTTTTGAATGATAATATTTGCTTAAATTGCTTTTCAAAGTTAAGTTATAGTTAATAATGATATAACAATACTTTAAACAATGGATACATATATCTATCTTTAAAATGAGAAAAAATGGAAAACAAAAAATGTAAAATTTGACAAGGTGAAGGTAATAATCAGATGGATGTTGTGGTATAAATGTACCTATGGGAAACCAGTCTTGACAAAGCGCTCGCACCTCCTCCAAGTCATCAGGGCAAAGAAACCGAAGTTGAACTTCACCGAGGACACATAGAGGTACGGTGGCAGGCGCATTAGTGGCACTCGAGCCATTAGGGTTGAAGTGGGTAGGGTACCCGTTGGCCCCGAGGAGCCTCGTCTCGGACTCGGCGTCATCGGGGGTTTTATTAGCTGCGCAAAGAGGACACTCGTCGACGGTACACTTGTCGTCATCGACCTCGGCGTCGGCGGAGGCACACTCGGCCTCCTTCAGCCAGACGGTCTCGTATCGGTCAAACGAGACGGTGGTCATATCGACCTTGTTTTGGCATCTTACCGAGCATTCGGCTCGATTTAGTCGAACGACCAAGACGTCCAAGACGACGACGACGACGACGACGAGGATGATACACCTCGTAGATGTCACGTATCGCTCGACGTCGTTGTAATCGTAATCGAAACTCTCACCGACATTCTAGAACGGTGGCGATCCTGACGTTTTACTCTCCCGCTGAGTCGACGTAACCTCGTGTTACTACGTAAATAGACGAATTTCGTGGGTAGGCTCATAACCTCCCGATGATCGTAAACATCGATGCGAATTTGTCACTTCTCAGCAAAAGATGACTACTCATTTTCGTTTTATCGAATGCGTTAACGTCGTAAATGTAATCAAACAACATCGCTACTGCACAGACTGCATCTACTTAGACTTGGAGATATATATACATAAATATAATACGCGCTACAGCCTACAGCATTCTGGCCTCGTCTCATATCTGGACGTCTGGACAGATCTCGTCTGGTCTCGTTATATCTATATATATATATATGTATATGTATACCTCTAGTATATATGTGTGTGTGTGCACACACGCGCGTACACCCTAAAGGCAGAACCGCAGAAATCGCAAGAGTTCGACGATACGTTCCAAAGAAACTACCGCGATTGGTTCACCAAAGTCTTCAATTCTGTGCAAATACTGCAAGCAAATACACATGCAAAATTACAAACAATTTTTAATATAATTTCCATCAATTTTTAACGAGTTTAAAATCTAGACATGCTAAGTATATTTAATACACTTTGGACAGAAGAGAACATTCAAAAGGCCTTTGAGTATTATGTTTTTAATCGTTTTAGCTATGCAGTAGTATTATTAAATTAGAGATTTCGCCACTGTCTGATAAATACAATATATGAGACACGGATTGGCTCGTCAATTACGCATCGAATGTGTAAACGATTTAAATCGAAAGTTTAGATTAAGTAATTCTCCGCAATTTCTTGAGGGTTAAACTTAATCTCGTCCGAATAAAATTGGTCGTTCGAATATCGAAACGCAAAGTCAAGTTGACCATTCCCGACCAATCGGGAAGCGAGATACACGTGACGTCACGAATCCTCTTTGCCGAGGGAGCAGGGGAGGGGGTATGCGGACTGTGATGCGTGGACGCGATTTTCCATCGTGTATACGTTGTACCGTGTACGTGTGGTACGGACGGACCACGGACCTGTTCGCCACCTACAATCGCACATGTAAACAGCTTTCGAACCGACGGGGGAGCCCGTCATCCTCGTCGTCGTCGTCGTTGTCTCTGCGCGTTGTGATACGCATCGTATCGCGAGTCTATATACTGTGCATCTTGCTTTACCCCATCGTGTGTGTTCAACTGATCGTCCTCCCCCCCGTTCGTGCCAGAGAATTGGCCGCATCGCAAGGGACGGCGGATATATACATCGAAAAGTTTCAGCGTCGCGGCCATCGCGCGCTCGAGAGAGGCACGTATATTCTTGGTCCTCTCTACGCGAGTACGCGCAAGGAGTCTCGGTTCATTTTTTATCCTCGCGTCGGGTCGGCAGTTTCCATTTCTCGCGACCTTTTTTCATCTTTCCTCGATCTATCTCTCACCGTCTCTCTCTCACTCTTTCTCTCTCCCCCCCTCACTATCTCTCGCTCGCTCTCTCACTCTCTCTTTCCGTGTCTCTTGTGTATATATTATACGAGTTCGGAATACATATTCCGACTTCCTGTCCCCTTCTTTCTCTCTCCGGCTACCTTTCTCCCTTTCTATCTTGTACTCGCTCTTTCTAGCCTGCGTTTCATTCTTTTTTTCACTTTTTTTTTTTAAATCGCCTCTCTCTCGCGTAACTTTCACACTGCGCGGATCGTCGTCGCACGTGAAGAGGGGGAGTCAAACGGTGGAGAAATGTCAGAACCGAACAGCAAGGAAACAAAGAGAGAAGACGATTAGCTCGTTATGCTCGACTGACTGATCATCTGGTCCCTTTTGTTTTTATTTATCTGTCGGATTTATATTGTGCGTGGCCCTTACTTTCCCGTGTAATACAATACATTCGTTTGTACATAAGATTGTCTTGGCTTGGATCGTGAACCACTGGATATCCCAAAAGTGTTGCTGTCAATGAGCAAGACAAGGTTCCACGAGTGTACCGCTGGTTTTTCAACAGGAAAATAGTACACCAAGCCAACAACAAACTGACACAATGAAGAGTGCTTTACCAAAAAAGGAAAACAAAATGCGCATAAGGGCTTTCCCTGTAAGCATTATTTTTCTTTGTACAACAATACTTTTTATGCCATTTGGATTTGGTGCATTTACCAATCCTTGAGTATACGCACTTTTAACCATTTACAACCAAGATCTTGTTTTCTTTTTGTTTTTGGTAGAATTTATTTTTGAACTTAAAGAAGATTCTCTTAGACAATAGAATTACATTTGGATCGCTTGTTCTCTCAAGTTTTAGTCATCTTTCTATTTATATATGTAAAAGCATTCCTTTTCTTTTGAAAGTTGTTCAAGTATTATTTTCATTTTAGGTTAAATTCTTTTTTGCCATTTTGAATCTCCTTGGTAACTTTGTAATCAAATGTGCCATTTGTTGATATTCAAATTTTATATATTAAAAAAAATTCATTTTAGGTTACCACTTTTTATTAAATTACAAGTTTGAAATATGTCTATACATTGTATCTGTAATCGTTAAAATTTAAAACTATACTTATATACCCACTAAATATGTACATTGTAAAAATCTGTGGGAATAGATATGAGCACAATATTAAGTATTTAATATCTATGACAGTTGGTAAACAATTTGAGCCCAAGAGATAAGTTGTTACCCAGAATAACATCATGGATTATAAAAGATTGTCTAAAGAATCTTCTTTACAAAATGCTAAAGCTTACAGTTCAACACCATTCATGATTAAAGAAAGACTTGTGAGAGTGCAGTAATTTTTAATATTAAAAATTAAACAAATGTTAACTACAATTGTAATTTTCCAGACGTCCATGGACGAAAGATATATGGAAAGTATCTGGCACCTTCTGAAAAGCGCTATACAAGAAATTCAGAAGAAAAATAATTCCAGTCTCAGTTTTGAAGAACTATATCGCAATGCATACAAAATGGTACTTCACAAACACGGAGACTGGTTGTACACAGGGCTAAAGGAAGTTATTACACATCATTTAGAAACCAAAGTACGCAAAGATGTGCTGGATTCTCTTCACAATAATTTTCTACAGACATTAAATCAAGCATGGAACGATCATCAAACATCAATGGTGATGATAAGAGATATCCTCATGTACATGGATAGAGTTTATGTACAGCAACACAATGTGGACAATGTATTTAGTTTGGGATTAATTATATTTCGTGACCAGGTATGTAAATGTTAACCTTCATTTCCTTTACAAGTTTATATGTATGGCATTTTATCAAAATTCTCAGAGGTTGAATAAATATTAATTAATATTACATTCATAGCTATTACATTCATTACATTTTATTCTCCTATTTATATATGTAATTAATATAATGTTTAGTAAATATTATCATTAAAATATAGTTCAAAAATAAAATTACTCTTGACTTAATTTTGATTTTTTTAAAAATTGTTTATACTAAAGATTGGGATTAATATAATATTTATTTCTTATATGCAATAATCTATTAATTTTCTTTGTTACAAAACAAGAACTAAATAAATTAAATATTTTGATACATTTTTTAATGTGGCTTTAAAGTTTCACAAAATTGAAACATTCAATTATTATGTAGTAATATTGTATATTGATTTTTATTAAGCATTACTATTTTAACACAAATTATTTATAATTTGTTAACAGGTTGTCAGATATGAATGTATAAGAGATCATTTGCGTGAAACTTTATTAGGAATGGTAGCTCGTGAAAGAAGAGGTGAAATTGTTGATCGTATAGCGATAAAAAATGCTTGCCAAATGTTAATGCTACTAGGTATCAACAGTCGTCAAGTTTATGAAGAAGACTTTGAGCGGCCTTTCTTACAGCAAAGTGTAGAATTTTACAAAGTAAGTTCAAAATGAATTATCATGCTTGTAACATAAAATAATTTATTTAACTAAATTATTTTTTGTTATAAGCATGATTAAATGCTTAAATATAAAATAACATACGATCGTTTATTAAATATTAATAAAATAATTAATTTCTAATAGATGGAGTCACAAAAATTTTTAGCAGAAAATAGTGCATCCGTATATATTAAACAAGTTGAAGCTAGAATTACAGAAGAATCAGAAAGAGCTAAGCATTATTTAGATGAATCTACAGAACCTCGAATAGTCGAAGTCGTTGAGGAGGAATTAATTAAGAAAAATATGAAAACAATAGTCGAAGTAAGTAGTCAATATCTCAAGTAGTAAATATGCAATTGCAATAACTTACGCTAATATATATATTTTTTCGTTTTCAGATGGAAAACAGTGGTGTCGTTCATATGCTTCAAAATTTGAAGACTGAAGATCTTGGGTGTATGTATAAATTATTCTATCGAGTTACTGACGGTTTAAACACCGTTTGTGGCTGTGTATCACAGTATTTAAGGGAACGAGGAAGAGCGTTAGTTCAAGAAGAACAAGATTCTGGCACTAATGCAGTTCAGTTTGTTCAAAATCTCTTAGACTTAAAAGATCGTTTTGAACATTTCCTTCATTATTCGTTTAATAATGACAAGCAATTTAAACAAATGATTGCTTCAGACTTTGAATATTTCTTAAACTTAAATACAAAGAGTCCTGAATATCTTTCTTTGTTTATTGATGACAAATTAAAGAAAGGTCTAAAAGGAGTAAGTTATTCAATTATTTTTATTGTTATCAAATTATTTTATTTAATGTTAACTTACAAGAAATAATTTTTTTTAGCTTTGTACTTAAAGTATTATATTAAAAATATTAATTTTTCTATAAACCTGTTTTTAGATGACAGAACAAGAAATCGAAGGTATTTTGGATAAAACGATGGTATTATTCAGATTTCTTCAAGAAAAAGATGTGTTCGAACGATATTACAAACAACACCTGGCCAAGCGACTTTTGTTGAACAAATCCGTATCCGATGATAGTGAGAAAAACATGATATCAAAACTGAAGGTAAGATTAATCAGCTTTTACAACGAATTTATTTTAACAGAGCGATATTGCACCCAAGTGTCTTTAAATATACAGAATCAAGGAGCGTTCAACATCCACATAAATATCCTGCTTGCAATGAGATAATGACAAATACTGAATTGACTGATAATGCAACACAGAATCCCAATCCTTTCACAAATTCCTTGGGTTCCACATTCCTAATAGAATAGAACGCTTCTATCGGAACTGAAAAATTGGTTATAAAGTGAATTTTTTGAATTTTCAATTATTTCTTTACTTTCGTTTGTTTAGACTGAGTGTGGTTGCCAGTTCACATCGAAATTGGAAGGCATGTTCAAAGATATTACCGTTAGTAATACGATTATGGAAGAATTCAAAGAACATGTTTTGGCTTGTGGAGTAAGTACTATTTGAATAATCAATTTAAGTGAAAGACTTCTTTTGAAAAATACGAATTTAAAACCCATAATAAAATAAAAAGACATGTCTTTATATAAAACAAAGTTTTTTTTTATATCAATTAGATTTTTTTTTTTTATCAAATAATTATAGAATCGATCACCATCAAGGTAGAAATAAGTTTCAATATATTTAATTAATCAATATAATTAATTTAACTATACAGAATAATACAAATTGTAATACAAATTGTTTTTTATTTTTCAAACAAATTTATTTCTCTTAGCTAAGAGACCGTAATCTATAATTTATGTAATAAAACTATTTTAATTTGCAGATGACTTTAAGCGGAGTCGATTTGAGTGTAAGAGTTTTGACAACTGGATTTTGGCCAACTCAAGCTGCCACTCCTAAATGCAGTATGCCTTCTGCACCTCGTGATGCCTTTGATGCCTTTCGACGTTTTTACCTTGGTAAACACAGTGGCCGTCAGTTAACATTACAGCCACAATTAGGTGCGTCAGAAATCGATAATTAAGTGCTTGAGGATCTTATTAAATAAATGTCTTGTAAACTAATAATAATCTTCGTTTGCAGGTTCAGCAGATTTAAACGCCATTTTCTATGGAGCGCGAAGGGAAGAAAATAGTCTTATCGGTGATTATCCATCGTCATCATCCCAAGGATTTGGAAACAGTAGTAGTCAACGTGGAAACGGAAGTTGCACTGCTCGAAAACATATAATTCAAGTTTCTACGTATCAAATGTGTGTCCTAATGCTATTCAACAACAGGGAAAGGTTAACGTACGAAGAAATTCAAAATGAAACAGATATTCCGGAAAGAGATTTGATAAGGGCGTTACAATCTTTGGCAATGGGTAAAGCGACGCAACGTGTTTTATTAAAATATCCACGAACGAAAGAAATTGAACCGTCACATTGTTTCTGCGTAAACGACAGTTTTACTAGTAAACTGCACAGGTAGATTTTATTTTAGTTAACGTGCATTATGTATATTATATTCAAATATATTTTTTTACATAATGTAATATTTTTCTACAGAGTCAAAATTCAAACAGTGGCAGCGAAAGGAGAATGCGAACCAGAGAGGAGAGAGACGAGAAACAAAGTTGATGAAGACAGAAAGCACGAAATAGAGGCTGCTATAGTTCGTATAATGAAAGCTCGCAAACGAATGGCTGTAAGTGTTCTAATTATTTTGTGATACAATTATTTTCAATTTTCCACTGATAATATATTAAAACGCAATTTCTTATTTTCTTAAGCATAATATACTCGTGACTGAAGTAACGGATCAACTGAGAGCACGATTTTTACCTTCGCCAGTAATTATTAAGAAACGTATTGAGGGTTTAATTGAGCGAGAATATTTGGCCCGTACGCCAGAAGACAGGTTTGTAAAATAAAATTTTTATTTAAAATTTATCGTTTCGTAAACGTAACTTCTCTATTAACGTGGGTAATTGTATTTTTTCTATTTACAGAAAAGTCTACACGTACGTCGCATAATCCTAATGAAAAGGATTTGTACAAACATGTAAGTGTAATATACAGGAAATATTGTTAGTCAGATTCTAGTTGTATTTCTTCATTATTAAATAGAGAGTGCCGCTTATGGAGTTTTTGCAAAACAGTGTATTTTTTTCAGAAACTACCGGGTTTGGATCTTAGTAACCCAGATCTTCTTGAAGCGTTATTATAAGTTTTAAAAATAAAAAAAAACACTGTCAGTAAAATTGATTACAATAATGAATTTAAATTATTCGAAACTTGATGAATGTACTTTTTCACCATCCTTGTTTCATTCCTACATGTTGTGGTAACAATCATGATTTTGGATCAAATTGTTATCAGGATACTTACTAGATAGATAAAATAAGAATTTATGTAAAGTATTTTGATTTAAAATATTGTATTTTATTTTTAGTATTTGGCCAATTATTTTAAAACTCGAATACTTCAAATATTAGTATTTAAAATGAAGATGCTTTGTAATTATTTTTACTTTTGTAATACTTAAATCATGTGTAACGGACGATAGTCTTTGGAAGAAGAGAAATAGTAAAAAAGCAAAGGGAGAAGAAAAATGATAATACGGTACTATTGAAAAAAAAAAAAAAAAAATCATGTGTTAAAAATCTTGTTTTGTCCATATAAATTTGTTGCGCAATTTAGGTTTGTAATAAATATAATTTCTTCATTGACCAAATTAAGTTTTCTTATTTTCAGAAGTCATACTTGTTTTTCATTTTTATTGTAAGTGTCATGGAAAAAAATTATTCTTCTAGATCTTTTTTTCTCATCTCAAGATTCATTAGTATTGTATATACCTAATAATAACAGTATGGAAATGCATGTATAAAATTATTATCTGAAAATGCAGCTGGGCAGTACAAAATCCAAGGTCCTCGACAATTAGTCTATTAGAACTCTCGGAGATAAGAGGCTATCAATCACGAACAGGCAAACAGACTAATATATAGAAAAGATAACGGATTTGAAGAATCTTCCGTATAATATAAAGATATCTGTATGTATATATATGTATAATACAGTTATTCAAAAGAGGGGAAAATCTTGAAGGAGAAAGCTCGAGGGATCATTCCCGTATCGTTTCTCGTACTGCCACGTCCAACGTTCGCGAAATATTACGAAGAAGAGTCAACATCAAACGAGAGGTTCGAAAGTTCAAGTATTCACACCTTTATAGAGTGTGCGTATATATGTGACTTTCCATCTCTCTCACTCTTACTCTCTCCCCAATACTCATTCTCTTTCTCCGTCTTTCTCGCAATGGCCGTTCCCCTCCAGCTTTGCTGTCGGGTGGGCGCGGGTTTTGCACGAAGCGCACCTCGACGACTTCACTTCGCTCGAAGCATCGTCGCCGTAACCTCGACGGATTTTGATCGCCAACCGGCCGCTCCCAGTTTTCTCGATTTCCGGCACTTCTCCGTGTCTTCTGCTGCAATGGCCAAAATAAAGGTAACCAACAATCGTTACATCGGTCTACTTTTTATTTTAGCCCATCAATGTTTTATCATCTATTAATTTATTTAATTTTCTACAATAATAATATTACGTATTTTGTTAACGATGACTCGTGAATATTATTTAAACGAGTTTTTATTGATAAGTTTCGGTATACTTCCATAGTTCTAGAAGTAAAAATAGGTAGAAGTGACGTGTACCGTTGTACTTGTAATGGCGTTTGTATGTATATATATATATATATATATATATATATGTATATGTATACCGGAATGAGGACACAATGTTTTCTTTACGAATCGTTTTGTGTACTTATTGTATTCGTCCTCGGCAAACTGTCGATGTACTTTCGAGTTCGTTGACTCGAGTACATAAAAAAGGGGAAGGGATTTTGTGTCTGCGTGGATATGCGCTCGATGATTATTATCTGCAGATATATTTTCGTGACCGGACGTACGCGGCTTCGAATCGATTCATTGATATTCATCTGCATGATTTGCAGAATTTGTCTTTGTTCGTTTAAGTATTTATCTATTATGTCTAGGACACACGTATTTTTTTTTATAATTGCCAACAATATGTAATTAACTTATTATCTTCAAGGACAAGCATTCTGTTATTTCAATTAATGCTCCAATTTAGTATTTATCTCTTTTTGACACATAGCATATTTCAGATTAACATTTTTGTATTTCGTTATAATTAGAAACTTTAGTTATAATACTTACATGTAGATCAAAGTTACATTTTTTATTATTCAAGGATAAAAAAAGAAGTAAAATTTAATAAGAAGTAAATTTATGAAGACAACTACGCAAATAGATTTTAAATTATATAACGAATGATAAAAGTCATTTGAAATTTAAATTTTGGTATATATACTTCAAGCATTAAATTTTATTGCAGGCTGGACCCGTCGTCGACATCCTTGGGGATGAGATGACCCGTATTATTTGGGACCTCATCAAGGAAAAGTTGATATTTCCATACTTGGATATAGAATTACACACGTATGATCTTGGGATTGAAAACAGAAATAATACCGATGATAAAGTCACTTTGGATTGTGCAGAGGCAATTAAGAAATATAATGTGGGAATCAAGTGTGCCACAATCACTCCTGACGAGAAGAGAGTGGAAGAATTTAATTTGAAAAAAATGTGGAAGAGTCCCAATGGTACAATAAGAAATATCTTAGGTGGTACAGTCTTTAGAGAAGCTATTATTTGCAAAAATGTTCCTAGGCTGGTAACTGGATGGGAAAAGCCAATCATTATTGGCAGACATGCCCATGCAGACCAGTACAAAGCAGTAGACTTTGTGGTTCCTGGACCTGGAAAGTTGGAAATCAGCTGGACTGGTACCAATGGAGAAAAAATCCAACATACGGTAAATGAATTTAAGGGTGCAGGTATCGCCCAAGCTCAATTCAATACCGACGAAAGCATCAGAGCTTTTGCTCACAGCTCCTTCCAGTATGCTCTGGCCAGAAAGTATCCCCTCTATTTGTCGAGCAAGAACACAATCTTAAAACAGTACGACGGTCGTTTCAAAAATATTTTCCAAGAGATCTACGATGCCGAATACAAGGAAAAATACGAGGCTGCGGGTCTCTGGTACGAGCATCGCCTTATCGACGACATGGTCGCATACGCAATGAAATCGAACGGTGGTTACGTCTGGGCCTGTAAGAATTATGACGGTGATGTGCAATCGGATTCCGTAGCTCAGGGTTACGGATCCCTTGGTCTTATGACTTCGGTTTTAATTTGCCCGGATGGCCGCACCGTTGAAGCCGAGGCGGCTCACGGTACCGTGACTAGACATTTCCGTATGCATCAACAGGGTAAGGAAACGTCAACGAATCCTATCGCTTCGATTTTCGCTTGGACGCAGGGTCTCTTGCACCGGGCTAAACTCGACAGTAATGAGCCATTGAAGAAATTTGCTGAAACTTTGGAGAAAGTCTGCGTGAGTACCATTGAAGCTGGTTTCATGACCAAAGATCTTGCCCTCTGCATCAAGAAAGCCGATCAAGTTCAGAGGAGCGACTACTTGAACACATTTGAATTCTTGGACAAACTTGCTGAGAATCTGAAGAAGAACCTTGACGCGTGACTTTACAGTATCGAGGATGCGAGATTCGTCGTAATGCAGGCCAAGTATTGAAGATTTTACTAAATTATGGAAGGTGAAAGGGAGCTGGATGTAAAAGATACACGATTAGTCACGAGTCGGCATTGAGATAAGGAGGTAGCCTTGAGAGCTAGCACAGCATGTGATGATTATTTCAAGACTATAAGTGCATTTATATAATTGTATAAAGCTGCATATTTTGCAGCATGTAGATATGTGTGAACATATTTATATCGAAATTTTTTAATATAATTCTATATGCTTCATTTTTAAACAATCCTGGGTGTTGATCTGTTTTTCCTAAATTGCGATTGCGATATCTTGTTATTAGATGTGCACGTCATTAAGACTATACGCGATAATAAAACGAGATAAATGATCTTGGCGTTGGGAAATTGTTGAGCAATTCTTGCGTATTATTAAAACTTGCAGATATAAATGCATGTCACATTCCTAATCATATGTAATGATGCTCTATAACTTGGAATGTCGTGTTTTTTTCGTTTGTTACAAATATGTTTTTACGTACCGGGTTTAAAAAAAGCTACACAATTATGCAAGTTACGGGAATTTTAAATTTTAAATGTTCATTTCAATAATGAATATGTATTTTTACGCTTTAGACAGACCACTTCTAATTATTTATGAAACTTCTCGAAATTTATACAGTATTTTAAATATTTTTAAATCTTACTAAACGGTAAACAGAAGCAATTATGTTACATTTCAAAACAGTTCTACCTTGCAAGAATGCATCGATTAAATTATTTAAAGAGTAAAATTAAATATCTTACACGCCCATAATTGCGACCTTTGTTTTCAAATTTGTTTCTTGTTAGTCGGATAAGAATATAAAGTTTTGTTACAATTACATTAAACAAATCGCGATAATTTATTTTTATAAAAAAAAAATTTTGGCTATGGTTTTTCAACAATACAATATCTATATTTTTTTGATATTATAATGATACAAATTATATATATAACGACAAATATTTCATCGGCTCCATATAAAAAAAACATTACCTCAAAATTTTCTTGAAAACTGCGTTACTTCAGATTTTTTTAAAATTAATAATGCGTAAAGCTTTTCATATTTTTCTATTTGTTAAGCAAACATGATTTTTACCCTTTACGATGCAAATATTAATAACAACTGAATATTAATATAATTACTAAGAATAAAAGGAGATGTCGATCTTTGAGGGTCAATCCAAATTAAACAAGAATAAAAAAACTCTTATTCTCAATTTAAAATATCTTGCAACGTTTCGTCCGCTGGTTTGCAGACCTCTTCAGGCACTTCGTAAAAACGATGTATACGTTTCAATACTACTACATTGTAGGATAACGTCAAAGACTTTTGAACTCTTGTTGTCGTTTTTTTATTCTTGTTTAATTTGGATTGACCCTCAAAGATCGACATCTCCTTTTATTCTTAACCTACAATGGAGGGTGTACAAAATTTACCAATATAATTACTAGTTAATCCCTTTTATGCTTGTAATTTCGCGAAAATTCACGTTAATCTGTATCAATTTGTAATTTATGTCATGTAATTATAAATAGTTATATTTTATACCATTATACAATATCTGCTAGAATGTAAGATTAAGTATTTAGTTTTCCAATGTAATATAAAAACGATTACATTTCTTTACAAAAAAATTTCTTTTTATTAAAAGGATTTTTTACATACGTAACTACAGTAAATATTTTATTCATTTCGTAACTGAATTATATATTTATTGTATAATGATATGAATAAATTTAATCGTAAATTTATACATTAGGTTGCAAAAAAGAATTTCTTGATCTCTACGAACAACATAAATTTACAAATTACTGACGTTTCGGACGTTATTATCCCCGTCTTTTTTCAAAGCAAACTTAAATTTTACAAACAAAAAAACTACATCTTGTTACATGGCGTGAGATTTTGGAATAACAATACACTTACGTATAGTTAAAAGCTTCACGTAAAACCTAGAGGACCTCCCCGACGGGAGTCCACTACCGTAATAGTGTGGTTAAAATTTATTGTAAAGAAAAGTTATCGTTTTTATATTACACTGAAAAACTAAATAATCTTATATTATAGCAGATATTGTATAATGATATAAAATTTATAATTTATAATTAAATGGCATAAATTACAAATTGATACAGATTAACGTGAATTTTCGCGAAATTACAAACACAAAAGGGATTAACTAGTAATTATATTAATATTCAGTTATTAATATTTGCATCGTAAAAGGTAAAATTCATATTTTTTTAACAAATAGGAAAATATTAAAAGCTTTACGCATTATTAAGGGGATCTAATGCTCAATTTGTTACCTATACCTAGCCATATGAGACAATTATACTTAATTAATTAATACATATTTTAAATAAAAGAAAATCGTGACATCATTGCCCTTCGTATTTGTACAATCTATTTATCTACAAAATTTCAAACATATTTTAATTCGTATTTCATTGGAAGGAAATTTTGACATACTGGATACAGGTTATAAAATTCCTTCCAATCATTCTCGTTAATTGCTGGACGTACACATGCTTTGCTCTTGGCTAAATTATAGAAGGTATCAATATTGAGGGCAATGATGTCTTGCTTTTCCATTTATTGAAGTATTTAATAATTAATTAACAAAATACGTGTGCCATTACTCGGTCGGTAAAAATTGACTATTACATTCTCGTAGTATGGTCAATTTAAAATCGTGCTAATAAAATTTATCCCTGAGTAAATGCCCTTTTTCAAAAAATTCTGAGGTAACGCAGTTTTGAAGAAAATTTCGAGGTAACGCAGTTTTCAAGAAGATTTCGACGTAACGCAGTTTTCAAGAAAATTCTGAGAACGCTTTTTTATATGAAGGCGACGATGTATTAATGTTTTTAAAAATAATTATTGTATTTAGTTTTATCAACATTACATATCAAATGGAGGTACAAATGGAAAAATCAAGAGTTTAAAAAGGAGCAATAATTTTTTATAAATAAATTCGTGTCGCGGTTAAGTTGATATCGCTACCATATATAAAAAGCTCATGACAAAGTGCTGGAATTTTTTTTTGTTTTTTAACCATATCGAACGTATTTCGGCTCGTTTTCTTCCTTGATAAATTTCATAGGACCTGAGTAACTGCAGAAATTACTGATAAAGCGTAAATTACAATTGTGTACTACAATAATTTGAATAGCATATTTTGTAAATTTTTTTTCAATAAACAATCGTTATTTGCGCTTTATCAGTAGTTCCAATTTCTCAGGTCGCATCGGCAACTCGATATGAATTTAATTAATGAAGAAAATGAGCCCAAATACGTTTGATTTGGTTAAGAAACAAAATAGATTCCAGTACTTTGTCAATAACTTTTGATACTGTAGCAATATCAGCGTAACCGCCACACGAATTTATTTATAAAAAAAATGATTACTCCTTTTTAAACCCTCGATTTTTTTATTTGTACCTCCATTTGATACATACCTAACGTTGATAAAAACTAAAAATAATAATTACTTTTAAAAACGTCTATATATAAGGTAAGAACCACCTTAAATCGTCGATAAATTAGTAATTACTACGTTGTTGCGGGTAGGTAAACAAATCGTTCACAAATCAGCTTTCTACCTTATCATACAAAGGGAAATCGAGTCGCGCAATTGCGCCGTGCCGCCACGATCGACTCCCGAGAAGCGGCGCGATTTTTTTTTTTACAAAACCGTGCGTGCATTCGTTGTATAAACCCGCGTTTCGCGGTGTAATAATTTCGAGTCTTACAATTTTTTCGTTTATTTCGACTAGTATTTACTTTTAAACACCATTTATGCATTGAATAAATTTTTCGCGAGTTCAATTATACTGTGGAAGTTTTACTTATGAAATTACGGGTAAGTTTAATCAAGGAGGCGGACAGTGGTTAAAAAGATAGGCAAATGTAAATCTGATAAAATAGACAAGATGGTTTGACGACAGTGAATAATATTGAACATTTTTAATTAACAACGATGCCTATTTTAAATTGTTTATTCTTTCGAAACACTATCTTTCCGAAGAAAAGGGCATGGTGATCGTGACTTCTGGTATGAAATTGCTACACTTATACTGTTGATATATTTCACTAATGTCTTATTCACGTATGATCGTTTAATTGTTTATTTAATTTATTTGTACACGTTACGCTGAAATAATATTATTGATCGACATGGTCAATATTAAAAGTGCGTTGTCATTTTTATAATGTCTGTCGACAAAATATTATTCATATAATTGATTAGGATTTAAATCCATGCGATTTGTTAGCGTTAAAAATATTAAAATTTAAAAAAAAAAAATTACTTTAGTATATCGTTTTGATCTTAGTGGGAAAAATATTCTATTAAAAAAATTAGGTTATATTGTTCATTAGTATTGGTGTATTTATATATAAAGAGTATCCCGAGAAGATAAAATTACAGAAATTATACGAATAATTAATATGCTTCTATTAAATATTGCTACACAGTTATACACTCAATTTTACTCCGGCAGCCTGCACATCTATTACGAAGAAATACATTAATTTTTGATAAAACATTTAGATCCGTAAAGTAAACGACACTTATATTTGACAAATACGTATACTATGTTGACTATGTTGACACATGACAACAGTTTGTACATCCAAGAATTAAGCACATTGTGTTTATGCACTGAAGACCGAAATCAATTTTGTGAATTTTTGTATATAAGGAAATTAAATTCTTTCGATGTTAATCATGAAAAACCTGTGTAAATTGTGTTTTTTCAGATTTCTTACAAATTTTAAATAAGTTCTATAAATGAAAATTGCATCTATAACATAAATATTTTTCAACAAAAAAGATTCAAACTCGTACATTTAATCCACTTATAAAAATCAACCTACAATTTGAACTAATTTTAACAAAAAGTTTTTTATATTGTTGAAAAAATTAAAAGTATATATAGTTATATAGTGAAAGATTTGGTTATTGGTGTATATGATTAGTGTCAACGATTGAATCATTGGGTCATTGTTTTCAGATTGTTTGTATACTACCTGAGATACATTAGAAAACCACGATTTTGATAAGTTTTTTTTTATAACATTCTTCATGATAATTTAATTACCGTCAAATTTCTTTAAAATATTCGCAATCAGCTTGCCAAATTGCGCTTGAATTCCAAATTTCATTTAAATTCTGCATTATACTTACTTTTACGAAAGTATATATTGAAAATTAATATTATAATTAGATTGCTTTGTATAATAATTTTTCATTTCGATTTTAAAAACACCGTTTGAAATCGTACGGTACGTGGAATCTGCACCTAATAATTAAACACATTTGCAGTTTAGATATAAAAAACAAATTGAGTGACTTGTGTATACCGAGAAAAAAATAATGGTTAAATATATTGTCGTTTAGAATATTTTTGTAGAATGCACTGAAGTGTAATTGGCGACTTTTTGGTATAAATATGCAAACTAAATGAATTTCTTGGGTGCGCAGACAATACCCTGTCTGTTTGAATACATACACCGCGTATGTTGGTTTGTCCCGCAATCGGGTATTTTACCTTAGTTTATCGTTTCGAACGTTCATTTCAAATTCGTATTATTTAAATTCATATGGGTCGAAAGTATCTTAAACTCATAAGAGATAAAAAATTAAGTGATTCTTATTTGCAATTGTAAGTATGGTATAAACACAAGTGCATGTATATATAATATATATATGTATATACATTGTTGCGTGCACTCGACGTTTTAATCGATATAATGATGTAGAATTATATAAAAAGTGTATTGCTTATTAAGTTACTAGAAATTATATATATATCGTCGTGAAGCGAATCGCGTAAAACCGATAGTTAAATGTATATATAGCACATAATAAAAAAAATTCATTTTTATTCAATAATTGTATTTACCGTACCGAAAGAAAAAGAACTTTTAACCCCTGACGGTTCGACTTCTCGTGTAAGCGAATTATTTTTGTAATTTACATAAAATTCATCGACGATCGCTGCAGCGTAAAACAGCGTGTTTAGTATATAACCACCGCAAGGTCGGTGGAAAAAAAAAGAAGTAGGAAATAATTTATTTAACGTATATATACGGTTATCCGAGTTAACTCAATATAATGGATACAGTTGAAATTTTAAAGTTTACACCGAGTCGTCAACGTCAATATACTATCTGTACCCCAGGGTCTTTTTTTTGCGTTATTAAGTTTAATTATGTATGCGTCAAATTTCGGAGCAGGACAATTTCGTCGGCGACGACAATACTAACATTGGATGCGGGAGTGGAGAATGAGGATAAGGGGAATCCGTAGGAAAACGTATTCGTTAACCGAATACCACGGTGTGACGAAACGTATGTTGTTATCAACGACCGGAAAAATAATATAATAACGTCATTGATGATAGAATTTTAACAATTCGCTGATTAGGCGTAAACTCACCGCTTGAGCAGCCGATACATTTTTTTTTCTTCTTGTAATACAGATGTGTAATATATAAATACACATATATTATAGATGTTATTCTATGTCCATAATATAAAAATAACGTACGAGAATTTCGAAAATTGAAACTCGATTTCGAAATTATGTGAATATGTCGATCTCCATGAGCGAAATATAAATGAGTGAATGTTGTTGTATTTGTTATAAAGTCAGAGAATGAAAAAAATGCAAACATCGACGCGCGTACCGCGCCTTGATCATCTAGTACGTCTAAATAACCCAAACTTTAAATTAAAGGTGATCGCATGGGCTCTGAAAACCCATATTTAAGTGGCACGAGTCGGTCTCACACAAAACGAGTGGTACATCCCTTTCAATTTGCGTCAATCGTTAATCAATGAATACTCTGCAGGTCTCTCTCTCTCTCTTTCTCTGTATACATCGCTATATATATATATGTATAAACACTGGAGGTATACGTTCGTGTATACTTGCTCAAAAGTTAAATAGTTGAAAAACGTGAAAAACGTAGTGGTTACTTATTTCGACGACGATAAAAGAAAATGGTATATATTTTATCACGATTTATATAATTATTACGCGAGACAAATGTTTTATTAATCGAGTTTGTGTACGCTGCACTTTTTTTCCTCCGCTGCGTTAGATAACTTTCTTCATATATATATATACATATGTATATATACACGGATTGTGCAATATTTCCGTCTCCGCGCATATAATGAAAATGTTAAAAATATTTGAAATATTTATCGACTGGCACTCGGTTACGTATGGGAGAGAAGGTGAAGACCGAGTGCGATCGAAGAAAAGACGGACCGATTGTTCCGTTCATATATACACCTATACACCGAGCTAACGTCCGCGATTGCATGTTATGTACACTTTGCATTCGTCTATACGTCCTTTGTCGCTTGCACGACACCAGATTATTTTCATACATTTTACTTTTAACGATCTATTTATCTTGCATTTTCATTCACGGATTTTCGAAACTCGATTATCGGACTGGAGAGCTATGTATCATCCCCCGATTACGAGATTTGTATATTCTGCAGAAAAATGTATAAATGGTGAAAATTATTATATTTTGCAGTTATTGTTGTATTTTGTTAAGATTATTAATTTATATCACGAAGAGAAATTAAAAGAAAAATGTATCTTCTTAGAATGGTTAAAATTTCACGTTGTCAAGTAGGTATAGACTAACCTTCTCTTGAAAAAAAGCAGATTCAATCTTATTGACACATCCATTCGACTGTTTTCGCAAACAGATATATCTACTTAATTTTAATCGATATAAGTATAGTAACTCGTTTTAGAAATAATAAATCGAATAATGTAGTTTAAAAAAGGTACAATGATGTACTATATACGTGAATGAAAATAATAATCTTCAAAAAAAGCAATAATTATTTGTAAGAATTTTCAGAAAATATTGCGAAAAATGAAGGTTAGTACATGTTTAAAACGGTTATAGTGTGTAATGCCACATAAATCTAATAGTTTCAGTAACGTATAACGTTTTATAATTTTGTGTTAATATTTATTTATTATTTTACACGGGCAATATTTTTGAATACATTAATCGAAAAACAAAATATTGTTTACCATTATTTTCGAAATATATAATTGATCTGTATAATAAACTATTTTGCACTTATACCGAAGACTGATTATCACTACGTTTAATACAGATAAAATGAAATTTTAGTTACACAGTCAGAATCAGTTGAAAAAAAGGTGTAAAAAGTTGACGTAACCTTTTATACTGAAGTTTAAACAATTTTTTCTGACAGTTTTAGGTCCGATTTAGTTAGATTCTATCTTTTTTCTCTCCGTGATATAGTATACAGTAGTTTAAGCACTATTTATAACAAAAATTATATCTTTTCAATACATTTTTGTTAGATTGTTAGATTTTAAAATGTTTTAACGTATATATTACAGTGGAAAAAATAAAATCACAGAATGACAAAATTTTAAAAATGACTATTATTGTTTATGATAAATATTAAATGGATATAATAAAATTCACTGTATTTTCTAGTAATTTGTTGAATTTTATTATATCCATCAAGTATTTAGCGTGTTAATTTTTTTATATGGTAATAACAACAACGAATATCTAAATGTGTAATGGTCAACACTCTATATATTTTGTAAATAATCGGACAACACAATTGATTTTCGTAAAACGTTATAATAACAAATTGCTTATGATATTTGCATATACACATCTTTTAAATGTTAAACTCCTCGCGGTATTATTGATTTTTATAATTATATGCACATACGATAATTATTAATAATCGGTTAAGTATTATTTTGAAATGCCATATACATTTAACTTTCTAAATCGCGAATCTCATTATTACTTTAACGTTGACGATATATGCACTGTACGTTTTTGAAAATATATATATATATATATATATATATCAAATCGTTTGTATGATTTATAACAATGACACAATGCGATCAATTAATTCGTACACGAAAACGTTATTAATCTGTATAATAGTGAAAATTTCATTACCCTCGAATTAGAAAGTTTCTCTGGTATGCATTTATCCAGTTATTCACGGTGAAATTGGTATAATATACACGCGTTTATATGTACCACTTTTGGTGATTTAATCAATTTTAATCAATAAAACTTTAACATCCTTTTTCTTTGGAATACTAAGGGACATAAAGATGCAAAGTATCGTTTTCACATTGTACATAGGTCTTCTAAACACTTCTTTCCCTTTGTTTCATTGTTTAAACGTGTATAGTACAAACATTTAATTTTTAATGCAAGGTTTGCGGAAATAAAGTTTTGCATGCCACATGTCCAAAAATTTGTAATATTACATCGCGACATGTAATTAGAATCATATAATACCAAAATAAAAATCTGTAATGACCAGGATAGTTATCCCTTATTTCCAATATGATGTTGCTTCTGGTATTCCAGAACTTTGGAATAATTTATGCGAAAATTGTAATAACTACTATTCCACAGTATTAGGAAATCCTTTAATACAACGATTGTAAACGCTGCTTTCCATTAATGGTCGTGATAAACGCCGATTAGTGACATAACAAATATAAAAAAAACGTGTGGCAAATGCGATTTCATTGTTGGACATGTAAAGCGCCCAAATTTGGATTGCCACATGTTAAAAAAATTCTATAACCTTTTGACTCTATCAGTAATAGGTATACAAGTAACCTCACGTGCAAAACTTGGGAATTCTGGATTACTCTCTTAATATTACACACGAGGATACCAAAATTAGTATGTTGTTTATCCAACTTGGAAACCTATTATGAAATATGGGTTGCAAGTGACATTTATATTAAAATTGGTATTATGCGATTTCCAAATTTTTCTCGTGCGAATCAAAGGGTTGCGGATGTATTGCATACGACAAGCAGATTGTAGTTGGGAATACCACATTTCACTGCTTGGGCACTTCACGTGCAAAACTTTGGAACTCTTGAATACCATATTAATATTGCTCGTAAGAATACCAAAATTCTGACTGACTTTTACACTTAACTTGGTATAATAACATTACCAAATTTCTTTCCGTGTAGTTGAATTAAGTATTTTAATCCCTCTGTAATTTATCGACGTAAAGTTCGCATTAATTTTAGCACAATTTAAAAAGGGTATTAATTTATAAAATTTGAAGAGTTTATCACCCTTAGTTTATTGAACTGTATATGCTATGTATACCTGTAGTTGTATATACCTGTATATGCTAAATTGTAGGTATATATTGAAATAGTCATTATCTTTTCAGAGCTTCCTTTGCCAAGAACTTTAAAGTAAATATCGAGATATTGAAAAAACAAACTCTCTAAAATTTTTTTAATTATGTCCATCTATGTACAATATTTTGTGTTGATAAAATAGGGAGGATAAAAGTTGAATACATGGCATCCTTCTAACTTTAAAAATATATTAATTAATCTATTAAAAGTTCATATATACTTTAATTACATTCTATAAAAAAATAACTCGTTCTGTTACCTATAGAAAAAAAATGAAAATCAAAACTATTATATCCATATTGCTGGAGTCATGTTTCCATATTTTTGATCTTTGAAATACAAAGGATAGTTTACAAGCTCAAATCTAACCTCAAAATTACTCTTGGTTAGAAATTATTAAATTACTTATATTTCTATAATTATTATTTAAATACATAGCAGAGCACTCTATAGTTATCAATATTATTTATCGATTTGTCCAAAGCGGATATCAAAATATTAGTTTTGTAAAATCTTTGAAATACTAAGACACTCGGATAACTAAAAGAAGAGTGGGACTTTAAGAGTGCTCCATCCTTAACAGAGCGGCAGCGCCCCTTAGTGTAAAAAATTTCTGATATAATATTTAGATTATTTAAGACAGTCTGATTAAAGGAAATTAAGTTTACCCACGTATAAATTATATAGAAATATTAGAGACGTATTTTGTACAGAGAAAAATTGATACTGCTGTGGACAGTCGTCTGCTATTCGCCACAGTCAAATCAGATTTTCTTTAGAAAACATACCTTTAGTTTTTAATATTATAATTCAAAACCATATTTGAATAACTCTTTTTATCATTTTACACGTAGGAAGACTTAGTTTTCTTCGATCTAACTCTAATTATTCAGCTATAAGAAAATTTTTCTCAGACTAGAGGGCGTTGACGCGCTGAGGTACACTCTTAAGGAAATTGCATTTTCACAATTTCGATCTCAAAGCACAATTGATTATATTAAAATACATCAAACTAATAAAATAATTTTTTTGTATACAACCGATTATGCTAATTTTTTAATAATAAGATCGACTATAAGATCAGGGTCAATCTACTCGATTCAAATTCTGACCATATAAATTTTTATTGTAATTTAATTTGTTTGGTGAAATTATATCTTAATACAAAGTGTCGTGTGTATATATATATGGGGCATTTCACGTGAAGTTTTGGGTAGATATTGCAAATGTTTTTCAGAAAACAGAAAAAAATTTGAAACACTGGAATCTATTTGTCCAAAAGTTATTGTACCCTCAAAAAGTAATTTTTTTCAAATTTTTTTTCAACACCAGCTGCGTTTACTGCTATGTAACTCAAAATATATCAACTTTTACTGTATAACATTATATGTAATAGTCGTTGCTAATTATGTCTAGAATTTATCTTTCTGGGATCCATTTCCAGTATGTACCCAAAAGTTGGTGCATTTTAAAATTTTGATCGGACCACTTCACGTGGAATGCCCCATATATCTATTTTTTAAAAATTTATATCAAATGGTAAAATTTCGAATTAATTTTGTAAAACAAAACCATATTTGAATAACTCTTTTTATCATTTTACACGTGGGAAGACTTAGTTTTCTTCGATCTAACTCTAATTATTCAGCTATAAGAAAATTTTCTCAGACTAGAGGGCGTTGACGCGCTGAGGTACACTCTTAAGGAAATTGCATTTTCACAATTTCGATCTCAAAGCACAATTGATTATATTAAAATACATCAAACTAATAAAATAATTTTTTTTGTATACAACCGATTATGCTAATTTTTTAATAAATAAATAAATAATTATATTCCAATCACTGTGTCATTTTATATGAGTTATCTGATCGACTATAGGATCAGGGTCAATCTACTCGATTCAAATTCAGACCATACAAATTTTTATTTTAATTTTAATATTTCAAAATTAACAAGATTTGATATTACATTCTAGTAGTGTTCATATTTTAATGAACAGTTGAACTAAACATATAATATAATATACTAATTAATTTTATACTATTGAATATTTAATTTTTTAGCTTATTTTTTTGTAACAATTTTCGACTTCTTGTCATTGATGATTATGGGCCTACTACTTCATCATAACTCGCAAAGTGTGGTAAAAAAATTAATCTTTTATTCAAAATAATAAAAATTATATATAAAATTAACATTATCCCTCTCTATGTAAGATATATTAATATTTAACTATATAATATTAATTATTTTTTAAGAGTATTTAGAACAGTTAGACTGATATATAATCAATAAATAAACGTGTATAGACAAGCGAAAAATATTTGGACGATTATTATCGAGGCGACACTGCATCGCAGACAGACGTGAGCGTTAATATCGACATACTAATGCATATTTTCTCTTGATCTCTACTTACGACCAGTCATACATTTTGCCTTTTTTGTTTGTCTTTCCCATTCTGTTCTTTTTTTTGTGTTCGATCCCGCATACACTCTTGATCCACAAGACAGTTTTATTATCGCTCAGCTCCTTTTTATTTGTCTCCTTGGTCCGGATAACACCGGAGAGTCGGTGTATTTATTTTCATAAATTTTGAGCACACTTGGTCGCTCGGTGGTATTTGCACCCCGTATAATAACAATAAGGCCGTTTGACCTAATTACTCAAAGAGAGTTTATTTGACTTCGAGATCGTGTATAAATATAAAAACAGCGAAATTAAGGTAAATAAGTTACGGAATCGCAGATGGAATCGTTGATTAACCGATGGGTTATTGATTTTCGCGGTACGTGGTCTCTCTCGCGAGTTGTTTGACATCAATTTTCCGAAAAGATAACCTGTTTATTCTTTCTCGAATCGAATTCAATGATTTTTTGTTCTATAATACATATTTATATATACGTGTATACTTTTGTACTGCTAAGCGTTCGTTACTAATTTTTAGTGAAAATATCGTAAGTACATATTTGCACAGGTTATAAAAATCTATGTATGTACAGGTGCGTTTTCCCAATTGTAAATTTAATTTGTTTGGTGAAATTATATCTTAATACAAAGTGTCGTGTGTATATATATATGGGGCATTTCACGTGAAGTTTTGGGTAGATATTGCAAATGTTTTTCAGAAAACAGAAAAAAATTTGAAACACTGGAATCTATTTGTCCAAAAGTTATTGTACCCTCAAAAAGTAATTTTTTTCAAATTTTTTTTCAACACCAGCTGCGTTTACTGCTATGTAACTCAAAATATATCAACTTTTACTGTATAACATTATATGTAATAGTCGTTGCTAATTATGTCTAGAATTTATCTTTCTGGGATCCATTTCCAGTATGTACCCAAAAGTTGGTGCATTTTAAAATTTTGATCGGACCACTTCACGTGGAATGCCCCATATATCTATTTTTATTAAAAATTTATATCAAATGGTAAAATTTCGAATTAATTTTGTAAAAAGTATAACATCTTTACGTACGTTTAATTACTTTGCGTGTACTAGGAAATAAATGATTTCGAATACATCCAGCAATTCGAATAATTATTATTTTATTATTATTTTATTTCATATAGTGATAGCGACGGGAGAGCAGTCGCATCAACTGTTTCCCTTTTGTCAGAGAGAAGTGTAACACACTCGTCCAAATATTTCTGTTGATTCAATTTTATGTAGCTCTTGATTATTTAAATATTACTTAACGCTACCCAGCATACACCGCGAGGAAATTGCATAATTGGATTTTGTGCATCGTATATAGTTTTACATTGTTATATTACAGTTAACGTTAGACATTTTTGGACCTCCGATTCGAATTAAGCGATCCCAAAAGCAAAATATAAGCACAGTTTGACACATATATAGACTCGAAACCAATTTTATTTTAGATTGTCGTGTAATTCGAAACTATAAAATGTTTTAATATTGATTTGACAACAAAAAATTGTTTAAAAATCTTCAAGCATTCGTAAGTACAGTATATAATAGGACTTGCATATGGTAATTCAAGCTATTTGTTATATGATAAGAAAATCTTTTTTTTATGAACATTTAATATAAAATACAATGGATGGTCAGTAATATTTAGTCAAACAAATGGTGTACAGATTAAAGATTTACATATTTACAAAATTAAAAGTAAAATACAAAATTAAATGTGTTATTAATTTTAAGATTCGACACCCCCTTCATTTGAATTATTGCCGTATTACTGACGAACATATAAATTAAAATAATTTGTCTGTGCGTATAGTGCAATGTACTTTTTAACTCGTAAACCGAAAATTTGCATTTAAAACAACAAAAATTATAAGCAGAAATAAAATCGTCCCAACATTTGCAATTGTATATAAATTAAAAAAAAACTTTTTTATTAACATATATTGTAATATTTGAAATAGAAAAGTAGACGATGCTAAGGAAAAAGTAGGACACGCGTAGCGTAGTGAACCCTGATCTAGTTAGTCTTCTGAATAATTTTGCGAATAATCTTCGTGTTGAAAAGAAATGAGTTCGTACACAATATATTTTTGTTGAAATTATTCAAAATAATATGTTGATGTAATAACGTAGGTCGTATGTATATATAGCTTCGAAAAAATTAAACGATTAATAATTACAATCGGTTGGGACGTTTGTGCCTAACAATTCATTCATATTCAAATTTGTACATCCTTCAAAAAATTATATATGTATTTATTATTTCAATCATCTCGTAATAGTTAAAAACAAGTAAAATTTTTCTTTTTATTCGTTTTCGTATTACATTCTCCTTAGCTAAGTAACAATAACTTACAACATATTTAGATATCCTATATATATATATGGACTATTTCACGTCAAGTGGTACGATGAAAATTTTAAACCGCTCCAAAATTTGAGAACAGGCTGGAAATATCTTCCAGAAGATAGAAAAAAAAATTTTAGGTTATAAAAATAATTTGCCTAAGAGTTATTCCACCATGAAAAATGGAAATTTTTCAATTTTTTAGAAAATTTTCTATTTTTAAAGCCATTTATCTCAAAATCTATTCATTTTTTTGAAAAAACATTACAAACAACTTTTGTTCAAAATAATCTTTAGAACTTATCTACCTGGGTTACAATTCTTAATTTTAAATTCTCGAAGAGATAGGACACCCGGAAATATTGAATATCAAAAAAAGGCGACCACGCCACAATCGATTTTGATCTAACACCGCTCAAAAGATCACATCTTTCGAGAGCTTTCGAATGGCGGTGGTTAGATTATTGGCCAAGACCGCTGGTGTAAGTTATGCCCTAAAATACATGAAAATTAGTGATTTTAGGAAGTTTATGAGGTAGATAATTTCTAAAGATTATTTTGAACAAAAGTTGTTTGTAATGTTTTTCAAAAAAATCAAAAGATTTTGAGATAAAAGGCTTTAAAAATAGCAATTTTTCTAAAAAATTGAAAAATTTCCATTTTTCATGATGGAATAATTCTTAAGCAAATTATTTTTAACACCTAAAATTTTTTTTCTATCTTCTGGAAGATATTTCCAGCCTGTTCTCAAATTTTGGAGCGATTTTGACCACTTGACGTGAAATAGCCCATATATATACGTACTAAAAGTTTGGGTTGACTAAAGTAAAATTATGTAAAATTATATAAATGGTTCTTTGGTGCTGATAAAATTTAAACAAAATCAATCGAAAGCTCTTCAACAAAGCTTTAATTTTCATTATATGAAATTAAAGTATACACATGTCCTTGTCCTTAATTTTAACTTTTTTGTTTTAACCTTTTGTTTATTAAGTCCATAAAAAAATTCGTAAATAGAATCGAATGTTTTTTCGAAGCTAGCGATTTTATCAACATACAGGAGTGACCGTTTTTAATTTCTATAAATAACTAAACCAGATTTTGGGGAATTTTGAGACCAGAGCGCCATTCTATACAATAATATAAGTATTCTATTAATTTTTGGTGCAAATTTATTGAGTATTTACGAAGAATAATTTGAAAATGTAATTATTATGCAACGTAACCTGATTAAATTGTGAATTACAGTTTCGTATTCTTCGTATGTATTCAATATATTTGCACAAAAATTTGATAAGTTACTTATAGTACTGTATAGAATGAGTCTCTGGTTCAAAAATTCCCCAAAATCTGGTTTAGTTATTGATAAAAATTAAAAACGGTAATTCCTGCAGTATGTCGATAAAATCGGTATAGCTTCGACGTCCTCTTGTCAATTTTAACTTGAACAAACCAAAATGTTTGACCGCTAGATTGCATATAAAGTAGATTTCATTTTGTAAATTTCATTATTTATATATTGTCGTGATTTAATCGAGTGTATGAATTTTGTTACTTTTCTACATTGTTTACTGTTGTTTGACGTTAAGAAAAATTCTTGGCTGATTTATACTTGTTCTTTATAGGATATATTGTATTATATTATTATGCTCGATGGTTTTATCAGAGTTTCGCAATATTCACATTATAGTGAAACAAGGTTATTGACTTGATTAATATACATAATACATTTATCAATTTTTTTACATTTCCAGGCTTCACGGTTATCAGATCTAGACGTCGGTAATGTACGCGAGGGCGCTTTCTCCGCGCGCTACTTCAAAATCTGATAGTATCATATTATTAAAGATAATAATTGAACGATCAGGTACTATGTTCACCTTCAGTTATAATTTACCGTTACGTTAATTTACAAAACGTCTACAACCAGTTAAGTATTGAAGAAAATTTTAGATTTGTTATATTTTAGGTTATTGGGGGTCATCCGGTCGTCGAGTTACGCATCTGTCTCTTCCACCTTCGAACATGTAGTTTTTCTTTTTTACGCAACTCCGATAGACCTTCGATAAGCGCGAAAGAAAATGGTCACCGGCTTCGTCAAGAAATAAAAAACAAATTATTACTTTTTTATACTCGGGAGGAAAATTGTACAACAATCGTATCAACTATCGTGGATTTCTAAATCGGTCTCCTCGTCGAGTCAACGTATAAAGATCGCCGCTTCCAATCGTATTCGCTTCAAGTATGCAAATTAGGGACGTGCCGAATGTTACGTACTCATTTCCCGACGTGTCGAGCCATTAAATGTTCAAGCATATTCTTCGCGAAATCTTTACTTTCTCTCGTAAAAAAAACGGGGCGGGTGAAGCGAGGAAAAAATAGAAGAGTTAGTTGAAATTGAAGCCAGCTAAAGAAAGAAAGAAGGAAAGAAAGAAGAACGTTTTGCGAATATTAGACGACTCTCGCGTAGTTTCAACAATTCTGTCTCTTCCTCGTCGCTGAGGAAATCTATTGTCCCACGACGCGGCTTTCGTTTCGAGAGCATCTAGATATCTCGTTTCGAGCCGCGTTTTCCATCCTCCCTTTTATTCTGGTTTGTCAAGCTTATACGTGTGACAGTGTATAACTGTCTGCGTGTGCGTGTGTTTGTGCGTGCGTCTGCACGTGTGACAGCTGCGAAATCGGTAATAAATGCGTAAGTAAGAGTGTATATAGTACAGCTTTACGATGATTGCTTCAAAAATACGAAAGTCGCCTAGGAGGACCGAGAGTTCGACTTAAAGGGGTTGTGACAATATTCGATTTTCTACAAAATTCGGTTAAAAAATTGTCATAGGTACATTTCACTATATTTAATTTAATATCAAATTAAAATTTCAAATAAGTAAGCGGTATTTATTTTCCGGAAAAAATTCATAAAGTCAACTACCTATATGAGAGCTTCCTTTTAAAAATGACATTTTTATTAATTGCTTTAACAATTTTCTATGGATTTTTTAAAGCAGAACTAATATGTTATTCAATGTGGTATGTGAAATAACAGATACAACTCGAAAAGGCAAGCGGTATTCGATTTTAAGTTTTAGACGTTCAATGTTTGAAGTTAACGTTTTTAGTATATCTATACCGAAGTACAGTCTCCTTCAAAACGTTGGACAACATCTCGTCTTTCGCCATTTCATTAAGATTTTCTGGATTGTAACACCATTATTTACTACAAGATAGTATATTTTACAGAGTTATCGGACATTTACAGTAAAACAATTGATTAAATAATAATATTAACTTTTAATATCGATTGTACAGACATAACCCTCTCAAACATTGAAATAATCGTTAAATATGCATTTGTATGTATGATAAGCCGAAAGTTACGAAAGATTGAAAGTGTCACAGTCTTCAGCATCACATTCCAAAGTAGAAATATTCGACAAGGTGTCACTTTTTATTATAAGAAACTAAATCCACGTATTTTCAATAAATCATCTTTTATTTAATGTATAATTGAATATCTAATTAAGTTGAACATATATGATACATAAGCAATCATTTTCATTATGCGGCCGTTTAAAATTTTACCGCACATTCACTTTGAATTTCGAATCGTCCTTCTGAAATATTAGCTTACGCGCGGGTGGCCTAAAGATTATTCAAGTTTGGAAGCAATGTCACTTTGAAAGCCGATAAACATTTTAGTTTGACGTCGCTTAAAATTACGTATACTTTATCGTTAGCATTATTTTCAGGAATTTAAATTTAATCATTTTTTAAACTATTTTTTAATAACTTAAGTTTTTCATATATTCCTTGGAATGAAAAATTTTATTCGCTCAGTGAATCCAGTGTCCACATAGTCGCTAATTTATTATAATCGAGCAAAATATTTTACATCTGTGTGAAAAACAAATTATACAAAGTCAACTTTTATCATTTCTAACTTATTTTGAATTAAACTAATAATTTTAAATATAAATTAAAGTATTTAAAAATAAAGTACAAGGATACGCGCCTTTGTTTACAAATAATTGACCTCGGTGCGAAATTTCCAAGAAATCTCTTACCAAAAGTATAAAAAAAATCAATAATCTACCCTTCTTGGTAAGGGGTAATTCTCGCGCAAACCCGATTATTTTTTAATTTCAAACTTTTTATTATTTATTACTTGTTTTTTATTATTTATTTTTATATTTATTATTATATTCGTTTTTTAACTCGGCTGGTTAGGTAGGGATAGGGATGATAAAAATTAAGTTTCAAAACCCCGTTAAGGAGGTGACACACTCGGTGTTACCGACCGGGCAAAAAAAGAGATAATATTATTTTATTTATTTAAAAATGAATGCAATTTTATGCAAAACCCGAATACAGAACATAACTAGATAATTAAATAATTAGTCATTCTACAAAGTTTCAAATTAATATGACAAAGAACTTTATAGAATGACTTATTATTTAATTACCTAGTGCAGTTCTGTACCCGGGTTTTACATAAAATTGCGTACTTTTTAAAATAAATGTAATAATTATATTTTTTTTGTTAAGTCGGTAACGAAGCTACTTCCTCAGGAAGAACCCTAAAGAACACTAAATAATTACATAATCAGTCACTCTACAAAGTTCCAGGTGAATACAACAAGGACACCCTAAAAAATTTTTGCACCAAAAATGTACGATTTTCCGTGATATTTTTGCACGGTCGGTAACTCACCGAGTATAACACTCAAAAACGTACAGTGGTTCCGCTTCGGTGAAAATTGAATAATTTTTCATTGTAATCAATTTCGAGATTGCATGAAGTACAATAAATACAAAACTCATAAAAACTTCTTTGTAATTAAACGAGAAAATGATTCACGTTGCAAGAAAAATTTTGATAATTTTTTCAATAATGGTTTATGCGTGGAAATATTCTTGATAAAATGATTTATTACGTAAAACCAAATAGCTCAGTTATTTACTTTGTGCCCTGCGTACTCTCAATAATTTTGTTTTTTAAACAAATTATGATAAAAATATAGCATCTACCAGTATATTAAATTTTGAATACACTGTATAAATGTCCAAATAGATTTATTCACTTCTTTTAATAATCAACAACGTTTAATAACCGAATTAAGCAAATATTTATATAAAATGTATAGGTGAAAAAAAAAGAAATTATTGATGCAACGAATATAAATCACCGAAGAGGCGAAATTACGAACTGGACAAAATTTAGTGCATATACACGGAGATTTTTGAAATCCAGCTTTTCATTAACGGTCGTTTTATATTTCCGGGTCTCTCGACGCACCGACTTCCCCGAATTCCCTTTTTACACAGTTTTTATCTCCGTCCGCGTATATCCGCGAATATATACCTCACGAATTTCTCGTAAAAAGAAAAGTGCGCTCTCCTCCTTTGCTCTTATTACGTGAGTTTGTTTTTGAACGAATGCACGACTACGTGCGTTTTATCATTTTTCAAACGTCCATTCTCCGTATAGTTCTCGTGACTTTCCGGAATTATTTTCCCATGAACCAGATGGCTTGTGCATTCTGAAATCGCGACTTTTTCCTCTTTCTCTCTCTCTCTCTCTCTTACCATTTTTATCTCCCCTTTCCTTCCGTGATGCATCCCGATGGATTCGGGCGTACATTCCCTTCGTCCTCTGCTCCTGCAGCGCTTTGTAAATGTAATAGTTTTTGGTTTTCGAGCGTATATATCGAGTAATAGAATCGCCGGCTCCAAAGAGGATTCTTTACCTTCGGCTTTTGTGCGCGTGTATATATGGGCCATTCCATGTAAAATCAGCAGATGAAAATTTTTAAATTATTGATATTCTGCTTAACAACTCCTTTTTGAATCTAGAATATGTAATCAAAATTTTAAAATGTACCAAATTTTGGGTACACACGGAAATGTTTTTCCGAAAACAGACAAACATTTTTAGATACCACAATACATTTGTTCAAAATTTATTCTAACCTCAAAAAGTGAATTTTTTCAACACCAGTTGTGTTTACCGCTATTTAACTCAAAATCTATCAACTTTTACTATATAACATTATATGTAACATTCGTTGCTAATTATATCTAGAATTTATCCTTCTGGGTTAGAATTTCTAATCTCAAGGTCAATATCACATAAACTATATATCAATATTCAACTTTAAAATATTGTAACTTCGTCACATTTGATTTTTTCATCCAAAAGTCTAAAAGAAAGCTTGAAGCAATACCTTTTCAACGGTATGTAGCTTTTTTTCGACCTTCAATTTCGTAAAAGGTTATGATAATTTAAGGAAAGACAAAAAATTTAAATGGAAATAACCGTGTTAATTTTTGAAAATTTTTTGTCTTTCTTTAAATTATCATAACCTTTTACGAAATTGAAGATCAAAGAAGGCTACATACCGTTGAAAAAGTATTGCTTCAAGCTTTCTTTTAGACTTTTCAATGAAAAAATCAAATGTGACGAAGTTACAATATTTTTAAGTTCAATATTGACTTGTAGTTTATGAGACATTGACCTTGAGATTAGAAATTCTAACCCATCAGAAGGATAAATTCTAAACATAGTTAGCAACGAATGTTGCATGTGATGTTACATAGAAAATATTGATAGATTTTGAGCTAAATAGCTGTAAAGTCAGCTATTGCCAAAAAATGTGAAATAACTCACTTTTTGAGATTAAAATAACTTTTGAACAAATAGATTCCAGTACCTAAAAATTGTTTTCTGTTTTCTGAAAAACATTTCCAGTGTGTAAGTACCTAAAATTTGTTGCATTTTAAAATTTTGATCGGACCATTTGATTTGGAATGCTGCATATATATAAGCCTCTGCGGCAAGAAAATCAGCGGGGATTTTTCTGCAGATGTATCATGGGATCCGCGAATGGTACCGATGCTCAACGTTCGACTTGGAAAATATTCGTATTGTTTTTGTCGTTCGACTGAAAATTCTATCACGACGAAAACATTCGCTTCGACCATCTTGCATTTCAATTTTTCGTATATTATATATATACACACATACGAACGCACACACCCACCCACACACACACACACACACACACACACAAATGTAAATATATTTTATTTTATTTTATTTTAATAATATTTTATAATAATAAAATTGTAATAAAATATATCCGTATATTTTGATTAATTGAATTAACGCATTAAAAATAAATATTGTTACACGTTTATTGTATATTGAGTTGTTGTTGTAAGATTAAAAGCTGCGGTCGAAAACATTTAAAATCGCGTAGTCACTTAGAGTCGATAGACATCGTATATATAGCAATCGTTCCAAAAATAATCCCGTACATACATAGAGCGAAGAGGGAGAAAAGAAAATGCAGGATAATTACTCACGAAAGTATAGCGATAACGATCGAGTCAAGGAAAATCCACCTGTGAAACGGGCGTTAAAATGTATTCATAAACGCAGGGAAAGTATATAAATATACATGTATATAGGATCAATGCCAAGGCTTATCGCACGACGAATTTCCCTCGACCTTGGGGCCGCGAAAATTGTCGATAACCTTCTTTCTACGTGTATCAAGATTGCAGGGTCCCCTCGCGCGATTTTCTCATTGCGCTTACGAGGCACGCGAGAAAGGTATACCTATATATATCGCGTAAGTCTCGCCGTACGACGTATACACTTACGAGGAATCGACGAAACTCGCTGTTTGCTCGACGACTGATAAACCGAGAGGTTTCTCGACGATTGTTTCTCCTTCGTTCCCGACGGAATTTTCACGGCTCTGTTCGTCTATAAGCCTGCGGTTTAGGTCTTGGAATACTCTATCTCTCTCTCTCTTTCTCTTTCTCTCTATAGGGTTATTGTTCGAGCTTGCATTTCGGCCTACATAACGGAATTATCGTTGTGTTTATAGCGCCGATGAATCGTCGGATTTTCTCTCTTTTGCTTCGACCGGATTATACGCGGTATTTGCAGCTATTATTATATATGCTGAGTGCCGTGTTCTTACGGTCGGAGTGTCCTTTCGGGATAAGAAATCGCATTACCGGAGAATGCAAACCTCGAAATTTTTTCATCGTTGAGATTGATTTCGGCTTTACTTATACGAAATAATCGAATTCTCTCTTTTTTTTTATTCAAAAAGTCTCAGCTCGATTTATATTGTGAAATTTAGGATGTATCGACGATTGCTTAAAATAGACAATTATTTTTTGATTTTTGTGTACGCACCTTATACGTTTTTCCGTGTATGTAAGCGCGTTATTTTTAATATCACGGAAAGAGTAAACACGGAAACGTCAACAACTCCTTGTATACACCGGAAGTGAATATAACTTTTCTTACCTTCAACTTTCGGAAAATTTGAAAAAAAGTTTTAACGTAACATCGGCGCCTCTAACGTTTTATGGAAGAAGTTCGCGTAAATCTCTTTGTACGTATAGCGAACCAACTTTTCATTCTTTAGGACGAGGAACAATCCGGTAGCCAAAGCAATTTAGCGGTTATGAAGAGGAAAAACACTACTACACCATAATAAATATCCTTCTTACGAGGAATATTAGTGTGCTAAAAAAAATTTTTTTTTGCGTTGTTCAAAGTTTATTACGATTATTTAGAAACATATTCGAACGTTCAAAAATGTGTAATAATATATTTATGTGTATATCCTTCTGCATAGCTATACATAGTTATTTATGCACTTAGAGAGAATAAAATAGGCATTTATTCACGGGATGAAAGTTGTTTGCCAGAGCTTTAGCTTTTGGCAGTAATAAATCCAAGGGAATAATCTCCTTTTACTCCCGAAGTGAATATGAAATTTTCCACCCATCATTTGATCATTTGAAAAGTCACTTTTTGCAATAACAAATTTATTCTTATTAATTTCTAAATTTTGTTTAATATTGTAAAATTTTTTCATATTTTTAATTTAATATAATTAATTTAATGTTGTACTTGTAGAAAAAGGCTGAACTATAAGTATTCAAACCAAAGAAAAGAGGGTCTACGATGAATAAAATGGGTCTACGGGGAATAAAGTGAGGTAATACTCACTCGTAGAGGTTAATAAAGTAGACTTTTTAGATGATCAGGGTGAAAATGTTATTATTTTTAACAAATAACTAGCCGACTGACCTAGAATCTCCAATAAGTGTCCGTAATTAATGACCAACAAATTATTTCAACTAAATTTAGAGTGTGTTAATTGGTAATTGTAATTTCAAAATTGTCAATTTTTTATGAGTTTTTTTTTGCTATTGTGTAACGTATTAGAATGTTGTCGCGAAAAGGGATGCTAAATGGTTGAACGGTTGCCGGTGGTTTTTTTCTTCATAGATCACGTGGATAATTTTACACCTAAAATTAAACTCCGGAGGTGCGGTAAATTTAACGTGAAAATATATAGTAAATCGTTTATTGCAATAAATAAGATAAAATGTATAATCGTTGATAATTTATTTTTCGAAAGCATCAATAGATGGGCAATCACAATGGCAAACTTCCAATCTCGGTTAAAATGCATAACGTACTAAATTCTTCAGAGTTACGCGGAGGCAAGTGTTCGGTGAATTTCCAATATTATAAGCCAAGCATATGATTCGAATATCCAATTGCGCATAAAGTGCATTCGTCACATAAAATTCCCAATTGCCTCGAATATTTTTCGTTCAATTTTTATATTACTTTTTATTATTAATAGCTTTCCTCACATTTTGTATCACGATGAAAAAAAAAAATTATTACTTCTTCGAACTTTTCATCTTTTATATGGTCAAACATTACGTTTAACGATTCGCCTATCGTTTACACAATTATATACACGATCTCACGCGTACTTCTACGAATTTTCATATTATTTTGTTAAATTTCAAATGCAATTCGCGGTTATTAAAATTTTTTTAATTAACGTCAACACCGATCTTTTTTACCTTTTATTTGTATTTTATTACGAGTTCGTTATAACGCAGGGAAAATATTTCTAAAGTTCTTATAATATGTTTAGTTTTTTTTGTACAGATTTTCCATGGTTTTATAAACATTTTACAAACTTTATGTATACAATATTATATAATTTTGGAATATTAAATTGTATTGTGTCGTAATGTATAGAAAATTTTTATTATCAAGAAACTAAATTTTATTTCACTGATTTAACGTCGATAACAATGTTTTCACATACTCTGTCAAACGTCGATAAAAACAAATACTAATAATTAACAACTGATTAAAAAATATAATTTTTATAAATTTTTATAGAAGTAAATCTATACCAAAACTATGGATCTTTTTTCTTCGTCGATTAAATTTTTTGCAGAAAAAGCTACGTGTGAAATGTACAGGATGAAAAATACAATATATATACAATATAAGGGGAGAAACGATATACTGATAAAACTAATGTAACAAAACTCGGTCCGTCTCGCATACTACTAAATGTAAGAACATTTAAAATGTAAAAAAAAACACTTATACAGCGAATTGAAGATATTCACCGCGATAATACCTCGCATATTTCTTGCGCTGAGGGAGTCACGAGGAGCGGTATATACGCAATACTTCATTTAAATCTCCGCGATACCCAAAGATGCGTAGAGAAAAACGAGTTATTGCGGTACTCCACGATTCGTAAAATCTCCATCTCCTCTCTTTTTCCATCTTTCGTCGTTTCTCCTCGTGCTCGCATATAGCATATATAGACTCGTCCTTCCGCCTCTTGCAGCAGATGCAGTCGATGGGATCCTCGCGGAAGTGCAAGCTTCGCTTTCCGTTGAACGATGAAAATAAAAAAGTAAGATGTGGAAACTATATATATACATACATACAGTATACCTACCCTTCGGGCTCTATGCTCAAGAATCCATAAAAACTTGTATTTCCTTTTTTTTATCTTAATATTTTTTTTCCATTTGTGATGTATACCTGGTTAAATAAATAAATGTACATTTTTGTATATATTTGGAGAATAATAATGCGATTTGCAGATTTATCGTCGGCGTGAGAAATACATTATTTGCCTTACTTTGTATATACGTATCTACACGTTGAAATTTGATTTAGGATTATAGATGCAGTTACAAGAAATATATATACACACAGCGTTTTGAAAGGTCGTTGAAAAATTTATTCCTCAAAAGTTGCATTTTTATTTACCTATGCTCGAACGGCTCTATCGACTATTTTCGTAAAGAATCGTTATATATATATGGGGTATTCCACGTAAAGTGGTCCGATCAAAATTTTAAAATGCACCAAATTTTAGGTACACTTTGCAAATGTTTTTCAGAATACAGAAAAAAATTTTTAGTTACTGGAATCTATTTGCTCAAAAGTTATTCTAACCTCAAAAAGTGAATTTTTCCATATTTTTTTCAACACCAGCTGGGTTTACCGGTATATAACTCAAAATCTATCAACTTTTACTATATAACATTATATGTAACATTCGTTGCTAATTATATCTAGAATTTATTCTTCTGGGTTAGAATTTCTAATCTCAAGGTCAATGTTACATAAACTACATGTCAATATTCAACTTCAAAAAAGTGCAAGTGCGCCACCTTTGATTTTTTCATCCAAAAGTCTAAAAAAAAGCTTGGAGCAATACCTTTCAAATGGTCTGTAGCATTTTTATGGCCTCCAATTCTGTAAAAAGTTATGACAATTTAAAGAAACACGAAATTTTTTTAAAAATTTAAATGGGAATTACCATGTTAATTTTTGTGAATTTTTTGTCTTTTTTTAAATTGTCATAACTTTTTACAGAATTGGAGGCCATAAAAATGCTACAGACCATTTGAAAGGTATTGCTCCAAGCTTTCTTTTAGACTTTTGGATCAAAAAATCAAAGGTGGCGCACTTGCACTTTTTTCAAGTTGAATATTGACATGTAGTTTATGTAACATTGACCTTGAGATTAGAAATTCTAACCCAGAAGAAAAAATTCTAGATATAATTAGCAACGAATGTTACATATAATGTTCTATAGTAAAAGTTGATAGATTTTGAGTTATATAGCGGTAAACCCAGCTGGTGTTGAAAAAAATATGGAAAAATTCACTTTTTGAGGTTAGAATAACTTTTGAGCAAATAGATTCCAGTACCTAAAAATTTTTTTCTGTATTCTGAAAAACATTTGCAAAGTGTACCCAAAATTTGGTGCATTTTAAAATTTTGATCGGACCACTTCACGTGGAATACCCCATATACATATATTGTCGGTGGTATAACGAGAGAAAACCACAGGTTCCGGGGTAAAATAACGGCGGCACGCAACGCGCGCGCGCAGGTGCTTTAAACGTACACCCCAAAAATAAGTATTACACAAATTTCATATTTAAATTCAAAACAAACGATTTGAATTCGACTGCGTATCGCGTACTAGGATCTACTACTGTACAAGCGGAATATATATATAACGAAGAGAGTTGGAAATGCCTATGAAGAGAGAAAAGTAAATTAACTATTTTTCTCGGTTATACAGAGGCGGAAAAGAAAATGGTTTTATCGCGAAAGGTTGAACGCTTATCTCGACGCAACTGGACCACTCGAACGTTCGTGCGCGAACTAGCAGTAAAGGTGGGGAATGATAAATCGGGTAACCGTAGCGCCTGCCACCCTCGATAGCATCGAGCCCGCGTATATGCAAATTGATTTTAATTACGCTCCTTTATTATATGCCTTCGCCCCGCCAACCGATTTATATCCTTTACTCGCGATTATTTTTATACCGTTGCGATGCACACGGATTATAATTGTTCGGCTCTATATTTAGCGGTTACCTTCGCGGAAAATCGGAAAAAAAAATTTACTTACCATTTTCTTTCTTCTCTTTTTCTCTCGCGTATATTATTCTCATTTAGTTTTCCAAGCATCGCCTCGTTATTATTTTCCTAAGCGTCTTAGTTTTTCAGCCTTATTCGTCAAGAATGCACACTTGAATATTTTTAGATGAGCTGTACGGCGGACCTTGCGTCGTAAAGGATTGTATATTACGTAAATCAATCGTTGTAAATTGTATTTTGAACATTTCTATTATATTGTTACTTTCGATCGTATATACAAAGTATTAATAAAGAATTATACATACATACATACATGCATATATATATGTGTGTGTGTGTGTGTGTGTGCGTACATTTTTTTGATAAATTAAACTGAAATTTAACTTAGCTTAAAGTAAGTTTAGACCGAGGAAATTGGGAGAAATTGAAGGAGAAAAAATTCCGGATTATAAAATAAAGTACCTGTAATCGTCCTAACGTTAGAAAAAGTTTCGAGAAAAACTTATAAAATGGCGATGAAAGAGTGCAAAAAGAACATCTGCATAACTTAAGTATGGATCGGATTTACTTGACGGTTTATTAACATTTATATCGGTATTGATTCTTCGTTAAAATTTATCGCGTAGAATATTCATTTACGATCAAGTTTATGATGTATTTAGAGTTAAGTAAACTCACCGCAATCGTATAGGTTCATTCATAAAATAAAAAATAAGTTATAGAGACAGATAAATTTGTTTGACGTATATAAATTATTTTAAAAAATTAATACAGTATAAATAATTTCAAATTTTATTATTTTTTTATTTTCAAATAAAAATTCTAGGATATAGTAGATATGTATACATATACGCTGAAAAATATTGCAATTTATTGCTAAATGTATATAAATATTGTAAAGTTTTCATATATTTACATTGTAGTACATCCAATGTGGTCAAATTGAAGATAACCAAGTTGTATCCCACACGGAGAGAAATTTTGTATTAAAAATTACAAAATATTTTGTAAAAATTATAATAGTTTCTGGTAAATAAATCTCAGACTGACAAACTAAGAAAAATTATACTATAGTTTATATTAAAATTTACAAAAGTTTATAGTAAATTTTAAGAATTATAATAAAGAATTATATTAAATTTTATTATAATGAAAAGAATTATAGTAAATTTTATTATAATCTATAGTAATTGTTACTAGAAACTTTTTCTCAATGCACGTGTAAAGTGTGTTAAAAGCGAATTTATAATAGATTCGTAAACGAAATTGGGAAATAGAAGGTTTATTTTGTAGGGAAATATTGGTGGCTCAGTTTCTTGCGGCTGAATTCTTTCGTGCTTTGTTTTTGATATTTTGTATCGAATAAACTGGACGTTGCGCGGTGCATATAACTTAATCAAATGGAAATTTTTCGTCCGTTTAGCGGTCGAGCCTTGTGGCACTCTTCCACATTTACTAAATCCACACGGTCGAAAGTTTGGACTCGATACGAGCTCAACGTTGATAACGAATATACGACTGAATTTATAGCTGGCCGCGATAGTCATACGATCCTTTGGCTGTGGTCGTACGCAACCTAAGTGTTTCCCGCGTACTATGATCTTACATTTGATACGCGCTCTATATAGGTAGAATACTAATCTAAGATTTACCATTTTACACAGTACATTTTAATAGTTATGTTTATTACACATTCTCTTATCCTGGTGTATTTTTCCTTGTGGATTAGTTGTGTGTTAATTTAAGGGATTCAAAATTTCATTATGTGATTTATCAGTAAAGTTTTTTTGTACACGAAGAAAAATGTTATAATAAAAATTACTATGTTTTTTGTAAAAATTGTTATATTATTGACGAATTTGGGAACAGAGTGGATATCAGAAACATTACTATATTACGTAGTAATATTAACTATAAAATTTGGCAAAAATTAATAAATTTTTAATAAAATTTACTATGTAACGTAGTAATTTTTATGATTTGTCCACTCTATTCCTAAATTCCTCAACAACGTAACAATATTTATTATAACATTTTTCTCCGTGTACAAGTGTATATTTTTACGATTCACTCTGCATTATTAAAATTTTGATTACTTCTTATAATGACACTATCTTTATTTTACTCATATTATTGGCAATTTCATTTCCCTAAATTATAGGTCATACTGTTTATTATTTTAACATCGCTCGTTTTTATTCTCCCAATTTAATGCTAATCAGCGACGGAGGTCTTACGATGTCTTTGTTGAGAAAGCACTTGTTGAAAAATACATTCCCCAGTGGTCTTTGTGTCAATTGTCAGAGGCAGGGAATCGAACCCTGGACACCTCCGTGTATGCGAATCCACCTCTTTATCGACCGAGCCATCGCAGACCTAAATAAAATAAAAATTATCCAACTTTTTCATAAACCAACACATAAAATACCGTTTAAAAAAATAAAATATAAGAAAAATATGATAAAAATACCAATATTTTTAATAAACCCAAAATGATGATACCATGTACAGAAAATTTTGAAAAAATGACTCAAATTTTTATGAAATATAATTTTATGACCATTTCCTTAATTCCGAAAAGTTTAAATTCATTTATAAAATTAGGAAAAGATAGGACAAAGATTTTAGACAGAACTAACGTTGTTTATGAATTTAAATGTAACTAGGGGGACCGAGCCCCCCTGCGCGCTGCCGCGCGCCAACCCCCCGCGCGCAAGTTTCTGTTCTCAGGCTGCGCCTGAGAACAAAAATTTGTAAGGCACGACCGAATATAGCTCGCGCTTCGCCCTCGCACCGTTGGTGGTTTTTATTATTATATAAAATAATAATAATAATAATTAGAATTGTAATTATAGTATGCAGAATTATTATTTTGCATATGCATATATGTTCTAATAATAAATTTAAAATGTATTTATAGATGTTAAATTTTAGATATAATTCTAATATTCTGAATATCAATGTATTGAAGAGAAAAGTGTTGTTCCTCAAATATCTCAAAAATTAAAAAAAAAATATTTGGCAAGAAAGAAGTAATAGGAAATACATTTTTGAAAGAAGAGGTAATGTTAAAAAAAATACATATGTACATAATTTACATATGTTTATATAAAACCGTATAGTTTATTTTTTTTTACATTAATGTTCCTTCTAAAGAATATTTGGTAAAACAATATTAATGGGACGTATATTTTGGACAGTAAAGGTAAGTAAATGTGATAAAATATTGTGCAATTTAAATTAGTCTATATGAAACAATATAATTAATTTATTTATTCGATATACAGCAGCATTCATGTATATTGTTTAAATTTGTTAATTTTTTAAGAAATTCATTTGTATGAAGCTTTGTTCTTTTATTATGCAGCTGGTGGAATGGTTGCTGGAGCATTATATAAATTTAATTTAGATCCCAAAGATGTGTTATCGGGTGCCTTCTTTGGTAGTATATTTAGAGTAGTGTATGGTACCTATATGTACTTTATGTTTAAATTGATGAATTTGTCAAGTGAAAAACTCAGTGAACACAGTCATAAATTGAAATATGTACATGAAGAGTGAATTATTAACTTCTATTTTAAATTACAATGTTATTAATAACATGTAAACGTTAATAATTTCTTTTTTTTTATTAATTATATAAATTAAGAAAAATTAAGAAAAAAGTAATTATAATATTTGAAAAGACAAATATATTTAAGTAATATAAAATCAATATATTCTTAGAATTCGCGGACACAATAAATTCGTTATGTTTATTTAACGTTCAAGTCCTAATTTTTCAAGCTTAAGATCAAAGTTTTTTGTTTAATTTTATTTAAAAATTTTAATCAAATTTTAATTTAAAATTTTAGAATAATTTGGACATATTGAAAACATGCTTTGCAGGGTTTGATGTTTAGATTATTTTAAAAATTTTATTTTTGTGTGTGGTAAATATTTTTTACTGTTTTTTATTTTTTATACCAAATTTTGTTATAAAAATATTAGTTTTTTTTATTAAATAAAATTTTTTATCATAATTCTTTTTTTTATTCGATTTTTTGTATTAAAAAATAAATAAAAAAAGAGAATTGATATAAATAAATATTTTTGTAAAAAAATAAAAAAAAATTTGAAATTCAAATTGGGATACGGAACGCGGGTTACATAAAACGCGATATATATTATACTTATGTGTATATGATGGCGCTGATGGCACTATTTAAACGGACAATAAATATAACGTTAGTTTATTTATTTTATTGTGTATATAAAATTATGTATATACATTATGTATATATATGTTACGTATACACATAGTTTTTATATGATTTTCATGAAGTTTTACTGTATGATATTAGTAATTCTAATATAAAGTTAAGTCAGTTAAGTGAGCATTACAAAATAGCAGAAGCTCTTGTCCAGTATTTGTCCAATGTTGGCAGTGTTCGAAAATAATAGAATAACTATTTTTGGATGGTAAATAATTTTTATTTATTATCTAGTTAATTTATTTATTGTATATGATTTATATTTCATTTATTTTTGAAAATATTAAGTTGCCGTAAGTTGTCAATAACTATAGTAATATTTATTTTTTTACATTTTATTTATGTTTTAAATTGTAGAATACTTTATAATTAAATTTAAAGATAATTTATATAAGATAATTATGAATTATAGGAGTAATTCACCTACTAGTCAATTTTAATACAAGAGTAACAATGGTAGTGAGTGGAACAATAATGGTTCAATTCAACAATAACCACGAGCCTCTTGTTTTGTATTGGGATAGTTTTGGCGATGTTTAATCTTTCTCAAGGTTGATCTGGTATACATTAACGGTTTGTGACATTTTATTATTACATTTTTTAACTTATTTTAAATTACATTAAGTTTGCATTTAATGTTGCATTTATTATTTTACTATTAAAGTTCTTATTATGTAATAATAAATACAATAATTTAAAAGAACGGCACTTATAATTTTTAAGACCGAGAACATATTCAGGGTAAATATATAAATTACATAGATATTAATTTTGAAATAAATTTATAAAATTTATAATTTAAGCACAGTATAATTTTTATTTAACATATATAACAATTGCTAAATTATGTAATTATGCAATATTAATTAAAGTGTTTTGCGAACATCATTAAGATTTTCAATCCATTAACTGATGTTTAATGTGTTATCTTCTAACAACTTTTATTACTTAATGTGATATTTTTTATGGTTTTGAATATTTAGCTTTATTTTCTATTACAATAATAATAGGTTTTTCTTTTTATTTTATATTTACAGAAGTAGTGCTGATACAAGTTCAAACGAAGGTTTCTTAGGCAGTATAGTTACGGTAGTGCTCCGCAATCATTGTCAACTTTCCAACATCCTAGTCATTCGTTATTGAAAGTGAACGGTTTCACTCAACAAGTGTATCATAAATATCATTCACGTTGTTTAAAAGGTGAGATATTAAAAAATCTTGAATTTACTTTTTGTAACTAAGTTATAAATTCTTGATGTGATGATGATTATTATAATATGTTTTCTTTTCTTAGCTAAAGAAATCATGTTGATATTAATCATGTTGTTATATTCATTATTCATAAAATTTACATAAAGTCATTCACTTTAGAATTCATGGAATCTCTTTTTATTTCAGAGTATAAACAACTTGGTACAGAGAAGTTACAAGAGGTGAACACACTCTTTCAATTTTGGTCATTTTTCTTAAAGGAGAATTTCAATTGCACTATGTACGAAGAGTTTAGGACAATAGCTTATGAAACTGTTTTGATTTTATAATTACGGTATAGAACAAAAATTCAGATCACAACTTCATAAAGATTTTCAAGTGGAAACAGTGAAAAATTATAAAATTGGTAAGTGCTTTTATCTACATAAGATATATATTCAGAATTTTTAGATAGAAATTGTATTTTACGGTACAAATAAAATTTATACTTTGAAATTGTTATATTAAAATATATTATTAAAAAATCTTAAGATAGATTACAATGTAATTGTCTATTAACAGGTATATTATTTTATACATACATATATTATTTTTTTAGAAAGAAAAGTATGGCTTAAACATTTTTGAAGAAGGAGAAGGAGAGTATAAAACATTTGTTTAAATTGTCCTTTGTACATCAAAAGTATTGTAATGTAAGTTTTTATTATAGCATAAAAAAAATAATTTTTTACTTTTTGTAAAATAATTGTAAAATAATTAATTTATTTTAAAGATGAGTATGAAAGTGTAGTGCATTTAAATGATGAAGTCATACCAGTTGGGTACCTGAATTTCGAAAAAGTACGCCTTCAAAACAAAAATGTTAGATAGGAATCATTTTGAGTAACAATAATAATAATTTCGATATTTTATTTTCATTTTTAACATAAATATAATTAATTTTAGAATGGTGTACAAAATTTGACACTTCAAGAAAGACTGAAAAATTGGCGGTTAAGGCGTCACTTGACTATATTTCTGAAATAGTTGGACCAGATTTACAAGATGGTAGCAATTTTTAGATGACGAAAATGATAAACCGGAGAAAGATATTAAAGACTTACTTGCAACAAATACTGATAAAAGAAAATTATATTACATCAACAATAATTATACAATAGAAGTCAACTTTTTAACGTTTTTTCATATTTTTTTAATTACTTTAATCGATTTTCTATGTTTATCTTCGAAAATGTTGTTTTGAGCGTTAGGTCTATAATAGAAAAAAGTTTTGTTATTTTGAGACGAACATTTCGTTCATTAAAAGTTTTTCAGTAAAAACAATACATTTCGTTGTATTGCGAAAAAACGTGTTTTTTGTGCTTTTTTCATTATTTTGACCGTTTTTCTATGTTTATCTTCGAAAATATTGTTTTGAGCGTTAAGTGTACAGTAGGAAAAAGTTTTGTTATTTTGAGACGAACATTTCGTCCGTATAAAGTTTTTATGTAGGATTAATACATTTCAAGATAATGCTACAAAACCGTTTCTAAGGAATTAAAAATAATGCCATAACTTAAAGTGTTACAGTGCTATATATCTGAAAATAGGACCATTATCTAATTACATTATGACGAAGTTACCCTGTGAATCTCAGCTAAATCGGTAAAAAATTGACTGAGATATCTTTGATACATGATTACATACATACATACATACATCCATACATACATTTTAGGGAGGGCCTTAAATGAATTCTAATACACATAAATTTCTCTTACAAACTATTATCTAGTATATTTTGATGCATCACACATTTTGCGATGATGAAAATATAAGGCTCTCCCGTGTAGCGGTCGTGCCTAAAAACTGTCCGGCATCATATATTAGTGAAATAAAAAGAACAGTAAAAATTCGAATAAACGAACATAAAAGCAGTAACAATGATGAATTGGTAGTTAAAGGTCGTCAGTTATATTATAATCATCAATTTGATTAGGAGCATATTATAATTTCAGATACGGAATTTCATTATAAAAAAATAATTATATCAGAAATGATCCATATTAAAAGTAATAGAAATTGTATAAATAAGAAAGAGGATATATATATTCATTGAATAAAGCTTATTTTCCTCTTCTGTAAAAAATTGAATATAGAATGTTGAATTATGCCTAGTCACCTGTGTTTACATTACGTACTTATTTTACACTGATTTGTATATAAATAGATGAAAACGATTGTACACATTTGGTATGATGAGATTATTCTCATATAAATCAGGTAAACGATTTAATTAAAGTTTTGTATTATTTGTTTTTTGATTGTGCAATTTAATAATAAAATTGTTTAGCCTGAAGATGTTGGCGAATTTTGCCAAGGAATCACTGCACCTAACGTAAAATGGTTTATTTATTTAATTAACCCAAAAAACCTGGCCAGCAAGAAATTGAAAAATAATCCTTTTAATTTTGTAAATTAATAATGGACGATTAAATATAAGTATTATCATCATTGCTTTACATTTTGACTTTTTATTTAAAAAATATCGATCTTTTTATGTAAATCACCGCTATAAATCTTATGGTAGTGATTGATTGATGTACATATAAACATATTTTTGTTATAAACATTATAGACTATATTAAATTTAATTGTTAAATTAGAATTATTTTTAGCACAGATGCTTATGCTTGTATGTAACGGGATTTTAACAGGTGCTTTGGGACAAAAAAAGGTATCTCCAGGAATTTTTTGGTCTGCATATCGATGATCGAACACTCCCAAATCCTGATTTCAAGGTTTAAATGATTTATAGGGTACCTGTAGCTTATATGTATGACTTTGACAGTATTTTTAGTAAAAAAATCGGAAAATTTTACGAAAAAAGTATAGTAAATCTCTACGAAATTCATTCTCCAGAACGTAAATGAGGATATCCACAAAAATACTTCCAAATCGCGTTCCCTAAAATCGAAATTTTTTTTTTGAGGCACACCTTTCAGACCTCACTTTTCTTCATATATACTACATATAATATGTGAATCGAAATTTGAACATAAAAGAAAAGGCTAGTGACACATTTTTTTTGAGTTTGAAGATTAAAATAAAAAATTTGAAAAATACTTTTTTTTAAATAAGATTAAGTAATTTTTACAAAAAGAAAATCTTTGAACCAATTTTTTTTCTATTCAAATAATTTAGTAATCTAATAATATACTACAAAAGTACATCTTTTATAGTTTCAATTGCTATAATAAAAATAAAATTTTTATAAAAATTCAATTCATTAGTATTGGTATTTTGAAAAATTTATTTTACGAAGTACCAATTGTTTTAAGTTTATGTGTTCTAAAATGTTGTAAAAAAAGTATTGTTTGATGTTGCCGTTGGTAGCATATTAGTAAACATTTTGTTATCGACTGGGTAGGACAAAAAAAACGTTAATTCCGACGAAAAAATGATTCTTTAACACAAAAATAACGCAGGTCTTCGTCTTACAAATTAATTAAAGCTAATAAACATTTGCACTATTAATAATACATGTAATAAACACAAAAAATTATAGCAAAGTTCAAATTAATAAAATTAAATATAAATTAATTAGTATTACAGTGTTAATACTTGCCCCGAAAATTTGTTAATATTTACCCCGACAATTTTTTTTTTTAAATCGTTAAAAAAAAATAATAAGAATAAAAAAAAAATAAAAAAAAATGTGCGATTAAATAGCTTATTTCAAGTAGAATGGGGTATGGTAATTTTAATTTTGTTAATTATATGATATGTAATTGAGAATAAACATTTTGAGTGAAAAATTTTTCCATTACCTGATCAAAATATCGCTGTCTCCTATATCTTATCGGCTCGACGTCCTGCGATCTACTGAAGGTGTTTACATGTTAAAGGGCAATAACTTTAAGTCTAGAGTCATCTATGAAGTGTATAGAACTCTTCGCATCACTATATTATGCGATTGGTAGTACCAAGAAATTTTAATACAATAATTTTACAATGGATCGTAATGAATGCAATAAAATAATTACTTTAAAAAATGAGTTGCTGATTGAAAAATAATAATAAAGGAGATAAAATTGAATTAACGCGTGTACGTAAATAACGAAACGAATTGAAGAGCGAAAAAGACTTAAAAACATATATTTAAGAGATAAATAAATTAAAAAACAGTAAGAAAAATAAATAACTCTACATAATAAAAGGCCTGCGATGGCTCACACACGTGCTTTCTTCATCAAGACATCGTATGATCTCCGTCGCTGATTAGCACCGATTTGGGAGCATAAAAAACGAGCGACGTTAAAAAATAAAAAGAAAATAATTTTAAATATTTGGGGTTTTGTTTTAATAATTGTGCTTGAATTACCATACGTAGAGCAATATATATTAGAAAATATTTTATTGATAGGTTTGTGGTTTGGAGAAAAATCAAATCCTAATATTTTATTTATAAGCATCCGATGAAAATTCTGCGCTAGTTCCGGGTATACAAGACATTAAAAAATAACAGGAAAATGCATAAACGTTATTTAACTGATACAATTCATAATTTATATAAAAATATTGTAACAACTCGAATAATGTCATCTCTAGAGGTTTATTTTATAACTTAAACCCTTTTTGGTAGTGAAAAAAAAGTGTTTCTAGATATACATGCTTATGTAAAGAGCATTGTAATTTTAAATACCTGTACGATTAAGTTTATGTGTTCTAAAATGTTGTAAAAAAAGTATTGTTTGATGTTGCCGTTGGTAGCATATTAGTAAACATTTTGTTATCGACTGGGTAGGACAAAAAAACGTTAATTCCGACGAAAAAATGTAGGGGAGACCGGGGCTAAAATTAACATTTTTTGAAAAAATCGTTCTCCTAATTAATTAAAGAATTAGTTTGCTATACTAAGTATTGTTACTTTTTCTTTGCCTATTCAGCGAAGTCATGTCACAGGAATTTTTTGGAAATTATAAATATCTTTTTTTACGAGAGGATTACTAAAAATCGTTGTCTGTTAATTTTTGCCCCGCATGCGGGGTAAATATTACATCTCATTTTTTTATTGTAAAGACTTAGTTTCATAATAAATGTACACACTTAACAAATGTAAACAAAAAAATATATTTTTTACTGAATATACGAATAACAAGTGATATACAAATAAAAAAATTGTTAACAAATTATTTCTTTAACACAAAAATAACGCAGGTCTTCGTCTTACAAATTAATTAAAGCTAATAAACATTTGCACTATTAAATAATACATGTATAAACACAAAAATTATAGCAAAGTTCAAATTAATAAAATTAAATATAAATTAATTAGTATTAACAGTGTTAATACTTGCCCCGAAAATTTGTTAATATTTACCCCGACAATTTTTTTTTTTAAATCGTTAAAAAAAATAATAAGAAATAAAAAAAAATAAAAAAAAATGTGCGATTAAATAGCTTATTTCAAGTAGAATGGGGTATGGTAATTTTAATTTTGTTAATTATATGATATGTAATTGAGAATAAACATTTTGAGTGAAAATTTTTCCATTACCTGATCAAAATATCGCTGTCTCCTATATCTTATCGGCTCGACGTCCTGCGATCTACTGAAGGTGTTTACATGTTAAAGGGCAATAAACTTTAAGTCTAGAGTCATCTATGAAGTGTATAGAACTCTTCGCATCACTAAGAATTCAATGTTAATATTTACCCTGTTAATGTTAGCCCCGGTCTCCCCTATTATTATGCGATTGGTAGTACCAAGAAATTTTAATACAATAATTTTACAAGGATCGTAATGAATGCAATAAAATAATTACTTTAAAAAATGAGTTGCTGATTGAAAAATAATAATAAAGGAGATAAAATTGAATTAACGCGTGTACGTAAATAACGAAACGAATTGAAGAGCGAAAAAGACTTAAAAACATATATTTAAGAGATAAATAAATTAAAAAACAGTAAGAAAAATAAATAACTCTACATAATAAAAGGCCTGCGATGGCTCACACACGTGCTTTCTTCATCAAGACATCGTATGATCTCCGTCGCTGATTAGCACCGATTTGGGAGCATAAAAACGAGCGACGTTAAAAAATAAAAAGAAAATAATTTTAAATATTTGGGGTTTTGTTTTAATAATTGTGCTTGAATTACCATACGTAGAGCAATATATATTAGAAAATATTTTATTGATAGGTTTGTGGTTTGGAGATAGAAAAATCAAATCCTAATATATTTTATTTATAAGCATCCGATGAAAATTCTGCGCTAGTTCCGGGTATACAAGACATTAAAAAATAACAGGAAAATGCATAAACGTTATTTAACTGATACAATTCATAATTTATATAAAAATATTGTAACAACTCGAATAATGTCATCTCTAGAGGTTTATTTTATAACTTAAACCCTTTTTGGTAGTGAAAAAAAAGTGTTCTCTAGATATACATGCTTATGTAAAGAGCATTGTAATTTTAAATACCTGTACGATAAACTTTATCGTCTTGGAATTATAAAAGTTCAAAATTTTCCTGAATTCTTACAATCGATGTATTGCGAGAGCGGAAATAAAACTTCGTGTGTTTAAGGAGTGTGGCAGTTGCAAGGATTACATGTTGCCTGAAAACTATTCGAATCAAATGACGTGGTATTTTTCGTGGTTTACGCAACATTGTGTGAGGCCTGGTGAAAAAGATTTGACTTATAATATTAAACTAATGTCAAAGCAAATAGTAATTTGCGCAATTGCGGACTTAATTAAAAATTTTAATAATTATGTACCAACATTTTTGATTAATTCATTTACTTGGACGCATCAAAATAAAGATTTGGAATCGATCAAAATTAACTCGGAATATAATGAAATGAATGAAAATTATATCAGTAAATATAAAGAGGAAGTATAAACTGTACATTTTGGGGCACCAAAAAAAAAAATTTCATTGCAAACAGGGGGATTTTATTATAAAACCAATTTAAATAATTTAAGTTTTCAATCGTTCGTATCAATATCGGATTGTTTACGATACGACCTTGCTGCAGTGTGGGCGCTATTAACACCAGTATTAAAAAAAAATAAAGGAAATGAAATTAAAATTTAATATTATACATTACCTCTCAGTATAAAAACAAAACAAATTTTTTTCTATTTAATCACTTTTGTCCAAAATTAAACTTAGAAAGAGCTACTTGGAATTATACAACAGCTAAGAATGGACAAAGTGTAGCCGATGAGGTTATTACTGGGAGTAATACGATTGTTACTTTTGGAAAGATGTTTTGTACGTTGAAGATATGGTGCGTACAGTAAATAATGCCGGCTGAAAAATTGTTGCTTTTTTAGTAGATGAACAAAGCCTTGTTGACTCATTTATACCACAAAATTTTAAACCGGTGCAGGAGACTTCAAAAGTACATCAAATGATTTGGAGTAACAAAATTAAATAATATATGTTTAAGCATTTAATTTATTTGTTCGTATGTAACTTCCTTTTCTTTTCGCAATTATATATTTGTGAATCATTCTCATTACCATCGCTATAAATCTTTTTTTCGAGAGTTTGGACTTTCGTAAGATATTCCTTTTCAATGTTTTTTGATTTTTTAAAGAAGACTAATTTTCTTTTTCTCTTTTCTACTGTCTTTGTCAAATCTTCCTGTTATTCATCACTTATATAATTATTTTCTTCTTATTCTAATTTATGTTATTTTTCTTATTTTCTTTATCATAGTATTTTTCTTTATGTTTTTTTTTACTTTTTTCTAAATTTTTTATGCCAATAACATTATTTTTTGTATTTTAGAAATTTCTTTTGTACTGGTCTTCATACTAATTGACATTAACACTAACTCGCTTTTAGGATTTCGCAGAGGGGCTCATAGAGATGTCAAGACTTCCCTACATTCTGCAGATTCTATTTTGAATTTCTATTTTTGATCATTTTCATTAACGTAATCTATATAGAAACAAAAGTTGTTTGTTAGTTGATAAACAATGGTTATATTTTAACTAAAATTATTTTCATTATTTTCATCAAAAAATTTATCTTTAAAATTAATTAAATAATGTATTGTAAATATATCCAAAAATATGTCCGAATATAACAATGTAAATGTTTTCAGGAATTGCTGGCAAATCGGCTGTTATTTATTAAAATTTTATGAAATGTAATATAATTTTTAGATTTTACATACCATGCTTCTATTTAGAGTATTTTTCAAATTTTCGCGACTATTATTTTCGCAAAGCTGTATAAATTGTATTATTTATAATTTTAGTTACTCCAACTAGTAAACTTTCTAATAATTGCAGTATTTCATTCAATATATTTATATCATTCTCATTGACTGCGTACATAATAATCATTATATTAATACTACATTATAACAAAATTTACTTTGAATTAGTTTATCAAATAAATATGATTGTTTTGAAATATTTTTCACCGTTTCCCTATCAAACGACGATGATGGTATTGCCGCTACAAATTCATTTTCGGATAATTCACTTTCATCGTCACTACTGTAAATTAAAATGATAAAAAATGTAAGACATTGAGAAAAATTTGAAATTTGAATTAACTTTGTGAATTTAACAATTATTAATAAACTACTTTAACGAGTCTGGGTTCACACCAAGTCACACTGTTCAGTGAAAGCTCGTCCTTGAACGAGAAATCAGAGGAAATTTCTGTTCATTGCAATTATGCAATTACACGCATACCGGAGAAACCAAGATACAGTATCGAGGTTCGAACTCGACAGACGCGGCGTAACAGTAACGACACGTACTAATCTGTCGGGACGAGGATGAACTTCGATCACTCGTCCAAGGGGTTACTTAGAAGGAGAGTAGCGGTCGTCCTTCAATAGTACCAATTAAATTATTGTAAAGTTTTCTGTCGGATTTTTTCACTTACTAGGAGAGGTCACGGCCTTCGGATCACAGATCTTAACCTAACTCTAGGATATGTTTTATAATATAAAAATTACTGCCACTTTGATTGCTTATGACTAGGAAACAAATAAGGATAGACACTCAATCCAAAATTTAAATGAAAGCTGAGCTTAAATAAATGCGATTTGAAAAAAAGGAGCTTAAATTGGTTAATTTAGAGCTAAGCTAAGTATAAAGAAAATAAGAAATTATTGAAATTTAGCCAGAAAGGTCAATACTTTTTTACTATTAAAATTTAGTTAAAATTTCAGCAATTTCTTGTTTTCTCTATAGCTTAGCTCCAAATTAATCGATTTGAGCATATTTTTTTTTTCTTAAATCACATCTATTTAATCTCAATTTTCTTTCAGATATTAGATTAAGTATTTATCTTTATTTGTTTCCGAGTTATCAAATGCAATCAAAGTAGAAGTAATTTTTTTACAAAATTGGCTTTAGTTAGCCATAACTTTGGAAAATTAACGCGTTAGGGTCTAAAAATCTGGCTTTCCTTATACTTTTATATTACAAAACACATCCTAGAGTATAGTTAAGATCCGTGATTCCAAGGCCGAGGTCTCTCCTAGTTAGACCGCTCTTGTAGATGCTGGAGGTATTCAGAGGACCATTTCTTTCAAAATTGTTGTCATATTTGTTGAAGTAGTTCATCGCGTTCCTGTAATTCGTCTGCACCGCAAAAAGCGTCATCCGTGTAAGTATTCTCAATCAAGCGACGGGAGCCTAACGGAAATCGTTGATTATTTTCATTCTCATCTAATTGCGTAAGGGTGCGGATTGCTAGATAAGGAGTAACACTTGCTAGTAATCAAGATCGTCAGGATGTATTAATATTTGGCGAAATATTTTTGGAATATCCACTGTAAAGACATACCGACATCTACGCTAATTTAATAGAATCAACGAGAGATCGTTATGTAAAGTCGATCCGGAAAATAAAAACTGATTGAGAGAGTGTTGGGATCGCGTGCGCCGTAAGGCATCGAAAACAACTCAAAGTTTCCAATGATTCATCGAGTTTTATATTACTTGCATAATGCGGTAAATACCATGCTTGAGGGTGGTTTAATTCAGAGGAAGGAACTTGTAACACGTGACCCAATCTTCATACGTATAGACATATTCGTAATATTCAGTAGTTAATCAAGTGTCTTTAGAAAAACGGCGTTGTATACTCTCAAGTGAATAAACTGTGAGACGTTGGATTTCGTAAGCAACTTTCGGTGGCTCTGATTTAAAGAACAACCCTACCGTTTTTCGACTGCTGGATTCTCGCTTCTGTGTTTCATGAAATAGATTTTTCGCATTTTTACTCGTCCGGATGAGATTTTCTTATACATCTAACCGATTCCTCGAGTTCCCAAAAAGACTGTCATTGGTTTTGCAATTTGTCGATGGGAACATAATGTAACGCATTAATCGGAGTATTGAGATCTAATGAGATAGCAATTTTGAGGTTAATTGTGGCAAAATAAATGCTTTGATTGTTAATTGAAAATTAGGCTGTGTTAGTGACTGGATTGTTATAGCTGAGTTATACCGCGAGTGGTCCCTGTAGTGATAGCATCTGACTCGGATAACGATACTTGAGCAGAGCGTCTCGATGCACCCAGGAGTTGTAGATTATATAGATTCGATGATGAATGTGGCCTCCGAACCTTGATCGAGCTGTGCACGCGCGTGTCTGAAAGCCCTGATAGTTAACGAGAATTGTTTGCGCGGTCGCGAGTACTACTTCGAATTAGCAATATTTGTTGTTAATTTGGTGATTGATTCTAATTCCCAGTTACCACTATTTTTCTTATCGTTCAATGGATTTCTCGTGATGTTAGTAAGGGTTGCTGTTTGTTGCGGTTGTAAAAGAGTGCGGAGAATGTGAGAAAATTTGGGCCGCTTGGGTCATGAGCTGCTTTCCGTTTGAAAATTTAAATAGGATATTGGAAAGCGACGTTCACGGATGGCGACATCCTAGATTGCAAATTTACTGAACGGTTACCTGGTTTTTATCATTGGCCGAAATTCATAATAAAATTTTATGAAAATATAGTTTTACTTTACAATTTGTGATTAAGTAGAAAAATCAGGTATTAAAAGATACAAAACTATAAAATTGAGACATAACGTGTATGCGATTAGAGCACTGCTAAGACATAGATTTGTGCTAAAAAAAATTTTAAGCATTTTAAATGATTGTTTTGTAGATGAGGAAGAGTTTACTTTTTTATGGTGTCAAGCTTAAGAAATGTTACGGAATTCTTAATTTTTTATAATCTTTTATAAATGCGAAAATAATAAATGTAATAGAGATTGTAAAACCTACACGATTATTCGTAAATGCAAATTAGTAAAAGCTTTTTTTATATAATATAGTATTTAGTACACAGACATATGCTAAACATTTATATATGCAATAAGTATAAGGATGCTTATAGAGTATACGATATTAACACAATAATAATTGGAATTTATTACTATTTTGAAATTCAAAAACACTTGTATGTGGTAATTTAGGAGCTATAATATACATAAATTTATTAATTCTTAATTTGTATAATTTGTTTAAAACAATTTATTATCTGAAAAGAAAAGCTTTAAAGCTGGATTATTGTAATTGTATTTTATGTATCTATTTTTATCTTACCAAGTTCTTAATAAGTTACTATTTGTAGTTGGAGTAAATAAAAAAAGCATATTATAACATATATTTACTATATACATTCACTTGTACAATTTCTAAAAAAACGTGACCAACATATATGAAATATTTATATGAAAAACTTACCTCTCACTCAACATAACAAATTTACATATTTTCAATATATCTCTAAAGTTCCTAAAAACTGTATCCCAAATTTATGTAAACTTTTCGTACACTTACAAACTGCTAATTTCAATTTTGGGAAATTCTTATTGTCCAAGTTGTACAACACTTGATAGAAACATAATCTTGGGGCAAACTTGGCTCACATTTATCAAATTTACGCGGGTAGTGGACCTGTGCGACGTACAACATCAGGTAAATGTAAAAGATTATCTGAAAACGAATAATGCAATTAACAATAATTAATAAATAACATATAAAAAATAAATTTTGGGTTTATTCATCGGTTCGATTGATTGTCGATGTTAAATATTACTAGAGTTATAGCTATCGCTATGATGATCAACGCCATTATTTCGAATATGAGAAACGGCGGACTGAACGTTTGTTCGATAAGCTTGAGTCCCCTGAAACAATGAAAATTTCGTTTTGTTATTATTGCAATGCAATCGATTCTACACGCGTAATTTTTTTGTTTCTATATTTAAATTATGTAACTCTATTACCTCGCGATGCTTGACGACGACGTTAATTAAATTTTGGATTATCAACTTTTCGATGAATACAGGATCGATCGATTCGACCTCATCTAGTTGATTGACGTTCTTTAGTTTCCGACTAAAAAATACATAGTAATAGTGTACACGTCTGAAGGTATATTTATTCATATTTGATGATAATAAGGTCTGCCAATACCAGACGATCATGTAAACTCCACAAAGGTGGTTGACACTGACGATGTAATTGGACATGAAGCCAATGTAAAATATACCAGCGTAACCTAGTCCAATAGTATTGTGGACGGACAACTGATAACAATGCATCTCCTCGTCGATAATCATCCGGCTAAAATAATAAGGAATTATGGTCGAATATTCAGTTCTGTTCAAGTGGTTTATCACAATTGGTAGGAATATGGATTTTCCGCTGTACAGGTTACAAAACAATCCGTACACTAAAAACAATAATCAATAAAATTTAGTTATACAACGCGTAGAAATGTAATTAAAAACAGTTGTATATCTTTTGGTTTTGACAGTATATCAAAAATCTCTTACAAAAACATGCGTGAGATAAGATTAGTCCTTGCCAAGTATATGTGTAGAGTATCTTCTTTTCTGTTTCGTTGATTAACATTTCCCAGTCCGAGGCTATTTTTTGGTACAACTCTTTTATCTGAAAAACGGTAAAAGTGCAGTGTGAAACTAAATAGTGCGGTTACTTTACAGTGCGTTAGCACAAAAGGAGAAAATCGAAGGATGTATGTGATTGTAGTTGTACCAGGTTGTCCTGAAAATACATCACTGCGGCCATGAGAGAAGCCGAAAAAATGTAAACAATGGTCAAAATTGTAATGATGATCGTTACAGTGTTTGAACTCCATTCGTCTGTTAGACCCCCTACCTGTTTCAATTAACGTAAAGAAAAATTATTTTTTCACCAACATTACACCTTGCGATTGTTGCAAACTGGATGTGAATGTCAAATAGTTACCAACCGAGTCAAAAACATTATTTCAATTAAACCATTCGCAAATAATTACACAAGCAATAGTACTACCTACCACTGTTCTCGTATAAATTATATTACTTCACACTAAAAAAGTATGCCTCGGTTGGTAATTGACTCGGACGATAACGTAACGAGTTTGACATCCTGTCACTGTAGGATTAACACACAAATATTAAATGAAATAAAAGACACACATTTAAAGATGCAACTGAATTTACCAATGCCGCTACGCAAGAAAGATTCACTGTGAGGAACATGAGAAATAGTAGGAGTTTAGTCCGCTTCGACTGATACGCGCCTAGACCGACGATCTTAAAACATATTTTGTACAAAATACTGTAAAACGTATCGTGCAAATTAATTGGCATTTTAACAAATCACTACTTCACTCTCCTCGTGATCGTCCGCGATAATATCTATTTTAAAATTCGAAAGAAACGTTATATCACGTTTTCTCGCTCATCTTCCCTTTTTTTCTACACACTCGTAAAACACGACTGTACTGTAACGGTGTCGCGTTTCAACTGAAGAAAAAGAAAAAGTTGACTACTAATCAATTACGAAATGTAATTATTATGGTATGAGAAAGTAATATGCATTTAGCGCGATATTGACACGCGAAGTGAATGTCGAGGTTTAATTTTTAACGAATTATTTGTTTGTTACGCTTCCTTGACACTAACGTTACTGTAATTATAGATATATAATATAAGTGAGTAGGTGACTATCGTGCGTATAGGTAAAGCGGATATGTACAGCCAAATTAAAAATTCAATTTGCGTATCGTAGGGTGTAATAAGTTTCTATTGCGTTTAGAGCGCGAATTTTGCGATTTACCACAAATTGAACAATGAAATTGATTTGTAAGAGGCTAATAACTAATACATAGATAATCAATAAATCAAATTGATATAATTATACCATCAGTTGTACGATACGAAATGTAAAATGTTATACTTACTCACATGATAGTTTATTAATTAATGAATACATTAGGTAATTAATTACTTTAGTGAAATTCCTTTACATTATAGGACGCAATTCAACCATTGGTTCGTTCGACTGGCCTAAGGGAATGTACGTGTATTAGTGGCTGTTTTATAATTACGAATTAATAACCGAGTGTTTATTAAATAAAAAAACTGATATTTAATACATAGCACTTAGTACATTATTATTTACGTAAACAAAATTTATAATTAGTTTAGTAAAATTAATTAATTATTTAGCATATAAATAAGTATATCAGGTATGATGAAGCTCTTTTAATTAATTGAAAAAAAATTCAGTGAATTCAATACAATCTTAGTAGGAGAGACCACGGCCTTCGGAACACACATCTTAACCAAACTGTAGGGTATGTTATATCATATAAAAATATGAGGAAACCTAGATTTTTAGATCCTAACGCGTTAATATACCCAAGTTATGGCTAGCTAAAGCCAATTTTGTAAAAAAAATTACTGCCACTTTGATTGTTTATAACTCGGAAACAAATAAAGTTAGATACTTAATCTACCTATATTTTAGAAAGAAGTTGAGATCTATTAGATATGTTTTTAAAACAAGAAGTTCAAATCGGATACTTGGAGCATAGTTATAGAGAAAAACCAATATTTTGTTGAAATTTTAACTAAAATTTAGTAATAAAAAAGTATTGACGTTTTTTGGCCAAAATTTAATCAACCTCTTATTTTTTCTATAGCTTAGCTCCAAATTAACCAATTTGAACTTCATTTTTTTATTTTACATCTATTTAATATCAAGTATCTAACTTCATTCGTTTCTAAGCGATCAAAGTAGAAATAATTTATTGTACTAAATGGGCTTTAGTTAGCCATAACTTGGGTAAATTAACGCGTTAGGGTCTAAAAATACTTTTATATTTTTTATATTATAATTTTATTTTACATATCCTAGAGTTTGATTAAGATCTGTGATCCAAATTTGGCCAAGATTGGCCGTGGCCAATCCTAGTCAGTATAAAATAACATTAAATTAAACTAAATTTATTATTAGTAACGAATATATAATTTTAATTGCTAAAAAGAAGATATCTGAATTAGTAATATTCCATAATAGTTTTCTGCAATTGAAAATATTGAAATCAAAAACACCTTCCAAGAAGGTGTCAAAACCCGCAAGTATTTTGTGTTGACACCTTTTTTATATGTAACACTTATATTTAACATTATGTATATATATATACAGTTTCTGCAATTGAAAGTACTGAAATCAAAGCGGTATAATCGACAAGTATTTTGTATATATTACCGTAAATTTGTGATTAATTAAACATTTACATATATTTCTTAAACTCCAGAAAAAGTTCTGCAATAGAAAGTACTGAAATCAAAGCGGAATCAACAAGTATTTATTTTTAAAAATACAAATATCTATTAAATTGAAAACAAACATTTTTTCAGAAAAGCATCCTACAAATTTACATTTCAATTCTAGTCCTGTCATGTCCTACAAGCAATAAATAAATAATTTTTTAATAATTTTATTAATTTCTGCAAAACTGATAAAAAATAAATTTCTGACTTTTTTATTCTCTTTAAATACACAATGTCTATCCTTCCCGTGTCTTACAGCAATAGATAAACAATTTTATATAATAATAATAATAATATTCATTTGTGCAAAATTAATTTCTGCAAAACTAATAAAAAAGTAATTTCTCTCTTTTTTATTCTCTTTAAATAAAATAATACTTGCACCACTCGTTGAATTGCTTTCTTTCTCTTGTATGTTAAGTCTAATTCTAACTGCATAACACACTGCATATGCATGTTTCTATCAAGGGCTTATAAATATTTTAAGGTAAGATTAAGTATATATATGACTTAATGTTTCTCATGAGACCTGTATATATCGTATCAGCGATTAATTTTTATTTGACTTCAGCAGTTAAACAAAGCACCCGCACTTGACAACTATTTATGATTAGAAAAAGAATAGACACGTTCAATTCCAATTTAGAAATATTAGGTTTTAAACATTAGATTGCTTTATTTCAACTTTTTTTAAACTATCATCAGTATACAAGAGGATAAGGTAAAAGTACCAATGACTGGACAAGTCCCAGATGCTGGACACGAATGGAAAATTACGTTTTGCAAAATTATGAGAGCAGACATATAAACGTATTTAATATATTTAAATACTTTGAACATTCGTTAGCTTAAGCGAAAAAAAGTTTTATGTCGGTTTTGTTTTAATTTATATAAAAAATCAATATTTGACTAATGATGTTCACAATACTAAAATAACGGATTTTCTGAACGATTTGCTAAGAAATTCGCGTGCACGCTTAAGGCGATTTGGGATATATTTATTAGTTATAACATCTAAAAAATGCATAAACATAATTTTTAATGTACTATAATCAATATTAAACAATATGTTTTTGTTGCTTTATACTTTTTTTTATTAAAAATATAGTTTATATTATTTGTTACGTTCTATCGAGGTTTGTCCTAGTAACTGACCAGTGTAATAATTTCTCATGATCTCGACTTTTGTTCTAAATTATTATTTATTCATTAAAGAATTGAGTAAGTATTAACTATTTTACAGTTATATTTATTTATACTATAATGTATGTAGTTGTTTTTCATATTAATTTAATACATTGTACGTAAGAAAAATGAGTAAATTTAGAATAAGACAAAGTTAACCTACAAATTTTATAATTAAATACTGCATATTAAAATAACTGTTTCAGTTTATTCATTTAATATTAATATAAGTGTGTAAATATTAATCAGAAACATTCATACATTGTTAAATTTGTTAAAATTTTGTAATAAACGTATTTAATATAAGTTTCTTATTTAACCTTTACTTTACTTTATATACTTTCCTTCGTAAAAAACTTTATACATTAATTAATAAATAATTATATTCTCTGCACAGATTTTACGTATTTATTAATTATTTATTATGGTGCAGTTGCTTTTTAAATTATCATTTACAGCATGGTAAAGTTACGTACAGTTATTGGGACGTATGCTTTCGGACAGAGGTACAATCACGTTTTGTTAGTCCAGATATTGGTTCAATGTCATCAATTGTATTTTCATTTATATTATGAAAATTAAACATGAAGATTAGTGCGTTTGCAATGCAACACACGCTATAAAGCAAATACTTTTTATTAGAACTAATAGTTTTTAATTTTGTGTATATTTTTCAACAAACTATACATTAAACATAATGTCTAATATCCTTAGGTGTTCAGTAATTGGTACTTTTACCTTATTAGTAAATCATAAAAAAATTTTGAAATACTTAACCAACGGTGGTGCAAGTATTATTTTATTTAAAGAGAATAAAAAAGAGAGAAATTACTTTTTTATTAGTTTTGCAGAAATTAATTTTGCACAAATGAATATTATTATTATTATTATATAAAATTGTTTATCTATTGCTGTAAGACACGGGAAGGATAGACATTGTGTATTTAAAGAGAATAAAAAAGTCAGAAATTTATTTTTTATCAGTTTTGCAGAAATTAATAAAATTATTAAAAAATTATTTATTTATTGCTTGTAGGACATGACAGGACTAGAATTGAAATGTAAATTTGTAGGATGCTTTTCTGAAAAAATGTTTGTTTTCAATTTAATAGATATTTGTATTTTTAAAAATAAATACTTGTTGATTCCGCATTGATTTCAGTACTTTCTATTGCAGAACTTTTTCTGGAGTTTAAGAAATATATGTAAATGTTTAATTAATCACAAATTTACGGTAATATATACAAAATACTTGTCGATTATACCGCTTTGATTTCAGTACTTTCAATTGCAGAAACTGTATATATATATACATAATGTTAAATATAAGTGTTACATATAAAAAAGGTGTCAACACAAAATACTTGCGGGTTTTGACACCTTCTTGGAAGGTGTTTTTGATTTCAATATTTTCAATTGCAGAAAACTATTATGGAATATATAAAAAAGGTGTAATAAAATATAAATAAGTAGAGAAAATATGGGAGTTAGATTCAAAATACTTGTCGATTCCAGGTTGATTTCAGTCCTTTCAATTGCAAAAGCTTCATATATGGAGATTTGTAATATAAAAAAAAATATTTAATTAAAATTTAAAGAAACAGACAAAAGCTGGGAGTAATAATTATTTATAAAAAAAATTATTTTTAGCAAAAATGTGAAATATTGAAAAAAATTTAAAAACCGTGATTGGAAAATACCCATACTTATGCGGATTTATGCCGTCTTGAAGGTTTTAAAAAAATGGACTAAGTAATTCTTTAATTTAACTACCGGATAAGTATTTTGAAAATATGTTTGGAATCCACCCATACGTGCGAATTACAAAAATTATAAATTAAACACTTTCTAAAAATAATATGTACAGATTTTTAGCTCTTTTTGGCCATTGTTACAAAATACTTGTCGATTATACCGCTTTGATTTAAGTACTTTTAATTGCAGAAACTTTATATATATAAAATGTTAAATATAAGTTACATATAAAATAGGTGTTAACACAAAATACTTGCGGGTTTTGACACCTTCTTGGAAGGTGTTTTTGATAAGTAATTTGTATTCAAATGGCAATTACATGAATGTACAACAAAATAAAAACAATTAAAAATGGTAATTTTTTGTCCAAAAATGAAAACAAAATTTGTGGCCTCCAATGACCTCCTCCCCCCATTCAGTCCCCAGACTATTTGTATGTAGCACAATTCCTATTGATTTTTTTGTTATACATGTTAAATCCAAAAAGAACGTTTGCAAATTTATTTTAAAGTTCATTGTGTTAAAATGCTGTATTTCACTCAAGTATAGCTCTCTAATTTTTACTTTTCATAAAAGTCCGCATTATTACTTTATTAATTTGTGTAATTTGATAAGCATTACTTTTTCTATTTATTTATCTGCAATGTGCAATAAATTTTACTCTAATACATTCATGCATATTTAAAAAATCTATATTTTTAATCGTTTATAAATTGTCAACTTTTATAATACCTTTATTCTGCAAATTCCATAAAGTTTTCAAAAAAATATTATGAGACATCATTAAGTATGTCAAAATTAGAATTAATAAGATTATACATTATAAAGTTACAAGTGTGCTTTATACGAGTCTTGTTTGTCAGTTACTTTTAAGTATTTTGTTCATTATTTATAATTCATTATTAATAAATATATCTTTAAAGCACATGAATTAATTGGTAAAATTATGTAGAATCTTTATAAATACATAGTGAAGTGGTATAATAATTATTTTACAGAACTACTAATAAAAACTTGTATTTAAAAAAATAGCGCAAGGCAGTATACTGGGTTCTCTATGTTAGGAACTGTATTAGATTAAAATAATAATTTATATTGTTTCATTGGTGATATAGCATATAATATTTACAAGGTAAAATGTTCCTCACAGCAAATTAGCTTTAATTTTACTTTGTAATAATTTTTCATTTCAGAGACGTTATTTGCTTAAAATTAATATACTTTAAAAATAACCCTTTCTTATTCAGTGAATTTAATATGATACACTTATATAGTTTTAATTAAGCTAAATTTATTTGTAACAAATTAAATTCTATATTATTGGGTTACTATAATAATTAATGACAACAGTACAATTTAATATTATAATTTTAGTACAACACAAGAAATTCTATTTAATTACTTAACTATATATGTTAGTTAGTGTCACTATCAAACATTTTATAGGCATGTGAAAGTTACAAAATTATTAAATGCCTTTTACACTTACCAAACAACTGACACATTGATTTTATTTAAATATTAAAAAAGGTATTCAATAAATATATGTAAAGAGAACAATAACTTATCAACATTCTTTTAAATTATTTAAGTCAGTACATATAATACTATTAAGCAATCATTTCACTTAACGTTGGAAAGAATATCATACTACATATGTTATAGTCCATATAATTATTAAATATTATGTACTTGGCAAAGTATCGAACACATATATTGGCTTTATATAGAAAATAAAATGATTATTCAGTAATTTTAATTAGGATAGAGAACGATCAAGCATCCACTTAATTAAAATCTATTGTTTTTTAAATTATTTTGGTCAATGTGGAAAACATTGAGATATCATGAGGGATTCATTATAAAAATACAAGCATAAGTCCCTTCAAATAATATAAACTTAAAGCAAACACATCAAATTATACAAATAAAATGAATTAATAATATAATAAATATAATTAAAATAATGTAATAATATACATTTATTTTTTGTGCAATTCTTATTAATATTATACTTTAAGATTAAAAAAAGTTATACCATATCGCTTGCATGGAAATGAAAACATTGTTTTCATGGTTAGAATTTTATCAATGTTTGTCTTTCTCTCTCTCTCTCTCTCTCTCTCTCTCTCTCTCTCACTCTTTCTCTCGTCGAGATGTCAAGGTCGACATACTAGTATAGGATATGGGCGAATATGAAATCTTCACCTTGCAATAGTATCTGCATTGCATTACAATAAAAAATACCGAAACGGAATAATGTGAGGTATTGGAAATAATTACGTAAATTAATAATTTTAATTCATAACTTTTCACACAAAATCAGCCAGATGATTCAACTGTGACAAAAGTATTCACCTGAAACTAGCTCCCTCTCGTGGCCACGTTTGAACTTCTTCTATAAGTTTTTACTTCTGTACGCGCTCTCTCACGGGCTGGAAAGCATTGTTTCTCTTTCTATCTCATGCCTTTCCTATACTATCTCTATCTCATTTTGTTTGAAGTTGACTATATATATCAAAAGGGAGAAGACGAAAATTGAGGAAAGGAAATCAGCAAGCAATATCTTTGGCATTGATTTTCTTGATTGTGCGTAAATGAATTCGTGTAAAACTTGTTGTACAGTAAAGATTAATAAATAAGGAACGTAATGCGTGGTCAATAGCACACATACATAATGTAATAATGCAGCGGTTAGAAAAGTAAAAATCTGGGGGGCTAGTTAGCTGTATATAATGGCTCTCGCGCCTATACTTGCGTCAGGCGCTATCGCGCCTTTTGATATAAATTGCATGACATATATATTTGAAATCGTATAAATTTTTAAAACTGCGTATAAATTCTCGTAATAAAGTTTCTACAAAATTAATTTTTTTTTCTTTAGTTTCACTTTGTTGGTATAAAATGAAAACAGCCAATAGCAAATACTTATAATGCTCCATAAAATTTTACGGTAAAATGTCATTTAATACCGGTAATGAGAAAAAAAAACCTTTTTTAAATTCTGAAGCTTTCCATTGAAGAAAATGAGTTTTAATTGGCCTCGAGCTGTATGCAAAGTTACACGGTGGTTTAATACTTCATAATCGATAATAATTAATCATTTCAACGAATTGCGTAATTGAAAATTTTTCTATAGCAAATTCTATAGGAAAGCCCTCATAAACGCAGTGAATCACGTTTACTGTTGTAGGCGTAAACTGTTTATAAACAATTTTTGACATGATATACCCCTAAGGCCGCAAACAAGTTTTCTTATTTCGCACGCTTGTAACGCACGTTGGTCGCATTCCATTTTGCTACGTAAATTTAGATTTTCTACGAAAGATGTACGTCTATTCTATCTACAGTGCTGCCTTGTAATTTACATAATTGATACTCACATCTACCATTATACTGGTTCATTACTAGAAAACAACTAATTATTCCTCGCAATGTTATTATTTCTTCTAAATTTTTATATAAATATCGATACCGATATTTAAAAGCTTTGACTGATTAAGTAATTTTAAAAATATATTAGGATTTGGTTTTTTTATCTCGAAACCACAAATCTATCAATAAAATATTTTCTAATTTATATTGCTCTACGTATGGTAATTCAAGCACAATTATTAAAACAAAACCCCAAATATTTAAAATTATTTTATTTTTAATTTTTAACGACGCTCGTTTTTATGCTCTCAATTTGGTGCGCTAATCAGCGACGGAGGTTATACGATGTTTTTGTTAAAAAAGCATTTGTTGAAAACACATTCCCCAGTAGTGTTTATATCAATCGGCAGAGAACGGGAATCGAACCTAGGACCTCCGGGTAACGAGTACACCACTCTACCAACTGAGCCATCACAGACCTCAAAATATTATATTTGAAAAATTTAAATATCTGTACACCATCGGTATACTACAAAATGATATACTATTTTTATTAAATGAAATACTGTTTCTTTCCGATAATTCATTATCAATTGTCTCATTGTAAATATTGCTCAATTCATTTAGGTTATTTTGATAAATAGATTTTTTGTTTAATTTATTATAAAAATTATATAATTTTCTACACTGGGCTGTACGCTCTGACAATCCGCATTGCTTCAGATGTTTCATTTTTCACTATTCTATTACGATCTATATTGTTATCAAAGTTACTAAATAAAGTTGTATACTTTAAACGATAAAAAGGCTTTTTAACTGCAACTTCGAGAAAATTTTTTTAATTTATAAATACTGGACGAATAATTGTTTGGTTTAATGCAAACTTTTGATCCTAAACTGAGAACATCGTCAATGCATGTGTCGATTCAATTATGACGAAGTTTAAGAGCAGTTACATATATTACAAATTCAATAATGATCGTTCGTCATCAATGTCATAAAAGAATTGTATTTTAAAAAAATTAATTTTTGAAATCAATTTAATGTAATTATAAATTAAATTTAACTCTTAATATTAATTAATATTAATGAAACTATATAAATATTTAATAAACAATTTTGAATAAATATATTTAAATGAGTCATCATTAATATTTATTTAAATGAAAAAAAAAATATATATATATATATAAGGAAAGAATGAATATTTATACTGAAATCAAACTAATTTTAAATTTCAATAATTATATATTTACAATAATCAAATTTTTCGTATCATTAAAAATAGTTTCCTGAAATTTACAGGGTTAATTGTGTGAATTAACATCATCATATGAGCTTCATATCATCCTATCATTCATTCATCATATCATCTTGATCATATGAGCCGTCTTCTTATATTGAAACTCTATGTGTCACATTATTCTGTACTAATCGTGTAAAACAATAATGAGTTATTATATACAAATCAAGAAATTGAAGATTTCTATGATACGATTTTTTTTTAATATCCAATGAAATTATGTCAAATTAAGTAATAAGTAGTATAAAAGAACAACATACAATAAAACGACAAGAACACACACTTTTAATTTTTATAATTCAATTTATGTGTCAAGAAAATGCGTAAAGAATACTTGTTAATGCACAAAGATTAATTTTGCTTGTATATAATTTTAATTGTTGTCACCATTATTAAGCCGGATTCGCCTTCTTTTTGCAGGTTTTTGTATATCCTTCGAATAATTTTCAAATTATCTATGATGTTCAGACATTATTAAAATCTAATATCAATCAAGACAAACTAATTTATATAAATCTATATAAATAACGCAATAATTAATCGATAAATTTTAATTATTTCAGATTATGTAAATACAAGACATAATTCTCCTGAACTGTCAAATTCACAGACAAATAAATATATTTAAATGAGTCATCATTAATATTTATTTAAATGAAAAAAAAAAATATATATATATATAAGGAAAGAATGAATATTTATACTGAAATCAAACTAATTTTAAATTTCAATAATTATATATTTACAATAATCAAATTTTTCGTATCATTAAAAATAGTTTCCTGAAATTTACAGGGTTAATTGTGTGAATTAACATCATCATATGAGCTTCATATCATCCTATCATTCATTCATCATATCATCTTGATCATATGAGCCGTCTTCTTATATTGAACTGACTCTATGTGTCACATTATTCTGTACTAATCGTGTAAAACAATAATGAGTTATTATATACAAATCAAGAAATTGAAGATTTCTATGATACGATTTTTTTTTAATATCCAATGAAATTATGTCAAATTAAGTAATAAGTAGTATAAAAGAACAACATACAATAAAACGACAAGAACACACACTTTTAATTTTTATAATTCAATTTATGTGTCAAGAAAATGCGTAAAGAATACTTGTTAATGCACAAAGATTAATTTTGCTTGTATATAATTTTAATTGTTGTCACCATTATTAAGCCGGATTCGCCTTCTTTTTGCAGGTTTTTGTATATCCTTCGAATAATTTTCAAATTATCTATGATGTTCAGACATTATTAAAATCTAATATCAATCAAGACAAACTAATTTATATAAATCTATATAAATAACGCAATAATTAATCGATAAATTTTAATTATTTCAGATTATGTAAATACAAGACATAATTCTCGACTGAAACTGTCAGAATTCACAGACGCGGTAATCAATTTATGAAAGACACATTTTATTGATAAATAAAATACTTTATTAAGGTGGCACCAACGATACTTAAGAAATTAAAATTTCGTTTTAAAAATTTAATTGATTACTTATTCCGTGTTTATTTTAAATAAAAATAAAGAGTTGTCCCCGCCTTTAGTAACCAGAAACATTTCTGTCAAGGGCGAGCAAATAATATTGTTAGTTATACTTACTGAACAAAGAGATTATACTTTACCTTTTTTTAGTAAGTCAAACTTAACATAAGAACGAAATAATATTATTTACTCGCCCTTGACAGAAACTTGCTCCTATAGACAATACGTTGCCGATAATTCAAGGACCTATCTGCGCCGACACTCGAAATCCGTATCCGTTATATGATATCAGGGTCAACTCTTTATTTTTACAATAAACACCGAATAATCAACAAAATTTTTGTTCCGAAATTTAAATTTCTAAAGTGGCTTTGGCGTTACTTTAATATACATAGGTATACTTATTTTTACCTTAATTATATTAGGTTATGTTTATGTCCAATTTACTTATTTTAGTTATTTTTATAAATATAAAAGGTGATATTAGACTCATAAAATTAATCTTTTATCTTTCTTATTTTTATTTATTAACGTACAGAGTTTTCGGAAGATATTTTCCTACCTTTTGGGCAAGAGTTGACAATGTTGCGTTGCGTAATTTTCCACATTGTGTCCAATATGTTTGACACTATATTTTCAACATGTTACTAATATTTTGGTGATACCTAATTTCAATATATTAGAAAAGTGTTGTCCAAAGATACTATTTTCATGGGAGGATATAATTAAGTGTAATTGTTAAGGTAGACATCCCGTGATAAAGTTTGTCGTTATATTTAAAAGGTTTTCAATTCAGAAGAATTGTCTGATTGCAATCGAGCTCGTACGAGCCTTTCCAAATATTTTATGTCTTTAACATGCGAATTTCCATATATGGTACATTTTGTAATAATTTTGTATCTATCATCAATGCACGGAATAGTCTATCTATTAAATCCTATTTCGATTCTTTCGTACTAAAATTAACGTTGTATACACTGATTACCGCCGAAACTATATGATTGGCAGGTAGATCCGGATTCTGCCAAGAACCGTTATTTAACTTATTTATTAATTTTCATTAATATCATGCAATGTAATATTTATCCATAATATATTCGATGTTATATTCTATGATAGGATGTTGTACCAATTTAAATTATTATCAATATAAAGATAAATAAATTATATATAACACAAATAATATTAAATCCATATATTCAATCAATTTCCTTATACATTTTTATAAGTGTCTATTTTAATCCGTTGGCTTATACTGCCGTGAAAAAGAAAAACATACATAAGTGACATTTTTTTCGAAAATGAGTTTTAGGTATCAATGAATTCCGTAGAAATTGTTGAATTTATCTATTAAAAAATTAAAGTAATATAACATGCTGTTTTTCTAAAAAAACTTAAAAAAATATCGTAAGTACCTGATAATTTTAAAATTGATTAAAGTAATATGGAAAAACTACCGTAAGTGATTTTCCGTTGGGTAAAAGTGACGTAAGTCGTGTAGTTTCATTATAAAATGTTAAATAAAAGCTTACGCAAAATCTTTTGAGTAAGTTTTTCGTGTAAAAATGTGACTGAATACTACTTACTTGTTGAAAATTAAAGTTCGCACCGATTAATGTAAGTTCTTTATAATAATTTTGACTCAACTTTGAACTGTGATAAATAGAAATCTACGTAAGTACTTGTACAATTAATTTAATGTATAACATTTATGTAAGTTTTAATGTATAAAAGAATATCCGAGTTCATTTACGTTTTAACTGAAAAAACAACACAAGTGCTTTTACTTAAGGTTTTGATAAAATATTTTACTAAATAAAACCACGTAAGTACACTCTTTACATTTTTTAAAGGATTTTTTTTTTCAATTCGAATTTTTAATGCACTATTAGATAGAAAATACCTGTTTTAATATAAGTCCTAATTTTTATTATTTAAAACATTATTTGCATAAAAGATTTTAAATAAATCAGTTTATCTTAATTTTCTCAGTTTCATTGGTTTTGTATTTATGTAAGTTTTTCTTTTTCACGGCAGTATATATCTTCATTGAAAATCCGTATTATTTACGAGTGCTCCACAGCGCGTCAGCGCTACCTAGTCTGAGAAATTTTTTTTTTGTAATATTTAGTTTATTTAAGACACTCAGATTAAAGAAATTTAATCTAACAATTACTTTGGTTATTACTGTAGAAAAGTGAAGGCGTATTTTGTAGAGAAAAATTGTGGCTGTGGCGAATAACAGACGGCTGTCCACTGCGGTATCAATTTTTCTCTATACAAAACACACCTTCAATTTTCAATATTATTATCCAAAAACACATTTAAAGAAGTCTTTGTCATTTTATAAGTGGGAAAACTTAATTAAGAAGTTAAATATTATAAAGAAAATTTGTCGCAGACTAGGAGACACTGACGCGCTCAATAACACAGCTCTTACGAGGGAAATTAGTTAGCCGTATATTATTTTTCCAATTCGCAATAATAATAATAGTAATACGATCAAATAATTTTAATTAATTATTGTTTAAAGCAGTAGAAGAAAAATTGTTAATTTAATTTATGATTAAAATTATAATTATATCAATTTGTAAAAATGCGAAAAAGGATAAACAAATCTGTGTATATAATTTTCTTAATATTTTATTAAGAGCCTATGAGGCTTGCATTATAAATTTTCAATATTTCTCAATTTAACGCTGCAGGTATTATACTAAATCGTGTATGAAAATAGCGTTAAGTACCATAATCATTAAATAGCATACAAATACAAATTATCTCCCCCCTTTTCGTTGTGTACGTGAAACAATTTCATCGCCAGTTTATCGATTAAATCATCGAGATAAACTAGTTTACAAAACTGGCGATAAGCTAGTTTCTAGGCCAGAGAGGAGTGTCTATTTAATAGAAACAGTCAGTTAATATGCCTTGAATGTTTTAATTTTATTACATCTAAAATCTATGAATTGTAAACAATAATATAGGACATTTGTTTAATAAAACCTCAAATTAAAATTGACCAATCACAGTGATATTGAATTTACTTCTGCTAAATGTACAAAGCCTTTTAGTTTATTATTTTAATAAGTTTTTTCTCTTGTAAGTATTATATACGCGTTATCTCATCGCGATGATAACGCGACTACTTGAAATATTAACGTTGCGTGTCTTTTCTATTATTTCACGTCTTTCGGTTATTTCTCCCTTCTCATTATTTTTCATTCGGCTTGCGGGACGTATTAATTAAATTAATTTGTTGAACAAACTTTATCGGTCCAATTAATAAACGAATCTCTCTAATGTGACGATTGGCCGCTCGCTCCCGCGAAATTTCGATATTGCATTATTTTCCCGATTTTCCTGGTTTTACACTCAACCCTCCCTTTTTCCGCATTGTCGCTTTCGCATAATGGATGGCTGTTAACATGCGAATATTCGCTCGGGGGTTACCGCATTTTTGTAACTGTGTATATGTGATAAACGTGTTCGGAATATAATGGTTGCAAGAAATTTGGATAGTTGATCACGCGTTTATTTAGTAATTATCTGGTTTAATAACATTGATCAATTAAGTGAAATAATATCCTATAGAGTCACGTATTATCTGTATGTTTATAAAAACCATAGCGCACATGAAGAGTCAATTTTAGAATTTTCCATTTCGGGCCCAAATGAACTAATATTTTGTGTTAAATTTCAATGTGTAGTGTACGTCCAAAAATATATATTTGAATTGTTAAACGATTATTTTTCCTGTATTTGAAGTCTCTACTTCTGGCTTTTGTAATTCTGATGTTAGATCGTTAGATCGTTATTAACGACCTCGAAAACCGTCATAAACATGACATTACACTTTCAAATATATACAAAATAAAAAATTGGTTAAAAATAATCCTTTATTCGCCATTTTGATACCGTTACCCTGGAAAAACAATTTTTCTGGATATGATGTTATTCTTTTTCTAAATAACTAGATCACTTTTCTAAAAGGCTTTGGTTTTTATATATGGGTGATTCCACGACAAGTGATCGGGTAAAAAAATAAAAAATTTTTTAAATCATTGCAAAACCTACAGGAAATCACTCGAAGAATGTAAAATAAATTTTTTTATTTTATTATCTGCAATATTGTTGCAATATGTCAGTCAAAACATAAAATTTTTTAAAAAATTAGCATTTTTGCATTTTTAACAATTTTTAACTCAAAAACTATTAAGTTTGTTAATATATTATTATACATGTTAAATGGAAAAAAATTATAAATTTATTTATTCATATTAAACTTTATACAAAAATGCATGAGTAAATGAGTAATTGTGCGCAACAAGAATGTATACATAATGCTATTACATATTTAATTAAACATGTAAATTATTCTTAAATTACATTCTGCAATTTAGAAACATTTGAATTTAGAACATATAGAACAACACAAATTCATTTTAGTTGTGCTTAGCAATTAATTCTTTGACTAAAGATTTAAATTGACTAATAGGCAATGGTTTAATGTCACCCGGAATAGAATTCCACAATCTTCTTAATCGAAACGAGGGGGAATATAATGTATAATTATTTGTAGACTTAAATTGAAAAACTGGACGAAGGTTTCTTATATTACACGGAACATTTCTAACGTTGATACCTTCATATAACTACCTACAATTAATCAGATTGTTTACAACTTTACAGCCACGAAGTAACTTTCATTGGCTTAGATTTAACATTATCCATTCCAAAGCATTATACCGAATAGTCCTCACTTGACAATTTTATCAATTAATTTTTATGGCGATACCGAATAAAATGCCTTGAAAAAATCAGTGTAGATTGTATCCACCTGCTCTGACCCTTCCAAGGCCGACGACACATAATCAGCAAATAGCAAGTTAGAAATGGTTAAAAATTTTTAACGTTGAAAGTAAGAAAATTGGAGAAAAATTTGTTTAAATTTTGTAGAAAAAAGTTGAACAAGTATTCGTTCGCAACTTTTCGTCGAATGCTTTTTAAAAATTAAATAAAAATAGAGATAAAATAAATAATGCGATATCTATGAAATTAAGAAAAGTGTAAGTCAATTTAAAAAGTGTTCGACCAAATAGTATTCGTCTTAAACCTGTTGGGTATTAAAAGAAAGATTACTTTTTTGGATTTTAAGATTTATTATGATCATATAGTGTATAAAAAGTGCAAGTAATGAATATTTCTACATAATTTTAACAGATAAAATTTTATTTTCTTTCTTCAAGTGATTTCTTGTAGGTTTTGCAATTATTTAAAACAATTTTTATTTTTTGACCCGATCAGTTGACATGAAAATTCTCATATATATGGGTGGTTCTTTGTGAAATCGAAGATGAAAAAAATTAATATTACTATAACTGTGGGAATATGTTTTAGAGGTATCCAGAAGTTCTCTTAAATTTTTTCAGGTTTTTTCGGGGTCATTATTTTAAGTTACAGAGAGTCAAAGTTGACATTTTAGCACTTTTTTGCATTATATGCCCATTTTCATGAATTTTTAGCTCCCAGGGGATGCATTTTTCACTAAAAATATAACTATGACTTTTTTTGTAAAATTTTCCGAACTTTTCATTAAAAATACTTTTAAAGACATAAATGTATGCTGTCACACTCTTGTAAGCCATTTAAACCTTAAATAGTGAAAATCAGCAATTCTGCTCCGGACTCTGGTAACCTAATGCTGTCTAAAAGATATCTTTTCATAGTCAGAAACTGCCTATAAATTTCAAGAGAGGGTCTAAATCATTAAGATCACTTATGGTCAAAATATCTGGGAAAAGTGCCCTGGTAGAAAATAGCGCAGATTCTGACCAGAATTTCTGGTCAACACATGTTAAATTGGTGTATATCTAGAAATTCTGCAAATTTTCTGAAAAGGATTTCTAACAATATCTTATTTTCAAAAATTTTTACCAGAAATTCTGACCAGAAATAGGCTCAATTTTCTACCAGGGTGCCCGAAATATTAATAGAAATGTATATTTGTTGTCTTATAACGATGAATCTATTAGCATTATCATTGTAAAAAAATTTATGCACTTACCTTGGAGGGGTAGAAAAGTATCTCCACTTGTTTCAGTATCCATCTAATCTCCTGTGAGCTGCTAAAAATACAAATAATATTATACAATTATAAAAAATTAATTATATATATATATATATATAAATTGTTGTTTTAATTTGCGAAAATGAACAATTATATGTAGTTCTTACGTAAGGAACATAACCAAAATAAACAAAAAAAATCCAATTCTCTTCATTTTCTAGACGTCCCTGATACACACACATACACACACACACACATATTATTTATGCCGACACCAATAATTTTTAACTTAGCTTTGAATAATAAGTCAATAACTTTGGTTTGTAATATTTATGACAAAATTAACATTATACATACACCAGCAATATATATGTATAATAAGTTAATAGAATTTCTAATTGAGACTTTAAGCACTTTAAATATAGGTATAATTATTGCATATACATCGAAAACAAAGAATAGCTAACAATAGCACGAAAAACATTTTAATTTAAAATTAAAATAGAGTAAATTGCACCGTTAAATAATCTTCAACAATAAAAAAAAGTATTTCTTTTCTAACGATACACACTAGATTATATAAATTTTAGCTTCCTGGAAATTGTTGATCAATAACGAGGATTGACGTTGAAGTTTGCGTGAAAAGATAAAAACCGCAGGTTCACGCGAGGTCGAAAGCATCTAATTTTCCTGACTAAAAGTGAGATGATTATGACGCAAAACATTGGCGAATCCTTTGGGTTCAACACGTGAATTCGCAGTGGAATAATGAAAAAAAAGAGTATTCTATTTCCTGCTCTTCGCTTCTAAGTTGGTTATACGTGCTCGTAAACGCAAGAACATATATATATATATATATATATAGCATATATAGTAAAGGCGTAAAAAAATTGACGTGTAAATAAGACGAACGAAAGTAAAGCTATAAACCGCTGAAAAACTGTAACATATATGAAATGTTTGGCGTATCTTGAAAATCGTGATATTTTAATAATTTTCTTCAATGTATAAATATATATATATAAATGTTCATTTTTAATGTAAATATTATATGTGCAAATATAGTGTTATGTATATATACATACATATATATATATAACTATCGGTATTGCGTCAAATATTTAAATCGTTAAAATATTTGTCACCGGATATGCAGATTAATTTGGCATTGCATAGACGGTACGGCTAATGCAATTAGAATAATTTTATTGATACGTCGATAAAAATTAGCGGTACTTCGGAAAATTATTAGTTTAACGGATTAAATCGTAATATATTGTGGAAATATAAACGAGTGTACTATTTAATTAAAATCAACGCGCGATAGCGTATAAACGTTGATTATGATTAGCAGTTTGCATCCACCTCTGTTTTATACTAAATCCAGAAAATTGTTATTTATGACACAAGTTAAGTTTGGTTAAATGTTAAATATACTAATTAGTGTCATGTATACATACAAGTTAAATATTACTTATGTTTACTAAAACATAAATAAGAGAATGCTTGTATTATACGTTTTTCTTTAGATATATATATATATATATATATATATATATACTGTTACGTGGGTTTGCCTTATTCCCCTCTTCCTAGGTAAGGAAAGGTGAGAGACTTAGTAACAAGATTAATATGTATAGTGATCTATTTATTGCCTGACAATTATACATAAACGAATGAACTGAACTGAGTGAACTGAGCGAATGAACAGAGCGGAACTGACAGAACGAGAGAGCGAAAAAGCCTCGCCCTTCGCAAGGATCGGGATTATATACCCCGTTGATGCGTCAACGTTATCCGTCATCTAAGATAGCTGCGGATCATCTAGTGCGTTGCGTACACTCATATGTGTACGTGACAATACGTAACATTAGCTAGTTAGCCATGTTAAATTGATTAGACCGCGACCAATTCTAAACTTTTGTGTAATAACAAAAATTTAATTGCGTTACCGCGATTAGTTTAATTTAATCGATTGTTGCGATAAAAGTAATTTAATTTAAGTTTACTACTGAACTTACAGATGAAATCTTTACTTTTCTACTTAATTAATCAAAGTTTTCACTCTTATTATTTGTGTGTACGTTTACGTTTTGCTACTTGTCTAAAGTTTGGTTATTAAGTGCTCGTAACATTATCATAATATATATAATATAGGCATATATAGTAAGGCGTAAAAAAATTGACGTTGTAAATTAAGACGAACGAAAAGTAAAGCTATAACCGCTGAAAAACTGCTAACATATTATGAAATGTTTGGCGTATCTTGAAAATCGTGATATTTTTAATTAATTTTCTTCAATGTAATAAATTATATTATATATACATGTTCATTTTTAATGTAAATATTATATGTGCAAATATAGTGTTATGTATATATACATACATATATATATATAACTATCGGTATTGCGTCAAATATTTAAATCGTTAAAATATTTGTCACCGGATATGCAGATTAATTTGGCATTGCATAGACGGTACGGCTAATGCAATTAGAATAATTTTATTGATACGTCGATAAAAATTAGCGGTACTTCGGAAAATTATTAGTTTAACGGATTAAATCGTAATATATTGTGGAAATATAAACGAGTGTACTATTTAATTAAAATCAACGCGCGATAGCGTATAAACGTTGATTATGATTAGCAGTTTGCATCCACCTCTGTTTTATACTAAATCCAGAAAATTGTTATTTATGACACAAGTTAAGTTTGGTTAAATGTTTAAATATACTAATTAGTGTCATGTATACATACAAGTTAAATATTACTTATGTTTACTAAAACATAAATAAGAGAATGCTTGTATTATACGTTTTTCTTTAGATATATATATATATATATATATATATATATACTGTTACGTGGGTTTGCCTTATTCCCCTCTTCCTAGGTAAGGAAAGGTGAGAGACTTAGTAACAAGATTAATATGTATAGTGATCTATTTATTGCCTGACAATTATACATAAACGAATGAACTGAACTGAGTGAACTGAGCGAATGAACAGAGCGGAACTGACAGAACGAGAGAGCGAAAAAGCCTCGCCCTTCGCAAGGATCGGGATTATATACCCCGTTGATGCGTCAACGTTATCCGTCATCTAAGATAGCTGCGGATCATCTAGTGCGTTGCGTACACTCATATGTGTACGTGACAATACGTAACATTAGCTAGTTAGCCATGTTAAATTGATTAGACCGCGACCAATTCTAAACTTTTGTGTAATAACAAAAATTTAATTGCGTTACCGCGATTAGTTTAATTTAATCGATTGTTGCGATAAAAGTAATTTAATTTAAGTTTACTACTGAACTTACAGATGAAATCTTTACTTTTCTACTTAATTAATCAAAGTTTTCACTCTTATTATTTGTGTGTACGTTTACGTTTTGCTACTTGTTGCGCCATTACAACTGACATTTTTTTTATTTATAAAAAATATATATATATATATCAGAAAAATTAAAATTATTTATATGCACTAAAGTTACGCAAAAATAAATAATGCTTTTATGAAGTCAATTCAGATATTGACAAAATTAAATCCATTATTTCTTCAACGTATCCTTCCACTATTCACGTCGTTGCAATCGATTTGTAATGATAATGGGCATATTCAATTATTATATTCCATAAAAACTATTTAAGGCTATTTTTTGAGGATACAATTAAGATTTAAAAAAAGAAATACGAAAAATAATTTTTATTAAAATTATATGAAGTAAATGGTATTATATAAAAAATAGAATTGCAGTATATTGTCAAAAAAAGTTATTAAATTATTATTCTTTAATTTATTTTGAACTTACGAAAACGATGCCGAATGCCGATTGTCCGTTTTTATTGTGTTGTTATAAGATATATCGTATACATTTGAACTAAACATTTGTTGTTCGAGGTAGATTTTAAATAATTTACGTCAAACAAAATATCATTGCATTTCTTTAGAAATAATATTTATTATCTAAGTTCCATAAAATAAATTTTGACATATGCTATACGAATTAATGTTAATTAATTTTTCAAAAGTATGCAAAATCCTAATTAGAAGTTTATGCAAAGTCTACATTTTAATCCTATATTAAAAAAGGGATGAACCTGAGAGTGAAGCCAAAATAAGACCGATTTGATCGACTGTTACGAATGTTATCGATATGCGGTTGTTAGGCACATTAGATTTTGGGATTTTTCATTTTGGGAGGGAGACTTGGCAAGAAAGAGTTAAGGAAAAAGAGTCCGAGTGAAAAAAGAGAGATAGATAAATATAGATTTATCTAGAGAGAGAAAGAGAGAGAGAGGCACGAATCGAAATTCAAAGATATATGCTCTGTGATCACGTGTGCATTTAAAAGTTAATTAACCTATTGTAATAATTTAATATTTATTTTGAAACAATGGTAAAATTGAACGAAACATAAAAGCAGAAAAGGAAACAGCGCGCGTATGCGCGCTTGAAAATGTTCTAGTTTCTAAAAATCGGAAAAAAATAATTTATGTATATATTCCTATTGTTATTAACGGGATCTCGGATTCAAATTACAGGAATCTGCACCTTTCAACTAAAAAATTATATCTAAAATATTAAATTGAAAATCTGGAAAAAACCATGCGGATAGATGAAAATATAAGTAAGCCTTGACCTTTTCATTTGTCAAAAGAAAAAATAATTTTTTTATAATAATCGAGTAAAAAATTTTTGGTCGGTAATTAGTTATTATTAGTGAAAGAAGGCATAAATTTTCAACCCAAAAATCTTAATCAAATTATGGATGTAAAAATCTGGAAAAATTTGGGTATATTATTTAAAAGACGCCTAAAGCGGCCTGACGTTCAGGTTTTTTTGAAAAATTTATTCAATTGTTTATGAAAAAATGTAAAAAATAACCAATTTCTGAGTTTGACGTCCCCATAATAACAAAAATTAAATAAAATTGTTATAATATGATAATTAGGTAATATAAAAATAGATAATTTCCTGTTAGTTAATAGATTTGGAGGAAAAAAGAAGAGGAAATGCGTCTTGACATCTCACAAAAGGTGATCGGGAAGTTCTTATCTTAATATATTAAAATTAACAAAAGAAAATTGAAGCAAAATGTGGATTGTGTAGATGGTTATATTTGAGAGAATATCAAATATTTTTTAAATTTAATTTTTTTTTCATTTATTTTAGTTTAAAATTGAATATTTTTTTAGCTATGCAAGAACGTTTTCCAGTCATGATGGGGCTTTGTATGCATGACTCATATATACACCTTTAACACTTCATATATACCATTGGTGCATTTTTGTCTGAATTTTGTATATAGATTTATCGAACTATAACATTTGATGGGTATTGCATTTGACAGTGATACACAAATATTTGATTTTAGTTTTATAAATATATATTACATTAATAGTAATAGGTGCTGCAAATACGTAAAAACGAGATGTGGCTTTTGTAAAAATCGTATTACAGTCATTAAAATTGTAGCTATAATATATATATATGGAATTCCTGTGAAGTGATCATTTAAAATAATTGTTTGTTTTAATGTATGGACAGTAAAAAACTACTTGAAAGAGTTAGCTAAATTTTAGACCTAAATTTCAATTAACCAGAGCTTTCATAAAAACGATTTTTTAAAAAATACTTTATGCATTTTTTATTAATACTAAACAAATTTTTTCCTTAATACTTATTTGAAATATAATTTCAAAAAATCGACATTTATTTACTTAGTTTACCATTGAATAATTAAATTAACAAAAACTTTAAGAGTAAACACATTTATTGGACTTCAAAATCTTATAATGATATATAGCCTTAGTCGAAGATACAATGAAAAAATCATTTAAATTTTAGATTTAAAATATCTATATGTCAAATATTTATTTGTACGACGATTCACCAAACTGTTTGCTCATAGCTGCCCATACAAGCTTCAACTTGACGTCGAATAAAAATAAGTAAATTTTGAAAAATCGGGTACGTCATAAATCTCTCTAATCGATTAATAATTTAATACCGCTAGTTGTATAAACATTTTTTTTGTATAGTAGATCAATTTTGATTACCGTTAAACTGTGAAGATGGAATCCTCGTAAGAATTTCTAAAAGTAAAAAAAAAGAAATTGTTCTACGAGATACGAAAATCTTAAAATGTCTTGCGTGAAGGATTTGCGCGTGGACAACAGTATGTGTATACAGACGCGCGCGAGCGAGTATTTTCAATTATAGTTAAAGAAAGAACGAAAAAGACATTTAGATAGTGTGTGCGGAAAGAAGAGAGTAAAAGTGATTTTCGGAAAAGGGAAGAGTGGGCGATAAGAACCGAGCCTAAGGCGAATATAGGAGCGCGTAATAAACGTCGCGCGGGAAACACGACGGAAATGCATCGATAAAGTGATGGAAATACTGTTAAAAGGGAGGTACAGCCGAGTATTTCGTAAACATTCGATCGATTCGAATCTCCGGTGGTATGGCGCAACCGTGCAAACACACACGCACCTCCCACCCACCCACACACACACAGACATATCAGAGGTCTACCTACCCACGCGAAACCAATGGTACACACGTATATGTGGACGACTCGTCTATTAATAGTTATCCGATAAGGTTCCGTGCTTCGGAAACTTAGCTCCACCCTGTCCATATTACAATTAAGGGAAAATGGGCCACGAGCCTCGTGTATGCACGTCTCTTCGCTTCGGGGCGAGCATGCCTCGTTAATTACGCGAGCCTCGTCTCGTCTATATATATATATGTATATCTATATAAATGTAGGTACACATACAAGTGCACACAGTAATAAATTGTTATTAATATGATAATTAGGTAATAAATTCTGTAGTTAGTTTGGAGGAAAAAAGAAGAGGAAATGCGTCTTGACATCTCACAAAGGTGATCGGGAAGTTCTTATCTTAATATATTAAAATTAACAAAAGAAAATTGAAGCAAAATGTGGATTGTGTAGATGGTTATATTTGAGAGAATATCAAATATTTTTTAAATTTAATTTTTTTTTCATTTATTTTAGTTTAAAATTGAATATTTTTTTAGCTATGCAAGAACGTTTTCCAGTCATGATGGGGCTTTGTATGCATGACTCATATATACACCTTTAACACTTCATATATACCATTGGTGCATTTTTGTCTGAATTTTGTATATAGATTTATCGAACTATAACATTTGATGGGTATTGCATTTGACAGTGATACACAAATATTTGATTTTAGTTTTATAAATATATATTACATTAATAGTAATAGGTGCTGCAAATACGTAAAAACGAGATGTGTGCTTTTTGTAAAAATCGTATTACAGTCATTAAAATTGTAGGCTATAATATATATATATGGGAGATTCCATGTGAAGTGATCCATTTAAAAAATAGAATTTTGTTTTAATGTATGGAATCAGTAAAAAACTACTTGAATAGAGTGTAGCTAAATTTTTAGACCTAAATTTCAATTAGTACCAGAGCTGTAGCCAATCAAAAAATCGAATTTTTTTAAAAAAATGACTTTATGGCCATTTTTATCACTTAATAACTCAAAATCTAACAATTTTTTCTTATATACATTAAATTTGAAAAAGTTTATAAATTTCAAGAAGAATCTGTTGAAATATTTTATTTACATTAGTTTAACACATTGAATATAGTTATAATTAATAAAAACCTTTATAGTAAAAAAAGGGTTGTACGATCAAAAATATTTTATCCATCCAAGAATCTAATTCATTGATGATTAATTACCTTCAAAATGGTGCAAAGTTTGAGTGCGGCAGAGCATTTCAGACAAAGTTATGGTGATTTTAGGCAAATTTCTTAAAAAAAGAGAGCGAATGCATTTTATGAAAAAAACAGAGTAACCGTATACTTGCATTCAAACAACATGGCACTAATATTCTTCAATAATACTAAAATATACTATTTAATGTTAGTTACTGATACTTTTCAATCTCTAAGCTGCTTACAAACACAAAGCAGTAGGTGTAAGCAGTTATACCTGTTATATAATTGAATAAATACCTGAAACTTATTAAAATTCCAATAAATCCAATTACATAACAGGTATAACTGCTTACACCTACTGCTTTGTGTTTGTAAGCAGCTTAGAGATTGAAAAGTATCAGTAACTAACATTAAATAGTATATTTTAGTATTATTGAAGAATATTAGTGCCATGTTGTTTGAATGCAAGTATACGGTTACTCTGTTTTTTTCATAAAATGCATTCGCTCTCTTTTTTTAAGAAATTTGCCTAAAATCACCATAACTTTGTCTGAAATGCTCTGCCGCACTCAAACTTTGCACCATTTTGAAGGTAATTAATCATCGATGAATTAGATTCTTGGATGGATAAAATATTTTTGATCGTACAACCCTTTTTTTTACTATAAAGGTTTTTATTAATTATAACTATATTCAATGTGTTAAACTAATGTAAATAAAATATTTCAACAGATTCTTCTTGAAATTTATAAACTTTTTCAAATTTAATGTATATAAGAAAAAATTGTTAGATTTTGAGTTATTAAGTGATAAAAATGGCCATAAAGTCATTTTTTTAAAAAAATTCGATTTTTTGATTGGCTACAGCTCTGGTACTAATTGAAATTTAGGTCTAAAAATTTAGCTACACTCTATTCAAGTAGTTTTTTACTGATTCCATACATTAAAACAAAATTCTATTTTTTAAATGGATCACTTCACATGGAATCTCCCATATATATTTTTTTTTATTCTCTTTGCTCATCACCCCGTATACCCATTATTAAACGGGTTTTTACAGGGACACCCCTACCACCTATGTGTGGGGGTGAAAATATTCCAATTTTTCCCATCCCGGTTCCCACCGTCTCGCATTCGCCCGGGGTTATGCCCGTGAGGAAGGGAAAACCTTGTAGGAAAACCTTCCCCGAGACGGCCGGTGTATTGAAACATTCTGTTTAGATGTTCAGGTCACCTTGCGTAGGCCTTGACACCGAAACCAAATGTTCCACACCTTCCGGTCACGTTGTGAAGTGTGGAGAAACACCTAACCGATCCCGAAAGCCGCACAAGAATGGTGTCACCCATCCAAGTGCCAACCGCACTCAGTGCTGCTTAACTTTCGTGATGGGCCGAGGTGCGTCTCCGCCACTCCGCCACCGTGTCGGTTATGACTATAATATATAATATGTTTCTACTAATACGTATGATTCTTTTAAAAGTGAATGTGTATTTTTGACAGTATAGTAAAAAAAATACGCGCGCAAAGAAATATAAGAGACAAAAACTCCCAGTAATACGCGAATTATATTAAACTACACAATTTCATAGAAAATAATTTAACTACATCGAAATATCTCGGTACCTCGATGATGTTACAGTATGTTGATAATAGGAACGAGCGACTCCTATCTTCGACGTATCGAGCGACGTTTTGAATCATGATCTTTAAACAAAGCACGACATCTTTCATTGCCGAGATAGAAGTCTTGCGCTTCCATCATAGACTTCAAGCGTATCGTAATGAAAGAACGAGAGGGAGAGAAGAGAGGGAGAGTTCAATAATTTTAGGAAGCCTATCATTCATATTGTAGAAATGTTTTAAACTGACAGCTTTTATAATGCATATATAGCCTTAGTCGAAGATACAATGAAAAAATCATTTAAATTTTAGATTTAAAAATATCTATATGTCAAATATTTATTTGTACGACGATTCACCAAACTGTTTGCTCATAGCTGCCCATACAAGCTTCAACTTGACGTCGAATAAAAATAATGTAAATTTTGAAAAATCGGGTACGTCATAAATCTCTCTAATCGATTAATAATTTAATACCGCTAGTTGTATAAACATTTTTTTTGTATAGTAGATCTATTTGATTACCGTTAAACTGTGAAGATGGAATCCTCGTAAGAATTTCTAAAAGTAAAAAAAAAGAAATTGTTCTACGAGATACGAAAATCTTAAAATGTCTTGCGTGAAGGATTTGCGCGTGGACAACAGTATGTGTATACAGACGCGCGCGAGCGAGTATTTTCAATTATAGTTAAAGACAAAAGAACGAAAGAGACATTTAGATAGTGTGTGCGGAAAGAAGAGAGTAAAAGTGATTTTCGGAAAAGGGAAGAGTGGGCGATAAGAACCGAGCCTAAGGCGAATATAGGAGCGCGTAATAAACGTCGCGCGGGAAACACGACGGAAATGCATCGATAAAGTGATGGAAATACTGTTAAAAGGGAGGTACAGCCGAGTATTTCGTAAACATTCGATCGATTCGAATCTCCGGTGGTATGGCGCAACCGTGCAAACACACACGCACCTCCCACCCACCCACACACACACAGACATATCAGAGGTCTACCTACCCACGCGAAACCAATGGTACACACGTATATGTGGACGACTCGTCTATTAATAGTTATCCGATAAGGTTCCGTGCTTCGGACAAACTTAGCTCCACCCTGTCCATATTACAATTAAGGGAAAATGGGCCACGAGCCTCGTGTATGCACGTCTCTTCGCTTCGGGGCGAGCATGCCTCGTTAATTACGCGAGCCTCGTCTCGTCTATATATATATATATGTATATCTATATAAATGTAGGTACACATACAAGTGCACACAGGTGAATATAACTCGGGATTTGCCGGTGTGCCTGTGTCTTTTTCGTTGATCTTTATCCGAGCCTTTTACACCGAAACTCACCTGAAATTCGTATCTCGTGGGTAACTTGAGGTATCTGATTTTCCGAGATCTAGCTGAATTTTCTTTTCCTTTGTTTTTTTTTTCTCGAGGTCTTCCTGCCGGCACACCGTTCTTTACACATACAACTCTGGGTCACTCGGATGAGAATTTTCTCTTTAATGCTCGACGAGATACGAAAGATTTGGTATTACGTTGATTTGGAAAACGATTTGTTTGCTAACGTGTTTGCCCATGTTGTAGGAGTGTTCAATTTTGAGATATTCCGAGACAGAGAGAAAGAGAGAGAGAGAGTTCAAGTCGGTCGAGTGGGTGGTATGCTCGTTACACCTCGTAAACCGCTGACTGTATTACTTGCAACCACTACCTATCTAAATTAAATTTTATTTAGAAATTGCTTCGAGACTTTTCAACAAATTTTTAAATATTTTTCCATGTGTCATTTTAAAATATTAATATTCACATTCAAATAATCTGTTATTTATTTTATTTAATTTTCTACTTTGTAAAGCATTCGAATTTGGACGTAGATTGCGTTGACGAATATATATTTTATCCTAAACATTTGTTTATCTGTAATACGAATACGTTGACGTTTAGAGCCTCCACTGAAAAAATGTACTTATTGAATAGTTCTAAAAAAGTATTTCTTTGAAAATTAAAAAATATTTTTTATTTTAAATCGTGTTACATTTTTTTCAAATAAATTTCTTTCGTTTATAACGAGTATTTCTTAATTTCTATTATTTTTCTAAGAGTATCATTATTTTAAACGTGTTTATATATTTAACTTAAGTTTTGTAAAAAAAACCCTGTGCAAAAATAATAATAACAAGTAGCATAAATAACCTACAGTTTTTAGTTCAATCTGATTAGATGTAAATTTACAGTTATCATTTTTATTAACTCAACGTTGAATTTCAAAATCAACTTAAACTAATCGAGATACCCAGTTTGACCCGCATATTCAGTATTGTACCCATTCTCACCCTTATTTATTATTCGCAAACAGTTTGCATGCTTCGCATGTACTATCCTAAATTTCAAAAACTAAAATTCAAGTCGCTGAGTTCGAAATATAAATAAATAAATAGCTTAGAATTTACATTTTTAATTTTTTTTTCTCTTTCACAATCACATCGGTTAAATAACAATTTTTTTTCAATTCTCTACATAAATGTATATGATATATTATAGAAAAGAGATTCTTTTTCGGTTCCGTCGGTTTTTTTCCCCTATTTAGGTCATATAGAGGGAGAACTTGAAAAGTTCAAGTGCACCGAGAAATATCATGATCCCACTATAAAAGACGATCAATTTCGTGTTTCATGAAAAAATCTCCGAGGGTCCGTATATATTAGTGTGTGTGTATGCACATACATCGGTACTACATTTGATGTATTATGTACATTTGATCGGTACTACAATGAGTTAAATAGACTTTTTTTTATAAATTGCAATAAATTATTATCGCATATTTTAGTGTACAAAACACTTATCGTTTAAATGTTGTAGAGAACTGAGAATAATATACAATTTTCAACGAATTCTTATCGAAACGCTTGAAATTATTCATAAATGAATGTACATTGCATTTAACATTATTTTGTCATTCGACAGAATTAAATTTGTAATACGAAAATCGGGATTATGTAAAATATTAATGTTCTAAAGCGTAATTCTGTGCAATGCTGCAGATACAAAGAAACGTTAATATACCTATTTTCGAGAACGCAATATGTATTAAACAATTTCATCAAATTGAATGAAATTTAAATATTACAAGGCAAACAAGTACCCTCGCACAATTGCAATGCAATAAAAATGTCTTCTTAATTATGATCATGCAGTTATTAATAAACAAGTATCTTTTTAAACAGGTAACTTTATATATATATATATATATATACCACTCGGTGGTTTTTTAACAATCTATAATTATTGTAATCGTACAAAATACATTTTTTGTTAACTCAATATATTAATAAGAATACCATAACACTTAGACAAGTGTTTTTCTAAAATAATTTCACGGTAATTGACTAGTTAAAGCATACTAACCGAGATTAAAAATGAAAACTGTAAATCTACAAAAATATAACAAAATTTACTTATAATCGAAAGGCAATTCACGTTTTTCGCAATTTTCTTTTTTTACGAAATTAAAACGGCGATTTTACATAATACATAAACGTTGACTTTTTATTAACACTGTATTACTAAAAATATCTTGAGAATATAATTTTGGATTACTAAACACGTATTACGAAATAACGGAATAAAGTGTTCCCATTATCTTTCCCGTAGTTCCATTAAGAGCGAAGGTACAAGCTACGAAGGTACGCAGAGACGCGACCGACAGGGGAAAAGCAAACGCAAAACGAAGCGGAACGTTCGACTCGCGACAGTTCCACCATCCCGAGACTTTGAATCCTCGTAACGTAAGTAGAGTAGTAGCTCTTTGCGCGTACCCAAAAGATACAACGAGATCGACAAGTCTCAAGGAAACTTACGTCTCGGAGGTTCGCAATTTTTCATGGGTTCGTCATAAAGGCCATTGACAGACGTGAAAAACAAGAAATAAAAATGAAAATAAAGGAAATGGAGAAAAAGAATAGTGGTGAAAGAGAGAAAGCAGAGACCCCTGAAATGGGGCACTTTGCGCCGGAAGGCTTTCATTTCGCGATTCGGGACGAGTAGCATGGATAATGGTTCGATTTAAATTCACTTGGCCCGTCTTTCAAGAGTTTGCTCCTTTCGATTCTATGTGTGTGAGGGTGTCTCTCTCCCTCTCTCTCTCTCTATATATATATACATATACATATATATCTGTATACTTAGATAGGTCGCTCCTCCGTCGTACGGTAGAGATGAGGGATCTTTAATTCCGAAAAAAGAAGATAGACGCGAAAGTGGCTGCGATTTGAGCGGTCGCAGTTAGCCGAGTTGGTTTTATCAGGATCGTAAGAAGGTAGGATCGGAATTAAGATAAAAGGGTGAACCTTGGATCGAGAAGATATTTTCGTCAAGAGAATGCGTAATACGTAACGATGAAATACTTGACTTTATACAGCATTAATTTCCTTTTTAACTTTGTTTACAATTTAAAAAAAAAACGATTGTTTAGTTTTAGATATTACGAATATTATATTTATTATTTAAAGAAAATTTAAATATACATCTATAGCGTTGACGCATCATCGAGTATATATGCACTGAGAGAAAAAAATCGTTCATTTGTTTTTAGAAGTTGACATTCATTTATAATAAAATAATATTTCTCTGATATTATCGCTTAGCTTTTAATTTTTAAGACTTTAGGTTGATAGTTAATGCATGAAACTTATAACTGTTAAGAACTGATTGAAATAATAGTTGAATGTGAACGTCATTTGTCTCAAATATTCGTGTCTCTCAATGTATAAACTCCAATTATTGTAATAAGAGAAGAGAGGGTTCGGTCAATTGGTCAGTTGTTCGGTCGATAGGCCTTATAGATCAGACGGGTCAAAAGAGTAAAATGGATCGGTATAAATAGTTTACACTTTACTTCGGCTCTCATGGTAAGTTACCCAGTACACGATACCGAAAAGTACAACTAAACGCTTAAAGTGCAAAACTACTATCGTAATAGGTATTCCTTATTTTTTATCACTTACGTTCGAGAGGACCAAAAGTTTCTTATACTTGTACGGATACAAGAGTCAAGGACCGTACTTCTGCGGTTCTACTTGTCTCCCGATTGTACAAGTTTGATCTTCCGGGCAAATAAAACTTTTGTTATAGTTGCTCGGTCGCTCCCTTGGTTTCACGCCTCGAAAGTGTTCCCAGAAACAGATTAAGAGAAGAGAAAAAACTTACCTACGTTGTATATATATATACATACATATACAGTATACGCAAAAAAGCAGAATCGGAGAGAGAGCCGAGGAAACTCGAGAATCTTGCCGGTAAAAGAACAGAGAATTTTGTTTATACTACTATAAATCAGGTATAGCGGAAGGGCAAGATGGAAATGAAATTGCCGTGCGACGTATTGAATAATTAAAGTGTCTTTTGATTCGCAAAGGTGAGCTTGAATACCCATAAATGAAGAACCGACGTCTGACAATTATTACGATCCGTAAAAGAAAATGCGACAAAATTGTGGGAAACCGAAAAAATAGGGACTCGACAGGAGTAATTAAGAAATACGTAGGAATAAAAATGGGGTGCGACATAGAAGTAGAAATTCTAAGGACTGCAACGCGTTGAAACTTAGAATACAAGGGTGATAAAGTGAATGTAAAGGCGGAGCGAAACTCATATAAGATACTGAGTAAAAGTAGAACAACCTATGAGAAAAAAAGAGAAGAATCGTGATCCTAAAACGAGTTTCCTCTCGTTTTCCAATTTTCCAAACTTTCGAGAATTAATTTCGACATGTGTAACTTTCAAAATATTAAGTTAAACTTGACAAATGCATTTAGCTAATGTTTCTTTCGCTTTTAGAAAAGAAAATCTTGTATTTGAAATTTATTTTTAATTATAATGTTTAAACATTCGTACTTTATAGATTTCGTAAACAGATCGATTAATATTTTTAAAACAAAATCTTTGAAATGTGACTACATAATAATACGTAAAATATTAATTTTCGTAAAAACATTACATCTCATAGTAGACAAATTTAAACGTAGTAAATTTGGTTTCTTGATTGGGTTTGATATTCCTTTAATAATTTATTCAGTTTTGTATTTATTGTTTTGCATTGCTTTCATTTGTGTTTATTAATTATACTGCAGTGAGAAAAAATAGACAGTACATTTTATTAGTTTTAATTATATACACCAAGGACGAATTTGACCTTCAAAAAATTTACTAATTTTTTTTTTTATTTAAGCAGATTTAATCTTTATTTAAGATTATTGTGCTAATTTTACTAATTTTAATAAAGGTTTCAATGAAAGTCATCATCGGCCATAAGTATTTCTCCTTTGGAAAATGCGACAATTTACAATTTGAATACTTTGACAATTTATTTATGTGCAAAAGTTATATGCTTTTACGTATTAGGCACGATCGTTACAATTATATAAAAAATAATATAAATTTTAAGTTATATTGAAATGTCTCAATGTTTAGAATTTAAATAATTTTCTTTTAAAAGTGCGTTTACCATTAATTATTTATTGAAAAACATCATAAATTGGAAACTTATTTGGATTTTCGTGATCTGTTTATCTTAAATAAATCTATTCTGATCGTAAAGTATACAGTAGAAAAATGTTTTGTAATTTTGAGACATACGTTTGATTTAAACATTTTATGTAAAAATAATTAATTTAATTTATTGTGAAATAACGTGCTATTCAGTGCATTTCAACCGTCGAATTGTGATTCGAAGATTAGAATTTTTTACAACCTATAATATAGTGTCATATCACGCTGTAAGAAACGTTTGATCCTCTCCGTTTCAAAATAGTACTAATTGTAATAAAACAATCATAAAAAGGTTAAAAAATTCTTACACTGAAAAAAAAATTTAGTAATAACAAAGAAAATTTTTTTGATTCAAAGAAATAATTTTGTTCAATACTCCTGTGACAATGATTTCTTTGAATGAAAGAAAATAACTTACTCAATTTTAAGAAATATTTAATAGAACCAACTTTATATTTAATTTAAAGCAATGAAATATTTATGTAATTGAACTGATCATTTGTTTGTTTTTCGTAAATCGTTTCATGGGTTTGAAGAAATATTTCTTTCGTCCAAGTAAATATTTCTTCCATTCACATAAAGTATTTCTTAGTTTTAAAGAAATATATCTTTGAACTAAAAGAATATTCCTTTGACATCAATATTCAATGTTATCATTGCAAGGAAATATTTTTGTGATTAAAGTAAATATTTCTCCAATTTAAATGAAATATTTAATTGTTTTAATGGAATATTTCTTCTAGTTGAAGAAATATTTCTTGGTTTTAATGAAATATTTCTTCGAGCTGATAAAATATTCCTTTGATATCAATATTCAATTTTATCATTGCAAGGCAATATTTCTGTGACTGAAGTAAATATTTCTCCAATTTAAATGAAATATTTCAATGTTGTAATGGAATATTTCTTCGATCTCAAGAGATATTTCTTTGTTTTCAGTATTCGATTTTATCATTGCCAAGAAATAATTTGCTCATTCAAATTAACTATTTCTTAGTTTTAATAATGTATTTTTTTTATTCAAATGAATTATTATTTTGTTTTCACTGACTAATACTACTGTATTAACAGTAGTATTAATGTTTTACGATACTTACTGGGAATAATTTTTAGGAGTTTGTTTCAATCACCAAATTTCTTCTTCGTTGCTTTATTTTCTAAACGCATGACTTAATTTACATATAATTTTATCGCACTCGGAAATAAACGCATTTATATATTCGCACATCGCATCGGTACAATTGTATACGCACATACTCTGCAAGTTGTTAAATTTTCTTATATACTAATCACGAGAAAAGTTAGTCGTTTGCGTGTAACCTGGATCCACCTAGTGGACGTTATCTGAAACTACTATTTTTAACAAACGGTTTATTTAATTGTAATAAATATTGCATATATATTTATTTAAAAATTCGTTAATTCGTAATAAATCATTTGTTGTGAGCAAGTATATATATTTATTTGCTTTTACTAAATATTTATTAAGCGTATAATAATTTTGAATAATAATTCTAAATAATCAATTTATTAATTCTTAATATATCATTTCTTGTGAGCAAGTATATATTTATTTGTTTTTACTAAATATTTATTAAACGTATTATAATTATGAATAACAATTTCAAATAAATCAATTTATTTATTTCAAATAAATTTTTTGTTGTGAACAAGTATATATTTAGTTGTTTTTACTAAATATTTATTAAACGTATTATAATTATGAATAACAATTTCAAATAAATCAATTTATTTATTTCAAATAAATTTTTTGTTGTGAACAAGTATATATTTAGTTGTTTTTACTAAATATTTATTAAACGTATTATAATTATGAATAACAATTTCAAATAAATCAATTTATTTATTTCAAATAAATTTTTTGTTGTGAACAAGTATATATTTAGTTGTTTCTACTAAATATTTATTAAGCGTCATATAATAATTACAAATAAACTAATTTATTCGTTTCTAATAAATCATTTGTTTCGAGTAACTATATGTTTAGTTATTTCAAATAAATTATACTTGAATCAACTAAATACACATTTACATAAATCAAAAATGTCATTTTAACTAAATATTTATTTCATTCAATTAAATTTCATTTGTATTAAATAAATATTTAGTTGTTTATTGTTCAACAAAATGATTTGGTTAATTCAAATAAATTTTTTTTTCAGTGTATATATAAAAAATATAGAAAATATTATTAAAAAGAGATTAAAAGAAAATTGTGCAATCGATACGGATAAATGAGCTGAAAAATGTTCGGTCAAGAAAAAACCTTGAAGGTCACCATTAAATGTAATGAAATCAAGTTAAGTGTGGAAACTGACAAACGTAATTTCAACAAGAAGTAAATACGACTTAACAAAACCAAAGAGATGAGGGCTGTTTTGTACTAGTTCGAATGCACACTGAGAAAAAACTATGTGACAAATAGTTTTTAATAACTACTAATGAATGTGGATTATATTTTGAGCGAAACGAATATTCTTAATAGTTGAGGACTTGTTATTACTAGTTGATTTCGGATTCATTTGAGGTGACTGAAGAATTAATATGCTGTCAAGCTCTTTTATTTATATTTTCGTATTACGAAGAATATGTAATTCAATTGTATAATATTTAAACTCTATAAATTTATTTGTAAAAAGTAATTATATATAAATGATTTTTATACACAAAATATATAAGATAACCATTACTTATTTTTACGTTGCTAGTGCAATCGCGCATGCACACAAGAACGTCTTACGACGTCAATTTTTAAATTGATATTCATTGACTATTAAGTTATTAAGTCATATTCATTTGCTACAAATATGACGAAAATTTTATACTTTAACTGAATATGGTGACTTATAATTTGTCTTTTTCACAGCTTATAGTGTCCGTGGGCCAAATACTTTTTAAAAGTTTTATATAAACGATAATAAAAACGCAGAAATGTGATATCTATAGGTGATTGCCGACGTATAAGTGAATTTAAAACAATTTCGAAAAAGCATTCGACGAATACTCTGGTACGAATATTAGTATTCGAGCAAAAATATTCGACGACCTTTCACCTACATATAACATTTCAGTATTTCTATCATCATATCTATAAAATTTTTAAAAAGTATTAAATATCATTTAATAATTGGAAACGTTTTTTTTAATTCATGATTACATTGTTCAATTGCTTAAATATCACATTTACTTGTTTTCATCTCTATTTTTTTATATTTTAATTAATGGTACTTTTAGAACGATGTAATCATGCATTTAAATAAATTATTTAATAATATTTATTACTTTTTTAAATTTTATAGAAATGATGATGAAACTACTGAAAATTTAAAATAATTTCAAATAGTATTCGAGCAAAGTATTGGACGAATACTTTTTGTCGAATACTTGTATTCGTACCTGATTATTCGTCAAGTACTTTTGCTCGAATACTTTTCGAAATTGTTTTAAATTTACTTATACGTCACTGATTAAGAATTCAATATGAAAATATCAAAATTCAAACAGGCAGACCCTACATGCGGACGTGAATTTTCAAAACTTATTTATTTTTACGATAGTGGTCGTATAAATACATGTTTTTTTAGATCGAGGATTAAGAATATAATATTTAATACATTCAAAATCGAAAATGAGGGCAATACGATGATCATCTCAAAATTTTAAAAAGTACTGGAAACGGTTCTTAAAATAGATATTTCTAACCTCAAAACATTAAAATTATCAAAATAACCTCAAATATATTAACGTAGGGATTATTTCTTGCGGTATTGATATCAATTATAATGAAAGAAGGTTTCATATAACGTATGGATTTGACATACTTTTATTTAGTCATCTCACTTTATGACATTAAAAAAAACGAACGACTACGCATTGGCTAAAATCGCCTTGAATAGGAAAAAATAACCTGTAATGCTTTCAAAAAATAAAAAAAATTCATTCATTTCAATTCCGATTTCGAATTTTCCATGAAAAGAAGAATTATCACTTCATATTTTTGAGTGTAATGTAAACGAAGTTGTTACGTATGAAAAGGGAAATAAAAAGGTGGACTACAAGATGGTAAAAGCAAGAGGTTATTTTTTGTTTAAAGCAACTATAATCTATATCAATCAAAAGGAAAACAACGAAACAAGAGAAATGCGTTGGAGAATAATCATAATGTATAAATCCTATAAAAATTTACGTAAATTACAAGAATGTTCTTCTTATTATTGAGATTTTTTTTAATGCAAATGAGCCAAAATTGTTTAACAATATATAAGATATAAAGCGTGACTTCGCATACTCATACTTGCAACGGGGCACTGTCACGCCCCTCAATGAGAAGCAAATAAATAAATCATCATTTTGAAATATAAAAATTGAAAGATTGTCAGTAATATTCTGATTTCTCTATTAAAAAATGTAATATTTGCTACCATATATCGCAATTACATTATTATATAATTATTCTGAATATAATAAGATACACGTACGTTTATCGTAAATCAATAGTGAAAAGAATTTAAATATTTGTATGAAAGAATAATCGATGAGCCTATAGTTTTAATTAGTTGAATGATACATCACAAGGTTTTGTAAATAAAAATATGGTCCAAAATAATAATTGAGAAAGGTTCGTACAAAGAGGAATAGTTGCTTAAGGTACACTCGGACAAAACGAGAGAGATTCAAATTCGGATTGAAAAAGATCTGTATAAGAGAGCAACACGTTGTAGCAACTGAATAGCGAAGTAGGTGGCGACTGGAGACCGTGCGGGATATAACATGGGTAGTACCAAGGGTGCGAGGAATCGTCGGTTCCTCTTGGGATAATGTCGGGTTAAGCGAGGATGTACATTTACTGCGAATGGGCCACTCAAGTTCGACACTATCCACGACTCCCTTACGGCGCTTCCCGATAAATGCGGCCCCTTCGTAATCAACTTGACCGCGGCTAACCGCCCACGATGTGTTAAAGACGCTCCGATGAAATTGCGTCTCGTTTCAGCACTTGGGTATTTGCAATTAAAATCATTTTCCTTGGGTCTCACGCAAACAATCACACGATTCTCCCAAAATTAAATTATGTTTAATTTATTAATTAAATTATAAGACAACTTTTGTATATATATATACATCAATTATACAGCACAATCAAATTACAGTAATCGCAACTATTACGCTAAAAAGAAATTGGAACACAGAAGTTTAAACTAATAATTGAAAGATAATGTAATAGAAATTATAAAATATTTCTTAGTTACGAGCAATTATTTTTTTTTATTAGATTACCCGCAAGCTTATAATTATAATGGACTATTATACGCAGCAATTTTATTTAATTAACTAAAATTCTCATTCGGTGTAGTAAAATCATTTGCTCGCAATTCATCACGTATGTGTAACGTTACGTTCAAGATTTAAATATATTCTTTTCAACGAAGTTGATCTACCAAACCTAGCAGTTAAAAAATCCTCGTGTCGTCCAATAATGATTTGGTACAATATTTCACACAAGTATATTTTAAACACGAAAAATATTCGTGAAAATAATATAGATGTCGTGAAAGATTTTCCAGGAGAGAAAAAAAAATCGCAAGGAGCTTACAACGAAAAATTGTCGTGCTCGAGGAAAAACGTAGGTAATTAAACGACAAATGAAAAAAAGGGCAATTCGATATCGAGGAGCAATAGGCAATCGCGTATCTCGGAGAATAAGAGGGACGCGGTTCAAGTGATTTCCGAAGACTCGAGACCAAGGGACGGCGTCGTCGAAGGAACTGGCTGTTAAACAAAGAGAGATAGCGCACAGTTGGCAAGGCAATTATGGCTTCCTAAGGGACGAGGAACTTATTAAGGTCAATAGAGTCTACAGTTGCACCAGGTTCACTCCTTTCCTCGGTTTCTACCTCGACCCCTCTGACCCCCTTCCACCTAATCGCTTACGCTTTCATTCTTCCTTTATCGCTCCTACTTTCTTCAGCTCCTCCTCTCCTTTTATTTCCGTTATTTCTTTATCGCGCGAATTACTGTTTACCCTAGTTTATTCGCAAATTTTACAAGAGACACCTAACACTCTATTTCTTTCTTCTTCTTCTTCTTTTTTTATATACTTACTCGAATAGTATTATTTATGTATCTTACACTCTTCTTATTTTCTCAAAAATAACTCGTCGCAGTTTATTATTATTATTATTAATAAGCATATAATTACGATTGTCGATCCAAGTTTATATATTTCAAATTTCTTCAATCGCGCGCACACGTGACTCGAGCGTACACGTGTTTCATCAATATCGAATCAAAAGAATATAGTTTTCACTATTACGTTCGAAAACAATATATAATGCAATATCCGTTGTTTTTTGTGACGCGCGCCGTGACTCACGGGTTTCTACACCGAACGAGTATTAAAAGTGCGAAGCGCACCCAAATATTTTTTAATTCGATAAACAACATTCTTCTCCACGTGTATCACGTCGACGTAGATATATATTTGTTTCATTCATTTCATTCAAAGACGCATTTTCTTAAAAATAAATATTATTATGATAAGAGGCGTCGCTCTTGGAATTCGTTTAATTACGTTTTTTCATGTTTACGTACACGCTATAATTTTATTTTGTATCACTCGAGCGCTTATATACCGGATAATAGTAAAAGATAAAACAAATATTATTAATAAATTTAATTGGTATTACGAGCTAAATGGCGTTTTTCATTTTTTTCCAATTCATATTATATTATAATAATTAAATTCCTGTACGTAATAATAATTTAGTATACGGGCGATTTAGAGTCATTATTTGAAAATAAAACAAATATTATTCAATGTGTAAAAAAATTACTTTCCATGTGACTGTTAAAGTGTTGTTATGTATAAATTACGCTTTTCCAAGAACGAATGCTTTATTGAGATGAATAACAACTTTTCGAATTTAATTAGGAAAAGTTGATATTTATCGATTTAACTAATAAGGAAATTAATGTCTAGTGTGGATTTGAAAGTCATCAAAAGTTCAAAATGTACAAAACTTATAAACCACTAAATTCGTTTAAAATTCTATAATATAATTATTTAAAAAAAATCTTTAATTTGCATTTTCGATTTGTGAAATTTTGTAATTTAAATTAGATAAAAAAGGATTTCTTTTAAAAAAAATGACATAAACTGTAAACGTAAAATAGAAACTTACGCTTCGCCAATTTAAGAAAATACAAAAACTTTTTCAAGAGCGACGTATCGCATGCGCATCCTTTTATAAACTCTCCCTTCCTCATCCCCTTCAATCTTCGTCACCGTGAAATATGACAAAATAAGATTCTCCCCCGTGTAAAAATGTATCTATATATACACGTACAGTGCGGCTACATCCCGGAACAGCGAGGTCCCATTAAAGTTAAGAATTCCATGGAAAACGAGGTAGCTCTCTCTACTCTATAATACACCGGGAGACTTTTCTTCTCTCGGATAAATCGGGGAGAGGCCGGAGAAGGAAAGGTGCAACATTTGTTCGACTTAGGAGGCAGTGACGAGCACGTAGGATAAAAAAAAAATACGTATCCGACTCTCTGATTATTTTTTATTTTAAAATCCCCGTGCCCGCGTTTTCTGTATTAGCGAGAACTTTCTCTTTTCTCTTTCTCGCTTCCGTATATTTCTTTTTCCGCGCCATTGTCGGGCGATCCTCAACGAGTTCCAAAGGATTACTGCAATTTCACGATGGAAAAGGATTGCCGTGGGCGTCTGCAAAGCGATCGATTGCCCGCGCTTATTTCGAAGGATTTCTTCGTGTTATTATTATTACCGTGACCTTTTTTTCTCTCTTTTTTCCGTTCACTGTATTGGAAGACGGGTAAACCATAATTGATAATTCTGTTTCATTGGAATCAATTTAATTAATTCTTGGGGCCATTCGTTGAAAATTTTTTATATTACACTGTACGATCGAGTCTTTGAACGCTTGTGCTTGGGATAATGAAATCTTTTTCGTTTTCTTTGTCTGTTTAAACGAAATCAATTGTCGGTTCAGTGATATACAAGTGTGTAACAACCTCAAGTTTTAAAAAGAAACGGATATAAGTATATGTGTATATAAATACATTAATTATTTATATTCATATTTTAATATTTTACTAGAAATAAGAGAACGCGTTCTGTAAATATTATTTTGTTGTGACAAGCTGATTCTATACATACTGAGAATAGTAATTCTTTGGGAGAAAGAATCTTCCTTAACTGTTAAGAAATGTGGATTGAAATACGGCGAGAGGCACATGACTTAATAATAAAGTTTTCTATTACTTGATTTGGCAAGGTGCACATTATATTTAAATTTTTTATAGTTAAAATGAGAATCATTTACACGTAAAAATCGTAATTTATCAGTTTTCGCAATTGACATGTATTAAATTTAAATTAAATATGATTATATTAAAGAAAATTAATAAGAATAAATGAAGATTATATTTTCTTCATGTCTTATACTCTAACTATTAAGAATTATGTGCTTCATACAAGATAATGGATATTTTTCTTTTACAAAAAAGTTTGTAATAGTAAAGGAACATTTCTTAAGCTTTAGAGTGCCGGGATTTTCGAAATAAAAAACACCCGATATAGTATCCGCCATATTATTTTCACCATTTTGAATTTTCATTTTGATGACAGAATCAAATTCATAGACCTAAATAACCCTTAAAGACCTACTTAGGTGTGCTTAATTAATTGAAAAAACATATGACGCCTGTAGGCTATCTCGGCTCTCTAAAAGTTAATTATTAAGAACTCGACATTTGCTACAAATGAAATAAATTTTTACACTACTTACGAAATTTATGGTTTCTTTGGATGAAAGAATCGTTTTTCTCAGTGTACATTGAAGTACAAATATATGATGCGAGTGTGCAGGTGACATTCGTAGTAACTGGTCGGATACGTACAATCCATTATTAATTAAATCACCCATCCCACAAATGTGAGATTACAATATTGTCAGTTATCACTACGATCCGTACAGCTGAACCGAAATGTTATATTGATTGCGTGTGGCAACTATGGACGTTAACGTTTTGTTCCTTGAATATTATTATTCATACTAGGAAAAATATATTGTTGTAATATCTTACCAATAGATATTTTATCGAATCAATAGTGTCATAAAATACCGATTAAGGGGAAGTCGAACTCAGAAAATAGTAATTTTTAATATTTTTTTATAAACAAAGGAATAAATTTTTGAAAAAATTCTAAACCTCATGCCCTTAGGCATGATTTAAATAGTATACTCAAATTTTTTCAGATAGATAAATTTGTAATTGAATTCTGATTTTTGCGTTGAAAATTCATGTTTTTTTAAATCAATAATTACCGACCGAAAATTGTTTATTCAATTATTATTAACAAATTTATTTTTTACTATATCTCTATGAATTTTTTCAGATTTCTTATTCAATATTTCCAACATAATTCTTATGTTGAAAGGTGTAGATCCCTGTAACTTTGGCCCGACATCCCGTTAAATGCCGAATGGCAAAATTAGAACTTCATTTAACTTTTAAGACAGATTGTCAAAATTTGAAAAATTACTATACTGTATAGTAAAATTTGCGTATTTATTAATTAATTTAAGTATATTTAATTTTTAAAAGTCTATTAAAAATTAATAGGCTTTTAGTAAATGTTACTATACGGTATAGTCATTTTTTGAATTTTGTCAGTCTACAATTTCATTACTAGACAATATTGTCATTTTTACTACAACTTGTGCAGTAGTACCTAATAAAGCAAACAATTTCAAAATCCTGCAATAATTTTGAAAAATATGAACAAAGAGAAGGAAAAAATTAAGACGCACAAATATATGTGCGTCTATGACTGAAAGGGTTAAAGACCTGCATATGAAATGTATTTATACTCTTAGGTAGTAATTGTTCTTTCCTGAAAAATAGAGAGCAGAAACTTCTTTTTATAGTACTATATTAACAAAAAAGTAGTATTGAAATTACTATTTCGTTAGGTAAACTCAAGAGATATACTTGACAAATTATAAAAAATACTATTTTTTGAACATACAATTTTGCTAAATATGTGATAAATATTATTTTTATAATTTGTCAAATATATCTTTCGATTATTTAATAAAATAGTAATGAGTCTTTACACATTTTTCTCCGTGTAATAACTAATATTCATATATAATGCTGATAGCCACATATGTACGTATTGAACTATATGATGTAAAATAGTAGTACCAATATGTGTATACAATTGGGAGATTTTCAACCATCAACCTTTAGTGCAGAATAACTATATATTTCTAGTAAGTACATGTAGCTACGACATTTTTTTTATCTGCATAAACAATAAAATTCATTTGAAAGGTTTAACATTATATACGCAGATAATTCTACAGTATAATAACGAGTGAATTCCGTTTAAATAACGTTCGTATCGTTCTACCGTACCAGGAGATTTTGTTACTAAATATTCTTTTCGTAAAATACAAATCATATAAAACGACTCGGTTAGACGATGTCGAGTATCTCGTGCACGTATAACTGCACGCAGGTCGGCTGTTAAATAAGTACATCGATACATCGCCGCTTGATAGACAGATAAAGTCAGAGAAGTCTTCTTTTCTTAGAGTCCCGATGACGCTCTATAACTATATTTCCGCAATTTAAAACACGTACAATTAAGTTCTATTTTAAGTGCGCCAGTGCAGGGCCACTACAAAATTTGAAATAGCGAAAAATTTCATTTGAGATAGGGCGTTTTCACCGAGGACGCGAGATAGGGTCGTTTTCCAAGCAGTCCGAAGCTAGGGCGATTTAGGCAGGATTCGAGATTAGGGCGTGTCCAAGCAAGTTCGAGATTAGGATGATCGTCCACTCAGCCGCGAAGAACTGTGTACTACTCTTATGTAGTAATTGTATTTTCCTAAAAATAGAGAGCAGAAACTATTTTTAATAGTTACTAAGTTAACCAAAAAGTAGTATTGAAATTACTATTTTCGTTAGGTAACTCAAGGATATACTTGACAGAATTATAAAAAATACTATTTTTTGAACATACAATTTTGCTAAATATGTGATAAATATTATTTTTATAATTTGTCAAATATATCTTTCGATTATTTAATAAAATAGTAATGAGTCTTTACACATTTTTCTCCGTGTAATAACTAATATTCATATATAATGCTGATAGCCACATATGTACGTATTGAACTATATGATGTAAAATAGTAGTACCAATATGTGTATACAATTGGGAGATTTTCAACCATCAACCTTTAGTGCAGAATAACTATATATTTCTAGTAAGTACATGTAGCTACGACATTTTTTTTATCTGCATAAACAATAAAATTCATTTGAAAGGTTTAACATTATATACGCAGATAATTCTACAGTATAATAACGAGTGAATTCCGTTTAAATAACGTTCGTATCGTTCTACCGTACCAGGAGATTTTGTTACTAAATATTCTTTTCGTAAAATACAAATCATATAAAACGACTCGGTTAGACGATGTCGAGTATCTCGTGCACGTGGAAGAGACAGAACAAACGGCGAATCTGTGCGGTAGTTTTCACGACGAGCCGCAGTCAAGAAAGTTTTTCAAGATAAAGTATTCTACAACTCCTGTAATATAAGAATCCACAAGCTATTCTTCAGCATATTTTACCTGTAGTTCCATTATTATACGTAGATGACAGTTGTACAATTTATATCGTAGAAGGCATATATATATGGGTATTTCTTGAAATAAATGCCATTTAGGAAGAGACAAAAAATTTTATTTTAATTTTAAATTTTTATTGTTTTTATACGATATACTTTTTCAAATATATGATTTTTTCAAATACAACACAAGTTCCTTAACAGCATGTGAAAGGCTATTCTCGATAAGAGGCTTTATTTTGTCACCGTATAGATATCGAATGACTGATGAGATATTTAATATGTTAATTAATCTAAATTGTAATAAAAACTATGGGTAAAAATGATTAATTGTAACAATTATTTAATTATAATTCTATAAAACGTAGATAATCAAGTTATTTATTAAAATTATAAATATAAATCAAATAAAAAAAATATATCTTTCTTTATTTATTATTATATTACATTCTAAATGCCAAAAATATCAATATTGTTCTAGTGTAATTCAGATCTCGTTATATACATAAATATCTTTTTCATAGACTGTTTTCGCAATGCATGTTAAAATCTTCTTAAAAATGAAAATTACAATTACATAAACATTGCTACTCGGTATTCGAACGAATACTTTCAATGAATAATTTTTATTTAGCGTTACTTGGTATATATCTCTCTATAATATATAAATATTTCGCCGCCGCCGCCGCCGCCGCCGCCGTGTCTAAGAATTCAGAATTCAACATATATATATATGTTTTATATATATATGTTTATATATGTTATATATATGTTATATATATATGTTATATATATATATGTTATATATATATGTCATATATATGTCATATATATATATGTGTGTGTGTATGTGTGTGTGTGTGTGTGTGTGTGTGTGTGTGTGTGTGTTTGTGTGTGTGCGTGCGTGCGTGTGTGTGCTTGCGTGTGCGTGTGCGTGTGCGTGTGCGTGTGCGTGAGTGAGTGTGTGTGTAAATTCTACACATAATTAGCATCGTACCACTTGACGTGAAATAGACCATATATATGTATATCTATGTATTGTAACAATGAGACTCATTTGCTACAAATTAAAAAAAAGGAACGGGCGTCAGGTCTTGAACCCGAGCCCCTTCGGATCCGAAGGCGTTCACGCTACCACTGCGCTACGCCCGCAATTGGTCGTAGCTGTACTTTTCCATGTCTTCTGCCTACCGATACGCACGCCATATGCCAAGTGCCGATTCTTGCGCTGGCCGCGTCGGTACTACAGAGCCCTAAGTGACGGGGATCTGTACTCATACAGATCCACCACGTCACAACTCCCCCCCGCCTAAACGATGAATATCCCCGGATTCATCGTAATATTAGGACGAAAGGGTAGGGAGCCGGGTCGTAGGTAAAGCAGAAGCCTATGCATGGAATCATTAAAACTTAGAAACTAGGAAACTAGGGTGCTGGAAGGATATGGGTAATTTTATGTTGGGCGCCATGTAACAATGAGACTCATTTGCTACAAATTAAAAAAAAGGAACGGGCGTCAGGTCTTGAACCCGAGCCCCTTCGGATCCGAAGGCGTTCACGCTACCACTGCGCTACGCCCGCAATTGGTCGTAGCTGTACTTTTCCATGTCTTCTGCCTACCGATACGCGCGCCATATGCCAAGTGCCGATTCTTGCGCTGGCCGCGTCGGTACTACAGAGCCCTAAGTGACGGGGATCTGTACTCATACAGATCCACCACGTCACAGTATGTATGTATGTGGGTGTGTGTGCGTGCGGCGTAATATTTATATAATATATATATATATTTTAAAATTGTTTTTTCAAGAATACATAATATACGTATTTTTTCCGTGCGCAAAAAAAAGTTGTGAACATAACTTGAAAGAATGTGTATTTGTCTACTCATTCTTGATAAAACTCATAAAATTTTTAAACGTATACCCAATAATAATAACGGATCTAAAATGCAATGTAATGCTTTAAATACAGATGCAAAATTGTTTGAAGATGAAATAAATATTAATCAAGTATAACATACACTTTTCCAAATATCCATATGATATATACAATGGGTTAAAAATTAAATATATTAATTATTGCATTTTTAAGATAATTCTATTATAAACAGTATAGGCAAAAGAAAATTCAAATTTTAACAGTGGAAATATAAAATACGAATTACATTTGAATAGATTTTCAAAAACTATTAAATTAGGAGCATTTAATTTAAATATTTTTTAAATTAATATTTCAAAATTGTATGGATATATAAGTGTGTAGATAATTTATATTTATATAACACAATATTTTAAATAAACAAGTATGTATTTATTAGAAATAGAAGGATATTTAAGAAATGAATTTGTTTATAATAATCAAAATAAATATTTGGGCTCTGCATAGTAAAAATAAATTGGATATAATTATGGATTAAAACGCAAATTTTGAAAGAGAGTGCAAATTACGAATCACGGGAGAAATGGAAGAAACAGGTTTTTATTTATATAGCGCTAAAATTTTATAAATAATTCTTTAAAACTAATACAAAAATTAATTTAATTAAGAAGAAAGTTTTATTACTCTAAAAGTACAAAATATTAAGGGGACAAGCCTGGGTTAAAACCTGAAAATACAAACAATTACTTAAGCATATGTAAAAATGTTTTATAAATAATTTAAGGCTTGCAAATTTATATACTTATAATATACTATATTTACTTGAGTTTTACCTGATATAAAGTTGAAATCAAAACCATTTACTCTGCTCCGTAGTCCATGCTTGCATAACATCCATTTTTTGCCCTGAAGGTACTTGCCGCAGACTTTCTTCAATATGGGCCATCCGTATAAGTCCAGGTTGGAGGAAGACCATGTTAGACATAATCTAATCCACTTGAATGGAGCACTTTTCTGAAACAATCAAATGAACAAGAATTATTTATCAATATACACTATTTTCCCCATTTTTAGTCATTTTTATCAAATAAATTGTTTATAACTTACTTGGAAACATTTTTTAACTCAGTCTGCTCCATTCAAGTGGTTCTAAATATAGATAGCAAGGTCTCCTCAAAATTGCATCCAAATTGAATGATAGGATCCAAAGATATCCTGCGGCAACTGACCTAAAAAAAGAAAAAATAAGATTTTGAGATAAATGAGTTTAAAGTTTATTGTTCAAAATTGTTAAAAATCTTCTACATACTTACATAAATAATTGCTGTAGCTATTTCTAATAATTTAAAAGTATAATGTGATGGATGTAGGAAATTGTTTCCTACTAATAACCTCCAAGCGGTTACTTACACATCACTGAATCACACTGAAAAGAAAAATAGATTTTTATTAATAAAACATAGTAAATGATCTTACCAATGTATTTGAGATTTTAAAACTTCCCTTTTTTCATCACTTCTACAAAGCCATTGTGTGAAGTTCCATGTTGCAGTGAGCACCCTTGGTAATGAATTTCCAATCTCCAGTAGATGAATTGATGCTCAATGTTGACCCGCTCCATAAGATGTTTCTGCAATTTGTAATCTTTCCTGCCTTCTCGTTCTCCTTGACTCCATGGTGTTGGCTTCGACTTTCCTTTCTGCATGGAACAATCTTGAGTCGTTGCTCACTTTCACCCATTCATGCACAGAGTGTCCAGGGGTTACGCCAAACTGCTCCATGATTTTCAAATAAGCTGCTCTTCCATCATTGAAAATAGTCACAGCCGTATAAACACCAATTTTCAAAACTGTGAGGCCACTAAAAGAGGTTTTTGGCAACGATTTCCAAATGCCGCTGTTGAAACTTTCATTGGTGTTCTGTGTGTAACCGCCTACACATTTCTCCAACAGCTGAGGCTCAGTTAAACTCTCATAAACTGGCTTCAAAGTTTCCATTACAGCTGATGGCAAGCTGCTCTTGTGGATAAACTTTTTCTTCAAAGCCTTCGCTTTCTGCCACTGACACCAACTACTCACTCCAACCGGGCACAGATGATGTTGAGGCTTCTGATCAGTTGAAATTTTGTGGTAATACGTGGCCCATATAGCATCTGTCATTTCCTCGACAGAATCACTATGGGCTCTTATCGCATTACCATAGTACACAGTCAACTGATCAATCACTTTTGCTGTTAGTCTTCCCTGACCTCCAATAGTTTTTCCGTCAGCTAACTTTTGTGCACCAAGGTTTTTCTTCAGATTCCTTAGGCGGGTGCCCATTCTCTTCTGCACATGCCCAACACACTCTTTCTTCTCCACTAAAATGTCTCCATAAGGCTCAATCTCTAAAATTGTCTTATACACTTTAGAATCACCATCACCAATGAACCGTCGATACATCACTCCATGTTTCTCCTCAGAGCACTGAAACATTTCAACAATCCCATCGACTTCCATTTTTCCAGCTGATCCTTCATGATTTGAGGAGCACTGAGCCTTGTGTTCTTCAATCCACTCCAAATAATGAGTCGAATCAGTCTTTCCTTCCCATCTTGAGCAAGCCAAACAGAAAGAATTTTTTATGGCAACGTCAATCACTTTGCCCGTATAATGCCCAATTATACTTGAAACTCCTTGGAGGGAAGAAAAGCCTCTTTTTCTATATGTGCCATCACCAGAAACAGTGAGTTCATTAGTATTTTCTGGCGTCAATTCTAATTCTTCTGTCGCAGCCTTGCTCATGGATTCCTCAGCGACTCTTTGACAAGCATCACTCAGCTGCTCGTTGATGCTGTCAAAATTACTGTGACTTATGGGTGGTGGTAAATCCATAATGCCACAGAAAGTTGCCAATCCTGCGTGTCCTTGTCCAAGAGCTCTTGCAGCCAAAACACTTCTCTTGTTGACATCATATGCATTTTTCTTCGGACCCAATAACTTGCAGGAATTAATTTGGTATCCTGTATGACACCTAGTGCACTTTATAATGAGCTTGAAGCCCAGGCCACGTACATCACTTTCTGTACACTTAACTGGTCCATGGCACTCTTGACAGCATACAATGTCTGTCAACACTTCATAAAATTCACTGACATCAATCAGTCTGTATTGGGTTGATCCAATACTATGGCCTGCAGTATCCGCAACTTTTCTCACAGAAGCTGTCCTCAATCTTTTTGGTGAAGGGCTTTGCTCTTCTTTGTTGCCACGAAATCTCTTCTCTCTTTTTTTCTTTCTTCCAAACACTCTTTTCTTATATAATCCAGCTCCTGAACAACCAGATGTCCGACCACGACTATCTGGTAGTTTACTCGCTGATGCCATAGCACCAGTTTTCAAGTCCAGGAGGGCTTTTAAAAAATTTTTAAAATTTAATCACTTAGGAAACTACACTAAATATATAATATATATGTATATATATATATATGTGTGTCTGTGTAGCACTCAAAGTAAAAAAATAAACAGATTTTACACTGCACTTCACTCGCGTAATCGAAAATCGCGATATCACAATGAAAAGCGCCGAAAATCGATAAAAGGATGCAACAGGTGTTTGTTTGTAAACAGAACAACTGTCACTGAGGTGATAAAGAAATCAGGTTATCTTTTACCGTACGTAGTTCGTATTTGCACCGGCAGAGAGCGCATGAACGCTGCCGCGGCGAATTTGAAATTTTATGCACGATTGTGAATTTTTCAAAAAAACCGCATTTCATAATTTTCGCTACAGCTAAAAGAAAAATCAAAATTACAACATGCGGGGCGGAAAATACTATTTTTAATAACATTTACTTTCGAAAAAAACAATAAAAAAAAAATCGATTTTTTCATTATTTTAACCCAGGCTTGTCCCCTTAATGACACAGAACTTTTGGCGATAATCGTTCGTCATTAAATAAATTAATTTTAGGAGGTGAAGTTCTATTTATAACCGTTTAAAATAATCCAAAATTTTAATAAGTTGTTAACTAAAATACTACAATTTAGTAAGTATATGTACTTTACTATTTTTGGTAAGTTAATTTTTCATTAACATTTATAATTATTAAAATATAAATTTAAGCTTTATAAGAATTCATATAGTTTAAAATTTACAGTTAACATTTAATATGTCTTTATTTTTTTTTATTATTTTTATTCTGATTTCATTACACTAAATTTTGGTAAACTTTTATTTATAAATTATAATAACTATAGCAATACCTCCAAGGTGTTGTGTGAATCTGTTTAATTTTTAAGGTGTCCATGGTAGTGAAAAAATAATACAATTTAAAACATTATTTTACATAAATTAATTACGAAAAACCTTTTTCGAAATTGAAAATAGGGGGTTGGCGCGCGAAGCGCGCAGGGGGGCGAAGCCCCCCTAGTATATATATATATATATATATATATATATATATTGTTATGCAAGTTTTTATGTTTTGTTAAAGGCTTTAACCTCAAATAATGAAAAAGTAGTCGAAAATGAGTGATTGGCGAGAACTTACCCAACTCTACTATGTCGTTGTTTCAAGATATAAAAAAACGGATACAATCGAATTTCGAAATAAAATTTGATAAGCATGCATGATCAACGTCGGATCGTCCACCCATAGAATTCCATGCGTACGGTAGCGCATCTATTATTGTCGTATTAATAGAGGAGCGTAGTGATATACTCGCTCATCGACGGTGTATCTATTAAACGCAACACCGTTTGTACGTGGGAAAATCGTCGAGGTCAGCGCGAAAATTGCCTCCGACTTGGGGGATGGGGTTGCGCCACAGCTTCGAAATTGACACATTCAATCCCATATCGATTGCGGCCCTCTCGTATACGTTACCCTTCCCTCTCGAGAAGTGCACGTCGATGAGTTCTCCCGACTCCGTTTGTTCGATCGGTGTATCCTGCGGTTTTAAGACACGTCTTACCGATCCCTGACTTGTTCTACTTACGGCTGATTCTACATGGTTAGACTTTCCGTTGTTGTTACGGTACTCGACTTTACATTTATTTTTATCAATTTTCCTTGTGTGAATTTCGTGTGGTGTTACATCGAACTTTGTCAAATCTTTCAAAATTTAGATGCGTTTCCCGTGTACTTGAGCATTCGTTTTCGATTTTCAAATGTAAATGTTTTACTCAATGCTTATGAAGCGTGGTAATATTTTCATTTGATGTATATATGTAGAGTATTTTTAAATATTTAAAGAAAAGTAAAAAATATAATTTTTTATATTTTTAACCGATGTCATCTAAAATTTTCAGTTGATGAAAATATTTTTTTAATTTAATACAGAATTAATAACGCAAATTACTAGCTATATAAGTTTCAATCAGAAAAGTATAATACTTAGAGAAATTTTATAAAATTTTGTTTTATATAATTAAATAATATTATATTTGAGTAATATATTACATATATGATCGACACGTTAATTTGAGGAATCTACGTAATAATTAATTGGCACCGATTTTTTCTAAATAAAGAAATGGCAAAGATGTTTCAGATCGAAAAAATGATCAATTGTTTACGAAAGTATCTTTAGTTCTACAGGTTTACATTAAAAAATAATTTTTCTTTAAAACTGACGTGTCATTAAATATACGTAAAAATTTTCAAATATTTTCTTTGTTTTTAAGTTCTTATAAAAAACTAAAAAATATATATTTTGTAATGAAACTAACGGATCTTTAAAGAGAGTAAATATACCTTTCCAGAACCCTGTCATCAATTTCTATACGTTAATTTTTCGCGGAGATATGAAACTTTAAATTTTACACTTTTTTCAGAAGGGGTCAACAGGTTATAAGCTGTAGTGTAATTATTTTTAAAACTCTCCTCAAAAACGTATTAAATATATACATTCGTAATTATACACGCGATCAATAGATCAGCAACTTATGTAACAGTCGAATTTGTATAAATAATACTATCGTTCGAAGGGTAGAAAATCTCTTTGCCCAAGGGAAGAGAGTGAAGGTCGATATACCTGTGAGAATAATAAAATGGAAGTTATGATGCAAATCGTTGTCCAAAAACTGTGGTAAATAAAACGGAATTTACGAAGGGAAAGGACAGTATCGAAGCAGAGAAACCGTATAGAATTTAGTAGAGCGTTTGCGAAAGGCAGTAAAGCCAAGTGGTGTGGAAGTGCAATAGAGACACTTGAAGACAAAAATAAGAGAATCAGGCTTGGAACGAAATGGGGTACTAGAAATATTCTCAGCAATAATTTAGAATGACGAGTAGAAGTCTTTATAAGAATATTAGAGACAAAAGTATAAGATTGATATTCATCGTAAAATACTACGAAACTAAACGTGTTTTATTTTCTATAATTCTCTGAATGTTAAGTTTTCCTCTTCAATCCATTTTTTATACATTTTATTTATTTATTTAATCGAACTTTTAATTATGAATTTAATAATTACTTTTTTATTAATTTAATCAATTTTATATCAGTATATCTTCTTTAATCTTTACTCATAATATTCTTAGCGCAAAGGGATATTGTTAAAAATTGAAATAAAATGTACCTACCTGCATAACTCTTCTTAGACTGTTAACACTGCTAATTAAATAAACAATTTTCATCTTCAAGTTATTTGTGTATAAAATATTAATAAAATGGTACAAGACAATGTGTACGTAGTAATTAATTCGATTACTTTTAGAATAGATAGCGTTAAATGGTTTAAATAAGCTATCGTCTAACGTCTAATTTATCGCATAAGATCAAAGGATATATTACCCCGAACAAAGAAAAAAAGAAGATTAAGAAAATTAAGAAAAGTTTAAAGGAGAAAAGGTGAATTTTAAACCGAAGAAGGGAAAAAATGATGCGCATCCTTTAAAAAGTCAATGCAGTCAATGACCGTATAAAAAAGTCTCGTCTGAATGAAATGAGTTCGCGGTCGCTTTATCGCGTTTCTGGTTAAAAAAAAAAAGAAAAAAAAAGAGGAAAAGTAGTAGCTCTAGGATTTTCCGGTACTGATCGTAAGTCTCTTATCGCGTATACGGGTAGGTTGGACTCTCGAACGAATTATTTATCGGGATGAAACAGGGGCGCGAAGTTGAGCGGAAAAAAAAAAATTAGGGACAAAAGAACTCGGAAGGCGAGAAAGAGATAAAATACTTGGTGGATGAAGGGAGGTATCTTCTTTTTGAGCCGAATTAAAATTAAATTCCTAATTAAGGAGTTATCTCGGAATTAATTATTCATTACGGTGATTAAGGTGCCGGTATTATTTCATGGAGGGTTATTTCTTTCGCAACCCCTTAAGTGCGTCTATTTGCGTAGTTTAACTACGCGCGCTTCATCTTCCTTTGTACCCCTCAAACGCGATAATTACGCGCTAACTTGCATTTGCCCTTAGTTACTTGCACTTGTTTATGTACCTCCAACGCAAATTTTGCGCGCATTAATATTTTCCGTAAAATTTATATGTACTTATAGTGTTATTCACTTTTATCGTCACGGGGAATCTCGGATCTTTTATTGTACACGCGGGACGGGATAAAGATAAAGTCGCTTTGCGGGCTTTATTGCTGAAATCGAACTGAAATTGCTGACAGGTGCCGTTCGACCTCGGAATTCCACCGAAATTCAGGCAATATCAATCAGACGGAGTTGCGGTTTGGCAAGCCCTTACCGATTTGCGGTTTCGATTCTCGAATCTTCCTGCTTGACTAAAGCTCTCCACCTCCAGTTGTTTGATTCTATATTTATGTTTTTTACCTTACCCCGCATACGTATTGATTCTATCATTTTACATAATACTCCAAGTAGTTTTACGTAACTTTACCAGACCGTTTTTACGACAGTTTTTTCGATACACATATTCCACCTTTTTCTTAATTTTTGCAGGTTCTACAACAAAACAGTAATTTTTACTCTCTGATAGTAGTGTTCGAAAGTTATTCACTAGTCTTTTCTGAATTTCGCTACTGTGGGATGAAGTTTTAAAAAATTTCTAACGTAGAAACTGATTTATATGATCAGCCCTTTAAATAAATAATTACGCAATTAGATATCTATGTATATGAAGTATTTTGTACAGTATTTTGAATCTGTATGGTTTTCCGTGATTTTTCGGTGTTGAAAATTTTTAGGATGCCCTTGTAGTATTGATCTGCATATTTGATGAATGACTTATTATTTAATTATTTAGTACTTCTGTATTCGGCTTTTACGAAAAATTGCATAGTTTTTTATATGGATGTAATAATTATATTTCTTTGCTTGGTCGGTAACCCTCCGAGTCGAGCAATAGATAGGAAATAGATAAAAAGAAAATAGAAACGATTAAATTATTTTAGTTAAATAAATATGGTAAACTATAAACTAACCAAGGCATCATCGCATCTAAGTCAACTTGTATCATCCCTACCTTATCAACCGAGTAAAACGACTAACTTTAAATAAAAATTTAAAAACATATTAGTATTTGAAAAAGTACGAGAAGGCATGTCTTTGTTTACAAACAATTGACCTCGGAGCAAAATTTTCTAGAAATCTCGTACCAAAAGTATAAAAAATCTATAATCAACCCTTCTTGGTAAGGGGGTTCCCGGAAACCCGAATATTTTTTTAATTTTAAAACTTGCACCGATGTCAATTGTTGTAAAAAAACACGGCTTCTTCTATAATATGTATTCTTTATGATTATAAATATTTAATTATTTAGTACTTCTGTATTCGGCTTTTACGAAAAATTGCATAGTTTTTTATATGGATGTAATAATTATATTTCTTTGCTTGGTCGGTAACCCTCCGAGTCGAGCAATAGATAGGAAATAGATAAAAAGAAAATAGAAACGATTAAATTATTTTAGTTAAATAAATATGGTAAACTATAAACTAACCAAGGCATCATCGCATCTAAGTCAACTTGTATCATCCCTACCTTATCAACCGAGTAAAACGACTAACTTTAAATAAAATTTAAAAACATATTAGTATTTGAAAAAGTACGAGAAGGCATGTCTTTGTTTACAAACAATTGACCTCGGAGCAAAATTTTCTAGAAATCTCGTACCAAAAGTATAAAAAAAATCAATAATCTACCCTTCTTGGTAAGGGGGTTCCCGGAAACCCGAATATTTTTTTAATTTTAAAACTTGCACCGATGTCAATTGTTGTAAAAAAAACACGGCTTCTTCTATAATATGTATTCTTTATGATTATAAATATTTAATAGTATTTGAAAAAGTACGAGAAGCATGTCTTTGTTTACAAACAATTGACCTCGGAGCAAAATTTTCTAGAAATCTCGTACCAAAAGTATAAAAAATCTATAATCAACCCTTCTTGGTAAGGGGTTTTCTGGAAACCCGATAATTTTTTTAATTTCAAAATGTGCACCGAGGTCAATCGTTGTAAACAAAACATGGCTTCTTCTATTTTTAAAATATTATCGAATATTTGTATTTATTATTAAATTCTATGTTTTAATGAGGCGGTATACCAGGTGAGTTACTGACCGAGCAAAAAAATGATAAAGTCACCCTAAAAAAATTTCTGTACCGAAAAATCACGGAAAATCGTACATTTGTTAGGGTGTCTGTTGTATTGGCCTATAACTTGTAGACAGACGTATTATTCAATTATTTAGTACGTATATATTTAAGTTTTACATTTAATTGCAATTTTTTAAAAATAAATGTTATATTATATTTTTTAACTCGGCCGGTAACCTATTATTAGTGTTTCTGTTTTTTGATTTTCTGTAAATTACATACACACACATACTAAACATTAAAAAATAAAGCATCGTTAAAGTTAATTTAAAATATTTTCAAATTTTTTATTGGACATTTACGATGATAATTGCCGTCCTCCCGTCACGTTACGTCTCAAAACTTCCAAATTGTACAAGTTTTCGGTAGTCTTTCGAAAGTTTTTCGCTGCAGAGCATGTTCCGCTGTAAAACTCGAATCAACAATATTTGAAACTTTTATACAGTGATTTTTTAAATGTGACTTACACGTGAAACTTTATTGAAATAATTAATTTTATTTAATTTTAATTTATTTGCTCATTATTATTATTACATAATTTTTTGAAAATGCCGTAATCCTGAAGGGAAAATGTTATTTTCTGCCGAATAACAATTTAAAATAAACAAGGAGAAGTGACGGCCTTTGGATCACGGATCTTATCCAAATTTTAGAACTTGTTTTATAATATAAAAATATGAAAAAAACCAGAATTTTCGAATTCCATGGGCATTTTTACCGAAGTTATACGTAATTAAAGGAAAATATTAAAAAATAGATATTTTATTTTAATCGCTTATAACTCCTAAACGACTAAATAGAGGTACTTAAACCAGATTTTAAAAGAAAGTTTAGATCGAGTACTTTGGATTTTAAAGAAAGAAGCTCAAATCCGTCTATTAGATAAAGAATTATAGCAAAAATAAGAAATGCATAAAATTTTAGCTTAAAATGAAATTACTAATTTTATAGCTTAAAATTGCTACATTTTTTATTTCTTTTATACCTCTCGATCTAATAGACGGTTTTGGGATTCTTTTTTTTACATCCAAACCACTCGATCCAAACTTTCTTTTAAATTTTGGTTCGAGTATTTCCATCTAGTCACTTAGGAGTTATAAGCAATTAAAGTAAAACGTCTATTTTTCAATATTTTATTACATATAACTTCGGTACAAATGTGCATGGGATTCTAAAATTCTAGTTTTTTTCATATTTTTATACGTAATATATTACAAAACAAGTCGTAAAGTTTGGATATGATCCGTAATCCAAAGGTCATGCCTTTTCCTTGTAAGATTAAAGTGTAAATAAAATGCTAGCTAGTTTTGTTGTAATTGTTACGGTATAAACCTCCAACCACTCTATAGAATACAAAAAAAGGTGCCATTTATTCATGAGGATAATACAAGTGCATATCGGACTTCCAGACACGCATCGTACCATCCTTCATACTTCCACTCACACTCGTTTGGATTACGGAAGTCCTCTGACTCACTTCATTCTAATTTATGTTAACAAATGATATACCTTTACAACATTTTTACGTAATACTTTAACTTGTCGATATAATCTTTTTAATATTTTACTTTAAATCTTCGATAGTTCCAACATTGTAAATTGATATTTATAGTATATTTTATATATATTTCATTATTTCGTATATTTACTCTTAATTTAACAACGATATTATATTATACTAATTTACTTTAACTAAAATTACACTGATATTTTTAAACTTAATACTATGCTTTTGTGCATTGAATATTTATGTATAATTAATATTAATATTAATTTATTTTATTTCATTTAATTCTAATCCAGCAGTCCAGGTAACTCTATAATGTGAAAACATCTATTGATGTTGTGATTTTGACGTACGTATTACGTCATCAATGACTAGTGTTTATAAAACATTTTTGCAGGCTTGTTCATAGCCTATAATGCGCCAGGTATCCTGCTTACGGAAACTAGTTTTACAAACTTCAAAATCCTAACATTTATAGATTATTCTATAAAATAGCTAGGAAAGGTTAAAAAAAGCGTTTCATCGCAACCCCAAAAATATACCTAGTTTTAGCCTATTTCTAGTTTAACTGGCTTGGTACTGCTCACTAAATGGATTTCAATTCTACTAGGGATGCATTAAAATTAAAAATTTTAAATAAATTTTTACTTGACTTATCAAAATAAAAAAAAAGTTTGTAGATGTCGATATTTCCATAGATCGATTGGCTGATCTATTATTTTTCTCTCCAGGTACATTCATATCATCTTTTTTTCCTATAGTTTTGTTATTATTTTCTTCGACCATTTCATCATTGTGAAAAACTTTTTTTTCTATTGGTTTATATTTTTCAACATTCGTTTCTTTTATTTTCATACCATTAGTTTCTTTAACTAAATTTATGTTTTTAAAATTTTGTCTTACCGCTTCTAGTTTTGTGCATCCATGTATTTATAAATCGTTTTTTTATGCTATCCTATCCTATTGTCAATTTTTGATTTGTTATTTATAACTTTTTCTGTAGTTGTAGCTATAGATTCCCCAACGTTTGCTGTTATTAACCCTTTGCATAAATATATGTTTTAATTGTTGCAATTAAATCATATATCCAATGCAATTATATGCCATAACTGACCAGACTGTCGAAGAAAGCATAACATATCGTTTTTAAAGTGTTATTATACCCATGTACATTTAAAAATTTTACTTAAGATAAAGAAACTTAAAAAAAATAAAAAATAAAAAAATTAACATTAAATATTGGAATAATCAAACTTTTATGAGGTAATTTGACGAACCATCGATATATCGGTCGATTTCCCAGATAGATTAAAATTGATTGAAATAAATTTGCAAAATCGAATAAAACTCTATCGCTGTTGTCACGAGATTCGCGTATACCAGTTACAACAAGAAAACTATAAAAACACATGGTCGAACCACCTGTTTCAACCTATGCTAAATCAATTGACCATCCCGACAGTTGGATGGTTAAAATTCTAAGGATCGTCAAAACGATTTTTTCTTTTTCAATGGTCTGGGACAAATGCGAAGTCAACATATCCGCAAGCGCTATCGAACACGTGCATAGAGAGCGTATGCGAAGAACCAAAACACGAAACGGCCAGAGGACGCCAGTTAGCGGTTGCAAAACCAATACTAATTCAATAACTATATATACTAACTAGCCCGACACGTCTTTTGAAAGCTTCCAACTCACGATAAATCAATAACGCGGGCGATTGAATTCATCTTCTCCGTATCTCCATCCCTTATTTGCTTGGTTTTGCGGTTTATCGTGTACTAGGGGATTTTCAAGCACGCTAAGCGCACATTTCTGCCATTTGAATTTTCGCGCTTTAATATATTTAATATCAAATGATCACCTGATCGTGGTGCAACCTGCAGTGAAATCAATCTTATTTTCGCTACACTTTCAGGTCCGTCTCTTTTCTTGTAAGAAAATCAATAGCCACCCGAATTTTTAAATTTAAATTTAAATTTAAATGTCTCATTTTAGAGGGTTTATTATAAAAACAAAGTTACTTTTAGCCGTATTATCTATTATATTAATATATTTCCTGTTTTATGCAGTACATATATTTTTAATAAAATTTCATTTCCGCATTAATATCGTATAATCAAATTGCTACGTTAGCTACGTAAAATTGCAGGTTACACAATGATAATGAAATTAAGAACAGTATATATATATAGGTTGACAATGAAATTCTAAATTATGTTTTTTTCGTATATCTTCGAATTCTCTAAATCGTCTAGGTAATAATCACCAGTCTTTTTTTCACGTATGTGGGTGTATATCACTGGTAATTTCACGAGCAATCCTCTTGGATGTGAGTGTATATCAGTATTTATATATATATTGAGCTTTATATATATATATATATATGCACCGAAAAGTGGTCAACGAGACGTATAAGCTCTTGGAAATGGCCCGAAGATAAGACCAGTAGAGGGTGTAGAGCGCGAATTTATTATATACTTTCTTTACAACGAGTGAGAGAGAGAGAGAGAGTGAAAAAGAAAAGAAGAACTGTGGGTATAGTGCCGAAGAAAACGCAAGAGTAAGACGAGTGGGAGTATTATAGAGAGATCTGAGGAGATAAAGAGAAAGGTTAAGTGGACTTAGAAATGGTTATACTGTTGGAGTACGTAAGGAGAAAGTGTCAATGGCAGGGTGCATCGCACCAACTGCTCTTTCCCATGCGAATATAGTTCCTCACACCGAAGGATGTTCGATGGAATACGACAACTTTTATTTCAAACAATTCCATTCAATTAATCTTTCTTATTTTCGTAATTAACCAATTGTTTTCGACAAACATATTTTCAGTTCGTTAATATTTTCGAGGAATTTTTCATTTCTTTTCTTTCTTGTTGGAAAACGTCAGCACGTTGCGGACAAATTATGGTAAGATTTTTATCGCGCCGTAAATTTTTAATAATAACTTCAATTTTTTAATTTTAATCTAAATTAATTTTAATAATTATATACTGAAATTGTGAAAAAAGTGATACCGCACGGGCAGCCAATATAACTACGATTATTTCGCGTATGAGAACACGCTGTTTATTACGTTGTTCGAATGGATTTCACTTATTCATGTGGTATGCGCATTCGCAGAGGAATATGTTGAAATTTTCGACGCTCGTGCGATACGTTGGGAAATTGTTGGCGAGAGATATATCAAAGTTGAGTTATAGATTATACTATGATCGCTTAAGCTCCCGTCACTTCCCAACGTCATTTGTACAATTGAATCTATTCACGAACGATATAGAACAGCGAACCGAATAGGTGTTTACTTGCAACAATGATTCTGGCAGGAGGAAACTCTTAGCTCTATAGTATCGTTTAGAAAACACCCCTTTCACCATTATGTATCCCGTAGTTGTTTAACTTTTGCGTGACTATAACTTAATATAGATTTGTTAGTTTCGATTGTAGAATTATTTTACATTTAACGGGATGTCGAACCCAAATTAGAGTAATCTGCACCTTTCAACCCAAAAATCTGAATTAAAAATCTGAACAAAATTCATACGAATAACTTAAAACATAAGGAAGGGCCTAAAGGATAAATTATTAAGAAAATATAATTTTTTTTTATAATAATCGAATAAACAATTTTGGGTCGATAATTATTAGTAAAAAAAGGGATAAATTTTTAATACAAGCATCGTAATCAAATTACTGATTTAAAAATCTGGAAAAATTTGGGTATATTATTTATAACGTGCCTAAGGGCCTGACGTCCAGAGTTTTTCCATTTGTTTATAAAAAATGTAAAAAATGATGTGAGGATGTGATACTCAATATTTATCGACCGAGTCAATAGAGTTGAAAAAAATATTCTGGTGAAATAAAATGCCATTTTTTAATGCAACGACATTTTTATTTGAAATGTGACACAGTGATAGATAATAGTCAAATAAAGGGCAATAATGACTTCATTTTACATAATATGCTTTATTTATTTCACCAAAAATACTTTTTTCATCTCTATTGACTCGGTTGGTAAATTTTGAGTATCGCATACCATTAAGGGGGCCACATACTCAATTTTTGTTGATTAATTAATAAAAAAAATAAGTTTGTGCACTTTGTTGAGGTTAGGATTTTTACATTTATTGGTAAGACTTTTCTCGGAAACGTAATAATATTTCAGGTTAAAATTCAGAATACAGTTTGCTTATTAATAAACACAGGCGCCTCTTCTCATATTTTGTACGTACTGTTTTATTTCCAGATTTATTGCTTAATATCGCGTTTGAAGGTAAGGTAGCATGGACAAATGTAGACTATGGTAATCTCCATATAAAACTGTCGCACTACTTATTCTACCAATTGTTTACATTAATTGTACATTACATTAACAAATCTAATT